>OZ034972.1:37449237-38081737 GCA_964030785.1 Siderastrea siderea
GTCCTATATTTTTCATTTCTGAATGATCACACTTGCGGTTTTCATCGAGCCATAGTTTGTTATGCTTGTTTCGAATACACGGTCACACAAGCTTCTAGTTTTAAATCTAGCCATGTATCAAAAGAAACTGTACGTTTGATAGCTGTCAGTTTAAAGGGTCACATTTGATAAGCAGCACCAAGGGAAAGCGATTTTCAACAGCTTGCTTGGAAAGTTAAAACCATCTTGCTCAGTATTATAAATAAAACTGGAGGAAAGTTAACTGACTTTCCAAAATAATGTAGTAATAAGTGAACTGACATACTTTTAAAGGATTTCGTTAACGTACTCTTGTGCTAAAGCCAAATGTCCAAAATAAACAACACAAAGCGCAACTCAGTAGCTGTGAATTGAATTGTCGCACTTAACGTTTTCTTTTACGGGCTCCAAGTAATAACACAACGCTAGTTTGGATTTGGTTATTAACAATTTGGGCTTACAGAGGAAGGGCGTGCGATCCATCACATGATACAAAATGTAAAATATGTGCGAGTCGATCGTGGCAGAAAAATCTTCTCCCTGCAGATGACTCTGCTTTCCTTTCTGCTTAACGAAAGAATTTTTTTTGTGCAGGTGACAACATGAAGTTCTTTATTTTGTTGGGTATTCTGTGTGTTTGGAGTCTCGGCATTGGAGAGGTAATGTAATCACTATAGTAATTGTCGAAACGAGTGCTAGAGCCACTGTATTTTTCTTCTGCCTTAAAATTTGTATTTCCGGCCTCATAACGTCACCTTAGCTGCAATAATACATAAGGCCTATACCAGTTATGACCGTTTATTGCGAGGCCTCGGTTTTTTTTGTTTGTTTGTTTGTTTGTTTGTTTTCTTTTTTTCAGTCTTAGAAGTTCCGTTGAGTTTTGTCCACAACAAATAGCTAGGAAAGCATTGTAATTTGAGTGATCATTAATCATCACACCTTTTTGTTTCATTTCCTTTTTCACACCCAGGTGAAAGGACGATATATGGCAAAACGTGCTGAATGTAAGGAAAATGTCACTTTATTTTGTTCTGCTTTATGTTGAGTTGCGTTGTGTTGTCCCTTGATTAGCTTCATCTTCGTGGAGTTTCAATGTTTTCGCAATGGTCTGCTAAAAATAACAATAATAAATCTCTCTGGGACTGATTGTCTAGGCGTCGAGAAGTAACTGATCATTACGTAGCTTCCCGGCTTTACGATGTATCTTTGTTGTGCTTCAAATAAAGAGAATTCTTCCTGTCACTCTTAGGCCCAGTGAAATGCGTTTGAGTCTAGCCAGTGAAACGTAAAATAAGATCTTGAAGACCCAGAAACACTGGATGTTATTAAAAGGAATTGGGCGTAACATTCGTGAACACGGCTGGCACGGGTGTGCATCGGATTTTGCACTTTCATTGGCGATTCCACTGTAGAAATGGTTGTTACAAATATTAATGCCTAAATATTTTCTCTTTGCTCACAGCATGTCCAGAAGGTGGAATATTCTGTGCACAGTGTGCCATGGACCTTTGTGGTTTTAATCCGTGTCCCGAGGACCGCCCTTATTGCATTCAGTGTCCGTGTGGCTGCGACTACATTTGCTCTTTAGGCTGATAAGGTTCATGGAAAGTAGAGAAAATACGCAGTCATGATTATGGGCATACACATAAACATTTTAAAAGCACTGTGTAGAATTAATAAGCAGCTAATACAAGAGGCATTGTAATATTGTACTCATCAAAAGAGGAGCTAATAAAATAAGCGATCAAACGTTGGTTCCGAATGTTTTCTTCTATCGTACGAACCTGAGCTTACTTGGGATCTTTGAAGCAAACTAGGAGGTTGATATTGACTTATGTTACGAAGTTTTACGTGTTACAAACTGAAAGACAACGAAGCAATATTTGCAAGAGAGCGCTTTACATTTCTTCAAGACCGCAGAATATATAAACCAGTTGACTGAAGAAAAAACACCGATGTTTACCTGTTTTCCTATAAAGAAAACCAGAACGGTTTACGTTTTTCTTTATAGACTGATGATGTTGTCTTTAATTTCTCATTCTTTCCACTTGTGGGCAATTATATTTCATTGTTTACATTTAGCACATTTGAATTTTGTCTAGTCAAACAAATATGTGTGACAGTAATACAAAATTAACATGTTTTACTTAGTGAATCCATTTTACGGGTTTCACTCGCGAGTCCACTCGGGGCGCGGAGTAAAATTAGTGATTCCGTTTTCAAAAATCCAGGCATATATATATATATGGCTGGATCGGCAGCGAGTCCACCTTGGGCTAGCGGTTTATTTTCTAGGGGGGGGGGGACTGTCAAGGCTAGTTCCCAGCAACTCTACGGGGACAGGGCTAACAGACCACCTGCATTTGGGGTCCCCCCATCTCAATCCAGGGGGGTTAGGGTTGGTCAAAACTCGGGTCTTAAGTTTACTCTCTACCGATTTTTTTGTTATTATTCTTGCAAGTCAAGCACACTGACTTAATTCCGAACCGCTTGCTAAGCTGTTTTGCACTCAGATGAATAGCTCCTTTTTGCCGGAGCTGTTAGCCGTCGCCGTGCCAGTGAGTTGACACCTCAGGCGGCAAATGTCAGACAGTGGGGGAGGGATGGGACAGCATACATGTAGGTTAGTGTTTGTATATGTTCACTCCCTGAGCTCGACACTCTGATTTGCAGGTGGTTTAATGTTGAAGAGCTGAAAATAGCTGCAGAGCACTGATTCAAGACTAGATTAGCTGTTTGATGGCTACTAGATGACCTCAGGTGGTAAGAAATAGCTTGCAGAGTGTACTTTTAGGCAAAGCGAGGCATTTTCCTTAGCATGTCAGTACAACTGCAGTTTTGCAGGCTGGCCCGGTTTTCATAAAATCAGGTAGATATATATATATATATCTATACACCCGTTTTCAAAAACATTACAACTTGAAAAATATAGATAGATATATATATACCTTTTGTTTTCATATTTATTCTTTTGTTTTCGCGTTGTGAAGACAAAAGATGTATATATGTATATATATTTTTCAAGTTGCAATGTTTTTGAAAACGGGTGTATATATATATACATATATATATATATATATATATATATATATATATATATATATTCGTGTCTTGCAAAACTCACTATTCCCTTTAAGATTCAAATCAACTTAACAGTTTCCTCCTAAAATTGTTCATATTTGCTTAAGAGTTCAATCAGCTGGTTTAACATGAATACAAGTTAAAAATTTCCAGGATAGATGAAATTTGAGTGACAACAGCAAATTATTAATTTTTACTCCATTGAAATACACTAGGCAAACTGACTTAAAATTTAAATCGTTAATTTAAAGACTCTTCGAAGTTTAAAATGCTCTCATTCTGAGTACTAAGCAGTTTAATCGGATTTTGTAAGATGATTTACCCTCTTAAGCTGAATCATAAGATTACCGATACTAATTAGTTATTCTGACTGATTAGCTTTCGCAAAAAACATTGTTATGACAAAAGCTTTGAAAAATTAAGCAGCTGCAGCGTTTTGTGAAAAACATGCGTTAGGAATTTAAAGGCCTTTTTGTTAGTTTCAGTCTTTCCGAAAGAGACTATTATGTTTAAATCTTTATTCTTGACCTTTTTTCTTTCTGGGGTGAGTGAAAAATTGCCACATTTCGAAATACAAAATCCTTCCTTTTTTTCGCAAAATTGTTTCAGTTGTGAACGGTAATTATTTCACGGACAAAGAGTAAATGCCTTGGTTTAATTGTTTTCAACTATCAGTTTTATGACATTAGAGAACGGTTTTTCACAGTGAAACAGTTTGAGCGTCAAAAAACGGGTGAGTAGGAATTGAGGATTGCTCTTCTTATCATCAACTGTGCCGTTATATCTTGAGGGTGGTATAAATAGTTTAACAAAACAAAAGCGATGCGGCAAATAACAGAGTTTATCATTTTCATGAGGTAGGGTAATGATTTCGAGTTCAATTTAAACTTTCGGATTCCAGTTTAAAAAAATTCTAGATAGAGATTTTTTCGTCCAATTTCAAATAAAATAAGAATTGAAAAACAAACAAACAAACAAACAAATAAACACGTGCGCACTACTAGTCGTCTTTTATTTGCTGTTAAGGTGATTCCATTCAATTCAATTGCGCATCCTTTCTGCGCATCATTTTTTGCGTGATTAGCGCGCGCAGGAGCGCGCGCGCGTTCAGAACTTGATTGGTTTTCTATGAAAGCTTAGCTGTTCAGAGAAATAAATGGTCGTTTTCTCCCAAACGAACTCGGTGACCCCACTTTTTTATTCCACTTATTTAAGTAAAATACGACTTTACATGATATATTCAAATTTGAAGAATTTTTCGTTATTCAATTTTGCAAAATGCCGGGTTAATTCACTATTACAGTCAGATTTTAGACGTTTCACCGGAACCGTACAGACGCTCGATTTGCCCATTATTTCACTGGTTTCATTTTTACGGCAATTTTAAAACGTTTTACTTTAATATTGTTATTCTATCATAAGAATAATGCTTATATTTCATTGCTAGTAACAACCTTGTTAAAGTAATGGGTGTCTCTGGTACAAGGATAGTGTTTTTAATATTGCTGTCGAAAGCTGGCAAAGTACCTATAAACTACAGCCCTGTAGCGTGAAATCAGACACGGTGACCCCCTCTTTTTATTTTGTTTTTTTTTTAATGTACTAGGTGTAATTAAAAACTGTGCAAAGTTTCAACAAATTCTCATTACAACTTCTTTTTCGATGGAATCACCTTAAGCAGTGCCAATAATCTTACATGAAACGAATGATTTTGAGCTTACCATGATAAGATCGGTGCTTGACCTAAGATACTAAAACAAATTTTTCTTGTCCTTGGCCATATAGGTTTGTAAAGAGCCCATTTTCATGTTGCCAGGCTGATGTGCTTTATGCTTGCGCTACGTCTTGCGTCGCCAGCCAAAGCAAAACTCTAGTCGTAAAACAATTTATTATGGACTGTGCTATGGCGTGAGAGTACAGTTGAGGTTCATTTTGTCTCTGTTGGATATTAAATATGATTTAAAAAGACACATTCATTTTTTTCCATTTATTTTGTTTTATTTATTATTATTTGTTGTTGTTGTTGTTTTTTTTTCTACAGAAAACAAAATGAAAGTCGTGATTTTGCTGGCTATCCTTTGCGGTTTTTCCCTCGACTTTGGGCAGGTAATAATGCCATCTTGAACTGGATTTTTACCGTCAGGGGTTACGTAACGGATTATATAAGGAGGCTTAACCTATACATTTTGCATTGTAGGCAAAACTGTCTAAGTTAAAAGAAAGAGCGAATTCACTTTCGAAGTGATATTTCTGAGAAATGAAAATAAAGTCGCTAAGGTGCTTTAGTATTACAAGATTCTCATTAGCCTTAGTTGTCGTCTAGTTTGAAAGCCATTTTACAAGTAATTTTTCAAATATGTAGTACATTCACAAACAGCTTACATTTTGTTTTTCTTTTTTTCAGGTTAAAGGCAAAGAAATTTGGCGGCGAACAGGTAATCCTGTACTTTTTTATTTCTTTTCTCGTCGCGTCATGCAGTTCTTATCATTGTCTAATGACCGTAACTACCACTTATGGCTCAGTATTGAGCTTTGCAAACTGACAGCCCAAGTTCTAGTCATATGAAATGCCTACATCTTCCGAATCTGTTGAACGAGCTTCAATATTGTATTTCACACCAGGGGCCCGTTTCTCGAAAGTTCCGGTAACTTTCTGGACCCGGGACTAAATTTTAAAATCAAAATCTGTAGAGCGTTGGCGTAGTTTTCAGCCCGCATATAAGTTCGAATTGTTTTATCAACTTACAATTTTATTGCTCACCTTTTAAAAACGACAAAATTCGAGTCTTTGATATAAACATCGCGCACATAAGATAGCTTTCCGGGCCGGCGGAAAAGTTATCGGGACTTTCGAGAAACGGGCCCCAAAGAACAAAAGAAAAGTTGAAACAACGTAACGTTTGACACGGCTGGTAAGCGCGTTTAGAGCGTTAAATTCAACAATGATTAAAATGGAGTTGTCGAACCCGTTTGATTTAGGGCTTGGGGAAACTTGTTTCGTTCTAGACAAGCAAGTGAGCAAACGTAATGTTTTTTTGTTTTGGTGTTGTTTTTCTTTTTAATCTCAATTTTATGTGTTAAGCCTTCACAGATTATAACTTGAGCTCGAGGTGTACATTATAACGTAGAAAATTGGAATTCTAGTAAAGCAAAGTTTCTCTCCCTCTCTCTCTCTCTCTCTCTCTCTCTCTCTCTCTCTCTCTCTCTTTCTCTCTCTCTCTCTGATTTTTTTTTCGTGCAGATTGCAAAGAGCCGTGCCTATCGCCTGTGATATGTTTTCTAGACCCTTGTCAAGATAATCCTTGCCAAGAAGAGGGAGAAGAGGCAAATATATGTCGAAATGCGAGTGTGGTTACTGCCACTACACGTGTGAATCGGAATATGAACAAGTCAAAGGAGGAGGCGAAGGACCGTACCTTCCTCTTGGCGGAAAAGAAGAAGGACCAGACTTCCCTTAAGTTTCTAACAAGCCGCTTGTTTCTACTCGTATAAGCCAAGGCTAGCTAGGCCTACGTCGAAGAATTAGAGAACAAAGATATATATCGTGTCGCAAATGTAGGCTAGTTTTTGAGAATGATTGTAGAAATAAAAGAAAAAATGGAAGACAAATAGTGACTTAAATTTGTTGGGAAAGAGTAAGGGTTGTAGTCCCCAGTGATGTGGCCTCGCCCCTTTCCGTTCATTCATTTGCTAAAGAAGGACTGGTATCGATGCCTAATAATAAATACCACGGATATTTGGGTATGCCTAAGAATATCGATGCGTAGGAAAACAATAGGTAGTTTCGAACCGTTTGAGTTTAAAGTCACCACTTGGAAGAAAAATGTTGCTTATATATTTCACGCTATGCTAGCGGAGATTTTTATCACTTAAGTACGGTGCCTCCTTTTGTTACTGCGCATATGTTCTGCGCATATCGGAATATTCGGGTTTCTTAAGGAATTTGCCTCCTAATACAACAATATTTTTGGGACTACGTGGAAAAAGCAGATCTTAGCAAGGGCTATCAGAATCCAAAAAGAAAATTGGGGGTAACCACGCATTTTTCAGAGATAATTGAGCTTAAATTTGGAAAGAAATTGTCATACATTCTTTGTATTTTAACGCTTTTTTAGAATTATGGTTGCTTAATTATCTCTGAAAAATGCGTGGTTACCCACTTTTTTCTTTTTGGATTCCGGTAACCCTTGCTAAGATTATAGTCATAACCGTTGCAAAAATACATCTCTATTAGGAGGCACCGTCCTTAAATGTAGCGGAATCCCTTTAAGCACAAGTACTAGATTTCACACAATCTATCACTTTACCTGTTTTCGTATGTGTCGAGCATTTCATTGAAGCCAACCTAGTTCCCAGGGTCTCTCTTCTTCCCGGAACAAGGTTGCATTGCAGCCCAATAGCATACGCGTTTTCTACTCTACTGTGAACGATGACGTCACAATGTGATTATGCGTGCGACGTCCACAATATTGATAACGATCTCGAACATCGAAAAATGTTAAATATCGGTAAATATTGCATTCCTCCCTGGTCGATTTGAAAAATATTATCGGCCGACCAATATCATTCTCCACATTGAAAACGAGAAAGGACCTGCGACTGAGTAAAAAATGCTAAAAAGTCAGTGCATTTCAAAGAATTAGACTACCACATGGAACAGCATACTAGAATTAGCATCCTTTGCAACTTTTTAAAACGTTTGGGGGGAAATTCACTAGGGTACAACTTTTCAAACATGAGGAAATCCCATAAAATTGTAATTATTGTGAACTAGTGTTTCCCCCAACCATGTAAAAAGAAATACTGATTGTCTGAGTTTTAGAAGCTATCTATTTGGTTTCTAGAGATCTGATTTTTTCAAAATTGGCAGAATTACTATATTTGTGGCTTTTTGTCAGATGACGGAAAACGTTTACAGCAGCCTATTGATTTCAACAATCAGAAGGGCCATTCACATGGTCTTTGCTTTTTGGTCGCGAAGAAACTTCAGAAGTGTAAGTCTCTTAAGGTGTGCACTTGTGACATTAAGCATCGTGGTTCAAGTCCTCAGACGAACGCATTCAAAAAACTGTCAAGCAGACTGTCAAGCAGTTACCTTATTTTATTTTCCCAGGTACTGGATGTTGAGTGACTATTCACTGGGTTTTTAAGTATCTCTCAAGTTAAACTTGGCATCACTGGAAGTAAAAGAACTATTTCACCCAGTAGACACCAATCGTTTTCGACGCTGAAGTGATACGATAATATTGATTTTTGAATAATAAGCTTTTTCACCGAAAAAACGAAAAACAAATTAATGTGAGAACCCCTTAAAGGTCGACAGCTGCATTGTACTTAAAAATACGTTGAAAACTCACAATTTCTGAATTTTAAGTCCTCTTGGAGACATTTTGTTTGCTTCTACATGTTTTCACCCTCCATTTTTTCTTCTCGAGATAATAAATGAGAAGATTATGTGACATTCTTGAACTTTGTTTAAATTTATCGGTTGTTATCCTTAAAAACCTTCAAATTGACATGGTTAAACAAACATTAAGACACCAAAGTTGACAAGTCGTTTAAATCTGATATCTCTTTCGGGGCTTTAGTTATGACAAAAACGAATCTCCTCTTAAAGGTATCTTTTCTAGTTATCAATTAATCTCACTTTGTGAGTTAGCTTTATGGCATAACGTTCATTTCCACAGAAATAATCCCAAATTTATGCAAAGATAATATTGGTCCTTCACTGCAAATGATTGATCTGTAATGAGAAAACTCATTAATTGTGCCTCAGTATTTTTCAGTTATCAGCAGAAAAAAAAACGCCATTACGGGCGGTTTTCACGGTTGTACAATTTGAGTGTCCGTAACTAGTGAGTCGACTTTCTTTTGTATTTTTCAAAGTCTCTACAGCTGCCAATAGTGAAACAAATTTTAAAGGTGTGACAAATACAACACAAAGAAAATTCTTGGGTGCCAAAATCCCAACTACCTAGTCTTTCCTTTGTGCAACGCTTAAAATGTTCTACTCAATTTTACTTTTCTTTTGTTTGTTTTCTCTTTCTTTTTTCCTTTTTTCTTTTTGATAAAGGTTAAAACATGAAGTTCCTGATTTTGTTGGGTATTATGTGCATTTTTTTCATCGACAATCAGCAGGTAATGATATTTTTTCTTATTTTTCTTTTTTATTTATTTTTTTATCCACACACCCATTTGATTTATTTCCGTCACTCTTCTGTAACAGGAAAATTTGACATGCTTAAACAATACATTTCCTTCAATCTTACAAGATATACAAAGTTGATATTACAGCACATGCAAATGCATTTTGTGGCCTTTGGTTCAACGAATGAATAAATGTTCTCTGTAGTAAGCACGGGATATGTCGTGAGTTATTTTCAAGTGAACTTCACGATTTGCGTTTTCGTTTACTTCCAGGTCGAAGGCAAGGTTATTGGGCCAAAGAGTAAGTCTGTATGAATTAACTGCTTTTGTGTTGTTTATTTATTTATTTCTGCCCCCAACTATTAGTTATAAATTAAGATTAGTCATTAGACGGTTTACTGTGAACTCTCCAGAGTTTGGAGGTCTGCCTAAACGTACTTATGTTATCTGATAACTAGGTTTATACCATTTTGCTTTGCTTTCTGCAGTTTGTCCAAAGCCTTGCCCATATGGCACAGTGAATTGTAAGCAGGACCCTTGCAATGCTCGACTGACGCCTTGCCCTGAGGGTACAGTGTGTGAACCGTGCTACTGCGGAGGCTGTTACTCTTTTTGTGTAAAAAGGCTGGACCTCTAGAGACCTGATCTGGCTTCAATGGCCCGAAAATTACCTGGAACAAGTCTGGCCTGACGTGAAGAACGTTATACTTTGTCATTGTAACCAATGAGTGCAGAATAATAATTAAAAATGATAATAATAACGAGAGGACTTATTAGAGTCGTTACAATAAAAGAAAATGAAGACTTACGGATCAAATCCTGGGCAAATGGGTCACCGATGAAGAAATTGCGCTTGCGATGTTAGTGTCACTATCATGAAAAATAAACTAACATACTATAAAATAAAATACAAAAAATTGTAATTTAAAAAGTCGCTGTTTGGAAAAGGAAAAGCAGTCATCCTGGCTGCAGACTCTTAATCTTTTACTAAATATGCGATCTACAGTTAAATAGATGTGCCATTATTATTCGAACTTTGATTCTTCAACCTTTAACTGAACGTGTTTAGGAAAACGACACTGTACGCTTCTCTTTGTGGAGATCCTTTCAATACCATTTCAATTTAGGGGCACAGTTTGTATGAACATTCTCGAATTCAAAGAGTGCAAATCATTGACTTGGCATTAATCGTAGGAGAAGCCCAATTTTAGCACAAATATCTCCTACAACACAGACTAATAAAGTTTATAATAAGCCCTTGCAATTTTGACGTATGGCCCAAGGAGTACAGAGCCTGTTACTGCACTTGTCATAAGCAGCTGATTGGCTCAGCCACACGCGAACGCCGCGCGTATGAACACAACAAGGGGATGCGTCTGCCCTCGCATTAAAACAAGCTTAATATATATGCATTGTAGCCTTTGTAGGCAATAAGTGTGGAATGAATAAAAAAAAGCATTAAGAAGAAGAAACACAATATTGTCATAATATGTTCCATTCCACGGTATTTTCCAGGCCTTTCGTGATAATACGCGCAGGACAAGTTCCGGCAAGTTTTCATGGAAGTCATAAAACATAGGGCTTAAATAAATGTTGTAAACATTAGGGTTTCTTTTAGATGAATTGGTTTAGTTCACGGATTTCGCAGCCCCCCCTTCCCCCACAAACAAAAAACGTAAATATGCAATAATTAATGTACATTTATTATCACGTTCAACTCGGAGCTAAATTTGTACTGCAAGTGGATGGGAACCAAAACAACAAACAAATTAAATAAATTCAACCTGTCTCTTTGTTTCCGGTGCATTTTATCTTTTTTTAAAAAAGAGCGCTTTCCAGTTTTTGCACGTTGTGTTTTTTTAACTTGTTTTCGAATCCACTTTACGTTTTTTACCTTTTTTTTGATCAGGACTTAGCAATTTGTCAGGTCAAATATACAGAGTGGAATTAATTCAGTTGACTCCCCACAAAAGGTTTGCAACTGTGATATTCAAAGACCAAAGTTTCCTAATTTGTGAAGATTTAACTACGGAGATTCAATAGTTCGTAGCTTTGTTAGACGACAACAGATTTCGTTTTTGCTCCAGCAAGAAAATAATGTTTTGGTGGCGCTAAAAAAATAGTGTGCTTTACTCTGCTGCGTGAAATAAAAAATCGACGAGAAACAAATTGGACCCAATATCTCACCCCACGCGATTCACAGGCATTCGTGTCTTCATTGCCATATAAATGAAGAACTGCTCATATTGAGGAACAAATTTAACTTCCACTAGCCACCACAATGAGAAAACTTCCCTTTAATCCTTCTTTAACGAAAACCACTATAACAAGTACCGATGACATTTAGAAGAATATCCGTTCACTCATTCAGTCACCAACTCAAATATTAGCTGTTTGTGCTGTCAATCGGACGTTGTTTATTCCATTTTTTAATATGGGATAACATCAAATCAATGTTCCAAGAATATGTCAGGATTTCCCTCATTCTTTCCTTTTCGTGTTCTCTTTTCTCTTTTCTCTGTTTCCGTTCCATGTTAGTTGAGCAAATAGTCGCGCGAGCGAGCCCAAAAATCGTCTGCCACCTGGAAACGTGACGAGCGCGTACCGCATTTACTCGAATAAGAACCGCGGCGCTTATTAATTTTTTCGCGCCTTAAATGCGGCGCTCATTCGAGGGAGGCGCTTATTTGAGGGGAGCGCTTATTTAAAAATTGGACGCGGCAAAGAAATCTTTTCTTTTAATTTTACGGTATATCTTCTATCTGTACGAAAATTTTACAGTAACTAACAGACGCGTCGTTGTGGACTTGTTGTGCCGGCAGAGTTCACGGCCTTCACAACAGAACTACGTATTGCAAGAATTCTGGATAAAGAACTTCATAGGCAAGCAGTGGAAAAAAATAACTTCGAGTTGAAGATCATTGCTTTTGATGAAAAGAAATTTCCAATGCTGTTTTAGAAACTTTTAAAGTTGCTATGTAGTGGTTTTTTCAGTTATACGGAAGTCCTCGAATAAGCGCTGCATCGGGACCGCGGTGCTTATTCGGGGGCGGCGCTTGTTAACTTTCTTGCCCCAAATGCGGCGCTTATTTGAGGGCGGCGCTTATTCGAGTAAATACGGTAAGAGGTTGATCACGCGCACCTCACGCACCTCTTTTCGGTCGACTATCTTGAGCGAAAATGAAGACTGCACCTATTATACGCATTCTCATCACCAATTTTCTTATGTTGTTAACGTGAGAGAAATCTGAGGTCACTCGTAGTAATTAGGTCCTGTTACCAGGCCTAACCTCACCCGTCTACCTTCTCTAAGGTGCTAAACCCTGGGTGATCTTTAGTGGAAGAATTGTAAATACTGATTAATAAGGATAAATCAAATATTTTTACAGGATAACCCTTCAGTACAAAGTGGTACAGAAGCACTGTTATCAACGGGGTCCTGAAAACGCCATGGCCCTAGGCCTCCGGTAGACCTGCATGGTTCCAAACCTCTAATTTCATTGGTCCCTATAACCTGCACCGTCTATTGTTATCAGGGTTAGGGCTATTGTTTCGTTCTTTACCTATTGTTCTCCTCGACCAATCCTAGACCTCGTCTGGAAGCGGTGCGGGTCCTCCCTAGGCCTCATGTAAACAATTAAAAACAAACAAGTAAACACCGAATTCGAAGTCAATGTAAGAATTGTGGGGAAAAAAACATTATTAGTTAAAGGACTTTAACAAGGGGCTCCCTGCAATAGCATCCCCACCCTGAAATTGTGAAGAACTTTGCAGCCAGCCTAGTATCCCGGCGTTCTCCTCCCTCTCACTCCACTCGGCTTGCTGCAAAATTTCGTGACGTCACCGAATAAGGGTATGCCATTCAGTGACGTCACGAAATTTCGCGCCAAGTCGTGTGGGCGAGAAGAGAACGCCTGGGTACTAGGCTGCTTTGTAACTATTTTCTCCTTTATAGAACTTAAATATATTGATGTGTCAAGCAACGTTTCATTTACTGTTTTTCAACAACATTACATGTACAAAATATAATCAGTTATAGCTTTCTTCATCGAGTTTATAGAGCACTAAACAATCTATCACAGAAATTGGCACCCGAGCAATTCAACCCGTTTTAAATTAAACTGCTACGTTTTGGACCGGGATAAGTAATAGTCGCTGTAAAAGGCTAACTACGTAAGCAATTCTTATTGTATATACAGAAAAAAATATTAAATATTCCTTTTCTACAAAATACTGACAGAGCAAAACTTTATTGTTAACTAAGATGAAATTGAAATCTGGTATCATAAAAGCTATTGGCAAAATCGTGTACTTTTTTCTTCATGAAAAGTTGTACCACATGTGATGATCTAAATTCCAGAGCCTTGTGAAGGTGTAATTTGTTTTTAATGTGTTCGTTCTTACTGTGCCTGTGAACACTCATCCTCACGATTCTTGGACCGCATATGAACAAAATTTTAAACTTGTCACGATAAAATGAACGTTTAAATTAGCGATTGTCATAAGCCCTGTATACTGGTAGCTGCTGCGTGGACTTTACAGTCTGAGTGAAAAATGACTTTTGTGTACGAAATTTAGTTATAACACTTGTCGCCTTTGAAAGTCCGGTGGTCCCACGAGAATTCCGCTAAGGAGAAACATTCCCCAGCGAACGGTTTTAACCGTGATAACATGGTGACCTGGCTCTACTCTCGTGGCAACGGTATCCAGCTGATTGTTTCCAAAAATCGATTTTAAATCGATGTAAATTGCTTTCTCCTCGTCGTCATCCATCCACACCTTAGCCTTGCTGCCACTACCAGAAGTCCGCGTCATGATTGTTACTGACCGCGAGTTTGGACACTGAGCTTTGATCGGCGGAACGTAAATTCGTATCTTAAGAATGCTGTAACTGTCCCAAGCACACCACCCACCTTGCTCGTCTGTGCGCAAGTCTGAGATTACATCTTCATCTGAATTCTGGCCATCGTCCAAACTCTCTTTTAGTGAAAAGCCTTTGCTTTCTACAATCTCAACTAAGAGAGTTGGGTTGGAGCCTTGTGAAATATCTGGTGTGATCCCAGTCCAGCATAATGGTTCTTTTAGAGCTTCTGTTCCTTCCTTAACAAAAAATAACTTTGGTAATTGAGCTATAGGCGTGATTTTCTTTGCATAAACTCCACTAGGGACGTCGTTTAAAACGTGCTCGAAAACGCTGCGGACGTATTCAATCATCATCATCGCAACTTGAGCATGCGCTTTGATGCCAATATGCCTGCCATCGGATCCCGCGAAATCAGTAACAGCTACTTTCCACCCACGTCTTTCCTTGCGACAAAGAACCTCTTTCAAACTGAACGAGGTTACAGCGTAATGACGAGCCAGCTCGGTTTGTCCAAAATTCTCCAGATTGATGCACGACGGATTAAAGACTTTCTTAGTTTTGGGGTCGTGACCAAGACCACTGACCAGATTAATGTATAGCACCGCGGGCGCTGAAGGTTCTGCAAGAACTTGACGAGTTAATTGTTCCAAGGATTCGGCCTTGCTTCGAGTGTTGTAGTTAATAGAACCTTCGATCAAAACAATATCAATCTCTTCCTGCTTTGGAAGAAATGTTCTATAACAATAGGCAAAGACGTAACTACCAGTCCCTCCGATTGTCACTTCATATTCCTTCACGAATGCGTTTACCGCTTTGCCAAAGGTGTAATTCCACCAATTTGTGAAAACCTTGAAGAACAATCCATCTAGACTTCCCTCGTCTACTCCTAATTTTCCTCCCGCGCTATTCGAGCCTCCTATGATAACCAGGTTTATGTCCTCACCCCGTAAGGCCTTCAACAAGACATTTTTCAACCGATTGGGATCACCAGGTTGAATGGCACTTGACATTAAGTCGCTATTTAGTTTCAAGTCGCTTAATTGACGCCATGTTGACTTGTACCTCCATTGTTGAAATGGATCCTCATTTAACTTTGCTATAACCTGATCTAGTTTTGTGGCATTTAACTTTGTTATGACTTGTTCTTGTTTGGTAGCTGATGCAGTGTACAGGTCTTGTGTGAGAGTCTTCTCATTGGAAACACCATGGAAGTTTGTAGATGATCGTGTCGACAGTAAGCTATTCTTAGTGATGCCATCTCTGATTTTTGATCCTTCGACCTGACGGCATCCGTTAAACAAGGACAAAACTATAACAAAATAATATAAATAAATTGTAAAGCGATGCATTTCCTTTCTATTCAAATATTTTGTCTTCGTAAACGGAAACCACAACATTTGCTTATAAAATGTTAATTGTTCGTTTATATTTGATTGCTCCAGTGATTTCTTTGAGAAAAACACCAGCGTTACCAGCACGTCAGGTGTGAAAGAAACCTGAGGCAAATTTGCGCAGGAGATATTTAATTCAATTTTTTAGTGATATTAAGAGCGATCTTAAATCCTCTGTGTAAATTACCGACGACTTTCCCAGCAATTTCACGGCGATTTTATCTTCATTTTGTTGGAATTAGACAAGAATGCATTCGATTACCCAAGGGAACTTTGAATTGTTTACGCTCAAATCAAATGCACTCTGCTCTCGTCGCAACAAAATCATAATTAAATTCCTTAGAAGCCAGCTGTACCGTCACAGCGAAAATAGCTGGTAGTTTAGACAGGCAATTTGAAATCAAGTGATATACTACATAAAATCGCTGCAAAAATCGTATGTGTAAACAGCGACGCTGTGGCCATTTCATTGTCTTCGCCTTGCAATGAAGCACTTTTCAATTAAGTGTCGAAAGTCATTCACGCACTCTGTGACTGGTTCAAGAATCGGAAGTAAAACTAAAACCAATTACAACTTGCCGATTCGCACGACTTTTCCCGCCCTTGGCGCCCGTTACATGCATGTATTGGCTTCATATTCTGATTGGTTCACTGTATGATTTACGCCTGTTGTGATTGATCCGAGAAATTATCTTGGTTTTGTTTGTTTGTTTGCTCGTTTTTGTTTGTGTTTTTGTTTGGTTTTGTTTCAGTTTTTTACGACGCTCAAATGAAAACCGCACTATCTTTCTCGGGAACTCGAAATTGCCGTTTTGCTTTTGTTTGTTTGTTTGTTTTTGTTTGTTTTTGCTTTGGTTTCGTCTTTTTTTTTCTTTTTTTTTGGGGGGGGGGGAGGGGGGAGAAGCCTATCGTTTAGTTTTCCCTTTCTGTTATAGGGTACCAAAAATTAAGCAGGTTTATTTTTAACAATTAAGAAGGTTAGTTTCTAAAGTAACTGTGGTGCTGCGTCAATGGGGAAGTGAAACCTGAAAAAAAAGTGGATTTATCAATTGAATTGATGAGGTAAATTGGCCACCAAGCTGGCGTTTGGAGAGTTAGCTCTTCGTATGAGCGAATCTCTGACGAAGAGCTAACGCTCAGAACGCCAGCTTTTAAATTTCTCTACGGTGGCCAATTTACTTTATCAACTTAGTTGACAAATCCGAAGTTTTAGGTTTATTTTGAACTTGCTGGCGGAGACAAACGAAAATGTTTCATTGGGTATTTATTGGGTGTTATTCATGAGTTAACATTTAAGCAGAGAATCTGCTACACTGAGAGCGCAAATGCTCTGGACACGAGTTTACCAGAAGACCCAAACGGCCCTGGGCGCGGTTTTCCTTAAAAGTTTATTTACGAGATCTTTGTATGAGAGCCGGACACATTACCGAGAGCAGAGCCGAAAAAAATAAACCTTACCCCCTGCCAGAAACACTTCCAGTCCCGCGATCCCGTGGGATGTGATTTTAACTGTTGTAGCCTGCATCATCTAAAACTTCATTTCAAAACAAATATCGGTAGCGAACAAAGACAATTAAGTAACATTTCCTTTGAAAACTTATCGAATCTTTTGAATCACCTGAAACACTTAGGTCTGCGTTATGAACTTCATGAGAAAACTGGTTTCAAATTGGCTGTCTGTCAAGGGGATGCGGTGGCGTAGTGGTTTAAACGCGTTGGACTTTAGATCTGAAGGGCAGTGGTTCGACGCCCAGTTCCTGCCAATCGTGTTGTTTCCTTAGACAAGAAACCTTACTCCACATTGTCTCTCTCCTACAGGTGTATAAATGGGTACCGGCGACATACTGTTGGGAGTAACCCTTGGCTCGTGAGCGACGTTACCTTACCTTGTATATCTTTTCCGTCCGGCCCTTCCACTCACTCGCTAAGTACAAAAACCCACAAGAGCCAAAAACTAATTCAAAAGCAAATGCCGCCATCAAAACTCATCTTCACTACCAAATTTTCCAAAAGTCGGTTTTATTTTCAGTTGCTGTCCGGCGCTCAAAAGGACGTTTTGAAAAAAAACACACTGAAGAAAAAAAAAATCAGAAAAAATAAAGTTTTAAGAAAAAGAAACATTTAACTTGTTTTTCTTGGTTGTAAAACTATCAAAAGCAAGGTATGAAAATATTAATGAAAAATTAAAGTCAAATGTCAATTTTTTCTAGTTTCCACAAATTGTTTTAGCGCCTGTTATTGCAAATCGGTTTGCAATAACAGAGGAACCTGCAGACGTTATTCCTAGACGTTGTTCCTGGATTTACTCATCCGCGATGATCAAGAGGCAGACTGGATCGGGACGGAACGAAGATTTCAAGACCAAAATCGGTAGATTTCCCTCATTGTGAGTTTGCTCGTGAAATCTTCGCCACGTTCTGATATCTGCTCCTCGGACTCCGTGCATGGAATAAGCTTCATCCTTCTTCAACAACCGAGCCCAGAAATGTGGGCTGGGATCCTGCTAATAGCTTTTCTGGTTAAGGTCATGGCACGTTCATAGATGAGTCAATATGTGTATCAGTTAATGGGTGAGTTTATGGGTTATTTCAAGGGTTAAGTTTTGGGTGAGTTCAACGTCAAGTTTATAGATAAGTTTGTGGCTGGATTCATGATTTCATGGGTGAATGCATGGGTGAGTTCGTCGATGAGTTCATGAGCGACTGAGCCTACGAGTGAACAGTAATGGGTCATCTTATCGGTTCATGGATGAATTTGTTGTGGAGTTCTTGAGGAGTTCTTGGTTGAGTTAATGGGTAAGTAAGGGTGAGTGAATGGGTGCGTTCATGGGTGAGTTCATGGTGAGTTTAAGGGAGCGTAGATGAGTGCATTCATGCGTGGCCATGGGTACGTTCATGGCTGCATTCATTGGTGAGTTCGAAGATGCGCTTATGGGTGCGTTCGTGGGTGTGTTCGTGGGTGAGTTGGTGGGTGCATGGGTGAAATCATGGGTTATTTCTAATTCTGAGTGTAGTAATTAACTGAGCAGAGTGATTCCGTCCAAACCATCCGGGTGGTGTCGGACTTTCATAGCGAAAGAACAAAGGCCTGGCGACTAACCAATAACAATGGAGTGGCGTCACAGACCGAGGATCAATAGAAGCTAAGCAAGTGAAAATCTGTGATACTTCTTATTATGCAAAATACGTAACTATAGTAACATATTCCAAGTACCTACAATACACATGAATATACATAACAATGAGATATGGAAGGGTGAAAATGGGTGCTGTCCACGAGTGTGGACAGCGGTATATTCATGTGCATGAAGGTCTAGCACCGCGTCATGCCACTGGGGGTGGGCGGGCGGGTTCGTTCCTACTACCAGTGATGTCGTAGGAGAAATGTGCACAATAGAAGAAAACATGATAATATATACAGCGTAGAGAATTGTGGGATATATATTGTTATGTTAATATTCATTTATTATTTCCGGTACTTGAAATAGTAACATATTCCAAGTACCTACAATACACATGAATATACATAACAATGAGATATGGAAGGGTGAAAATGGGTTGCAAAATCCAACCGTTCGACTCTGGGTAATGGACACAGAGATGGGAAAGAAGAAAACCTAGCCAAAAATGAGTTTATTCTCCCATTCTCCAAAACTACCGCGGGAAGGCTGGAATAAAATCTTTAAGGCTATCACAATTCTGATACAAAACCCCTGGATCTGCAATGTTTACTTCTCGACCAGAAAGGGTCGTGGAAGGAGAATTGGTGGACATTACTTTTGATAACTGCATATAATAGGTCGCAGTAGAGCGGTGGCGCCAGCCAACGTGTCCCATAACATCCTGCAGTCCCGCGCCCGCAAGGGCGAGGGTGATAGCGCAACCCGATCTAAAACCGTGAAGTGTTGCTGCTTGTGCAAGGTTTCCTTCGTCAAGGTAGACTCTGAAGCGAGAATCTGCCGCCGAGGATGAAAAAGGTCTATCAACAATCCCCCCATCTGGGGTAATAGGGCGGAATAAAAAACCGCTTGTAATGTCAATACCTATACCCTTTGCAAAGGTTACGTAAAGGTCAATTGCTTTAACAGGGCATATATCGGCATTCTGGTTGCGACGAATGGCAAAAAGGTTCGAAGAACCATCACGTAGAGTCTTCCCCCAAATATGGTTGAATAGTAAACCGCTATTATCCGGGAAGCGGAGAATTTCCGGAGTCTTAACCTGACTGAGATCGCCGGGTCTATCTCCACTGAAAAAGAGTGTTTTGAAAAAGGCCTGGTCTCTTAATAAAACAAACACGTAATCGGAGTTAAATCCTCTGACCGCAATTTACGATCGATGAGGTGACTTAACTGTAAAAGATCATTAACGAAAAAAGGAGTGGCTTGTTTGGGTGTTGCTTGAGCTTGCAACTGTTCTGCGGTAACACACTTAAGGTATTGCTTTAGTGAAAGATCGGTAGCCGGATTCCCCAGCAGAAGTCTCGGGTCCCATTCTCCTCTCCTGCCGACTTCATTAAAAATTGTACGCAACTTTCCAATCAAGGAGTCCACGGTGCCAAAAGCCAGACGCGTTGGACATGGACAGGGAAAGGAACCTTTGCGTGCGTAGAATTGACAACCGGCGTAATGAACTTTTGTCTTCCCCTTTGATCTTTCCATACCAAAAAACGACATAGCTCGCGAGGAGTAACAGTGGAAATATCCTTAATTTGGGAAAGGAAGGGAGGCTAAGAAAAACTCCAATTCCTTTTGAAGGGACGACTTTTGCTTTGAGTAGGACGTGTTAGCAGATAGGCTCGCGATTTGTGAAAGGCGGTTATCAAGAGCAGAGACGTCCAGAGTAACGTCAGTCCTTTGGGTATGGCCAACGGTTAGGATTTTCCTCTTGTAACCACAATTCTGACAGTAACGGAAAGTGGCGTCATTGGCATATTCACAGCGAGGACAAGAGACTGACTGGCAAAAAGGTTTAGGGGCCGTTGGCAAAGGCTGAAGGGAAAACGAAGAAGGAAAACAAAAAATAAATGAACAAAATTTATTGTCACTTCGATCATTACAAAGTTAAGAAAAAAGTTACCAAACATTCTATAGAACAAATACAATCTATAATTGACTATCAAAACAAAAAACTGTTCTAGCGGATGTACAGATCATTTTGATAAGTATATGTTCGCAAACAACAAATATATAACAAAAGGCGCAACAAATGTCTTAAATTCTGAAAGCCCAGAGGTCCCATGGCAGTTTAAACGAGTCTGAGAAACCATGTGGAGAAGGCGTAAGAAGCGCGCCTTGTTCCCCTTTGCAAGAAAGCTTAAGAGAAGCGAAAGCCGAGTGAAATAGAATTGGCCACCAGTATCGTCTAGGGTGAACATCGGGGACAACAATAGTGCATCACAAATGATTAGCCCGCAGATGATTAAAAACTTGCCCAATCAAAAGTATAGGAGGAAAAATATACGGGTTACTTAAGATGGAACTACGATCCGGGTGGTCAAAATTTTGCGCAAAGAAATCCACGCCAGAGGAACAGGGGGTAGGATACGGTGTAAAATGAGGCAAGGAAACCCCATTGAGATCACTTTGAGAGTTTGAGTCCAAAGCCATAAGATCGACAGAATGACCATGTAAACCGCCAAAAGAAGGGTGTGATTGAAGGCGCTGCCACAAATGAAAAGCTAACTTACTGTCAGCAGGAGAAAAACGACGTGAAGGCTGATCAGCAGGATTAACACTCGAGGGGATATGGATAACTGAAAGGTGCACATTAAGGTCTAGGACCACTTCCGCTAACCGCTTTAGCGCGTCAGAAAAAAGGCTCGATCGGGCAGCTTGAGACTGCCAGGCCTGAACAAGGGATAGGTTGTCCACATAAGCATCAACCCTAGCGTCACGAAGATCATCACGAAAAGAAAGAAGAGTGTTGGTAAGGGCCTTGGTTTCTTTAGTGGCAATATCTAACACCGCTGTAGAAGGCGTCCAATAGTCGGAAACACTGACATGACTTTTTCGGGGAAAAAGTCCTCCCCAAGCAAAAGAGGACGCGTCCGAATAAACAACGAACTGGAGGTGTCGCTCGTCGCGCCACTTTCCAATTCTAGCGACAACTGAAGGATCTGCCCAATGCTGCACTTCAGCTCTGAGCGGAGGCGAGATGCGAATAGGCTTAGAGGATTTTGAACCCTTGCTAATAGCGAAGGTTCATCTAATTGGTATAAAGGCGAGAATCCTGTACTGCAAGGCGAAAAGAAATACATTTACCCGCGAGACGCTGAAGGGTGACAGTCGAAACGCAACTCCCACAGAGAATTGAGTTTACCAAAGCAAGAAAACTGGTTTGCTTATCGGGAGGTAAGTAAAAAGCTTCTAGGTCAGAAACAGAGATAAAACCGAGGTATTTTATTCTTTTTTGCGGGGTGAAAACACACTTTTTTAGTCCAAGGGTGTACCCAAGAGAAGTGAGGGTATATGCAGCAAGGAAAACCGCAGCCTTGGAAGCTTCAAGACGTGTTTCGTCAGAAGGGGTAGCTAAAGTACTCGCCGAAGGGTAGGAGGTTTTGGATTGCAACTCACCATTGTGCCTATCGTCAATATACAAAGAACATGGTACTCCTATTGAACGCAAAAATGCGATACTAGGAGACCTGTAGAATGATAAACATAGGCAGAAATTTTCCAACCAAAAGGAATGGTGTTGGAAACAAAATACCATCCTCTCCACCTAATGCCAAAGAAAGTACGGCTAGACACATCCAAAAGAATATGATCATAGCCAGATTTATCGTCCAGCGTTGTCTGGTAACATCCTTTTGTGAGGTATCTGGGTAATTGCGATAAGTTGTCCAAACGAAAAGGGCGGTCAACCATCCAAAGGTTCAGAAAGCGGTTATCGTGACAAAGGCGAGGTTTTGTCGGTTCAACAGTCAAAGGCATGACGAGATGTGGAGGGTCCACCTCACCAACCCTCCCTAAGACTGATATAGCGCCACTACACACCCTTTCAAGCAACGTGTTGACAATAAAATCAACAAAATTATTACAAGATTTGTTATTATCAAATTCAATGCGGGGGGGAATAACAGAGTCATAAGCGCGTCCCTTAAAATGTCCTTTGAACGGCCGAAAAAACTTGAAGAGAGAGACTTTATTCTTAATCCAGTCAAGGACTTCATCCGCGCGGTCATAGGTACTGAGACTCGCAATTTTCTCCCAGACTTCGCTGTGAAGGTGAAGCTGACCAGCAATGAAAACATCAGGGTTGCGGAAACGGAGGGTCGTAATGTCAGGGACAATCTTCCCGGAACAGATACTTTTAACAAAGCCAAAATCGAAACAAGGGGCTGTCATTTCCACCTCAGACTCTAGTGGCCACATATCCATGGTTACCCACTCATTGACTCTAGACTAGAAGACAGCAACACAGGGAGTGGGATCAAATGTACTGTGCCCGGCACGAGGCGTGAGCGGTTTTGCTTGATTCTACAAGGCAAAACAGAAAAATGCTGGAATAAAAACCCAAGTAGAAAGAAAAGGCGAAAATGTAAAGTAAAAAACAAAATAGTGGCCACCAGAGGAGGAGGAAAGACAGCTTGACCCAGATAAACCGGGAGGAGAGTTGTACCCCTGTTTCAAGCGACAATCCAACTCAACTGGTAACAAAAGGAAAGGGAAACGAAAAAAGCCGCAAACAAGAAAAACAAAAGAAGGGAGAACAAACGCTAACAAAAACTAAACAACAACAAAAAACACTTTATTATAACTCGATTCAGCATGAGTTGACAACATTTAATGGAAATTATGGCTTATTTTGCTAAAACAAAAAAGGAAACCAGGTAAGAAAAGGATAAGCACACAAATCTGCCCACAAAATAATAAAACACTCTGCCTACTAGGTAAATAACATCTCCCGAACGCACTAAACGAGGGAGCTGGCACAAAGCCGTGAAAACTGTTGACATATTTCCAAAACACTAACACAAGCGGAAACGATATCCGAAAATTGGCGGCCTCGCGCGCCAAAAGAAATTACAAACGAAAGCTAGAAAGAGAAACCGAACAAAAAATAAGTGAAAACGTGATTTGCATAAGGTGAGAAAAAATTCACAAACAAACTGCCGTGTTTGCTGTACGGGAAATGAATAAATAAATAACAACGTGCAAAGCACGTTATGGCCCGTTGGCCCTATTAAGAGGGAAAATAAAACTTGATAAACTGCACAAACAACCAGCAGCTTTCCCAGCGTGTGGCAAAATGAGATGTTTTAAAAAAGCAAACGAGCAAACCATGTTTTACTGAGAGCAAAAAACCTTTAGCCACACTTGTAGAATATAACATACACTACCGCGTTAGAGGCGTTTTACAAAAACACCAAAAAAACATATTTGAACAACATAAGTTCAAGATTTTCACTCGCGCTCGAGCGGCAAAAATTGTCCGATCAGTCGTGCCTAACCGGTAAATTGCATTCAATTGCATTCAAGTGACATGTCGAAATTCCGACCAGCATTTGTTTGCAACAGGATTTTCATTCACTCGTAAAGCTCTCAGTCGCCCTCGAGAGCATCACTCGCACTCGAGTGGCATCACTCACAAAACACCGGAGTGGTTAAATAACGCTCGACTAGCAAACTGCATTTTCATGGTCGAGTAACAAGCTTTTCTTCAGTCGCTCTCGACTGGCATCACTCGCACTCGAGTGGCATCACTCACAAAACACCGGAGTGGTTAAATAACCCTCGACTAGCAAACTGCATTTCACATGGTCGAGTAACAAGCTTTCCTTCAGTCGCTCTCGACTGGCATCGCTCGCACTCGAGCGGCATCACTCGCATTAAATAACACGCCGCACTCGAGTGGCATACATCTCAAAAACAGACGTAAGAGCAAAAATAAGCTAAAACCAGTAAATGAAACGGGAAGAAAGGAAAACGGTTGTTCTACCTCAAGTGGAGGGTCAGGGACTGCATGAGGTCCAGCAACTTCAGCAATTTCAGCAACTTCTGGTTCGGCCACGTGTGCAGGACCCGGAGCAGGAACGGCAACCGCCGGTTGAGGACCTTGAGGAACAGGCAATTCTGCTTGGGCGTTTGCTAAATATCTTGAGCTCTAACTTGCAAAGGCCGTTGGATTTGCGGCGGTTGGGCCATGACGCGGTGCTAACAGAGTAATGACTTCGTTCCTACTTCAAGTGATGTCGTAGGAGAAATGTGCACAATAGAAGAAAACATGATAATATATACAGCGTAGAGAATTGTGGGATATATATTGTTATGTTAATATTCATTTATTATTTCCGGTACTTGAAATAGCATAATTAATTTCGACTACTTGTCAAATTTTAACTTGGGACAAGAAATTATGCTTGCTGACGATTTTGTTTTCAAGAACGAAAAAAACCCCACACCATTTTCTAACACTGTACATTCCGCTGCTACCACAAAGTAATCGTATGTGATATTCGTTACAAAGCCGTTGCAGTGATTTTTGGTTATCTTGTTAAGCGGTGTTTATCAAAATACTGTACTCGTGTAAAGCACTCAGTTTTTCCAGTTGGTAATTAGTTACTACGCACTGACTTTACATTTCGACTATTGACAAAAGACAACTAACTTATTGCGCTTGTGTCTTTGCAAATGTATTCGGTGCGCACGTGTACTAAAATGGATGGGAGTTTTGTTCTTTTTGCTTCGATCGTTTGTTAATTACATTCAAGTCCATTATTAGAAATACTGATTCTCTATAGTCTAACTTGTTGGACTGTTTAGTTTTATTATTTCTTTGAAGACGCACGGTTTTTCCGGGAAACTTCACTGACGGTACTCATCGCTTTTTCTTCATGAGTTGCCTCTTTTTAACTGGTTGTTATTGCATGCTTAGGTAATCATTTTTCCATGGATTCAAAACAATCATTAATTGAAATGTATATTTATTATTAGCTTGATTTCAAACACCCCGTCCTGTTTAGTTTTAACAGTCATGGATTCCCCCCCAACCCCCCACTTTAACTTTATTATCTTTACCTGCAATGTAAGTTTTCTATAGTTCAAGGCTTTTCAACTAAAATGCGAAACAGTTAAAAAAAAACGCGTGCTAAACAACGCGGGATCGCGTTTAAGTGCCAAGGAGTGGCGGGATGGGCCCAAATATAGCCGTGGAATGAGGAGTTGAAAGCGACCAGGAGCATCAATATTCCTCCTAGATGAGCTATTATTCCATAGCAGGTCTCCCCTACTCCCCTCTGAACATTTTTGTCAGGATTCCCTAACGGTTTGTTGGTACCTATTTGCATGCCTGAGTGGAGAGAGACCAAGCATTTGTGGTGTAAGATCCTCTGTCTAACCACCAGAGCACTGCTGACAATTTAAAGGGTGGACCCGCCTTTTTTTGCTGCTGCTGCTGCTGCTGTAAGACGTGTGCTATACGACTTCAGCAAAACTACTCTAGTTGGTTCTAAATGGACGAATTTATTCATAATGACACTTCAATGGTACAGAATACTGTTAAACTCAACATAACGCTTATTTGCAGTGATACTTGGTTCAAATTACGGATAACGCCTAAACGTATCTCAGTTTTAAGCAAATAACTACATTCCGATTTATGCTACTAATAGATTCAACTGCCTACGTACTGACTAATACCAAACTAGAGATACGTTTCATCTTTTTCGATGTTTTTATTTACTGTTATTGCTCCACACACCTACTTACAATAAACATATCATTATACAAGATAAGTACCACAGTTGTATTAGACCAATACTATATCCAGAACATCTTATAATGAAAACTGGCACCGAATTAAACGGTATACAGTAGAAAATACACAGGTGTATAGCAGAATACAAAAGACTTGCTACAAATAGAAAAATAAGTAAACACTTATGACGATAGAAAGATTGGTTAAGCTAAAAAGTAGCTTATTGTATAGGATGTGCCGTATAAGGAATGTGAGATGCTCTTCTGCGAGTACAATACTCCGCTAATTAGGATCGTATTGTGCGGAATTTCAGACGTGAAAGAGAAGTACTTTGGGAAAACGAGAGCATAATTGTACGTAATTTTTTATATTGGGGGAGAAAAAAGGAAATAACAGCAATAAATTTAGCTGATGTTTTTTAATTCTTTAGCGACATGTATTCTCTTAATTTGGTTGACTGTTCTCAGATTTGTCAAAAATCTTGCCGTCTACAGGCCAGGCCGGGATGCATTTCGTTATCTTTCTTTAACTTCCTTACCTTAGCGAACAGTTTACGCCTAAAGGTTGTAAGGTTTTCATTTATAAACCAGCATCTGTGTTACGAAAAAACGTACAGACAGATGTTTTTCTTGCCTTGTACAGTTCAATTTTCGCATCTTTTCACTTTGTGTGATTTGAAACGGACAATAATCGGCTTCGGGACTCTGCTGCCCCTTTGTGCTGTCGTCCTGTGACATATGTCAACGTCGTTGGGTGAAATGTGCACCTTCATCACTTTAACTTCTTATAATAAGTTTAATAATTCTTTCAGCGATAGGTTCATCAGTGGACTCGAGATTGTCGTTGTTTCATCGTATACTGCTCCAGGTCTCTACCTGATTTCCGGCTTTTTTCAAGTCTTCGCAAGGCTCGTCGACTTGCTCCTTGCGTCACTGAGTGATTGTTAGAGTAAGAGCTCAGCTCTCTTAAGAACTTTATTTCTGCTCTCCGGGGATGAGTTGCATAAAACCTAACGCCAGGCGTTATTACCAACGCCAGGGGCAGACCCAGGGGCAGATGGTCAGGGTAAGAGCGGGGTGAGAGCAAGATAAAAAGGGGCGAAATCGCTGAAGCCTGGTGCGAGCGAAAGTTTACAAGACGAGCGGAAGAGCCAGTGGGAACACACCTTTAACGGACTAGTTCAAGAGCCCATTTGCGTTCTTGCTTCTGGCTGAGCACAAATTTTAACGCATTGTAATTTTTTGTGCCCAATCAGCGATTAGTTTATTTCACCGCTCCTTTTGCGACGTCGATCCGACTATCTGCCCCTAGGTCTCCGAGGATGACGAGGTGACTTTGACTGGAGTGCGCATCTAAACGTTAGAAGTTACGCTGGACGTAATTTTTATGCAACTCGCCCCAGATCTTCTACTTAATCGATGGAACTCCACGGACTACTTCTTCTGTTCTTGATATGGGTTTCAAAGAGCGTGCCTGTGTTTGTTAGGATTTTGTTCAGAACGACCCAGATATATTGGACAAATCGGTCGAGTGCTTGAACTCTTCACCTTCTCCCAGGGATTTTTGCCGCATTATCTAGCGGTATCTCCAGCGAACTACCGCTGCCTATCGACACGCTTTCTACTTACAATAGCTGGTGTCTTACTGTTCTTGCTTCCTTTTCCAGACATTTCGGAGTGGAGAGTTAAAATAACAGACTATTGAAAACAACCGTCCGTCCATCTTGCGACTCTCCCAAGTCGCAAGTCATCACGCCCAAAACCTTCCCACGTTCAGATTTTTTCCGAAAGGCGAAATCGGATTCTTGCTACAAGGAATAAAACAGGTTACGGGGAGGACTCTAGATAATGCTGATTTATTGTTTTCATCACAAATAGGCCTATATTTTCAGGTTAATGTCGTTTCTTCAGGCAAAATAGGCCTTACAGAAGGATAATTGTCAGGGTTCTATCAGGGTATTGGAGGGGTAAAAACTTTCCCCCCAAAATGCCCAGGTCCCCCCCCGTAAAAAAAATATTGTTATCATTACAGTATATGAGTAACTATAACATTGTCAGAACGTGATCACGACTAAAAAAATAAAATACCACTGTAACATCATCTCAAATTTGTGTCTCAAAATGCACAAGATTGCATCTCAGCACATATTCATTTCAAAAAATGTCCGGGGGGACCCCCTAGGAAGCTCTTGGCCTTCGGCCACTCGGGACTTCTCCCCCAAACGATAAATCCTAGATAGAACCCTGATTGTAAGTCATGGATACCTGCTTTTGTAGAAAAATTCGATCATATTTGAATTGAAATAGCAATGAAATTAAAACTTCTCACGTTCAAAATTTTTCTGTTTTTGGACAAAATGCGGAGAACCAGTAAAGGATGTGATTTATCGAAAAAAAAAAGAATGGGGTCACCGTGCATTTAAAAGAGTCAAGCACGTTTATTTTATAGCAAACAATGACTCTGCACGTGCGTTATACATTTTGGTACATTACGTTCCCGTTCTGTACACAACTACAGCGTGAGATGACCAAATTAAAAGTTTTATGTAGAACGTGAACACACAACGATGAATTTCCTTTATTACCTGAACTGGAACGCCGTCATTACAAATTCAGTTCCTTGATAGTTCGGTTACATTAGACAGACTAAACTAGTTGGAAAACTGAATCGCGAAGAAGTTTAAAATATTGGGAAGTCATTTATAATTCCTTCTCGTAATAATAAAAAATTTTCGTCTTCTGAGCTTCTCCCTGGAGACTCTTATCCATTATTCTTTAAATACTGACTGACGTTTTAGCATTTTTAATTACGGATTGCATACATGTTAACGCCCACGATGGCATTACACTGGGGCCGAAAAATAACGAGAAACAAGCTTAGAAGACGAATATTTTTTTTATTATGAGAAAAAATTATAAACGCACGAGAGGACACAAGCGCAGCGTGTATAAATATTCATTGCACGTGAATAACCGTGAAATAGACCAGGAAAAACAAAATAAAACTGTTGCTTGTTGAAAATTAATAACGACTGAAACTTGACCGAGATTTAGCCTTCTTATCTAATAACAGTAAAGTTTATTCATCCTAAAACTCACTGGAACATCAAAAAGAATTATTATCCTAACAGCAATCAATTTAAGAAGAAAATCTGTAAGGGCAGTTTAGAAATATTTCTATTTATGCAAATTACGATCTTTTTGGCTGACTTGTGCTCATTTTAGCAGTTTTTAAATATAAATATCTTAAAATATCGCAGCCACCTAGGAAGCTCAATGTACATTAAAAATGTTTTGATATCATAAAAGATCTTTCAACTGAATAGAGAAAGTGTTAAGTTTTATCTTTCTTGAAATATTGGAGAAAATTGTAGGAATGACCAAAATCAGCCCACAAAAAATGAACCACGATTTACTTGAAACGCTCTTACAGATTTTTCTCTAATTTCGCGTAGGTTGAGTAGTTCAAATAGTTCAAGTTTCCTCAGAAAGTGTCTGACTAGTTTTCGAGATGTTCGACACATTTAAAATGAAGGGTTGTCCATTACCGTTGCTATGGTGACAGCTGTTGCTAGGAGACCAGTGAGAAAATAAACTTTGATCGTATGTTGATAAGTTGGTGTAGTATCAAGGAAATCGAAGTTTATCTTCTATGCGAAATTTTGACTTCAAATGATACACTCCAAGGTCAAAAAACTGTTGCGAGCCTCCTTAAGTGCTGTGAAGGAAATCTTCCAGACGTACTGCCAATTTTGGCTACATGTGCGGTCCTCCGCTGGTTTCATTCATTCATTCATACAACTTTTTTCCTCCAGGAGTCGTGTGATCAATATGCATTATCCAAACCTCCCTTGAACTTCGTTCTAAAATATTTCGTTTTTTCTGTGGCAGTCCCAGTCCGTTAATTAAACTAACAGTACCCTGCAGATAAAACCTAAATCTGGACGCCATTTTGAACTGTATCAATTACACGCACGCGTGTCTCGCTCGTATGGCGCATTTTTTTTTTCTGAAAATAGCAAATTTAGGTAGTTACACGTCATGGCAATAGCCTTATGAGTGAAAATGATATAAGTTAACGGTCTCCATCCCAGATTATATGGCTCCACGACAGGGCTCAAAAACGGCTGATTGGTTAAAAGATATTACGTAAAAAGCGTCACAGAATTGCTACTGAGCATGCGTGTTGCTTTTTCACCCTTGAAAATTTCAATATGGCGGACGGGCTGCAGTTGTTTTAGCACGGGAACCGCAATATTATTTCACTTTCAACGGACGATCGAAGTTACGTTAGATAGTTTTTTTAATTGGAAATGCTGTTTGAATCGATCATTGACTTCAGTGGCTTTCAAAAAAGCCATTTTGGCCGCCGTACACTGGAGAAACTGAATATACTTATCGGCAGTCCAGTCTTGGATCAGGCTGCATCTTCTGATGGCGTTTAGGATTGATCTCGTTATTTGATTAAAATTTTATCTTCCGTCAATATTTTTTCGTGGACAAGGCATGCAGAAGGGGAGTGATCTCATGGTTGCAGGTCAGTAATTTATTGATGTACTATTTCATAACTGATCATCATGCACTCAGTGGTTGTTATGTAGCCCTTTGCTGGTCATGTTTTTGCACATTTAATACACAAGTTTGTTGACGTGGATTGCTACTCTTTTACAAACTGACAAGTGCTTTAATAGCCGGAAGAGAGTGTTACCTGATGTTCAAATAATGCTATAACAGTCTTCAAAAGTGCCCTTTTTCGAGATCACTTAAAAGCCTGTTGTGGTTGGTATTTTTGATACTTTAAGTCCACACTATGACTCGTATGATGCATTTTTCTTTTAACTGACAAATGCTGCTTTATGTTGTGTGTCGAATTCTGAAGAAAGCAAATCAAATAATTATTTTTGAATTTTGTTAATTGCAATTACTCAGTCTTTCTTAGGTCAGCAACACTGAACACGTTTATTTGCTTTATTCATTGGTTAACATATTTAATCAACACACTTGTTGATCAATACACGATGACAATTTCTGCTTTTCGTTAAGCTTTGCTTGTGCTCATTGATTTGTGTATTGTTAGGTTTACCCATATACTTTGTTCCCATGAAGATCCATACCACATCTTGGTCAGCATTTTACTTGTTTTGCAATTTATTTGTATACTTGAACCAGTATGCCACACCACAATTTTTAAAGTAAAACCCTAGTATGATTGCTAATGGTGGACAAAATATGTATGGTACAAGTGGTTTTTGCATTTAGGGGGTATTCTAGTAATAGGAAACAACTGCATCAGTTTATTTTTGGGAAAAAACCATTCGCAAATAGCCAAAATAGAGTGTTGATTGATGTTTACAGGGGAACTGACTCCACTAATACGATCACTGATCAATGGGCCATATTAAATAATTAATGAAAAAAAAAATGATTGTTGCATTCAAGAAGTATTTCAGTTAGAAAAATAACTGGATCAGTTAATTTGTGGGCTAAAAGCAGTGTCATAAGATGATCACATGTAACAATGTGGTTGGTAAGACAGGGTTTTACTTGTACATTGTACTTTTAAGACCTGCAAGACCAAACAAGGTCATGTGGGTGAAAGAGATTCAATCTATTTGCAGAATGTTTTTAAAATGTTATGTTAAATTTGTTGAGTGCCAGCATTATGATACATTTTTTTGCCAATAAGTTTTTAATTAATTATATATACGTGAAGTAAAATTTATGTTTTACATTTTTTCTCCAGGTTGTCACAGCTTTTGACTGCAGTGATATGTTCTTATCCAGCCTGTTAAGATCTTGGCAGAAGGCAGAGAATGGCAGCAATAAAAGTCACTAGTGTTCAATTCAAATACTAATTATTCTAATTATTGATTTTTCAAATGTCCTTTTGCCCTACACTCTTTGGTTGTACAACATTCTTGATACTGAAACAGTCCAGTGGAGTGCACTGATGTTTTGCAGTCTGATCTCTATGAGAGGTCTGTCTTGAGGCAAACTACATGTTTATTGCTCCTGATGAAAGGTGAAGTGAAAAAGCATGTATATAAAGATTTGAGAAATAAAACCCAGCATCTTTGTGCCTTTTTTCCATCTTGCAACTCATCTTACATTAATTTTGTAGCCAACCTTCTTTTTTGAAGGAAGTTAGAAGCAGTTGTGTGAGAGGGGCATCAGTGATGATTATGACCCTTCGTTTTAGTCTTTGCCCTATCTGCACTTTTCAGATACTACGTGTACTTGTCTGGAGCACTGAACATTGATTGATGCAGCATTTGCTCCTAATTAGTGAACTCAATTCTGGAGCGACTTCCTCAGTGTTTTGTGCTTCTATACCATTGGTTTTTTTTAATTCAAAGTTAAATTCTGTGTGGTATCATTTAGATATTATTTTGGTAAATATACTGCTCAACAATTTCCTTTAGCAATACAGTCAAGTTCTTTCATTAATTACTCTTGACTAAGATTAACCAAAAATTGCTGAATTTTGATTCATCTGACAACTGTCAGCCTTGTTCTGAAAAAAGCAAAGGGTATTGATCCTGTCTGCTGTTGGAATATAAATGAAGGGTTCACAAGCTAAAGAAGCTGGCTGCAGAAACAATGAGTACATTTGTATTGGCAAGGAGATGCACTTTGCTTTGCTATTATAATTTTATATTTTCCAGTGTGTTTTAAATGAAGTTATGTTGCACTGACAATTTTGTTGCTAAGAGGGGTGCACCTTGTGTTTGAAAGGTACTATTTTGTCCTGTTCCAGATCTGTTAATATCATGTAATTTTTCCATGATCTTTCCACCTTTTTTTTTCGTTGTTGAAATACATTTAGGTGTTTTTTCGTTTGTTTTGCTCGTGTATTCAGTAGCTCAGATGGCAGAGTTTTTTTGTTCATCCTCCATCACAGTTCCCATAACTGCAAAATAGCAAAACATTTCACCATCATTTCAGTGACAAAAACAGACGTTTTTGTTTGGTTGATTTCAGATGCAGTGATTTAAGATAGGATAGTTCCAACATAGCATTCTCTGCAAAAATATTCATTAGAAAATTAATCACTTGAAAATATTCAATGGGAAACGATTTCAAGCTCTATTCACCTGAAAAGCCAATGAACTTTAATATGTGGAGGTCGTTTGTTTCCTGTGCGTGGTACTGTCCAAGGGTTTACAGTAAACAGTGCACAATTTAAGTTCACTTCGCTTTTCTTCAGCCGTTTCACTCCCAGAGGTACAACCTCGAGGTAGATGTGACCATTGAAATAGAAGCTGGTTTGATCTGCTGATCCTGTAGTGCTGTTTGTTTTTCGGTACATGTATTTTGGAAAATGAATATTCGGATTCTTGTTGTTTAAATTCTGTCATTACTGATTTTGAGCAACAATGACTAGTAAAACTTAGGGTATTTGGACGTTTATTAACTTGATCTAACGCATGTTCAAATACTTTTATTTTAGAAAGCATTAAGAAACAACGAAGTAAACATTGGCAATAACTTAATCGAGTTTCTGTACACTGGCACGACTTCTCTTCCAAGATATAAACAAACAAATGTTCATCTTCAAACAGCGATTTAAAAAATCATCGACGCGAAAAAATAGTATCTTAATATTTCTTTACATTTACTTAATTATCAAACTTTCCATTACGAGACACTCGTATACTATCTTAGCAAACAAGAAAATCCAAGATCCGTTGAAGTCTTGTTGTCAAGGACAGCTATCTGTAAGTTAGCAGAACAATGTCCCAAAACGTTTAGGACAACATGGTCTGATTGTTACCGAAACTAACCTCCCTGATTATCAAGGAACTAATAATATCAAAGGTCCATGAGGATGCACATCTCGAACACATGTAAGTGACCGTAAATCCTCGTTGTTCAAAGGCGGCCATATTGAAACTTGTTTCTTTTCGAGGCACCAATACCGAAGCCATTGAAGAATATGCTGTCAAGAATACTTGACAGCAGAGCTCTGCATTGTTTTTTGCAATCTGTGTTGAATCCTTGAACGAGCACAGCGCTATGGAAGGTCGACTGTTAAAGTGAGGTCGTACGCAAAGGACAGGTTAGATCATAAAATTTTACAACAAGGTATAAAACAATAAGCAATTTATTTAACCTTTCAAGATGCACTTGTACACTGCCAATAAAAACCTTCATAGAAGTCCTAAGCATAAGATGTACCCTTTCTAAAACTATCAGCATGCGATTCACAAGCGACAATTAAAACAAGAGACGGTTGAATAGTACAAAATTAAGCTAAAGACACAAGGCGAGCGGACAAGATTGTGCTCTACTTGTGAATTATTCCGCCATATTTTTCTTCTTTGGGTAGCGTTAATGAAGTCCATAAACAAGAAGCATTTAAAAATTTTCATCAGAACGAATCAAAAGTCATTTTTGATATGTTAAATAGGAATAAACAAGCTACGGAAATTTGCGTTTCAAAACCTTAGAGAACTTGACACGACCTTAGTTAACGCAAAAACTGTACCTTGGGACAATTACGAAAAGCTCAAAGTATCCTTGGGGAAGAGGTGTCTTCATCGCCGGATAAAACTGAAAATACCATTTCGATTTCTTCGATCAGAGTCACATCTTCAGCATAAGTGATTTTATAATAAAGTTTCGATATAACGCGCGCTCTGATTGGTTGAAACAGCGTGCCTTATCAGAGTACAGATGCACGGAGTAGCCCGTGACGCCATTCTGCGCGCGCTGGCAAGCTGAAATCCTTTCTTGCGCGCGCTTGCAAGCTGTGAAAAAAACTTGATTTCTTGCAATTAAAAGCCAGTTTCTTTACAAATGTGAGCAAAGCTTTATTATAAAACAAATAAAAAAGCCAAAACCGTGCTTTGTTCTGTGATAAAGCACTCAAGGAAGTGACGAGAGCACTCAAGAAGTGGGGAGAAGCACTCGCCTGCGGCTCGTGTTCACCCTACACTTCTTTCGTGCTCTCGTCACTTCCTTGCGTGCTTTATCACAGAACAAAGCACGGTTTTGGCTTTTTTATTTGTTAAGTACAGATTACCCAGGTTGTTTTTGAGGGCTTTGAGCGTGCAGGAGGCTGCAAGGAGCCGTTACAATGACGTGTTAGATTTTGATTCGTCGTCCGCCATTTTGAAAATCGAATGGCGGGAAGAGGACCTGGGTTTTACTGCGCATGTCCAGCCGTTTTTGAGCCCTGTCTGGCTCCACATAGCCAACATGGAATGTAAATTTGCCTCGTTCTCACGCCGTGGGCGCGATCGTGCTCAGCGGCATAGTCTCGTCACATTCACTTTTCGCGTTGTTATGCTTTGTCACAGGGGCTTTGTTGCCGTGCTTTTTTTCCCAATCTGAGAAAATTTCTTACTTCATTCAGCTTTATTTCACCAACCTTACCATGGATTTTCTTCTAGAACCAGTGGTAGAGACCGGGAAGCAAAACGTTTGTGCGGAAATGATGAGACGCCTCGATATTCAACGAAGGAACGAACACTTGTGTGATGTGATTCTCGAAGTTGGCTGCGGTGACGATCAAGCTCGCTTGAAAGCTCACAGAATCGTTTTATGCGCAGCAAGTCCGTTCTTTTTCAACGCTCTTAGCAGTGACATGAAGGAAAAGAAACAAGGAGTGATCCGATTGCATGAAACGGGCAAAGCTGTGATGGAGCAAGTGTTGGAGTTCATGTACACAGGACGTGTTGACGTCACGCAACACAATGCATTTAATTTGCTGGAGATGGCTGACTTCTTCGTTATGCCAAGTCTGAAAGAGGCTTCAAGCAAGTACGTCTCCCAAACATTGTCTTCTTCAAATTGTTTGACGGTGTATTATTCCGCCGTAAGGCATCATTGCCCTGAATTGCAGAAACAAGCGAGGGATTTTGCTTTCGCTAACTTCGTGAGTGTAACGGAATCGGAAGATTTTCTAAATCTGGACATAGAACAAGTGGAAGAGTGGATTTCAAGCGATGAAATCAAAGTGAAAGGAGAGGAGGAGGTTTTTCAGGTAGTTGTGAAGTGGGTAGAAAGAAATGACCTTAAAAAAGGTAGAAGATTTTTCGAGTTGTTTCGTCATGTCCGTATTGTTTATTTGTCACGCAACTTTGTGTTCAATGTCATTTTGCATCATCCCTTGGTGAAAGACAACGAAACCTGTACAGCGTTTGTGTTGCATGCAATGAAAGAGATTTCAAGTGGCACAGAAGAGTGGTATTTTGCCCAGCCACCAAGAAGCTGCCTTAGGATGCATGAAGATGCCCTTGTTGCCTGTGGAAAAAAGAAAACATTTTGTTACCTTGCTTCAGAGGACAAGTGGTACGAGATGGCAGACATGCTGTTTGAAAAGAGACTTCCTACTGCCACGAGTGCCTGTCATGGAAAAATGTACATCATTGGAAGAAATGGTGTTGGTGAAGAAAGTACCATGGACCGATATGATCCGTCAGGAAACTCTTGGACACCTGTGAGCTCTTACAATGGCACAATTTCACAATTTGCAGCTGTTGTCAACTTCCAAGGGTTTTTGTATGTGATTGGTGGAAAAAATGGAAACGGAGAAATTAACAGTGTGCATAAGTACAATCCTGACACCAACTTGTGGCAGGAAGTTGCACCTCTCAACGTTGCTAGATGTTGTGTTTGTGCCGTGGCTGATAAAAACTTCCTCTATGTAATAGGAGGCAAGGCAGATGTCAAATGCCTGGATGTAGTGGAAAGGTTTGAACCTGAAAGAAACACATGGAGTAGGCTTGCTTCAACCCTTGAAAGGAAACTGTTGTCTTGTGGTGTAGCTGTCAGAGATAACCTTTTCATCTTTGGAGGTTTTACTAGTTCAGAATTATCTACATCTACAAGTCTTATTGAAATGTATAATCCTGCTTTAAATATGTGGATGGGTGTTCAGAACATGGCTACACCAAAATACCCTATGAATGCTGTGAGTTTTAAAGGAAACATGTTTGTGATTGGTTTGTGGACCCAAGATGGTTTCCCAAGTTGCTGTTTGAAGGTTTATGATGTTGATAAGAATGAATGGAAACCTGTGCAAGTATTCCACATGGTTTTCACCTGAGTTCCTTAGCTCCTCTAAGAATTCCAAGAGACATCTTACTGAAATGTAAAGTCTTGCTATAGTTATTTTTTTGTTATAGTAGGATTATTGTTACCTTACAGGGCGCTTAATTTTAACCCTTACTTGCCGATTGTGTTTTCAAACATAGAATAGCTGTGAGCAGTCTCTCTTTTGCTCTAAAGATGAGCACAAGCAATATACTTTGAGCAGTCTCTCTTTTGCTCCAAAATCCATGCTGGCCGAATGCAAAAATAGTGAGCTCAAGTGATCGCAATATTTCAGTGGTGAAGCCACAAGCTGCAAGTAGCTGCTCACCACTTGAAGATCGCACTTGCTCTTGTTTAGTTCGTCTGGCACAGATTTTAGAGCAAAAGAGAGACTGCTCACAGTCTAAACAGGGAATGGTTTTCCGGGTGAGATTACACTGACTTTTGATAATACACTGACTCTGAACTACAAAGCCCAGCTAATAATAATTTGAGTTGTTTGCTGCCATCGCTCACAATTCTGTCAACAATCAGCAAACTGAGAGAAGCAAACCGCAAAGTGGAGTGAAATCCACCAATCATAGTGCATGAACTTGACCTTTTGACCCTGTTGAACTGAACTTCCTAAGTCCTGCTACGGTCATGGCAGTGAAAATTGTAACAATTGGTTGAGTCTTAAACTTTGCAGTTCATATTTTCTCAAAGATGGTGTGTCCTAATATAGAGGTATTGTTGCAAAGGTTATGACTATGGGGAAAAAGCAGATCTTAGCAAGACCTATTATGTAATCTAAAAAGAAAAAAGTGGGTAACCATGCATTTTTCAGAGATAGTTAGGCAGCCATACTTCTAAAAAAACTTTAAAATACAAACAATATATGACGTTTTCTTTCCAAATTTAAGCTCAATTATCTCTGAAAAACGAGTGGTTACACCCAATTTCCTTTTTAATTTTTTTCTGATAGCCCTTGCCAAGATCTGCTTTTTCCACTTTATCATTAACCGTGCAAAAATACCATTGTATTAGTAGGCTAATTCCTTTAGAAACCTGAATATCTCGGACCAGACCTGAGATGCGCAGGATGTTTGGTAGTAACAAAAGGAGGCACCCTCCTCAAGTCCTGCCACGATGCTGGCAGTGAAAAATGTAACCACTGGTTGAGTCTTAAACTTTGGAGTTCATATGCTCTTAGGTACAGAAAATGAGAAGCAAACACAAAAATGTCCCAGCATATTTTACTGTAGTCTGGTCTTGGTCATTGGCCTGTAGTTTTGACTATCTGGGCCTCTTTGATTTGTGACATCTGTGGTTCTCCATTGAATTTGCAGGTGTTTGGGAATGGAAATCTTTTATAACCAGTTCTATATATAAAAGAGAATCACCACAGCTGGTTAGACCCTGGCCAGACCATGATCAATGGTTAAAATGGAGTTCTTTTCCTTCCTTTGAATGGAAGTGTTAAAATGACAGTCCCGTATTTAATAATTCCCTATAGAACCCAGGTTGTTCTGGAGATTTTGTTTCTCAATGAAGCAAAATTATAAGGCACTTTTAACTCTAAAAGTATTCTCAAGGGCAATCATATTTCTGTCTGTGACAACCTTATTGACTTACCAGAAGTGGTGAAAATGTTCCGTTCCAGAAAATATCCATACCCACCCCAAGGAAGGTCATGGGATATTCTGAAGCAGGGATGTGGGGGTGGGGGGGAGGGGCACCCCTTTTAAAGAAAACAAATATGAAGAAAAGTGTGAAGCTTAACTGGAATTTATGGTGGGGTGTGGGGTGTTCAAATGGAAAGTACCTTCCTTAAGGGTGTGAATGTTTTCTGGAACAATACAATGTCTTTTGTAATAGTGTCTGCTAAACTTATAATAATAATAATAATAATAATAATAAAAACTTTATTTAACGAGGGTGGCACGAAATAGTGCGAAGCACTAATAAACTTGTGGCCCTCCTAACTTACTAAGATATTTGCAATGAATTATCAAAAAAAATTTACAATGAGTTATATAAAAATCTAAAACCTACTATATAAATATAAATATATACATGTAATGAAAAACAAAAAGAAAGAAAAAAAAATTAATTAATAAAAACTAAGATAAAAATTGAAATGAGCCAGCTGATTATTCAGTTGGAAATTAATGAGTTTTTGAATTGCAGTTAACTTGTCATTGTCAGATCCATTCTGTACTGGAATGACCCCCTAATGACAATGTATGTGCCCATCATGTATCTGCATTGTGTTTGGTGAATGGTAACATGTAAACTTTCAAGTCATGTGATGTATTTTAATTGCATTGTAAATAGAGTGACTGTTGACCATCTTTGCATCGATTTAAGTTAATTTGGCACTACTAAACATGTGACTTTAAAAAAAGTTGTCAATGTAGTTATTATGTTGGAGAAATTATATTTTACAATCTGCATGGGATTTTTATACTTACATGTAGTATTAATAAGTACCTTTGCATATCACTGAACCAAAAACAACCTTTGTTCTCCCCCTTTTATGACCTCTTATTTCCATGAAAGCTGTCAAACCAAATTAATTAAGCCTTACAGTGTCTTAAACAGTAAAGTCCACATCTGGTAGCACACTGCTTTCTTTAAAGGCACATCTGAAGTGTTTCAACTTTGCACAGATGCCCAAGTTGTAGAGTACACCTTGTCTGTGTGGCCAGTGCAGTAAGAGGAGAGAGAAAAAATTTTGAAGGCATAACACAAGGAGAGTGTGAAGCATGATTGAGAGAAAGGGGGTCTTTCTTCAGGTACCGGAGCACATTGTCCTTCTTTTGTTTGTAAGACATTGTAATTTGCTTCTATTTTGGAGTTGAATTGTTTTCTGTCTTTTGTTTCTTTTGTTTTACGTCATTCGTTCTCCGGTACTCACAGAAGGAACCGAGAAAGGATAGAGAGATACCCTACTTTACAACTGCTATGCTGCATGGGCCAGAGTAGGGTTGGTACAGGGTCTGGAAGGGGGGATCCTGATCCCGCATTCCCCCTTCTTTTTCACGAGAATCCCGCATCCAGCACTTTTTTCATCGCTATCCCGAATCCCGTTTTTTCTTTCCCAAAAATACATTAAAAAAGACTACTTTCTGCAAAAGCTAATAAATTTAAGATGTAGATTGGCCCTTTCGATTGATATTTTGTGCTGGCCTGGTTGATTCGCTTTTGCCGCTATAACGTTTATTTAGCTCGTGACGATTTCCCAAATTTCCGACGGACAGGCAACAAAATCCCACATCCCGTGCCCAAATTTTGGTGAATCCCGCTTCCCCGAGATAGCAGTCAAATCCAGAATCCCGTCAAGATATTTTGCGTTTTCCCGAATCCCGCACCGTATTTTGGTCAAATCCCAGATCCCGAAAATACCATTCCAGACCCTGTTGGTAACGAGTCAAAAAGGAGTTTGTTTCAGTGTAGCAAAAGTTTTTGCTTGAAGCACTTCATATGAAGTATTTCAGCTTTGCACTGATTCAAAGCACATGGGATGTATAGAACACCTAAAATAAATAAATAAAATAATGTTTTTGCTTGAAGCACTTCATTTGAAGTATTTCAGCTTTGCACTGATGCAAAGGACAATGGGATTAATATAGAACACCTAAAATAAATAAACAAAATTATGCTCCTACCAACTTCCATGAGGGTTTATGTTTCTTCTGTGCAAAGAATTGATAGTGACAGTTGCCTATTCTAGTGCAAGAGAAAGGCTGTGGAAAAAATTGTTTATCAAGCTGTAATAAAAACCTCAAACTGCACGCCCATTTTCAAGTTCACAAGGCCATTAATAATGATGTCATAAAGACATTCTAGTCCCTTACGTGGTCTGTTTTGCTTATCATCGGTGCATGCCTGCAGTCAGCCACAGTAGTATTGATGGGTGTGGACAAATCCCATGGGGTGGGTGGTGAGTGCTCAGTCATATTAGTGATGGAGAGGTGTGAGGGCATTTTTTTGGCGTTAGTCTCCCTCTTAGGCTATATAGGCGCTCGGGGACGCGCTCGGGCCGAAGTCACGCAACGCTCCCCGAATCCCACCACTGACCGAACAGATCGTAGGCTCTGGGTTCGACCAAGTATCATAATTTTCTCGCTTCGGCCAAAAAATAGATGAAAATAATTTCTGATCGGAAGTTCGACTGTAGCCATGTCTATTGATTTATCGTCAGAACCTATCGCGGTGACTGATGTGCAACAGTTTTGCGTGGAAATGATGACACGCCTCGATATTCAGCGAAGGGTCGAACGTTTCTGTGATGTGATTCTAGAAGTTGGCTCCGGTGACGATCAAGCTCGCTTGAAAGCTCACAGAATCGTGTTGTGTGCAGCAAGTCCCTTCTTTTACAACGCTCTTAACAGTGATATGAAAGAAAAGAAAGAAGGAGTGATCCGATTGGAAGAAACGAGTAAAGCTGTGATGGAAGAAGTGTTGGAATATCTGTACACAGGACATGTTGACATCAATGAACAGAATTCTTATGATCTGATGGCGGTAGCAGATTATTTTCTTCTTTCGAGCTTGAAGGTTTTGTGTGTCAACGCTATTATTCAGTCATTGTCAGTTCGTAATTGTATAGTAGCATATTATCTTGCTGTACAGTATCAATGTCCTGAATTGAAGCAAAAGGCGAGGGAATATACCTGTGCAAACTTCATGAGTGTAGCAGAATCCGAAGATTTTCTGAATTTAAACATTAAACAAGTTGAAGAGTGGATTTCAAGTGATGAAATCAAAGTAAATGGAGAAGAAGAAGTTTTCCAGGTGATTGTGAACTGGATGGAAACCAATAACATCACAGAACATGAAACATTTTTTGAGTTATTTTGTCACGTTCGTCTTGTTTACTTGTCACGCAGCTACTTGTCTGATGTCATTTTGCCTCATTCCTTAGTAAAAGAAAATGAGAAATGTATGGCATTTGCACTAAATGCAATGGAAGAAGTTTCAAGTGGCTCAGAAGAATGTTTCTCTGCCCAGGCTCCAAGAAGTTGCCTCAAGACTCACGAAGATTGCCTTGTTGCTTTTGAGAAGAAGCATACTTTTGGTTACGTTCCTTCAGAGAACAAGTGGTACTTGTTGTCAAATAGAAGGGGTGGCCGTGGCATTGGTGCTTGTCGTGGTAAATTATATACTGTCAAAAAAAATAGTGCTGGATTGTTTTCCATGAAGGAGTACGACCCTTCAGTAAACACCTGGTATCCTACAGAGTCTTCAGGTGAGCAGACCCCATCAATAAAATCCACATGTGTGGTTACTTTCCAAGGATGTCTTTACTACATTGGTGGATTCAAAAGTAAAACTGAACCAACTGTCAAGGTGCATAAATACAATCCTGGCACAAACCTATGGCAGGAGGTAGCCCCTCTTACAATTGCAAGACGTGGTATATGTGGTGTGGCTGACAGAAACTCCCTCTATGCAATAGGGGGTATGTCAGGTGATGAATGTCTGGATGCGGTGGAGAAGTTTGACCCCGAAAGAAACTGTTGGAGTAGAGTTGCTCCAACCATTGAAAAGAAAGCATTTTCTTGTGCTGCTGAAGTCAGAGGTAAAGTGTTTTTGTTTGGAGGATTAACTGGCAGATTATCAGATGCAAGCAGTAAAATTGAATTGTATGATCCAGCTACCAATGTCTGGACTGGAATTGAGAGCACGGATGCTCCAAAAATTTCACTTAAGGCTGTGAATTTTAAGGGAGATGTTTATGTGACTGGATTTTGGGGAACAGATGACCACGTGCAATGTCTCTTGCAAGTTTATAATGTTGATCAAAATGAATGGAAGCCCTGTTCAGTTATTTCACATAGAGCTGGTTCCTTCTTGCTTGCAATGGCTCCCCTGAGAATACCAAGAGACATTTTAAATACATGCAAGATTGTATCATAGTTTTGAGCAGCCTATTTTAATATCCCTAGTATGTAATCAAATCCTGCAAAATATAGCTGTCAGGCATTGAGGCTGTAGTCATTTTCTTCTAAATGAGATACAAGGATCTTGGAAGAGTTTCTGACTTTACTTTGACACAAGAAAGGACATGCATGTATTATTAGGGTAATTGAAAAATATATAACTGCTCACCTTCTTGCCCATAGGAGTATAAATCCAGTCAAATGATTACATATCATTGATTGGTTTGTTGAATATCAACAAATTGATTACATATCATTGATTGGTTTGTTGAATATTATCTTCAAGTTGATAATACTTTCTTGATTTTGACCATAACTTGTAACTTGATATTTGAAAAAAAAAAAGACAAACAATACATATAATGGTCATTTTGTATTGTTTTCTCTCGGGATTTTTTTTTTAATATTATTATATTTTTATATGTGCGTGGCTTTGTAGGGAGTTTGTGTTTTGGGAGGTTAAGTTTTTCCATGTGAGCGCATTCTGAAAGTCACCTGGGCCAGCTGTAGACTAGCTGCAGTTTCTCTTTCCACCCAGTGATGGTCAAGCAAAAAGAATTTGAACAAGTGCAAAAATGCCTGCTTCATGAATGGAAATGTAATGTGCATTTGTTGTGCCACTCGTGCAATGAGTGGCACAAGAATGTGGTGCGAACCACTCATGTAAGCAAGTTTCCATGCAGCAGGCAGGTTTTGTGCTTGCTTGTACTTTCTTTTGACTCAACTAGATATCCCTGAGAAAAAAGAGAGACTGCTCAAAGTTTAGGCCAGATGGCAAGCGTTGTCAAAATGGAGTTTCTAATTTCATAGACTGCACAAGAGTTGTATTTTTGCATTGGTCTGTGGAAACATGCAGTCTTTGAGCGAACATTCTGGAGCGAGTGTGAAATAGACTGTAAGTGGGACTGGGGAGAGATGCTAAACACATGAGGCTCATGTGTGGTGGGTGCCTTGGGTGTTAGCGTTGTTAACTCGTGAAGTTGAAACATGTTATAGGAAGGGGACGAAAAATTTGGTCGGCGGTCAGTTGGTCAATATGCCTTAACTTTTATTGTTGATCATGTCCTGTGGAGGTATGGAAGGAAGAGGGCCTATCTTTTGCTTTTGGTTTTTTCTTGGGGGACAGTGCAAGGTTATTGTAATGCCATGAAAGGTTTAAATTCCCAGAGTACTAGATTGCACACACAATAATGAATTTAAAGTGGTTTTGAAAAGTCTGTCTTTAACTCAGACGAATTATTTCAATTCGTGCATTTAATTACACAATTTTTTATTTTGTTATTCTTAGGAGGTATATATAAGTTAGAGGCTAATAGAGAAATTAAAATTGTAGCAGGAAAGACAAGATGGCAAATTTAACTTTAAATAGGATGACAGTCTTGAAGGAGTATTTGTTAGTGCTGGTTCGCCCTTGTGTCATAAGAATTAGAAAACTGACATATGCAATGGATTTGTTCTAAACAGGGACCTGCAATGTACAATGGAGGGTGTTGTCCTAACAGGGTTAGAATTTTGGTGTCCTAAATGGGGTCAACCTATTTCAACCCTCACCTACACCCCTATACCTAAACATGAGTCAGGTGCCAGGGCCGTGGCCAGTATGAGGCAAACTGAGGTACTTGCCTCAGTCATTTTTTTTCGTTTAACACCCTAAATACCTAGGAAGAGAATTTAACCATGGACATTGCCCCAGTCATATTTTTTTTCTGGCCACAGCCCTGAGTGCCGCCCACCCGGTGACTCTGGCTTGGAACCATGTGTTTGATGATTTCTGGCGTTTGCCAGGATTTGTCAAAAGAAGAAGCAACAATAACAACAATATTTGTTGTTCAGAGCAGGGGCTACTTTTGTACTCAGTGTCATTGTATCCAGCTGAACTTCAGGTCATTAGGATTAGATGAGACTGGATTGAAACGACCCAATAAGAGAAGGTACGTTTTTTCTTGGGGGGGGGGAGGGCTGGGGCCTCAGAGGGGAGGGTCAACAGTGAAAGTAAGCACCAAAAGGGGAGGGCCATACCTCATGTGAACTATTCGAGGGAGGGTCACACATCCTTTCCAGAATTTTTTAATGAGAATTTTTGTGATGTTGCTTTCCATTTTTCCTACAGATTAAGTTTTTGTTTTCGCCTACTTTGATTTATTTGGTGTTTTATTATAGGTACTAGGTTACATTTCTATATGTATATTATGCCATTGCACATAGTTTTTCTTGGAGGACTTGTGCCCTTTTCCGTCCGTATTGAGAAGTACTTGACTCAGGTATCGTTTCGTCAGCCTCTTGCTGTTGGCTATCCGCTTCCTGATCTCCTGAGTCGTTTAGTTCTGAAGAGTTACTGGTAGATTCAACAATGCGCTCTACCTTGTCGGAAATGTAGGAAATATTTGTTTTTGAGAGGCAGATTTCGCATGCTAAACAAATAAACCTTTCTGTTAAAATAACCAACAGCAATGCCAGCTAGTCGGAGAAAGAAGCACGTGTATTTTCCCTTGGATATTTTATGTTCAAAACTTTTATAATACTCGGTACTTCCACATTCAAACTTTAGCTATAAAACGTAAATATCCCACACTGATTTAAGTCGCATTTTCCTTGTTTCAGCGCGCACACAATGAATATCGAGATATATTCATGTTCAAACACTTTGCGTTCACAAGCGAAACGTTCTGAGGTTTCTACAGCATGGAACATACCATGTAGTAGTGAGGGGAGGGTCGCACTTTTGTCAGTCACCTAAAGATGGGGGGTCAGGAGTTTTTTAAATAAAACGCAAGGGAGGGCCAACATTTTTGGGGGAAAAATACCAAATTTCCCCAGCCCTCCCCCGCCAACTCCATAAGTCAAATGCGAGAAGTATTCCATCTTTTCGGCTTTCTTTCCTTCTTTTTCTTTCCTTTTCTTTTCCTTTTTTTTTTCTTTTCTTTTTTGCATCGTAAAAGTTACGATAGATTTACGTTGAAAGCATTGAAATGTAAACAAAGACTGACTGAGAGCAGAAAGTTCCCAAAATTGGCAATATCTTAATACTGACGTTTTTTAAAAGATCAATATTTTTCAAAAGTACTTTTGAAACGAGGCGTTATTTCAATTATGGAAGTAAGATTCTCTTCAATTCCGTCGTAAAAATATCATATTCCTTTCTTAAAATTGCTTGAGGATCATTTGGGGGTCAGCGTGGGAAAAACGAGAATCATCTCGGGGTAGTAGCTAGGCTCGATTCAAAAGCCCTTTCGTCCGCCCGAGTTCCTTCGCCTACTCCACTTGTTGGGAGGAAAATGAAAAAATGCACTCACTTAACGGCTGGAAATCGAGCCTAGTTGGGTTGGGGATCATTTTGGGGTCGGGATCAGTATCGGGGACTGGCTGTATTACATTTTTCATCTCCACACATAGTACAACAGAATAGTAATAATTATTGACTAAAAGTAAAAACGTATCGGCGAAAGGGCAAACAATAGAAAAACTAATACTAATCCCTTTAACTTACAATGATCGTTGAATTGTTATTTAGAGAGAGCAAAAATAGAACTTAAGAAAAATAATATGCAGTTGCAGTCTCTCCATCTGTTCTGTACAGTTGCACTCCGGCTCCATGCATCCCGCTCAAAAAATAATTAACGTCCGGCGCGGACGAGTCTCGTGGTTGTTGCACAGGTTCCCAGGCTTACGAGCAAACCACTTCAGTTTAGTCAGGAAACTAGAAATTGCAATTAGGCCGATCACATAGATCACATATTTTCCTTGTGTTGTTTTTTGACCGTCTGAAAGCCTTTCAACCACACACTTCAGCCAGGTTTTAGGTTCCCGAAACCGTCAACCTTCCATTAGCACACTTAACAAGCGTCTTCGAATTACATCCGAATGTCTCTTTTCCCCTCTTCTTAGAGGAGCAAATTGTTTAATTCGTGTTTCCTGTTTTCTCTTTCTATGTACCTCTTAAATAACAATCGCGAATGGACAGAATTCCAGTTTCAGCCAAGTCAGTAAAATCAAACATTACACCATACAATATTAGTATGTAATCAAAACCGGAAATCGACTGGCTGCGTATGCTTCACAATCAACGCAAGTATTTATCACGATACAGGTAAAGTCGCAAACAAGCCAAGGAGACCCACACGGCCGGAGCTTATCCCCGGTTTCTGTAACTTGAAACAGCTAAGAGTATTGCTACTCCTCCTCTTGATGGGATGCTAGTCCATCGCAGGGTTACCCCCAGCAGTATGTCGCCAGTACCCGTTTATAGACCTGGGTGGAGAGAGAAAAAGTGGGTAAAGTCTCTTGTGTAAGGAAAAAAAAAAAACGATGACAGGGCCTGGGCGTCGGGACACAGACCTTCAGACCTACACTAGCGGTGACCTGCCGGGATTAGTACAATGGCTTGACGTCGACTACTTTACCATCAATGGCACTAAGACGCATATACAAAATATTTGCATATCTCTCGTGTCGAATAAAAATAACGAAAAAATCAAACGTAAAAAGTCTTATACTTTGCTTTGACGTGTTTCGGAGTTCAGTGCTACTTGAGCCAACGAAGAATGTAGTACCAAAGGGATCCCAGAGAGATTCACAGTCCTAGCTTTGGTAAATATAAAAAACTAGTTCACAGAAAAAGAACAGAGTTGGACAACCTTTGATACCAATAATGTTTGAAACTTTATAACAAATCTAAAATGAGAAAATTGACCTTAAATACGGGTTAACAGCAAAAGAAAAACAATAAATGAAAAAAGGAGTTACGTAACTAGTGAAAGAAAAATTACAACAAAAGTACAGTATTACAAAACCGAAAAAGGACAATAACAATGCTACTATTGCGAATGAAGTATGGTAAGTAAAAAAAAAAAAAAAAAAAACGATAAAAAATCTTTTGGGCGTGACTGACAAAGAGGGACAGTGGCACGACATGAACATAAAAAAAACTCTATTTAATCTCGTATCTACAGAGTAGCATTTCTGCTAATTTCTTCGAGCTAACTTAAGTTGCAAAATGAGTAAAAGATATCTAATACGAATAAAAGAAAGAAATTTTAATAATACAGACAAATTTATACAATTTTATTGTAGCTAAAGGACAAAATTAGCTGGCGAAAGGGGTTGGAATCAGTTGAAGCGCGCTAGTAAATTGAAATTGCGTTCCAGAATTTGGCTGCCAGATAACAACCAGTTGATAGGTGACAATTTTATCACCACTTTTGCCCCATTGTGTGACAGCATCAATGATTTTTCCATTAGTCTACATAAAGTCTGCTCCTCTTACTTCTTACCACGTGTCCGAAAACTCTGTTGACCTGTCCGAGATTCCACCCGAGCTTTTTGTGCCTGAACGGGAAGCGTACAGTGCATTGCGTAAAACGAAGATCAGTTAGGTACCTGGTCATGAGGGAATCCCAACATCCTCCTTAAAGAGTTCCCATTTGAGCTGGCTCCTTTTCTCGCCGACATCTATGAGGCTTCTCAGTGCGAGATGGTGTTGTTCCTCCTCTTCTCAAAAGAGCTGCTGTGTGCCACTACCCAAACAGAAACCCCCCAAGAGCACCAAAAACGATATCATACTTATTTCATTGACTTGTCAAGTTGCGAAGATCATGGAAGGGTTTACACTAGAACGATTTCTTCCCAGTATTATAAATAATCCCGATCGCAATCAATTCGCAGTTGCAGGAAAATCCACCTAGCAAGCAATTGCCTATCTTTTACACCTTGCCTTGGAAGCTCTTCGACTTGATAGACCACCATATTCTTTTACGTAAATAATCAGAATTTGACATTCGCCCGAGTCTACTAAGATGGATTGCTGCATTTTTGCAGAGAAGATCTCAGTTTGTAAAGATCGGTAATTCACCATCTAAAACTCGATCTTCCCCAAGAGACGAACTGAGGTTCGATATTATTTTCTGTTCTGGTAAACGACTTGGCATCGTCCTGGGCAAAGCTACCTACTCGTAGAGAATATCTATCAGTTATTGAATGTTACAAAATAGTTTTCGGTTTAAGACGTCTCAAGTTTAATAACTTTTTTGAGTATACGAACATTAAGTCAACTAGAGGAAATCATTCTTATAAGCTTTATGTTAAAGGTGGGAAGGTCAACACAAGCACTCCTTCTCTACAAGAACCATTGAGTCATGGAACGACCTGGCATCTAAGGCTGTGGAAGCAGGCAGTCTGTTTGCTTTTAAGAAGGAACTCACAGCTCACTTAGGTATTTAGATTACTAAGTATTTTTAATTTTCCAATTGCCTGTATTTAGATGATAATGATGATGATGATGATGATGATGATGATGATGATGATGATGATGATGATGATGATGATGATGATATAATTAAATCTTTATTCAAATGAGTTTAAGGTCAAAGATGCTAAGAATAAAAAGCTAAGAAAACAAATATATAACAAAAGAAATCTGCAACTAGGTGGAAGACTACATTTGGATAATTGATCCTCTTTTTGGAATGGAATTCTTGCTTCCTATAGAGGCCTGTATGGAAAAAGGCAAAACAATTGCGCGCTCCAACATTCTTCTTTCGAAATGAGCAATTTATTGGAGCGTGCAAATGTTTTCCCCATTCCTAAGGGAGGGAGTGACACGGTCATCACCCCCCCCCGCCCCCCGCCAGAGATTCACCCGGCAACCACCCGCTCCCGCTGACCCAAGAAGCCTGAGGAATCTGGGTACGACTTGGCTCTGCGCGCGTTCTTTGCGTTCATTCGTTGCACGTGCTATCTTCTAAGAAATTTCCTTCCTCATTCAGCTTTAACTCATCAGCCCACTCATGGATTATCTTCTTGAACCAGTTGCAGAGGCTGAGAAGCAACAGTTTTGTGTGCAAATGTATTCTCGTCCCCAGAGCCGCTTGGCCCTCTTAGGGACGGACCATTAGAAAAGTGATGGGGGGGGGGGGGGGATGGGGGATTTTTAACCTGCCAGAATTTTTTTTTGTTTTGGCCCATTTCCTGTGCAAGAATTTTTTTTTTGGCTACAGCCCTATGCATGATTTTTTTTTTGAGAAAATATTTTCCTTATGCGCAATTTGCAATTGAATTAATTAAAAACAATGCAACTTTGTTTTACTAAATACATAGCTTGTACTGTTACTTTACTTTACATTTTTAAGTTTATTTTATTACAAAACACTCATGCTCGCTTTAAAATTTAATTTACTGAAGGAGGTTTCGAGCGTCGAAACCATGGTCTTACCTGTACATATTGGCATATTCGAACACGCAGTCAATGGAATTGCTGACCGCAACAGGAGGAAAGATATGTAGCTCCTAGACACGAAACTCACACTTTCAAGAGGAGTTAGTCACACATATTTGACTGAAGCCGACTTCAGCCATCTATTACACGTTGCATAGCTCTAAAGAAGCTACAACTTCAATTTCTTGACGAGATGGGTCTATAGATCACACTCCGTGATGCGAAACCTACATCCTATTAAGAATATAAACAGTTTTATGCAAAATGATTAAATATTGCATCCGATTGTAATTGTATTATTATCATATTAAAAAACGTTGCTGTTCAAGTTTTGATATCGTTGCAAACATTTAATTTAAAAATTGTTGTCAATGTTTAACACCAAGAAAATAAAAGAAAGTGAATTTGGGTGTGATTGTTTGTTGCTTTTTTTTTTACCTGACAAGTGATTAATGACCTTTTTATTCCACGAGAGCGTTGTAACAAGCTTCAGCCTGAGCTTGTCGTGTGTTAATAATTTACAGTTTAATAGACTACGCTTATTCGAACTCAATTATTTTGAATTTCCCGTTATTTCAAACTGAAACCAATTTCCCTTCGGCTTGGATTTGCCCTTCACTCATTTACTATCGATTATTTTGAACCCCCGCTATTTCAAACTTTTTTTGTTTCCCCTGACGGTTCAAAATAACGGGGTTCAACTGTATGACAATGACTATAAAGACAACAAAAAATTTGTTCCAGGCGAAGGTATCCCCCTCCCGACAAAAGAAATATTAATTATGAAAACAATATTTTATAGCATCCTGGCAGAGCCCCAAAAAATTTCCAATTTTTTAAACACTGGAGACACTGCTTGAGCACTTTGGCAGAACGAATTATGTTTTCATATCAAAATGAGGCCCATCTTGTGCATGAATTTTTTTTTTCGGACATTTGCCCTTGCATGAATTTTTTTTCGGACATTTCCCTTGCACGAATTCTTTTTGTTTTTTCCCCACCCCTCCCCCGCTCCCCCATCACTTTTCTAATGGTCCGTTCCGTAGCCGCCGGCGACTGGGCCCTTGGTCCTCGTGCCCAGTCGGCGGCGGCTAAGAGGGCCGAGGGCCAAGCGCCTAAGGAACGAACATTTTTATTTGTGATGTGATTCTAGAAGTTCGCTCCGAATACGATCAAGCTCGCTTGAAAGCTCACAGAATCGTTTTATGTGCAGCAATTACATTCTTTTTCAACGCTCTTAACAGTGCCATGAAAGAAAAGGAAGAAGGAGTGATCCGATTAAGACAAACGAATAAAGCTGTGATGGAAGAAGTGTTGGAATATCTGTACACAGGACATGTCGACGTCACGCAACACAATGCATTTGATTTGCTGGAAATTGCTGATTTCTTGGTAATCCCAAGTTTGAAAGAAGTTTTAAGCAAGTTCCTCTCGCAAACATTGTCTTTTTCAAACTGTTTGGCGACCTATTATTCCGCTGAAAGGTATCATTGCCCTGAATTGCAGAAAAAAGCGAGAGATTTTGTTTTTGCAAACCTCGATCACGAGTTTAACAGAATCCGAAGATTTTCTGAATTTAAACATAGAACAAGTGAAAGAGTGGATTTCAAGTGATGAAATCGGAGTGAAAGGAGAGGAGGATGATTTTCAGGTAATTGTTAGGTGGATGGAACGAAGGGAGCGCAAAGAACATGAGAGATTTTTCGAGCTATTCCGTCATGTACGTGTTGTTTACTTGTCACGCAGCTTTGTTTTCCAAGTAATTTTACCACATCCGTTGGTAAAAAACAGTGAAACTTGTACAGCGTTTTAAGTAGAAGCCGTGAAAGAGGTTTCTCATGGTACAGAAGAATGCTTTTTCAATCAACCACCAAGAAGTTCCCTTAGGATGCATGAAGATGCCCTTGTTGCCCGTGGAAACATGAAAACCCTTTGTTATCTTCCTTCAGAGACCAGCGGTACCAGCTGGCAGATATGCTGTCCAGTGTGTCATTTCGCACTGCCATGAGTGCCTGTCATGGAAAATTGTACACCACTGGAGGAGACGTGACTAATGAGATGAGCGCCACCATGGATTGATTTGATCCATCAGGAAACTCTTGGACACCTGTCCAGTCTTATAGTGACGCAGTTGCACACAAACATGCAGCTATTGTCAGTTTCCAAGGGTTTCTGTTTGTGATTGGTGGAAAAAAATGAAAATGGAGCAGTTGGCAATGTGCACAAGTACAATCCTGAAACAAACCTTTGGCAAGAGGTCGCACCCTTGAGCTTTGCGAGATGTGCTAGATGTGCTGTGGCTGACAAAAACTCACTCTTTGCAATAGGAGGAAATTAGTCAGGTAGTGAATTCCTAAATGTGGTGGAAAGTTTGATTCTGAAAAGAACTGTTGGAGTCAAATTGCTTCAACTCATGAAAGGAAAATGTTGTCTTGTGGTGCAATTTCCAGACATAAAGCGTTTATCTTTGGGGGATTTACTACCTCAGTCTCCTCTACATCTTCAAGTCTTATTGAAATGTATGATCCTGCTTCAGATATGTGGACAGTCATTCAGAGCATGTCCCCAACATAATACATCCCCTTAGGCACTGTGTGTTTTAAAGGAGAATTATGTTTGTGATTGGCATTTGGATAAGAAGGTAGTTCACGAAGTTGCTATTTGAAGGTTTATGATGTTGATAAGAATGAATGGAAACCTTGTGCAACTATTCTATTAGGCTTTTGCCCAAGTTCCCTGGCTCCCCTAAGAATTCCAAGAGACATTTTAAATACCTGTAAGGTGGTATCGCAGTATTTATAGGCTTCTCTAAATCCTTAGCATGTAAAACGCCAAGCACATAATTAATACTAGATACTAATCCCTCTTGCTAATTCCCTTGACAAGAAGCAATTGCTCACAGTGGACTTAAGCCAAGGAATCTCTATCTCCTCTTTGACAAAAGAGAGAGGATATGTTATTGAAACATTTTGCAAATTAGTGCTTACATTCTTTCCCATGTCACAGATCATGCAGAGAGTTAAAGGGGGGGGGGGGGGGATCCCAATCATTCGAACACAGGGCTATTTTTCCTCAAATCGGGAATAATGTCTGATATTTTGGGTTATTTACGAATCACACACTGGTATTTTCATTGCAGCATTTGACATCAGAGAAAGCGATCATTGCAAATTTCTCGATTCACTTGGCACTAAAATTTCTTAGTAGTAATTAATTGATATAGGAGCTATCAATAGATTCTCAGTTTTCACCAAAGCTTACACATGATTCATGAATCACAGTCAACAAAATATTAAGAAAATCACACATCTATAGAGTTCCATCCCCACCAAAATTCGATGATTGTATTTTGCATTCTACTTTTTGTATTTTTGGCTACACTATACAAGTCAACATTCAACTTTGCAAATTGCAGATTCAAACATAATTTACCATTGTACATTGTACTTTAATTTCATTTTTGTTATCGGCAACATTGCACATTTGGCTTGCAATTAATAATAATGTCAAATTGTATAATGTAGCCTAAAATACAAAAAGTAGAATGCACAAATATACAAACATCGAATTTTGGCGGGGATGGAACTCCGTACGTACCACATCACACTAGGCTATCAATTCAGAGGTCACAGACAGATTTGACTTCTTCGTGCGTCACAAGCTTTTTTTACTCAAACCACATTACACATTACAGTTCACATTACACATTACAGTTCACTTGCCTGGTTTGCCAAGTACAATTCTCTTCATGTGAGCTGGGATGGGATTTTTTTTAGGGGGGGGGGGAGGCCAAAACTATTCCGGGCAGTGCAGTCAAAAAATGTCACACCCCAAATGACGACTTCTCTCAAAATTAAGTTTCTGATCCTATATTGAGCAAGATACTTTGGGGGCCAAATTAGATGGTAGCAAAGCCTTTGTCATGCAACATGCCTATATGATAAAAGTAGGGCCCCTGTAATGCACTTACCAGTTGTAGGTTTAACCTTTAAGCCCCAATAGTGACAAACATCTTATTTCTCCTTACAGTATCACCATGTGATCAAACATACTGGTCATGAGAATAAAGGAAACAGTGACCAAAATGAAACCTCTTGACAAATGTACATGTATGGGGAACACTGAGGAAAACATACATGTTGATGTTGGGACTTGAAGGGCTGATTTTTTTGTAGGGGTGGCCAGCACGTTATGTGTGATGGTTGTTAACTCTAGAGTAGCCCTGTTCAGACAGACTAACTGCTCCCCCACTGTGGATGGAGTCTGTGCTTCAGGCCAGTTCAATTGAAATTATTTTATGAGTAGTGCTTTTGTAATTCTAATTTAGACTTTGAACAGGCTCTCTGGTCGGGAAAAGAGAGAAGGAAAGGAAAGAACGAAAAGAAAAAAAACAAAATGTGAGAACGAACGAAGAGATGGGGAGCGAGTGGGGAAGGAAGGAGAGTGAAGGCCCGCGTACACTCGGCTCGCTCCGTTCACTGATTTATTTTCGCACTTTTTCCCCACTGCAGAGCCTGTTCACAGGCTATTCTAAGCTAAGTCGAGTGATTTATTTGTTGGCATTCATAGCGGACTAATGAATTAAAAGGCTAATAGGGGAATTACTGAAGTAAACAATTGGAATTATGATGTAATAGGAGAATTAGGAATCCGAAGGGACCGGGGAATTTATGAGTTAATTTAGTTAAAATTCATTGTATTTGGTTTTCAAGTAACAGAAAAATAACTACCTCATTATTGTAGTATTAAGTACTGGCAGTTCTATTTTTAGTGTTAGGAGCAAAATTAATCTAACGGATAGCTTTCGGATACTTGGATTAGGGTCACTTCTGCTTTAGTACTGTCTTAATGGAAGTTAGTTTGAACTCAAATTGAACTGCAACCCTAGGCAACTCAAATACTAACTCATGGATTTTGTCATGCCAAGAAAATGAGAAGAAAAGTTAAGATGTCAAAAGCATCTAGTAATTTTAATGCAAATGTGTGCAAGGAGAGTTGTGCAGACATTAACACCTTAATCTCTTTTGGTGAGGATGCCTGTGTGATCACCAGCTTTATATACTTTTCTTTTTTTAAAAAAAAATTGTCTTTTAGTCAACTTGTGTAATTATTTTTACTATTAGTCAACTTCTGTATATGCTATATCTGCATACAGTGTAAACGAGAAGCGAACGACTTTTAGAAAGTCTATATTTACCGTAAACACCGGCGTATATTAGCTGCACTCGCAGATAAGCGGCACCCGAGTTTAGAAGCTCAGGATTTCGAAAAAAATTTTGTCAAAAATTCATAGCCGAGTCATTTCATTTAATCAGATTTAATGAACATTTTGGCTGAAGTGAAGTCCTTTTCACTACAGATCGGTGATTCAATTTGTAGTCTGAATAAGACTCGAACACGCATGATGATTCATGGAAGATCACAGATTTTTTCCCAGATGTTCTTGCAGATAAGCAGCAGCCCCGATTTTGAGCAAAGTTTTAGGGTAAAAAGGTGCGGCTTATACGCCGGTGTTTACAGTAACTTGTTTGATGCTATGTTGTGGCTGGGTTTCCTGTTCCTCTCTTTTCACCCTATTTTAGTCCCGTGACTATTGTTCGCTTTCGTGACTTCTTGTAATGTGTCAAATGTTGGTATCCTTTGCAATGTTAGCAGTAAAATCACACGTTGTAACGGCCTTTTAGGCATACAATTAATTAAACCACGACCAATCTATATCAAGCTAAGATTGTAAGGAAGGCAGATCGAGCGGTGTAGTTGTTTCCGGGTTGGTTATTGCATGCTATGTCCGCATCACCCTGTTATAACCTTCTTTACCAAATAAAGTTTGATGATGATGATGATGATGATGATGATGATGATGATGATGATGATGTTAAGAGACAAACAGAAATATCCTTCCTCAAGTAATCACCTCTCAGGGTTAATAATTGTAGAAATTGGCTTATGAAGGCCCAGTGCCACCCTTTTGAAATTTTAGAGTGCCTGTTTTCATGAAAATGTGCCTGCATGTCATATATAACTTTGGATTTAATGGTTTAAAAATTGGTGGTGTTAAAGGTGAGATTATGACTTGGAGCTACGTGTACCAAACTTGCTCCAATGGTAGACTGAATTTGTAAGTTTAGCCCCATAGGCCCCACTGGCATTTTACACGCTTATCGAGTGACAGCGTGAGGGTTGGGGCCGAACATGGTGGTGCTAATCTTCCCGTTGAGCTCGAAGGGTGACGTCACATTTGATAATCCGCCGAGGACTACTGGAAACGAGGCTGAATCGCAACAGAGGAACTGCAAAACGGTTGGCAAATTGTCATGTTCTAGTCTATGTCAGACCTCTTTGGGCCTTCTTGTCGTAGACGGAATTTTGGGCGCCGTGTATCCGGATGCATGGGAGTTGATTCCTTCCGCCAGAATTGTTTTTTTGATTGCGGTAAACCTTCAATCACTAGCCTGTTCCAGGCTTTCAGATAGACTTTTTGTAAGTCGCTCCTTTTTTCTTGGGGACAAAAGAACCGTTTAATAGACGATTTCAAAACACGCGCACTGAAAATATTTGCGTGTGTTGCGCGCGATGCGATGCAATTTGATCATGATGAAGGCTTTTTTATTCATTGTGACGATAAGTTTTCTAACTGTCACACTGGGATTGTAATGTTAACTTGGCTTGATGTGCAGGAGGTTGGCATATTTTACAGCGACTAGAATGTTCTATGGATTTCAGACTCAAGTGCACTGTGCCAACAATAACTAGTTTATCAGCATGTAACCACTTGGTATTAATTTTTTTAAAACCGATATAACTACGTACAAGGCAGGACTGTTGTTATCGATGTCCCCAGCTGGGTTGTTACCCACCAAGGTAACCACACCGAATATAACGTCGGCAAGTATAGCTCTGTGGGGTATAAACGAATAACTTCTTCAAGCACTTGATTCATGCCAAACTCTATACAAGTGTGGTAACAATTAATCTTTGGACAACTTATGCGCCGATCAATTCGAAAGTTCAACATCCACCCCGGGCAACCCCCCGGGCATTTGAACTTTTGAAGATTGGCTTGTTCAAATTCCCTCCCCTCCGGGCAAAAAAGCGGTTAAAATGCCCTGCCAATTAGTACTGAACTACCTCTCCTCAAAGACAAATTTCGTCTTCAATCAACACTTTACATGCCTTTCAGAGAGAGATATGCCGTGATGACACCTTCAAACTTCTTTGAAAGACCCTTTTGAAAGAGTTATTCACTAACAAAGGCGAAATTCTATCTTGTAAATCCGTCAAACCATACAAAAACCGAAAAAACTCACGGGCGTATTACGTCAGAACAAGAAATAAATCCGGTTCAAATTCCCCACCGTTCCAAGGCAACGTTCAAATTTCCCCCTCCCCGGGCACGATGCACAGTCAAATGCCCGGGGTAGGCCCGGGGGGGGATGTTGAAGTTTCGAATTGATCGGTGCATTATCCTAAACTGCTATTGGTTCTGGCAATGATGTCGTTATTGTTCTAGGACACTCCATCAGAGGCAAATCATTTACCCTTTTCAAAAGACCGTAAGACCTCAGTAAGTAACTCATTACTTAGGATATACCTCCTTTCAGAGTAAAAGTTACTCTAGGGGCTGAAATTTGACATTCATTAGATGACAGGGGGGACGAAATTTGACTCTGGCTTCCCTAAGGGAAGGTACGTTTTTTCTTGGGGGGGGGAGGGCTGGGGAATTTTGGGATTTTTTTCCCAAAAAGGTGTTGGCCCTCCCTTGCGTTTTAATGAAAACACTCCTGACCCCCCACCTTTAGGTGACTGACAAAAGTGCGACCCTCCCCTCACTATTACATGGTATGTTCCATGCTGTAGAAACCTCAGAACGTTTCGCTTGTGAACGCAAAGTGTTTGAATATGAATATATCTTGATATTGATAATAATAATAATAATAATAATAATAATAATAAACTTTATTAACGTGTCTTAAAATGTCTAGCTTACACTAAAGTAAGCTAATTGGGGACACCTATCTATACCTATCTAAAGTAGTAAAAATATATAAAATATTACAATATATACAATATAAAATATAAAATATAATATCACATCATATACGGTGCGGTTCCACGCAGAGATCCAGGTCGCCCAAGCGGGCGGAAAACCGGGCAGTCCCAAGCAGATCCCCCCACCCCGACAGGGGTGGGGGGATCTGAGATCCAGAGCCCTACGCGAGAAACGCACCGATACTTATCTTACAATATATATAACCTATAATGATAAAACCCCCAAAAGTTCAGAAAATCAAAAGTCACTAATTACTACATAGAGTGTGCACGCTGAAACAAAGAAAATGCGAACAATCAGTGTGGGATATTTACGTTTTATAGTTGAAGTTTGAATATGGAAGTATTTGAGTATTATAGAAGTTTTGAACATAAAATATCTAAGGGAAAATACACGCGCTTCTTTCTCCGACTAGCCGGCATTGCTGTTGGTTATTTTAACAGAAAGGTTTATTTGTTTAGCACGTGAAATCTGCCTCTCAAAAACAAAATAATATTTCCTACATTTCCGACAGGGTAGAGCGCACTGTTGGATCTACTAGTAACTCTTCAGAACTAAACGACTCAGGAGATCAGGCAGCGGATAGCCAACAGCAAAAAGCTGAAGAAACGATACCTGAGTCAAGTACTTCTCGATACGGACGCAAAAGGACACAAGTCCTTCCAGAAAAACTGTGTGCCATGGCATAATATACATGTACAAATGCAACCTAGTACCTATAATAAAACACCAAATTAAATCAAAGTAGGTGAAAAGGAAAACTTAATCTGTAAGAAAAATGGAAAGCAACATCACAAAAATTCTCATTAAAAAATTCAGGAAAAGATGTGTGACCCTCCCTTGAATAGCTCACATGAGGTATGGCCCTCCCCTTTTGGTGCTCACTTTCACTGATGACCCTCCCCTCTGAGGCCCCAGCCCCCCCCCCCCCCAAGAAAAAACGTACCTTCCCTAAAAATGTCAAATTCTTCTGGGTCTGCCCGTCCTTCCCCCACCCTGGGGCTTAAAATGGACAAATACATTATGCGGGAAACCAACTGATCACGAAGTCGAGAAATGTCTCTTTTCTATCTTACTCGTAGTTATTAACATCCAAAAGTAACCTTTAACGCCATTCTGTTTTCGTGGCGGAAACTGATTTCGGACAATCTATGGTCCTCAAGTACTAACATTGGACTCTCATGGCCATAAATAGCCTTAGTAACGAGATCACCTAGCTTCGAACAGGACTTCGGCGCTATCTGAAACGTGGGCTCTCACTGTAACAGATAGGGCCTCTGCTCAACACAGTAACTCACTATACGGACCAGATTTTCTCTACATTCCTAAAAGTACAACGACAGGAATCTCACTCATCTCACGGGTAACGGCAGATTTCACTGTCACTCTGGAGACGGACCGGATTTCTCTAAAGTTAGGCCTTTGAAACTGACGAAAGGAGTCCAACCGGTATTTTGAAAACATCGTTTAATGCATAAACACAAACTAAAAAAAAACATAATAAAACAACATGGCAGCAATTTTATGAGTTTTTATTTCATTTACGGCAGTTTTTAAAAGCCCAAGTCTTGGCTTTAGTTTTGACCCGATACATTTATTACATATGCACAGCCTACCACACAAATAGAGGATGGTAGGTCTGTGCATGAACAAACAAAATAAAGGGGAAATAGTTCCCCCTCCCCCACTTTTTTTTTATTTTTTATTTTCTCGAACTATTTCTTTCATTCTTGTTTTAAATGATTTCAAAAGGTACCACCGCTGTCCCGCTAAAAACCTTTCAAATCAACACAACAAGGACTCTTTTCAGGAGCACTTGCTCTTGGTGAAAATAAAACTTCAATTATTCTGCCAAGCTTCACTTTAATTCGTAGGCTGTAAGAAAAGCACTGTTTCAAGGTGTAGGTAATTTTTTTGCCGGCAACTGGCCACGGCATGGTTCCTGTAACAGTAGTTACTCCGCTAATTTTAAGCACTCCTGTCCACTTCCAAAAAAGCAATATTCTGTCCCCCTCCCGGTCGAAAAAAATTGCCTCGTTCTGAAGTCAGTGGGCTCGATTGTGCACAGCAGCAGTTATACAGGCGGGCGCGGGTGGCACGATTTTTGCCTTATCTCATCTCAGAGGATTTCTTTTTCCTTGAATCAGCTGCCTATTCATGGATTCTCTTCTTCAGCCCCTCGCAGAGACCGAAAACCAAAAGTTTTGTTTTGAAATGATGAAACGCCTCGATATTCAGCGAAGGAACGAACATTTTTGTGATGTGATTCTTGAAGTTGACTCCGGTGACGGTCAAGCTCGCTTGAAAGCTCACAGAATAGTTTTATGCGCAGCAAGTCCGTTCTTTTACAACGCTCTTAACAGTGACATGAAAGAAAAGAAAGAAGGAGTGATCCGATTACATGAAACGAGCAAAGCTGTGATGGAAGAAGTGTTGGAGTTTGTGTACACCGGACATGTTGACGTCACGCAACACAATGCCTTTGATTTACTGGAAATGGCTGATTTCTTGGTTATACCAAGCCTTAAAGCGCTTTCGAGCAAGTTCATCTCGCAAACACTATCTTTGTCAAACTGTTTGGGGACCTATTATTCCGCTGAAAGGTATCATTGCCCTGAATTGCAGAAAGAAGCGAGGGATTTTGCTTCAGCAAACTTCATGAGTTTAACAGAATCCGAAGACTTTCTGAGTTTGAACATAGAACAAGTGGAAGAATGGATTTCAAGCGATGAAATCAAGGTGAAAGAGGAGGAGGATGTTTTCCGGGTGATTGTGAAATGGATGGAAAGAAATGACAGTAAAGAAGACGAACGCTTTTTTGAGTTGTTTCGTCACGTTCGTATATTGTACTTGTCACGCAACTTTGTGTTCAATGTCATTTCGCACCATTCTTTGGTGAAAAAGAGTGAATCATGTACGGCGTTTGTATTGGATGCAATGAAAAAGGTTTCCAGTGGCACAGAAGAGTGTTATTTTGCCCAGCCACCAAGAAGCTGTCTTAAGATGCATGAAGATGCCCTTGTTGTCTGTGGAAAGAAGAAAACGTTTTGTTACCTTCCTTCAGAGAACAAGTGGCGTGAGATGGCAGACATGCTGTTTGAAAGGAAGTTACCTACTGCCATGAGTGCCTGTCATGGGAAATTGTACAACATCGGTGGAAATGATCCCCCTGATGATAGCACCATGGTCCGATATGATCCATCAGCAAACTCCTGGACACCTGTCCAGTCTTACAGTGATGCAGTTGCACGCAAATTTGCAGCTGTTGTCAATTTCCAAGGGTATTTGTTTGTAATTGGTGGAAAAAATGAAAGTGGAATGGATGGCAATGTGCACAAGTACAATCCTGAAGCAAACCTTTGGCAAGAGGCTGCACCCTTGAGCTTTGCAAGATATGGTATATGTGCTGTGGCTGACAAAAACTCCCTCTTTGCAATAGGAGGCATGTCTGGTAGTGAATTCCTGGATGTAGTGGAAAAGTTTGACCCTGAAAGGAACTGTTGGAGTCAAATTGCTTCAACCATTGAAAGAAAAGCATTGTCTTATGGCACAATTTCTAGAGATAAAGTGTTTATCTTTGGGGGTTGTACTGGTTTTCAGCGGCCTTTGTCTGGTACAAATCTTATTGAGATGTATGATCCTGCATTAAATGAGTGGACAGGCATTCAAAGCATGGGTCCACCAAAACACTGTCTTGGCGTCGTGACTTTTAAAGGAGAAGTGTTTGTGATTGGGAAATGGAGCGAAGATAGTTCCCAGGATAGCTATTTGAAGGTTTATGATGTTGATGAGAATGAATGGAAACCTTGTGCAAGTATTCCACGTGGATGCACTGTAAGATGCTTGGCTCCCCTAAGAATTCCAAGAGACATTCTACGTTCATGTAGCATCATACAATAGAAATTGGTTGGAGGCTAGAAGTATTTCCTTACACTACCCATAATGTCTGCACTCTTTCTTGTCATTTTTGTTTTCAAGCAGGGAATGGGTTGCCAAGCAAGATTGCTGTGCCTTTCAATAACACTCATATTGTGCTGAAACTTCAAATCCCAGATAACAGTAATTTGTATTTCACACCTGTAAGTCACACTTTTGTTGAGAGTCAATGAATTTGAAAAAGTAAAACCCGCACTGTAGTGAAATCCATCAATCATACATGTATGTCATGCACCAGGCTCATGTTTAAAAGCACACAAATAACCACAATCTTGTGTCCTTGAGTGACCATACGTTGATCACGAGTTGCCGTATTTGACCAGAAGTGAGAATGCATGAGAAATTATGCTTTGTCAAGGTGAAAATATGACATCATCATTGGATCATTTTTATTGAATAATCACTTTTTAACCCTAATAATGAGGGAAGATGAGCCGTGTGGACAGTCAGTATTCCTAGGCCCCAGTAACCCCACCACTCAGCATGCTAGGTTCATCCATGTTCATATTTACTCAAATTTATGGCTCAATACACCACAAGAAATGTTGGTATTTATTTTTTGGTGACAAGTTGAACTAGCAGAGACCTCATATCTGTTATTAATGAAATTTAATGTGAAGTAGGTGGCAAAATCACCTGCTGCCAGCACATTTTAGTTGGGCTATCAGCATTATAATCAGTTTAGCTTATTTCAAATGTAGTGATAAAGTGCAGTTTCAGAAGATATCCATACCCACCCCGAAAGGTCATTGGAAATTCCAAGGGAAGGGGAGCCTCAAAGGCAAAGACTCTGTAAAGCTGAACTGACATTTGTTTCCAGCAGCGTGGGGGAGTTTGAACCAAAAAATCTTCCATGGGGGTGCGGATCTTTTCTGGGGCAGGCACCAGAAGGGATAGATCAGAGCACCCTTGACTTAGAGAGAGAGATTGACATCGAGTCTGCCATATGGGGGCCTACGGTTAGCTTTTATGCAATGCATATATAATCTAGAAAAACAAATGCTTAAAATAGTGTGGTACCATGTTGCTGTCCTCAGTGGTGCAGAGGTTTAGCATGGTTAGGACGTTGTTGAGACTGCCCATCTAGAAGGGATCTGATCTATCCCTTTATTTGTGTACCATTTTCTGGAACAACACAGTGTTGTTTGTAATGCTAGAAACCTGAAAGTTAATCATTTTTGTGTAAGATGTATTCTGTACTGGAATACCATACTCCCCGCTGATGACATTGTATGTGCCCATTATGTATCAGCAACTTGTAAGTAAGCTACCTGTAGGATTAACATGTATTTTAATTGAACAGGTGCCTGGAATAAAGCCCCAAATGACTTCTGATGAACTGCTAAATTCTCCTTCCAATTTTCCTTGTCTGTGTTGAAATCAAAGGGAGAATTAGACATTAGATCAGGAGTCATTTAGGGCCTTTTTCCATGCATCGCTTCAATTGCATTGTACATAGTATGACTGCTAACCATCCTTGCATGGATTAACTTTCAGTATTTGACTCTATTAAACTTAGTTCAAAAGTGTGACTATAGAAAAGTTGAATGTAGATATTATGAAGAAGAAATTTTGTTTTTACAATATTGTACCTGCATTATTCTTTATTCTAGCATCGTTAGGCACCTTCCATTATCACTGAACCAAAACCCAGCTTTGTTCTTCCTCCTTCCACCACCTCTCAACCCTTTAAGTCCCACTAGTGACAAGCATCTAATTTCTCCTTACAATATCACTACTTGATCAAACATACAGGTCATGAGAATAAAGAAAATGATCATCAATGATCAAATGTCTTGATTTTTTAGTCAAATTCTCCCTACTAGTAACATAAGAAATATAACGAGAATAGTGAGGAGAATATGGATGTTGATATTGGGCATTAAAGGGTTAATTTGCACTGAAGGTGGCAAATCAAAGCCTTGAAGTGATTTTTTTTAAATGGGGTGGGGATGGGGTGGAACATTTGTTTGACTCCAAAGGTGTAGAGAACACCTGGCATGGTTGTGTGGCTAGTTCAGCGAGAGATCAGAAGGGAGAAAAGTAAAATGACAACAAAGGAAGGCGCGAGTGTGAAGTGTAAATTTGGGAAAATGCAGTGTTAGTGTGGAGGAAAGTGAGGAATCTCATGCAAATAAATCCCGCAAAATTTCAGATATAGATCTTTTACAACTTACCGGTATTCACTTATAAGATACTGGGAAGTTCCATCATATAGACAATTGCCAGGTGTCCAGTTAACGATGAACTACTTGCAACTTCAGGAATTTCCACTGCCGGATCTAGAGGATGGGTCCAGGGGTCCGGATCCCCTCTTTCCCTCCTACCCCTCCTTCCAACTTGTACTTGTCTTTTTGAAACATTCCAACGCATTTATTAAAATTATATTATAAAATCGGTTGATCAGTTTTCTCAGAAAATCTTATGGATTTTAAAATTCCCTAGGCCTGAGGTATCATTCATTCTTTGGCTTTCTAAGTATCAAGAAAAAGTTGCCATTTGGACCACTCCTATTGAGAATTGCTGGAACCGCCCCTGATTTTACATCTAAGACGCCACACTTCACAATGGATCGACAGTGGAGATAAAGAGGTGATTAACATGTTCAATTGACTCCTACAAATGTTGTTGTCGGCTTTTCTGTTTTAAGAAACTGATAAACAATCCTCTTTTCCCATGCTTCCTACCTTACTCTTAAAACCCTGCCCTGCCAATTGCCCCTTTTGCTGAGCAATTAAAAATGAATAACTTAGAAAGAACTAAACGAAAGTAGCGTTGTACCTGAATTTATGCCTTGGAACCAACTGATCTCGAAATAAACAAATGTCTCTTATCAAACTTACTGGTCGTGATTAAAATCTTAAAGTAACCTCAAAACGGCTTTCTAATTTCTTGGCACAAAAATTTCGGACACCCTGCAGACCTTAACTTCAAACATTGGGCACAGCTAGGAAGGGGTTTCTTGAAAACACCGAGACTGACTTTTCGACACCGAAAAGCCATTTTTGAAAGAATAACCCTCATTCTACGAAGCTGTCATTTATGTTCAACTTATAGTGAAGTTTCAGGCTCAAAAACTTATTTTCATTTTACAAGATAAAGCGCGAATAAGTATTTCCAAAATTGGCCCAGAACGTTTCGCGTGTTTCGAGAAACGCGAGCCCGGCCCTAAAGAACTAATGTAACAGTACACGTTACGACGGAACTCCTCGCTACCTGAAACATGGGTTTTCCCTGCGATACAATATAACTTTCTCAGGGTTTTCCTTTACAAGTACCCAAAGAGACAAAGTGGACGCTTGTAATAAATGCTATTTGATCTGGCGCGGTGTTGCTGAGAGCTATAACCATAGAAAATTTAACGAAAAGAGAAACTGACAGAGAAATAGAGCAGTTAGAGAAAACGGATTCGAAACAATCCGAAATACGATCGAGTACCAATTGTCGCCTCATCAGAAACTATAGACTAACTCAAGTTTGATGAATGGGCAAGGAGCGCCCATGTTACAAGTTAAGGATCGTTTCCGGTTTGTACGCAGAGATAAAGTCTGTGGACTTAAGAGAAATCCGGTCAGTATTTAGAGTCGGTTAGTTTCCTACCGCTACACAGAGACATTTTTTAAGGACTGTAGAGAAAACCTGCTCCGTATTTTTTAAGGTTTTAATCACTACTGAAAAGCCTCATTGTGACTCATTATCCCTGAATACTTCCCTGACGATTTCAACTCACTCGATCTTCCTTTTGTAGTTCACACCAATGGATTATTACTACAATTTTTTTTAATGGAACGACTGAATTCTGCAGTACCTAGACAGCACGATTTCTTTGGTGCTGTGGGGAAATAATTGCTTGCTCTCGGTTTTTCTGTTTTAATACCATTAAAAAGAGAGAGCGGAGAGGAAATGAAATGCCTTATACCCGCTTTTACTGGGAGACGGGGCTGATCCGTTTCAAAAGTCTACTAACTTCGTTCTTAGGGTTTAAAAAGCCCTGAGAAGGAATGAACGTCTACCTTTTTCATGTGCCAAAACTAATGTTCCCTACTAGCAGAGGACTCTCTCGCCGTGAGAAACCTCTGCTAGCAGGGAAAAACTAATGCAAATTGGCAAAAACAATAGCTTCTGCTCCAAGTTGAGATTTTAGATTTTTGTTTCGGCAGAGCCTGGAAGTTCAGTGATTGCTGCAGCCAAGAATCTTGCCAACTTCCTTTGTTTGTCGGTTTCAACGGTTTTGGCACAAAATGACGTGAAAAAGATAACAATCAAAATTTACATAGTTACAGCAAGACTGTCTGAAGAGATGGGGGAGGAAAAAAAATAATTCAAATAAGTTAATGAAAAGAAAAAGAGATATTCCTTTGAAATTTGAATTTTTTGACTGTTTGTTTCTATCTTTTAAAAATTTTGGCCGTTCATGTGACATTACTGGCATGAACAAATAAAGAGATCGCAGTTTATCCGCGACCGGCAAAGATTAGACACTTACTATCAGACTAGTTTTGTTTCCCACTCTTAATTTTCTCAAACCATCTTCTTTCAGTTTTTTACCGGCTAAATGCTACCAAAGGGGAAATTTAATGTTTACTGGTAACTTAGCAAACTTCTCTTATTCTGCCAAGTTTCACTTTTTTTTCTTGTAAACTATAAGAAAAGCACTGCTCCCTTGCGACAGCTGACCACTGCGTGGTCTCTACAAGAGTCGTTATTCCGTTAATGCATAATACTCCACGGTACTCTACTCACTCAAAATCTTTAGTCATGCAGTACCGGGCAGATACCCTCCCCACTCGTGCGAAAAATAGAAATTACATCTCGTTCAAGTCAGTGTGCTCAATTACGCACAGCGGCAAAGCTTCATAAAATTTCCCCTCCCGGTTCGTTTTTTCTTTAGTCGTCACTTCCTGAAAGGAGGAAGATTTGCCCTTAAACTTTATCCAAAAGCAATAATACGGCGCAGTAACGAGCATGCGCAGTGCGTTTATTGGCTCTATCACCCGATACCACTGAGAAAGGTTGGCAGAGAACGACGACAAATAAATACACTTTTATGCCCATTAGTTTATTTCTTTTAATTTACACCATGCTCGTTTCCAAAGGAGTCACATATTGACTCTCTACAATTGTCAACAAAAGGAGTAACACTTATTAGATCGGCGTCACTCCACAACACGCGAGCATCCCGTTTACATTAAAATTTTCTTAGTACCCCTCAGTTTATGTTCGCCCTTTTCTCATGTTCCATGTTCCGTAATGTGTCGTCCATTTAATGATTTGAACATTTCCTGCAAAGCAAGAAGAGCATGAAATCCGTTTACATTGTTTGTCTCCGGTGACAGCAAAGGTAACACAAACGCAGGATGAGAGTGGCACACATAATCAGCTGTTCCAGGCTACAAATTTTGTGTATAAGTGCGCATATTTTATCACACTGCAGCTACGTATAAACATTTGCATGGGAATGCAGGAAATACACTTTAATCCCGGAAATACGAAAGAAATCAGAATAAAGATGGTTAGCTTTGTTTTTAGTTTGTTTTTATTGCTTTTACGGACTTCTTAAGGGATTTAAAGCGCCGCTTTGTAAGGGTACATCAACTCTCTTATATTATCTGACGCTTGCTACACGTGCAAGTTCCAGAGTAGAAAATTCTCTTATTAAATTCTTGTATTTACAAGTTGGACTTTATACGTGTAAATTACACGTGTAAAAAATACAAAAAAGTGTAGTTTCTTTATTAAATTGACCCCTGGACTCCTGTAAAAATACAAGTCGGACTGCTTTAAAAGTTTTATTAAATTGGATCTGTCTACCACATTTTACAAGTGTAGAGCTACACCTGTAATTTCAAGTCGGAGGCTTGTAAAATGGACTTGTAACGATGCTAATTGAACTCATTTTCGTTTGCGCTTGTAAGTACAAGGGTCCAGCATATAAATTACAAGTGTAAAGGTTTTATTAAATTCACCCCTGGTTGGTTTCTTTGTTCCGTTTATCAGTGGCAATAGCCCTACAGTGCCTCTCCGGCCCCGGTTGAGTGTAATTTTGTGGAAAGAACGAAGACGCTGAGCCGTTGTTTTCCAGGCTAACGTACGCCTGAACAGAAAAGTTAGCCGAAAATCGCGTCTATTTGTAGCCCTAGAAACAACCCGTAGATACACGTTATTTTTCTGGAAGGATTTCTTTTAGGGATTTGTCAACTTAAATGGAATTAAATGTCAGGTCCCGTGAAAAGGTTTTTTTTGCATTTTTTTTCGGAGACAAACGTTTGCACAAGACCAATAGAAAGAAGCCAAATAAAGTATAAAACGATTTACTAGATTCCTGATAAATGCTCAAATTCTGGGAAGAATAACGTACTACAACACAAAAGGCACGAGAAAGAGGGGATGAGTAAGGCAAGAGAATGTGAAGTAAGAGAGTGAATCCCCGTGCTCAATTATAGTTATTTGAAATTTATTATTAGTTCGCACCCACGCTGAGAAGGCTACTTTTATCTGTTGTTCCCATGTCAACAATCCAAAATTATATGACATCATTCTAAGTGACCAATGAGGTGTCGACCTTTAAAACAACCACGCAGTATGACATAACCAAAAACATATTTCAAATAATTCACTTTCTTCGATCCCTTCATCCTCTCTTGGTGTAGGGTATCGATCGATCTGAAAAAAAGCCTCTTTTATTCTTTTTAACTCACCTCACTCCAATTTGTAGACAAACACGTCTCCGTATTTGTCTTGTCCGACACCGTTTCCTGTCCTACTGTTAATCGAGCACAGATTGGACACGCCATGCGTGTTGTAAGTGCCTTCTGCGTTATCTCCAGACCAGCAATTCTTGTTGTCTGCTCCAAACATATTGTAACCAAACGCTTCAGCTTTCGCCTTGCAGTAGTTAAAAATCGCTTCAACACCGTTCACACTGCTCACGTTGCTGTCAAACGAATCCGGCAAGGCGTTGGTTGGGGATTTGTTGCTGTAGCAACCAAGCAACTGCCAGTTACCTTGAAGAAACCGAAAAAAAAAAAAACCAAAAAAAGATGGACTACGCTTATACGTATGAAAAACTCATTCTTTCTTTTCGCCTCGGCCATTTTCAAGCTAATTCCGTAAAAATTAAACCCTGAGGTAGGAAGAATCAAGGTTTTGCTCTAAATGGGCAAATAGATGAATAGGAACTAAACACACACACACAAAAATACTGGAATACTTGTGCTGTGACTGGAATTAGGTACTGTGACTGAAATACTTGTTCTGTAACTGGAATTGGGTACAAACGGTGTTTCGACCAAAAATTCTGAAACTTTTCATGAGCTTTTAGTCCTAACTGAAAAGGGAAAAAACACTCGAATTACGGCCAGAGAACAGCTGTGTGGGAAAAAAAGGAATAATTAATTTTCTGTTTACCGAAAAGTTTTAACAATATCCCTTGGTTAAGAGTAAATTTTACATTATTTTCCCCGGACATTACCAATTCATTCGATTTCGCGTCGATTCTTAAATCACATCACATTTGGAATCAGATTTTTGTGGAATGAAAAACATCCTTAAATACCTCCCCCAGTGGTACTGTAGTGATTAATCAGTGAAACAAAGATTACTACTACTGTACTAACAGCAATTTACCGTTGTTGTCCTTTTGGTAGACAGCCATTGTTCCTGACTCTAGATTTCCAATCTTTATGTTGCCCTTGTTGTTGGATGTGCATATAGCATTCCCGTACATGTTATACGAACTTGCAGCATTGTCTCCAGTCCAACATCTTCTGTCGTCTAACCCAAACAGTGTAATTCCTTTCTGGTCGGCCGCGTCTGTGCATGTTTTATATTTCTTGACTACAGTGAAAAAGCGTCTCAGCTTTTTGAGCATAGTGCCCAGGGCCCTGCCTCTGTTTTGGTAACATCCCACCTGCGTCCACTTTGCTGTTTTCGATAAAAAGGAAATTTTTCAAGAAAGATGGCAATTACCTTATTATAGGAAATTAACGCTTGTGTTAATCAAGGTATTTGAAATTAACGCGACTTAAATTAACGCGAATATGAAGGGAAAATTACTCCTCAGTGAAGGAAATTAACGCGAAAGAGGAATTAAAATTTCAAAATGAGGGAAATTAACGCGATAAACACAAAGAGACACTTTGTGGTCCAACTGGAACAAATTTGTTTCATGTCTGAATACAAAAATCATGAACAAAACAGATCTAGAAGTGCGTGAAGCAATTTCTTTATTGACAATTTGCGTTAAATTCTGCCTATACGTAGGAAAGCTATTGTATTTGTTGGGATTAAAATGATGGAAATTAAGGTCGCGGAAATGAACGCTCCACTTAATTAACAACGCAGAAATTAACGCTCACAAAAATTAACGCGACTTAAATTAACGCGAATTTCTACAATTCGTGTTAATTTCATGGAGCGTTAATTTCCTATAATAAGGTAGTTGGCTAATTGTTTGTCCCACGTGTGGCATTTAAAAAGAGAAAATGTAAATCCTTGACAAAAGTCGAGGTCACGACCTTCCAGGCAATGATCAGATATTCTAACCACCGAGCTGCTGAGAGACACGTAGGGAGATACAGCTTCATATGTGACAGACGTCCTGCATACTGGTGGGGCGAGGGTTGCCGTAAGCGACTGGCGCAGTGCTTAAGGGAACCATGAAAAAAGCGTGCCGCTCGGTCTTGTAATGGGTAGCCTGTATTCATCTGGACAAAAGAAAGCGATGTCCGTCCTCACTTAGTTACGAGATAACTCTTGGTGACCTAGGAAGTTCTACTAAGCTTATATAACCAATAAAACGTCCTGCCTGCTTCTAGGATCATTTAGTATCTTTTAGCAAGGAGTGCAGGAGATTGATACAGCCTCATAGATTAGCATGCTGGTACCAAATAATGGAAAGAATACTTTGTTAGCTAGTTTTAATTAATAACAATAGAAAAAGTCAAAGTTAGACATGCATCAATGGAACACATTAGTGAACGTTAAAAAGCATAATCCAGTTTTGTTAAAATTTTGCACCAAAACTATTAAGAATGTTATTAGCGACGGATTGCCAAAACAAAAATGTTCAAGCTTCAGCTTCAGCTTCAGTTAAATATATTGAAGATCTATGCCTGGATTTTGATTTAATAGACATTTGGCGTATAAGAAACCCGGATGTCAAACGTTTTACCTGGAGACAAAAGAAACCTCTTATTCATAGAAGACTTGATTTTTGGTTAATAAGCGATGCCTGTCAGGAAGATATTGAAAAATCTGACATCATCCCCTCGATTAACTCCGATCATTCGGCGGCCACCTTGCATTTCAGTAGCGCCGATAAACAAAAATACGGCCCTTCGTTTTGGAAATTCAACGCTAGTCTTGTTAAGGTGATTCCGTTCAATTGCATTGCGCATCCTTTCTGCGCATCAATTTTTGCGTGATTAGCGCGCGCACCAGCGCGCGCGTTCGAAACTTGGTAGCTTTTCTATGAAAACTGAGCTGTTGAGAGAAATGAGTTGACGCTTTCTCCAAAACGAACTCGGTGACCCCTCTTTTTTATTCCATTTATTTGAAGTAAACACGACTCTGCATGATATATCCAAATTTTAAGAATTTTTCATTATTCAATTTTCAAATATTATGATTAATTCATTATTACAATCTGATTTTAGTCATTTCACTGGAAGCGTGCATGTGCTCGATTTGCTTATTATTTCATTACTTTTATTTTTGAGGCAACTTTAAGGCCTTTTACTGTAACATTGTTTTGCTATCACAAGAATAATGCTTATATTTTATTGCTAGTGATAAATTTCTTCAAGTAGTGCGTGTCTCTGGTAAGAGGAAAGGCTTTTTAATATTGCTGTCGATAGCTAGCAAGGTACCTATACTACAGCCCTGTAGCGTGAAATCAGACACGGTGACCCCCTCTTTTTATTTTATTTTTTCGATGTACTAGGTGTAATTAATAACTGTGCAAAGTTTCAACAAATTCTTATTACAACTTCTTTTTCGATGGAATCACCTTAATGATACAAACTTTGTAACATTATTAACCAAAAGTATACCGGGGTGGTTAAATGAATTCAATGCAGTAACCGAACAAAAGAGTCCTGTGGGATCTAATTAAATATAGAATCAGACAAATGTCGATAAAATATAGTAAAGAAAGAGCCCGTGAGAAGAGAGAAAGGGTCTCTAATATCGAAAATATGCTTCGGATATGAGAGGAAAACTGTAGCAAATGTCCCTCAAATGAAAATTTTGAACAGCTTGAAGTCCTTAAAATTGAATATGATGATATTTATCGAGATTTTGCTAAAGGGGCGATCATCCGATCGAAAGCTACTTGGTATGAAAAAGGAGAGAGAAGTAATAAGTACTTTTTAAATCTTGAAAGTCACAATAAAATTAAAAGTTCAGTCCGAAAAACTTTCAATGGCGAAGGGACTTCGATTACAGTCCCTCAAAAAGTACGACAAGAAATTGAAAGATTTTATTCCGATCTCTGTTAAAGTGATACCCTCTCGCCACCTAAGGATATGTTAACCTCTTTTCTGAAAAATCCTGACATACCAAAACTCTCACAGCTTGATGTTCAAGTCTGCGAAGGAAAATTAACAACCTCCGAATGTTTTAAAGGCCTTCAGCTCTTTCAGAATAATAAGTCTCCAGGTAATGATGGATTAACTGTAGAGTTTTATAAAACTTTCTGGCAAGTTGCAGGTAAGATTATGGTAGACAGCTTAAATTATTCCTACGATCATGGCGAATTATCAAATTCTCAGAAGGAAGCTATCATCACTTTAATTGAGAAAAAAGATAAAGATAAACGAAACCTATCGAACTGAAGACCGATTTCGCTTATTAATGTTGATGTTAAAATAGGCTCAAAAGCCATCGCCAAAAGACTAGAAATAGTTTTACCTAACATCATACACTATAACCAGTGCGCGTACGCCAAAGGTAGAACAATCTTTGATGCAATAAGAACAGTAGAAGATATTATGGAGTTTACGGAAAGATACAATATTAATGGTAAAATGATCTGCACTGTAAGTGGAGATTTCTTGTTTCGTAAAACCCTGCATGCTTTCGGATTTGGAAATTCATTTATTCAGTGGATTCATACATTTTATGAAAACATATAAAGCTGTGTCCTGAATAACGGTTTTTCTACTGCACCTTTTCCAGTTGAAAGAGGAGTAAGGCAGGGAGATCCCCTCTCTGCTTACTTGTTTATTATGGTACTGGAAATTTTATGTATAAGCATACGCAGAAGCAAAGTCATTCAAGGAATTACTGTAGGTACAAAGTAGATAAAGTTGGGTTGTTTGCAGATGATTTAACCGGCTTCTTAAAGAATGATCATTCACTTATAAAATTTATGGAACTAGTAGAAGCTTTATGGAGAATGTTCAGGTCTCAGAATTAATCTTGACAAGTCCGAGGTTATGATACTTGGTAATAGGGGGTACTGCTCATTACAAAATGGTATCGAAATCAGAAACCTAAAAATTAAACACTCAGTAAAATCCTGGGAGTTCATTTCACTTACGACCAACGTGCTAAACGAAAGTTAAATTTTGACGAAATTGTTACCTCAGTCAAACAAAAATTACACATTTGGAGATGGCGAGATCTCACGATAATTGGCAGAATTCAAATTGTCAAAACATTCATAATTCCTGTTTTCCTGTGTAGGGCGAGCATGATTTGTTTGGACCAAGAGTTTGTTAAAGAGCTGAATAAAATTATTTTCGAGTTTATTTGGAGAGGTAAAGACAAAGTTAAGCGCTCTGCTCTTATTGGCGATATTAGGGACGGGGGACTTAAAGCTCCACATTTGAATTCGATGATTGAGACCCAGAGGATTATGTGTTGTAAAAAATTAGCCAGTGACGAACCGAGTAGCTGGAAGACTATACTACTGCATCATTTAAAACTGGTTGGAGGCTGAACCTTATCTTAGGTTGCAGTTTCGATGTCAAAATGCTGCCGATAAAACTTCCACCATTTTACGATGATTGCTTAAAAAGCTTCGCAAAATGTTCAGTGGCAACTAATCGATGCGAAGAACTTACTGATGATATAAATGCAACCTTCCAAACCATAATTTGGAACAATACATTCATCTGTATCGATGGAAAATCTGTATTCTTCAAAACGTTGGCAGAAAAGGGAATTCTAAGAATAGGAGACCTAATAACTGAAAACAACGAGTTAATAACCAAACGTAAGGTGAGAACTGAACCTTACTCCTTTGGATCTCTTTAGACTTGTATCCGTGGTAAACGCCCTGCCAAGTGATTAGCGAGACTTACTAAAAAGGTCCTCTCACTCTGACAAAAGGACGTTTAATCTACAGGACCAAATTGTTTTGAGATTAAATGGGCAAAAGACTCCGATCAATAAAGCTGTGTCAAAAACTATTTATAAAGAACTCCGAAACAGAGTTATCAGTACTCAAAACAAATACAATAGCTGTTTTGAAAATGATACCCTTGATTGGAGCGAAATATATAGCTTACCACATCCTGTCACCTCCGATACAAAGCTGCGTGAATTTCAATTCAGACTATTAAACAGGTACCTGGTGACAAACGACTTTTTAAATAAAATTGGTGTTTTGCCTTCCCCAGCATGTTATTTTTGTGGAAAAGAAAACGAATCCCTCGAACATATCTTAACCTCTTGTCACTATGCCAAATATTTTTGGGTAGAGGTTATTAAGTGGCTCTGCAATTTAAAAGTCAATGTTAACAGTCTTAATAACAGAGAAATCATGCTTGGAATGCCGGATTGTGAAGCCGTGTTATTTGTTAATCGTCTACTACTAATCGCCAAACAATATTTGTATTCATGACGTTGTAAAAACACCTATCCTCTTATTAACGTCTTCATTGCTAGACTAAAAAAGATTCAAAATCTTGAACTAGTGATTGCAAAGTCAAAGAATAAGTTATCCGACCATACTGCGAAATGGGGCAAATTTCTAAAAAATACTGCATGACTTATAATTCGCGCATCTAAGTACTACCCTTTTAAATATTTGTCATGCGTACTAGGTTAAACACATTGGGGTCTGTTGTGTGTTGTGATGCAGTGTATGTGTGCTCGTGTGCGTGTGTTTCTGAAATGTGAATTATTGATAATCATTTAAAAGAATGTGATTTAGCATTGTATTGTAACGGAATGATAACGAATTTCTTTAAGTGATGTAGTGTAATGTATATTGTAAGTAGTTTAATGTGTAATGTATATCGCAAAAAGTTTAACGTGTAATGTATATTGTAAGTAGTTTAATGCAATGTAAACGTGTAAAGTGCTGTAGATTACTAGCAGAACGCTCTAAAAAAATAGAAAATTCCAAAAAAAAAAAAAAACGAAAATGTTGGGTGGAAGGAGATAGGGGATTTCAGAAGGAAGAAGACGACTACAAGTACAAGGAATATGTCCGGTGAGAACGGGGTCTTTGAGAACGGTAAGGATAAGTTTTTTTAATACCTACCTGAGCAAGCACCTTCGTTACACTCCCGCGTTTCTTTATTGGATCCTGAGCATTGAGCACCTCCATTACACGGAGGGGGATTGGTACAGGTTCTGGAACGTTCCTGACTTCCACTCCCACATGTCGCACTACACGAACTCCAATCTCCATAGTCACTCCATCCTCCGTTTACTGCAAGAAAATGTGAAAGCAAAGGTCAAATGGTGGCAGTTCAACATACAAAGCGTGCTACCGTACCCATGGCGAAATCTTATCTAAACGCAAATTCTCGCAAAAAATATTTCCCGGTGCGCACAAACAGTAAATAAAACCAACGCCTAGCTTTAAAAGCTAACTCGTTTACAGTGGTGAGCGTTGTCGTAAGCGACTGGCGCAGTGCTTAAGGGAACCATGAGAAAAGCGTGCCGCTCGGTCTTGTAACGAGTACATCGCACAGAATCAAGCGAAGGGTCGGACTTTGAACTAGTCCCAGGCTCTCAAGAAGCTTTCGCTTGAAAACGGTCACGAGGTTTTAGTCGAAAATTTAAAGAGCAAGAACGAAAACTGTTAATTCATCACAACATATCAAAAGATCGAAGCATCTGATCAAAGCGTGCGGAAGCTAAAATCAAATCGATAACGGTGGATAACTTCCTAAGAAAAAAACCGCCAAATACCAGCAACGAATCAAGTAGCTTTTCGACGGTGAATATTGCCCAGACAGGGCCTCAAAATGTATGGAATTTAACCGCAGAAGGACTTTTCAGCCATCCAACAGAAAATCTAGGGCACTCGACAAAAAGTGCGGAAGCTAAAAATTGAGTTCAATATATGTATTCATAAAAGCAGTAAAAAATAAAAACATACTTGTTATCCGACAGCTACCCTTTTTCTTTTGAAATTTCCCTGCTATTTAGCATTGGGGCGCGCGATAAATACTGCAAAAACAAAAGCTGCACAGCTGCAGTTTTCGCCTCCATCGATTCCATTTTGGCCGCTATTTTGAAATACTGGAGAAATCACCATAGCAACAGTAAGTTTAGTGACCAGGTTTCACCTTGCTGGTCAAATCTAAAGGCCTGGTTGTCAAGTATTCCCGCGAAAGTAGCAAAACTTGATTTGCTGATGTGTACAAAAATACGCGATTAGCGCACCAAAAAGATAGTTCTACAGTTTTCTGAAAGAAAAAAATACTGATATCATTTTAAGGGAAACTATTCTTTTGCCTTTTATTTTTTCTAAATTTAGAACGGGGTTCCTTAAAGAAACAGAAGGCATAAAGTAGATGAATCTGCTTCTCAAATATCAATTTGAGTGTTAAATTGCAGTCAAATTATGGTTTTACTGACAGAAATGGTGAAAGAAAATTGAAGAGGAAAATTTCAGATTTTGAAGAGCTCTCTTAAGTTAGGACTCTCTTGCAAATTTGCTATTTTAGGAAAAATAAAGAGTACAGCACCCCAATCCCCCCCCCCCCTCCTGAAAAAAGACACCAAGAGGCAGGCAATGGCTAAGATGTTGGCATAGTTTTTTTTAAAAGAGTTATCATAAGTGGCAGAACAAGACGATATGAGGTTAAAAATTTCTCACACTTTAATTGCCATTCCCCCCCCCCTTCCCCCATCACCTTTCTACTCTAGGCCCACACCCTCATGGAGAGTCTACATATCATATAATTTACAAGCTAGAGCTAAACTATCAGGAAAACAGTAAAATGACTCACAAGACAGTAATTATTTATACTCTATATAAGACCCCATATAAAGACACTGCTTCAGGTATTCCAGCACTTTACAAGACTTAAGTCAAAGTCAACTTCGAAGATTTGAATGTTTGGGGTTCTTTTACATAAAAGCAACTGGAGTCAGTCCAGCACAAGTGTCAAAAAGTTGTAAAAAGTTTCACGTTTTACAACTGGATACCATGTAATCATGCAAATATCAGTCCCATCTGCTGACTTCTTATATCTAGCCAATATAATGTACTGGTAAATATGTTATATCTCTTTTATGCATATTGTGACTGGCTCTGTCACATAGCTTGTGTAAATGGAAAAGTAATTCGATTAGATTTCTTTTTCTTTTCAAAACATTACAATTTTCTTTTCTTTTTTCCAGACCTTATATTTTTCATTGTTTTCACTGAGTTTTAGTCTTAAGGTTTTCCCATAACATTTTCCCTTTGACAATAACAATGACTCCCTTTACCTTAAATTATTCTCTCTTTATCTTACTGGTAAAGGGAGAATACTTTTGTTGCACCACAAATCAATTGGAAGTAGAAAAATAAACCGACAATAAACATCTCACATTAAAGAGCATGAATAATTTTATTGTAAAGCTTCAGGCAATGCATTATTCTGTTGAAGTGCTGGGGTAAACTTATTTTTATGGATTCGAAATTCCAGAGGACTCTGTTAACTCGCTTGTGTGTATCCCCATAATGTAATGTGAACAGCATTTCTAAACCATCACATAAGAGTCATCTGAGTTCCAACTGACAAGCAAACTTTGAATAGGTTAGTTTTAGAAGTTTGTATTTTAAAACTGGATATTTCTGCCATATTCAAACCCAAACAAATTAAACCATAACATTATTAACAGTTTTGAGTTTTAATTTTATTACTAATCAGGTTTCAGAGTTTGGTACCATTAGTGAGTTTCCTTCAATCTTCTCAGGTGATAAATTAAAAAAAAAGGAAAAAACTCATGGCTTGACTGGCTGCTTTCATTAAATGATATGTAGAGGCAACACTTTCTTTCAACTTCTCCTGAAGATGGACAAATGATTCTTTATGGTTGAAGTCCTGTGGAAAAATTGGCAACTGACTACAAGGGCTTCTATTAAATCCGACTCCTTAATTGAATCAGTTGTTTCAGCAGTCCATTTAATGATTCTTGTTTTCTAAATTCACCAGCTAGTCACCAGTGTGTTACAAATAAACAAAACTTCAATCAGCAGATGAAATATCCATTGTTAGAACTATTACGTTTAACTCCCATCTAAAACTTTTGAAATAATTCATCTTTCTAAGCCTTTTAAAAAGTAACCAAAAGTCTTCAACAGATGCAAATTTCTAACAGAAGTTTTTAAACCATTTAGTTTTGGTTGCAGATTCCTACACTTCACATAAGATCACACATGTCTTAAAACGATTGTACATTTTTTTTTCATAGTCTTCCAAGCACTCCACAGCTGTAGTATTAAAACTGTGAGCTAAATCACTTGACCTTAACTTACAGAGGATACATTCAAGTACTTTATAATTGGCTTCAGCTTATTATGTCAGCCAAGGCGAATTATTGAGTTATGGTTATATTATTAAATTTCACAAGTCGTATTCTTCCTAAAAGATCGCCACTCTGAACATCGCTAATTGCTGCTATAAGTTTGTTACACGGCAGCACGACTTTAAGCTTAAGTTTTCAATCTGACAAAAAGCTTAAGAAACACAAAATCGTTTGCACACGTGAATTTAACCGTTCGATAAACAGTACAATTCATTCACTTACCGGCAAAAGTTCTTTGTAAAACATCCTCTTTACAAGGCCTCTTCTTACGACCAGCACCTATCTTCCGAGCTTTATCGCAGCAGTGATTACCCTTTTACGAGTCAAAACAAAGACCGCGGAGCTGTTTGTTTACCTTTACTCGGACGCCATTTTTACTTTCATGAGATCTATTTGTCTCAAGGTCATGGAAGGTCACAGCCAGCTGGCCAATTGTGTGCGCGGGAGAACAATGGCTATCGTTTAAGCCAAGGCGATACCTAGTTCCCAAACCCCCCAATTTGGATGTCGCAAAAGAAGCAAGAATTCTGTGCGATGGCCTGTATTCATCTGGACAAAAGAAAGCGATGTCCGTCCTCACTTAGTTACGGGATTACTCTTGGTGACCTAGGAAGTTCTACTAAGCTTATATAACCAATAAAACGTCCTGCTTGCTTCTAGGATCATTTAGTATCTTATAGCAAGGAGTGCAGGAGATTGATACAGCCTCGTAGTTTGCATGCTGGTACCAAATAATAGAAAAAATAATTTGTCAGCTAGTTTTAATTAATAACAATAGAAAAAGTCAAAGTTAGACATGCATCAATGGAAGACATTAGTGAACATTAAGAAGCATAATCCAGTTTTGTCAAAATTTTGCACCAAAACTATTAAAGTGCCACTGGGACCAGAATTTTGATATTCCATGTTTTTACATTTTCGAACATAGTTTGTGGTTCTTAGTTACCATGCCAAATTTCAACTTATTACGACGAATAGAAGTTGCTTTTCTCGGACGGTTTTTGTCGAGATTTTGCGGCCGCCATTACTGGCCCTTGTTCCGGAAGCTGGCTTGCAAATGAGCGGAAGTGACGTCAGAGGCTCACTTCAAACCTAGTGCCTTCACATGGTTACTTCCCACGGGAAAGTAAATTGTCCTCGAGGAAAGATTTCTTGCCAACTGTTTGTTGCACGACTTTGAAATCTTCCTTGCTACAGCAGTAATGACAGGTAGCACTTGTGTTGTACAATGCTACAACAATAAATCCAACCACCGAGCTGGTATTTTGCTTCATTGAAGCCCTGCTAGCGGACCCGCAATGGAAAAAAGGACAATGTTCGTACTCACACAGTGCGAATTTCAACCCGAGAGGCATTTTGATCACTTCACGGACGAGTTTTTCCAGAGGGCTGTTCATGTCACAAGATCCCAGAGGTCGATCATTCCATTGCCTATTCCAACTATATGGAAAAAAGAACTGGAAAAAACATTATCTGCGCGAACAAGACGAAAGGTAACTTACCTAATCTTTTAACGCAGTTGAAGTGATAGTTTGTTTCCTTTGCAATGCATCCACCATTGTGCAAAACTCATTTTCTTTTAACGTATTTTGAACAGTTATTATCGTCGTGGAAAACCCTTTCAGTTCTGCCGTCTGCTAGCGCGAAGATCCTCGGCGAATGCAATCATGACCGCCGTGATTAGGCTGATGTAGTTTGTACTGCTTATCTTTTCCTTTTTTTAATTCCGCGTGTGTTAATTTCAGAGCAGTAATCGCTTAGAAGCATGGACATTTATTTTATAGCATACCATCCTGAATGTGGAGAAACTTTTCTCTCTTTATTCCCTGTCGGTGAACAGTCGATTGACATTATGGTTCGGGCAGTAGCGAAACTTAGGTTAGGTAATTACAACCTAAGAATTGAAAATGGCAGACATTCCACCCCTAGACTTCCTGAGCATCTGAGAATTTATCAATGCTGCAGCTCAAATGAAGTTGAAAACGAAGTACACTTCCTCTTATCTTGCAATAGATATGATGCAATTAGAAAACCTTTAATGGACGATATTATTAGAGTAAATATTCCGATTTCGATTCTTAAAATTGTATTTCTCTTAAACAGCATTGACGCTTTCTTTTGTAAAAAATAAGGTTACTTCATTTACGAAGCTTTTGCATTAAGAAATGGATCAATAGACACAGGAATTGTAAATTAATCGATTTTGCAACTTTTTCTTTCTCTTTTCTATGTGCAGTGGCATTTGTAACTGGGAATGCAAATAAAATGTTGTTGTTGTTGTTCGATCGGATCGTCGGTGAGTGGAAATTGAAGTTGGGAAAAAATATCACACGCCACTATTTGCCTAAGGGTTTAACAATTTTATTTCTTTTACCTGTCATAGCAATCTTAGTAAATGAACTACTAAGAAAAATGATTAAATATCAAGTTATTATTTTTACGCAGCGAATAAGGCAAGCGAAAGCTTCGTTTCCTCGGCGGTCCGCATGTTGTTGTTGAGCAGCGGAAAATTTTCCTTGTGGCTTTTAATTTTGACTACAAATATTTAGATTCCGGTCACACAAGGCCTCCAGTTCTTGAAAAATAGGGTTTTGATTTATTTCACTTCTTTCGGCTCAGAAAAAGAATTCTATAAAACTGTTTAAAATATTTAACAGCGCCAAGCACTTGTGTTTCAATGTGTTGAGTGACCACTGTACTATGATAGACACGATAAGCTGCCTATACCAGCTGACTACAACAATTACGGTTTTTCAAGAAAGTTTCCCACACTATGCCAAGAATGGCCAAAAATATCAATGCTTTTTTATAATATATAATGAACATAAACAACGGCAGACAAAGTATCGCTTCTTTTATTTTCTCCACGCCAACAGTAACATCGATCGAAACATGGTTGAGAATTCGCGAGCATCAAAATCTAAAGTTTTCATAGGTGTTTTGTCTAAGTTTCCACAGCTTAAAAGATCAATTCTTCGAATAGCCATGTCTATTTTGCTACAGGTTTACAGTGGATAACAGTTACACAACTTACCTTGGAATGGACAACTTTATGATCGCTGGATAGCGGCTGAACAGCTGGCTGGATAGCGCTATCCAAGCTTTGAACAACCGAGATGATAAATTTTATCCACCGGACAGCGACTTATCCGTTGAAAAAGAGTTATCCACTTTTTGAGCAACTGGGGCCTGAACTACACTCATTGTCTAAGCATATTTCGCTTGTGTTTTGAACTCCCGCCAAATAACTCAAATAATATGGCGAGAAAAAAAGCTTTAAACAGTTAGTTGACAAGAATACTAGTTGAAACCTCACATCAGTTCTTACATCGTACGGTAAGAAAAATTCTTCATTTGCCGAATGAAACGAATCCTCAGAGGCTTCGGAAGCTAAAGACTGTTCCGAATCGTAGAAATACTCTTCAGGGGTTTCGCAGTCGACGGTAGACATCTTCAGTCAAAACACAAGGAAACGCGACTGAGGTGAGCCTCTGACGTCACAAGCTATTAAATTGCGCCATCACCCAGGAACACGTTTTCAGTAATGGCGGACACATTTTACGCGACTTTGGAGCTAAAAAATATTAGGATGTAAGGTTTGTTGTTCAGTTTTCTGGGGAAATATGAACAAAACACGATATTATGCGACAGAATTTGGCGGAAATAAACCTATGAAGTTTCGTCCCAGTGGCACTTTAAGAATGTTATTAGCGACGGATTGCCAAAACGAAAATGTTGGGTGGAAGGAGATAGGGGATTTCAGAAGGAAGAAGACGACTACAAGTACAAGGATCATGTCCGATGAGAACAGGGTCTTTGAGAACAGTAGGGATAATTTTTTTTTAATACCTACCTGGGCAAGCGCCTTCGTTACACTCCCGCGTTTCTTTATTGGATCCTGAGCATTGAGCTCCTCCATTAGACGGAGGGGGATTGGTACAGGTTCTGGAACGTTCCTGACTTCCACTCCCACATGTCGCACTACACGAACTCCAATCTCCATAGTCACTCCATCCTCCGTTTACTGCAAGAAAATGTGAAAGCAAAGGTCAAATGGTGGCAGTTCAACATACAAAGCGTGCTACCGTGGCTTTGTAATAACTGTATTGATAGTTTCTTACCCATGGCGAAATCTTATCTAAACGCAAATTCTCGCAAAAAATATTTCCCGGTGCGCACAAACAGTAAATAAAACCAACGCCTAGCTTTAAAAGCTAACTCGTTTACAGTGGTGAGCGTTGTCGTAAGCGACTGGGGCAGTGCTTATACCTAATCGTACCTTTTTGGTACGCTTCGGCGGCATATCAGGTGAGTTTGGTCGAGCAATGGTTCGTATTTTGGCGGGAACCATGAAAAAAGCGTGCCGCTCGGTCTTGTAATGAGTAGCCTGTATTCATCTGGACAAAAGAAAGCGATGTCCGTCCTCACTTAGTTACGAGATAACTCTTGGTGACCTAGGAAGTTCTACTAAGCTTTTATAACTAATAAAACGTCCTGCCTGCTTCTAGGATCATTTAGTATCTTATAGCAAGGAGTGCAGGAGATTGATACAGCCTCGTAGATTTGCATGCTGGTATCAAATAATGGAAAGAATACTTTGTTAGCTAGTTTTAATTACTATCAATAGAAAAGATCAAAGTTAGACATGCATCAATGGAAGACATTAGTGAACGTTAAAAACATAATCCAGTTTTGTTAAAATTTTGTACCAAAACTATTAAGAATGTTATCAGCGACGGATTGCCAAAACGAAAATGTTGGGTGGAAGGAGAAAGGGGATTTCAGAAGGAAGAAGACGACTACAAGTACAAGGATCATGTCCGGTGAGAACGGGGTCTTTGAGAACGGTAAGGATAAGTTTTTTAATACCTACCTGGGCAAGCCCCTTCGTTACACTCCCGCGTTTCTTTGTTGGATCCTGAGCATTGAGCTCCTCCATTAGACGGAGGGGGATTGGTACAGGTTCTGGAACGTTCCTGACTTCCACTCCCACATGTCGCACTACACGAACTCCAATCTCCATAGTCACTCCATCCTCCGTTTACTGCAAGAAAATGTGAAAGCAAAGGTCAAAAGGTGGCGGTTCAACATACAAAGCGTGCTACCGTGGCTTTATAACAGCTGTATTGATAGTTTCTTACCCATGGCGTAATCTTATCTAAACGCAAATTCTGGCAAAAACAATTTCCGGGTGTGCACAAACAGTAAAATAAAACCAACGCCTAGCTTTAAAAGCTAACTCGTTTACAGTGATGCGCGCAGTAGTATATATATGTTATTCACCGGTCAGGAGGTCCGTATAGGGAAAAACTGTGCCCGAGGTCTTGAGTACGGCCCGAGGCCGCAGGCCGAGGGCGGTACTCAAGACCTCGGGCACAGTTTTTCCCTATACGGACCGACCTACGCCGGTGAATAACGTGTTTTTTTTTTTCTTGCAATTTTTGAGGTGGAACGAGGCGAATTGGTTTGAGAACTGTTTGAAAACAGCCCTTCTACGTGCGGTAGTTCCTACGCTAAAAGTTTAATAGTTAAAATTATTAAGCTTCTGAGAAAGAGCCGCTAGCAAACCGTAGGGATAAAGGATAGACTAACAATAAAACAGAACTGAAAATAATTATAACATAAAACAATAAGCGTTACTGGAACAAACCCCAACGTCTCATAGCAAGAACAAAGAAATAAGCTTTGTCTTGTTCAAAATGAAATCACACGTTTAAATTTGGTTTTCAGTACCGAAACACCTTTATTCAACAAGTAAGACTTTTAGTGAAAACTTAGGCATACCCTCCGCGAACTCTGCTGCATATCTTAGTATTTTAAACAGTTTTGTTCGTTCTTGGTCAAGATTTTCGCAAATCGACTGTAAAAACTGTTGACATGCAGCAGTCAGTCTTGTCGAAGACACAGCGATGCGAGGTTTTTTGTTTGACTGTTTTAGCTAACAATCATTAATAATCACATATTGTCTTCAATGAAGCTAAATGGGACAAGATTAGAAAAGAGATCTCCAAGGAAAATAACGAAATTTTAAACGAGAAACGCAGATCAAAAGACTAACTTGCAGTTAACCAGTCAGTGTTAAATCAAATGGCGTGTCAATAAGAAAACTACAACTAGAAAAAAGCAAGCCAGCAAAATTTTCTCAGCAAAACCACAGGAATACTCGCCTTTTTCGGAGAATAACCAGGCCTTTTATTCCATTGCTGATATTTCCTTTCACTTTACAACGGTTAGTGAGAGAAAAGTTCCATTTTTAAGAAGAAAAATCCAACGTTTCGCTGTGCTGGAGTAAAATGATTTCACTTCAAGTTTTCTTGCGGATTTGAGCGGTCCGTACGCGGGGTCCGGATAGGAAAATCCGGACCACTGGAGGGCGCGTCATTAGCCGATCAGATTCAAGGATTTAGGATTCCGGACCGCTGAGATGCCTCAGAAAAAAATAATCCCACTTATGCAAAGCTTGCACTCTACGCTGACGTGACTCATTGAATTTGATTGGTCAGTTGAAACGGAAGCCATCAAAAAATTGGCAAAAAGCTGTCATACTTTGTCACAAACTATTCTCAAACTCATTAATAAAGAAGCATAGAGAGAAAACAAGGAAAACACTAACGTGACGACGATTTGGATACCTGATCTTAATTAGCCTAAAATTTTGCCAACATTTACTTTAAATTTCTCCAAGAATTATTAATGGTTTAAGAAGCTATATCAAACACTTGAACTAGGGATTTAGTGTCTTATCAGATATCCAAACACCTCGAAGTCAGTTTAAAAAAATTCGGAACTCGGCTTCGCCTCGTTTTTTCAACCCACCTTTCGGTGTCTGAATATCCTGTTTTCTTGTGTTTGAGATATTACATCAGAAACTTGCTGCAAGTGGCATTGGTAGGGTGAGCAACGATGTAATAAAATGTGGAGAGAAAACAAATTGCCAACTTGTACTGCACGTAAGACGAAATTTGTTTAGGAGCCGGGGATACGAGCACAGTTTTGTACACTTACCAGGGCATGGGCCACTGTTACATTGCTGTGTTTCTTTGTTTTCTCCTGAACATTGCGCTCCACCACCGGAAGGAGGGGGATTAGTACAGGTGCGTGTGCGTTCTTTTACTCCAGCACCACAAGTAGAGCTACATTCTCCCCAGTCTCCATAGGCGCTCCACCCTCCATTTACAACGGCTAAAACACAACTGGTTTTGAGTTCTCGGAACGAATTAATGTTCGTTTGGCTATTCTAAGGATTTGAGTTATATTGATTTTACATGGCACTCAATGAGACTAAGATTCAATAACTGTAGAACAATGAACTATTTTAAATTGAAACTTAAACATGTTCAGTTGGCTACCTTACAGGTAGCTTTGCTAGCTGACGGTCATAGCGGGGACCCAAAGACTTAAAAGTAAGTGTTTCCTTTTTTTGGTTTCCTTTTTTTAAGTTTTTCTGTACCTTCCCTTTAGGTCTATCTGTACAAAGTTGCTGGGTACTAAACTTACCAGTTTTCATCTGTATCTTGCAGCATTTCAACCATTCCATGCATTCATGTCCATTGCAGCTCCCTCTGTAAAAGCCAGCAATGCGATAGCCTTCCTGTTCGCATTCATGCCAATCCTTTCCTCCTTCTTCATCGTAACAGTCCCCATAAGCATCTGAATGATTGTGTGGACGGCAGCACTTTGCTTCCTCAATTTGGCTCAAATAATCCTTCCCACTTATTCTCATCCCGTTCAAGTAATAACTGTCAGGACAGAGAGCCCAGCGGTGATTGCTGAAAATAAGAGAAAAACGGTGTAACTTTGTTAGACAGTTATCACAGGATGGAGTGACCCGATCGAACGACAAAATGGCTGGATAAACAGTTTGCCCTAGAATTGCATATCCAATTTACAAACAAGCAACCCTTATAATTTACAATCTTATTACAGTGGTATAAGGTGATTACTTTGGTCAAGAAATATGACCGTTTTGGCGGTAAGAGCAGTATTTTGTGAATATCGAGTGATGAAGCCCTTACTGCAATGTATCCCGGGACATGTCTTTTACTTGAAAGTATAGCACTCGAAGAGGCCTTTGTTTCTTAGCTATGCATAGTCCAGGAGAATGAGTAGATTTTATCTGCTTTCTTTACCTGTCTAGCACTGAAACCCAGTTTGCATTCTTGCAGATTGCAGGTTGATTGTTAAAACCGGATCCCACTGCAGAGCACCTGCCTTCTTGAATACGATACTTGCCACTGCTGTCTTGGACGTCTATATGAAATCCATGAAGGTATGTATTGTTTTGAGGACACATAGTCCAACCATTGGGGTGCATGTCCAAGGTGCCTAACCATAGGTCATTTCCAGTAGCTGAAACAAACAGTTGTGGTGATTTGGTCAGGGTTGTTCTTTTCATTGCTCTATGACTTTAAGGGACACCGGACATCATATTAGGATCAATAAAAAGTGTGTTTAGCTAGGGATTGCCAGGATGACAACGGGTTCCAACTTGAAAAAGTCGGGCGCACTTTTTCAAGTTCTTTCCTTGTTTCTGAAACTAAACTGATGTAATATGATTGTGGTTTTCTATTTCTTCAAAACCTAACGAAAAATTGTTCTCTTGGTGGTAAAGAAGCCACTCATGTTTGAGTAAGATATTTAGATACCATTTTTTGATCAACAAATCGATCACTTTCCATATGGCTGCTAAAAATATACAGGTAGATGTCACCGTCCCTTTAAAATATTACAAAACTATATCTTACGGAAAGTATTGCTAACAGGAAACAAATTACAATTCTGAGACTTGCAACACGTATTTTATTGCAAGTAGATTGCAGCAAGTGGCAAAGAAAGAATGTGAGATGAAGGTGCTGAAGAAGTTAGCTTATAACGTTCTTTATTCACAACAGTTTTCTACTGAACGATATGGCAGCCCTTTTTAAAATTTGCTGTAGCTCAAACAATGGAAACTGTACACAGCTCTTGGCTTGAAAGGTTGACACAATAAAACAGCGGTATGTGGAGAGCTAATGAAATTAGATGCTTACAAGAATGCACATTTACGTTTTATTTCCTTTACTTAATAAGATATCCACGGTCCTTACACACAAAATTACATCCAGGAGAATAAAATTACCAGTTTTCATCTTGCAGCATCTTAACTTTCCAATACAGTCAAACTTATCACAGCCCCCTCTGAAAAAGCCAGCTATGTAAAAGCCTGCCTGTTTGCATTCATTCGAATCAATTCCCGCATCTTCATCGTAACAGTCTTCGTAAGAGTTCGGATGATTCTGTGGACGGCAGCACCTGGCTTCCTCGATTAGATGCAAATAACCCTGTCCGCTTATTCTCATACCGTTTAAGTAATAACCTTTAGGACATAGAGCCCACCGGTTATTGCTGAAAAATAACGGGAGGCAAATGTCAGTAACCTACCAATGCGATCGTAACAAATAAGCGGGCAAAAAATGTCCACAGATTACAGTATAAAGAGGGTCCTGAAATGGGGGTGGGGAGGGGAGGAGTATGGATCTTATTTCCCAGCTCAGTTTTTCCAAGTCGCTTTTCCTAATTCTAGTTTTGTCAACATCCCATTCCCATTAGCAGTTTTCCAATGGCAAAATCCCAGTACCCGTGCCTCAAATCCCATTTTCCAGTGCAAAAAATAGGCGAATCCCGGTTCTCATTTTAGTCCTCCAGGACCTTCGGTAAACACCTTTTTTTATGAAAATGCAATTCTAAGCAACATAAGAAGGAAGGAAGGAAGGAAGGAAGGAAGAAAGACCTAAGGCCATATATGATTACCAACAGAAATAGTTTTCCTAACTGATCCAACTGTTCAGTACTGAACCTCAGTTTGCAGATGTGCAAGTTGCAGTCTTGTGGGTAGTTAAAAACGACCCCACCCCCCCCGCCCCGATTCTTTCGATTCGATTGCAGGTTCTTGATAAAAATATACTATTCACAAATATATACTATTTCACCAAATGCTTAAGGTACACTCTGTTTTCTCACCCGTCCAAAGTTGAGCCCCAGTTCGCATTTGTGCAGGTTGCAGGTTGATTAGTGTAACCGAGGCCCGCTGCCGAGCATTTTCCATCTTGGAGACGATAATCACCACTACTGCCTGATTGGACGTCTATGTAGAATTCCTGAAGGTACGAATTAGTTTTGGGGCACACAGACCAACCAATCGGGTACATGTCCAGGGTGCCCAACCAAACGACATTTGCAGTAGCTGAAACAAAGTTGTTGTTGTTGTTGTTGTTTTTACCATTACTTTTCAGAAGAGGATATATTCCTATCATAATCCAGCGGATAAAGATGTAAACAAATCATTACAGGTTCATAAAGGGGGGGGGGGGGGTAGGGATTGACCCACTAAACCTGGACTACGTTTTCTGCCCTTTGAGCAAGCAACTGCGTTGAAAAAAAATGAACATTATGTTTATTAAGCCCAAGGCCAAACAAGTGCGAGAGTCGCTGAGAGATCCTATTCTTTGATAGCGCACTAAAAATCAGTGAAGGTTAGAGGGCAACAAGCATGAGCGTTGGAACCTGTCTTTAATGAAAATGTAAGCTGGTCAAACTCTTCGAGGGAACACACAGTCGCGAGAACACACGAGAGGTCCAGACCAAACGGCAAAAGCGAGCATTTGAATTGTCGTCAGTTCTCCTTATCGTCTAGCCAGAGCTTAAGAAATAGAAAACGCTTTCTGCGTTTCCATGACATTGACTCAACACAACAGGAAGTTTGGAAGAAGTAGGTGAACTTTGTAAACACTCTTCAGCGCTGTTTCGATTTTTTTTCTTTTTCCAGACTTTACGAATAATTTATTGAAACAGGGAAATCAAAACCCAGATCAACTTTAGTACAATTTCCCATTTTAATAGAGTTACGTTAAATGGCCTCCAACTAATTTAAACGAAAGTGGTATCTAATTTTGGTTATAAATAATTATTATTCCTTAGGATAAAATTGGATTAGTGAAATGATATTTTGGGAAACAGGACTTTCAGTTACTCCGCATAAGAGTAGAATTAATATGGCAGTTCTGCTGTACGATATTTGAAGAGCCGTTAGGATATTCTGCGTTTGACGCTATTGTATAATGAGATAAGCTTACACTGAAAAATCCAAGAGTACAATTTTTACCTTCCTTCATTTTGCAACATCTTAACTTTTCCAGGCAATTAAATTTATCGCAATTTCCTCTGTAGAATCCAGCCATGTAATAACCTGCTTGTTGGCAGTTTCTCCAACCCTTTTGCGCAAACGAGTTTCCCGCATCTTCATCGTAACAATCTTCATATCCATTTGGATGATTCTGTGGACGGCAGCATCTTGCTTCTTCAATTTGATGCAAATAATCTTCTCCACTGAGCCTCATACCGTTCAAGTAATAACCGTTAGGACACAAAGCCCAGCGATTATTGCTAAAATAGTGAATGAATGAACAGTAAGGTATGGTTTCATTGGACCATTTACTTTACCAGAAACTTTAATATAACGCTAACCCTACCGGTAACTCAGTAGGTTACCGTTCTTCAAGGTTTCTAATTCTCTCGTTTAAAAGCGTTACCGCCGCTAATTTTACGTGGCAATTTGAAACCAGCCAAAGTCAAATTAAGTGGAAATAATTATTAAAATACGCGTCGTTTTGGAGTAAAAGCAAGAGAGGATAAAGAGGGAATACGATTGGGATAGGGCCTAAATGGGGGGATTAATTCTCTTACCCCTTTATCCTCATTTGAATTAATAATTGACGCGAATCCGGGGTTAACTTAACCCTGCTTTCATGTCTCCTGCGGGGAAACAAAGAGTCACAGCTACGTATGACTCATCATCAAGAACTGAATGAAAGCTCGGACACTTAAGATTCTGAAATTTAAAAATGAACTGAAGGTATGACATGTGAAATGTCTATAACCTTATATAAGATGAATTCTACTCGAAGGGAATTCTTAGATCGAAATATACGTTTCTGAGAGATATAAGAGATAGATTTGATTTCCTCACCTGTCTAATACAGAACCCCAGTTTGCATTTGTGCAGGTTGCGGGCTGATTGGTATAACCAAGCCCTGCTGCAGAGCACCTCCCTTCCTCGATTCGATAATTACCTCTGCTGCTTGACTGGTCGTCAATGTAAAATCCCTGCAGGTACGAATTGGTCTTGGGACACACAGACCAACCAATCGGGTACATGTCCAGGGTGCCCAACCAAACGACACTTTCAGTAACTGACAGAAACATTTAAACCACTGTTAAGGAGTCATTTAGCAAGGGATATCATAATTAGCTATCTGCTCTTTGTCCAAGTGAATTGGGTGAATGGTTTTTACATTAAAAGGCAAGTCGAAAATGTTACCGTTTTTCATCTTGCAGCATCTTAACTTTTCAAGGCAGTCAAATTCATCGCAACTCCCTCTGTAGAAGCCAGCCATGTAATAGCGTGCCTGTTTGCATTCTCCCCAACCAATCGAATTCCCAACATCTTCATCGTAACAGTTCTCATAAGAGTTCGGATGATTCTGTGGACGGCAGCACCTGGATTCTTCAATTTGATGCAAATACCCCTGGCCACTCGTTCTCATGCCGTTCACGTAATAGCCACGAGGACAGAGGCCCCATCGGTTGTTGCTGAAAAATGGAGAAAAGATTGGCTTATGGTATTTAGTCAGGTCATATCAAATGAATCAAGAGAAATAACTCTGAAATTTTAAATGCTAGGTAAGCCCATTTCCATGATAAAATGTTATCGTGATTTATTCGTGGGACCGTTGCCCATACCCACTAACGCTTCAATTGGTCTCATTTTAGCAGGTACTTCCGTATCACTTCAAAATTAAAAGCGCCAAATTAATTTTTTCGACATAGAAAGTTTTGCAAACGCACTGTGCAAACTCTTCATAAAACATTATAATCATCATCGTCGTCATCATCTTCATCGTTATTGAATTTTATTCCAGCCATTTAACTTGCCCACGGCTCTCCCTACCTACTGCGCTCATCCAATGCAATTACATAGCATGTGTTACCCCACTAAGTGCGTTCACTTGATGTAAGTACGCAATATTTCCCTTTATATTCCCTTTTGTTCTTTTCACTTTAATTGTACACTATTGCCTGTTTAAATAAAGTAGGTGTGTAGAAGCTTGTAGTGTGAATTCCCATGACTTTGTAAGAGTGTTTTAACTATGTTTGACATGTATGCATCAGTAGAAAGAGGTGACCAACATCAGCATTAAACGTTAATTAATAGATGTACACCAAAAGAGGCCGCGAACAGCTCCAAGTGCTCTCACGGAAGGGGGGGGGGGGGGGGGCGGTTAACCTGTCTAGTGGTCACATTCTATTTCACAAAAATTTAACTTTAATCTTTCAAGTCTTAATTGTAAATTGTTGATCGGTCATGTTTCGGTAGTCCATTAACGTTTTTACAAACCTGTCCAAGACTGAACCCCAGTTAGCATTTGTGCAGGTTGACGGTTGACTGATATAATCAGCCCCAGCTGGGGAACACCTCCCTCCTTCAAGAAGATAATTACCACTGCGTCCAGGGTCATTTATATAGAACCCTTGGAGGTAAGTGTTGTTTTGGGGGCACATAGACCATCCGGAATACTCTAAGCCTCCTAGCCATCCACCATTTAAAACATCTGCAACAGAAGTTTAATTTATTGTCAGTAGTGGACTGATAAAGAGAACACACCAAATCAATTATCGACTCGGCCAGAAAACCATAGATCCAAACCATTAGTGAAACTAGTAAATTTGAGGGTAATAACTTGAATGGAGCGGGAGCCATTCTTTGCATACCAGTTATGGAAAATTCGAAGAATGGCGTACAAACTTCTGTAACAGTGTCAGGAACCTCGCCCTTAGGCAAAATGAAATGCTCATGTTTACAAGGAAGTGTCCAGCTACGTTGTGAGTTTGGCCGCATTCTTTTTTCTATGACATGTTTAACAACCCGACAAAACGGAGGCCAAAACCGCGGAAAGTTCTTTGGGTAAGGAAACGGCATACAAGTCCATGAACTTAAGTACTCAAAAGCAGAAGGAAAGTAATGTTACCCAGTAGCCTTGTTTGAAAGTGGAGTAGATTTTGTGCAGTCGAATGGGAAAAAATCTCCGGTTGATTGCATCGATATGCATACATAATTTCCTAAGTATGTATTTACCGACATAAAAAAAAGAGAGTGAAATACCGTTTTCCATTTTGCAGCACCGTAATTTTCCCATGCAGTCAAAGTCATCACAGCTCCCTCTAGAGAAGCCAGCCATGTAGTAACCTGCCTGTTTGCATTGTCTCCAGTCAGTCCCAGCATCTTCATCGTAACAATCTTCATAAGCATTTGGATGTTTTTGTGGACGGCAGCACCTGGCTTCTTCAATTTGATGCAAATGACCTTGTCCACTTATTCTCATGCCGTTTAAGTAATAACCATTAGGGCAGAGCGCCCAGCGGTTATTGCTGAAAGAAAAGAAATCTTAGAAGTGAAACATTAGGCCAAACCTAAGTCAACAACGTGCAAAAGGAAATGAAACGACAAAAGGAACATCCGTATATAGAAATTAGCCTAAGGAGTTTTTCAAATAGAAACGATACGTACATGCATCTATAGGATAAGAATAGAATGACAATACAACCCAACTTTATCTCTAACGTTAAAGGCGTCGGAGCTGTGCAATACCGATGATCATAATTTGTGGTAATTAGTCCTGTCTGAAAATACAAATGTTACATTTCTCTTCCATACCTTATGATCCTAGGCTTATGCGAAATTTAGTAATGAATTGAACTGATTCAACTGAAATGAGGAACTTAAATTTCATACATGAATAAAGGAATGCATCTTTCATGTTACACAATAACGATTGAAAATCGCGTAATGCGAGTGCATATTTCATTAATACCAGGAAAATGTCAGTAATGGTATATTTGCATTCGTTTCTCTTACCCATCCAATGCTGAACCCCAGTTTCCATTTTTGCAAGTTGCAGGTTGATTGGCAAAACCAAGCCCCGCTGCAGAGCATTTCCCCTCTTCAAGAAGATAATTGCCACTGTTGTCTTGGTCATTTATATAGAATCCCTGTAGGTATGTATTGTTTTGAGGGCACACAGACCAACCAATCGGGTACATGTCCAAGGTGCTCAGCCATTCGGTATTTGTGGTAGCTGGAACAAAATTTTGTAGAGAACTGGTTAATTTTTGTCTCTTTGAATATTCCATGGTATGAAAACCTGATCAGTTAGTCCATTTTTTATTAAATAAAGCAGAATAAAATTACCATTTTTCATCTTGCAGCATCTTAACTTTTCAAGGCAGTCAAATCTATCACAGTTTCCTCTATAGAATCCAGCCATGTAATAGCCTGCTTGTTGGCAGTTACTCCAACCCTTTTGAGCAAATGAGTTTCCCGCATCTTCATCATAACAATCTTCATAACTATTTGGATGATTCAGTGGTCGACAGCATCTTGCTTCTTCGATTAAATGTATGTAATTCTGTCCACTAATTCTCATGCCGTTCAAGTAATAACCAGTTGGACAGAGTGCCCATCGATTATTGCTAAAGGCAAAAGGAAAAGAACGGTTTAATATTATTAGACATCTGCAATCAGCCTACCATTGATGTCAATGCAAGCAGCCCATGCGTAGTGTTGGAGGAATGATTTATCGTTACTTCATTGCCTTGTAGGTTCGTTACCCGAGACTTTTAGTTGTCGCTAAGCCAAACACGTCATGCATTTGTGACATCAGGTATTCCAAGTAAAGAAAAGTACTAAAACAAAATGATTACATGTTTCTTTGACGCGTTATACGATAATTCACGACACATTTATTCGTCATAGGCTAACCGCTGTTAACCGTAGGCCGTATCCGTAAGTGACTGGCGTAAGACGCATGCACAGGTGAGAAAAGTTTCTCACGTTGTCGCAAGTCTTGAGTAACGGTAGCATTTTTTAACCCTGAGGGTGGGGGCCGGGTGGGGGATGGTGGTCGGATCTAATGCCCCTGAGGCTGTTCTTGTTTATTTCCTCACCTGTCCAGAACTGAGCCCCAGTTCGCATTTGTGCAGGTTGCAAGCTGATTGGTAAAGCCGAGCCCGCCCTCAGCGCACCTTCCTTCTTCAATACGATAACTTCCACTGCTGCTTGATTGGTCATCTATTTGAAATCCCTGAAGATAAGTATTGGTTCGAGGGCACACAGACCAACCAATCGGGTACATATCCAGCGTGCCCAACCAGTCGACATTTGCTGTGGCTGAAACAAGAGTCATGATGTGTTGAGATGGTTAATTTTTGTCTTTTTTTGGTCTTTTTTTGCTATTGAATGGTTTAAGACCATCAGGCCTTGGCCTTTCGATTAGGGTCTGTGACAGAAACAAGGATACAAGATGGCAAAATATGTGCTTGTACAGAACACGTTAATTCAAAGCCATTAAAGTTTACAGAAGACATCAATTGTCTCCCATCTGTTGTGTGATTACTGTTTTAGAGGCTTTTGTCTCCACTGTTTCTATTTTGGAATTAAAGGCAAAGTGAACAGATAAACTGGCTGAAATACGTCAACAAACAACAAATGGACATTGTTTGGCGTGCTCCTCGAAATATGTTCTGTTGACAGTAACCATTAAATCATGTCACGACAAATGGTTAAATTTTTGCCTAGTAGTCGTACCAATTTAAGCCTGGACTCTTTTTGGTCACGGAGAACATCAACAAAGTTTTAAGGGAAAATGTTTACATAAGAAATTTTGTGAGGCCGAAATTTAGTAAATACAATGTATTTGAAATGTTAACAATGTCCTTAGATATCCCGCGCTCTTTTCAAAGATAATAGTTTTCGACCAACAAGGTTATTTTAAAATACCATTTTTGCCTAGACCATTTTTGGAGTTCTGAGGCTGGGGAGAGCTGATTTTCTCCTTCCACAACTTTAAAGGCATTTAACCTGCGACAATAAAACTTAGATGACTTATACTTGGATGGTACTTATACTGGATGGTACCGTACATTGGATTTCGACATAACATAAAAGTGACGTGAATATTTAAAAGTGGCGTAAAAAGGTTGAAATATTTATAAGGAAAAAAGAAAAAAATCAAAATTTAAAAAACTTGGCTGTCAATATGTTGTTCAAATGAATATTGATATGTCGTACCAAATTGTCGTCAGATTATTTTTAGAAAAAATAAAGTTTGGTGGCATTTACTTTAAAAAGTAAAGACTTTCTCTTAAACAGTGTAGAATCAAAAGAGTATTACGCATACCAGCTTTCATCTTGCAGCATCTTAACTTTTCCAAGCAGTTAAATTTATCGCAACTCCCTCGGTAAAAGCCAGCCATGTAATACCCTGCCTGTTTGCATTCTCCCCAACCCATCGAATTCCCCACGTCCTCATCGTAACAGTTCTCATAAGAGTTTGGATGATTCTGTGGACGGCAGCACTTGGCTTCTTCAATTAGATGTATATAATCCTTTCCACTTATTCTCACGCCGTTCAAGTAGTAACCGTCAGGACAGAGAGCCCAGCGAGAGTTGCTGGAAAAAAGTAAATAGAATTAAATGTGCTACATTTAGTCATCTACCACGCCCAGTTCTCCTGGCACCTAAAACAATTAAATTTTAAAAATAACACGTAAATTTGGAACAGATTTGATTCCACCAATAACATGTAATTGAGAGTTTGTCGTCGGCTTTGAAAATAAATGGTTCATGACAATATATTGTCAGTTAAGGACGGACGGTGTCTCCTTATGCAGAGATATTTTTGCAAGGTTAATAACTATGCAGTGGGGGCGCGGTGGTGTAGTTGTTAGCTCGTTGGACCTCAGATCTGTGTATAAGTAGGTACCGTCCTTAATATAACCGAGTTTCCTGAACCATTCCGAGATGCGCATAACGTATGCGCAGTAACAAAAGGAGACACCATCCTTAACGTACGCAAAACGTCATGTGTTTCGTCCTACCTGTCCAATACGGAGCCCCAGTTAGCATTTGTGCACGTGGAAGGTTCGTTGGTATATCCAACGCCACCTGCAGAGCACTTTCCTTCCTCAATATGATAATTGCCATTGCTGTCAGATGAGATTTTTATGTTAAATCCCTGCAAGTACGTATTGGCTTTGGGGCACACAGTCCACCCAACCGTGTCCAGGCTGCCCATCCAAACGACGTTTGCAGTAGCTGAAACAGAGACTTGTAGTGAATGGGTATTAAAGTTTACCTCCGTCGTTATTTTAGAGATTAAAACTCCATTGCAGGTTACAACAAAACAAGTAGGTGGGGTGTTCAGATTATTGTTATCGATCTCTGATTTATTGGGCCTTACTACTTTGGGGTTTTGCATAATTGACTACAGTAAAACCCGGGTTGGAAGCCCAAGGTTTACCCAGCCTCGTAATTACTTTTTTGAGTTGAGAAGCCGTAAGTTTTTGTGCTGCTAAACAGTTCCCAGTTTGGTCGGTTCACTGTTAATAACTTTTTTCTAAAAACAAAAGCGTGCCTTTGAGGAGATGTTGTTTGTTGACCTATGTTGAAAACATAGGGTCTTAGCCAGACTGCAGTTTGTCGCTTTCTATGCTTGTTTGTTTGTCTGTTTGTCTGTTTGTCTGTTTGTCTGTTTGTATGTATGTATGTATGTATGTATGTATGTATGTATGTATGTAGGTAGGTAGGTAGGTAAGTAGGTAGGTAGGTAGGTAGGTAGGTAGGTAGGTAGGTAGGTAGGTAGGTATGTATGTATGTATGTATGTATGTATGTATGTATGTATGTATGTATGTATGTATTTTTTATCCGGGGGGGGAGTCCCATGTGAGACGGATGGGAATGCTTGTCAGAAAATTGGAATTAAAGCTATCCTAAAACAGACGGTGAACGCGAGACGACAAGCATCCATGCACGTTTCACACATGATTTAAGTGCACCCCTCGGGGAATTTATGTGGCACTGTTCGGCACCTATCAGATTGAGGCTACTAAGCTAAAAGTACATTCTACCAATGAAAGAGCTGTTTACAATCCTCTTACTGAAGCTGAAGGTCTGACAAGGTTAAGCTTACCGGCCATGTTGAATATGGGGACGGAAAGGATCAGCGCAAATGTGCTTTTCTACTTTTCCTCTCGAATATTATATTTTCAGTAAAGGCTTGGTGTGGTGGAATTGATGGTAATTTCCTAAAGCTATTGTAAGGGCAGGTAAAATTGAACTTTGTCGTGGCCAACGGTGGAACGTGAGTACGTGACAAAAACAATTAACCACGTTCCAAAAATAGACTTGTTGACGAGAAACTGTAATTTATTTTGTTCTTTTATGATTTGTGTTATGAAACAGCTGTTTTGGTTATGTATCTTTGAGCAAGATGTTGGTTGAAAAGATTGTATCTGTGCTTGATGTGGATAATTTTGACTGAACTTTGCAAGGTTTTTGAAACAGCTTTGTTTGGCAATTTGAAATTTATAGCGGCGTGTTTATAAGATTGCAATTTGCATAAATTAGCTTGTTTATTCAAACGTGCCAGTAGGTTTTTAAACCTGTTTTCTCTTCCCATAATGCGGTTTAGTTTTAGTTTACGATGTTGTGTCCATGATTTATCCGCAGATTTTCCAGCCGACATAGAATGATTTCTTTCTTGGTTTTATCGTATACGGGAACAAATGGTTTTTGAAATTTTTCAGCGACGTGTTTCAGATAGCAATTTGCATAAATTAGCTTGGTCATTCAAGCGTGTCTGTAGGTTTTTAAACCTGTAATGTATACGGTTAAGTTTTAGTTTACGATGTTGTGTCCATGATTTATATCAGTCATATCCACAGATTTTCCAGCCGACATACAAACGATTTCTTTCTTGGTTTCATAATATACAGGAACATATGGCAGGAAAATTTGTCTGAAAAACAACCCTGGCCTTGCCTTCTTTCGGTCTTTAATTTTCAGAAACAAGTTTGTGCAACTGGGAGTGCCAAAGACTGTCCTCTCCTAAAATTATTATCTACTACACTTGTTTCTCTCACATCTTGTTGTGACCTCGATTTATATTCTTCAGAAATATGCAGACAATCATTAGTTGACCTTAACTGAGGTTTCAGTTTTAGATTTAATTTGAAATTTTTATGCAGTCAAACCATACCATACCATACCATAACATAACATAACATAACAAACATAACATAACATAACATAACATAACATAACATAACATAACATAACATGAACTTTATTTACCACGAATTTTGAGTAGCCAGAAAGGCTAATATCTCCGTGCAACAAAAAACGTGAAAACAAAGAGAGAGAAAAATAAAAGAAAGAAACTTACTTACTTTACAAATATCTAAAATAGTTACCTAAAATTTTGCATTGTTCATTGAAAAGAAACTGTTTCCAAAAGATATTTAAAACTAGTTAAAGAAAATTCTCTTTTGATAGTTTTGTTCTAGTGTCAGTTTGACTTTTTAGCCTGTAGCCTACTAGCCCGATGGTTGCTCTATATCCAATTTTGGTCCAACTGGGTTTTTAGCGGGATTTTGTTTTGCATTCCAAGGGTATTGCTGAGTAAACGAAAAAGCTGTTTTAGGCCCAGTTCAGACGCCGTACCTCTCATGTGCCGTACCAAATACATTTTCGCTCCTAAGTCGTATTTAAGCGGCAAACATTGCCGTACCCTGAGATTTTGGCTTGCCTAATTGAAATCTGTCGAAAAAAACTCATATGGACACCGTACAACTACCAAAAAACTACGTACTACTTGGTAAGGCACATGAGAGGTGCGGCGTATGAACTGGGCCTTATGCACTCAGGTGCTATAGTGGAGGGGGAAGTATTTGCAAGAATAATCGCGTGTGTTGTTTTGTCCTCAGAGTATGTCTTAAAAATCGCAAATAAGCGAGGATAAGACTTGTCATTTCAACATAGGTCAAGCACGCAATGTGTGCCTATGTTCTATACCAGCTGGGAAGTGGAAAAAGACTGGGAAACTGAGTTTGCTAAGACAAACTTGTGAAAAAAAATGAAATCACGCTTCAAGTCGTCATAACAGAGTTTGGCTAATATTCATTTTGCGTTAAAATTAAACAGTGTTATGTTGCGCCTTTCAGCATTCTGTTCAATCGTGTAATTACTATCAGATTTGAGCGATTGAATGAAATTAAGTGTCTGCATGCATGCATCCCTGCCGATGAGTTGCGCGTTCAACTTTAAATCAGGATGAAATTTAAGTTTTCGGATTGTGTTCATTACATCGGGGACCTCGTTATACCGGGGTTTTATATCGGGATGCTAGAGTAGTAAAGTATGACTGCGAGGCCAATATGAAAGATTTTCTTATTCGGCAAGCGATATACAAGAATCCTATCAAATTTTAACGACCTTTTTGAAGAGTCTAATTTATAAAGTAATATATATTAATAACTATAACGATTAAAATAGAACGATGTATATTGCAGTGGTGTTCGAAATGCTTTGGAACTATCTTTAGTGACTTTGGTCATCTGTTCAGTTCGGTGATTTTCGGCATTGAGAGCGAGCCAACGATCGGTTAATTTGCTTACTCTAATCCAATCATTTCAGCAATTTGATCCTTTGTTGTCGTCATAAAATGTATTACGTAATTAACATAAAATAATTTAACATTAAGAGAGTATAATTACCGGCTTTCATCTTGCAGCAGCGTAACATGTCTATGCAACCCAATTCATTGCAACCATCACGATGGATACCAGCCAAGTAATATCCTGGTTGTTCACATTCTCTCCAACCTTTCTGGTGCAGCGACATCCACGAATCTTCATCATAACAGTCCTCATAACTATTGGGATGATTCTGTGGACGGCAGCACCTTCCCTCCTCGATTTGACTTACGGCAGTCCTTCCACTTGTCCTCATGCCATTTAGATAATAACCACTGGAACAGAGCGCCCATCGGTTATTACTGAAAACAAAAACAGATCGATGGGTAGACAAAAATTTGCAAATGTATAAAGGCAAGACAGATATCGATAGTGGTACAATTATCCCCGAGTTGACTGAATAAACTGTTTTCCTTAGAATTGCATACATACATGTATCGTTTGGAATAACTCACGAGAACAAGCTAGAATACCTCTGGTTTATCAAAGACGGGTCTCACAAGCTAAAGTTAATTCGTGAGCCACTACGTCTAGGTTCATGACCTACATTAATTCTTTAGATTTTTCTTTTTCGAAATAGCAAAAAATACATATAGCAAAAATGAAAACCTGCAAGAGCTTCAATCCAAACCGCAGTTGCCAGAATTAAACCTCTGAATTCTCTTTTCAGTAGTTTGAACTATTTTACAATACTGTAAAAAAATGCCATGCATTTTATAAAATTGCGTTACCTGTATATTTGCGGAACTGACTTGTCGATAGGTAAGCCCGGGGTCATAAGTTTCTTTCTCTTTTGTTAAAGTCAAAGCTTATTTTCACCGCTAAATGTTTTGATTCAACAGAATTAATCCTGTGTAGATTCTAGCGTTTTTGTTCCCTCCTTATATGAGCTAGATTTCAAACGAGTGAATTGAATTGAATCAAAAGGCCGAACTTAATGACAGACTTTTCATAACCAAATAAATTCAGTATCATGCGTGTCTTGACTAGCCTGAAAGAGACAATGGCATTGAGTAATTCAGTAGCTTGTTACACCTGCTAATGAAGCAAATGTGGTTGGCTAAGGAAATAAATGAAAAGGTTTTCTGCTATGTGCAGAAGGTGTAATAACGTCGAGCTTAGTGTTAGGACTGTTCATTATTTACGTTTTTTCTAGCGTTGTCTCGTCATAACAATAGCACTTTCCCACCTCAGCACCATTGTCACTGCTCCCTTACACAGTAGTTCATACACTTTTTAACTTATAACAAACTGTGATTCCATTTGTTTGTCACCTGTCCAACACTGAAACCCAGTCTGCATTTTTGCAGCTAGCAGGCTCACTGGCATAGCTGTTGAGATCCGTTGGACAACACTTCCCGTCTTCAAGAAGATAATCCTTGTTGCCTGACGGGTCATTTCCATAAATTCCACGAAGGTACGTATCAGTTTTTGGGCACTGCGACCACCCAACCTCATAGCCATCCATCCAGTTGACGACATCACAGCCTGAGATCACTGTAGGCTGGAACAGGACACCAGCAATCGCGGGAATGGCGAGTAGAATCCACATTCTTACGTCACTTATTTCCATAAATGTTACTGAGCAAAACTAGCAAGCCTACAAGGGGAAATGTTTGGCTAGGTTAAAAAGCTTTTCCTCATGATCTTTGAGTCACGCACTGAACAAATGTATAAGCGCACTACATAAATAAGGCATGCAATTTCCATAAACTGCTTCGTTTCTCATCGCCCTCTCTTTCTTGAAATGGGTTGGTCGGTCGGTTAAAAAAAGGGAAAAAAAGAAAGGTCGAGAAAAGAAACATTTACAAATTACCCAAGCAAGCTTTGATTATATATTTCCGGCTTGGCTGCCAAGGGTGTTCAAGATTATTCAGACTGATTTGAAAGTAACTTTACTATGTACGAAGCATATTAAACTTGGAAATACCCGAGAAAAGGCTGATTATGCAATGAAATTAGAGGTTGTTTTAGGGTCTGCTGATGACCAAGGCCTGTAATAAATTTTCCGGAAATTATTTCTGCTGAAATACGCAAATACTGGATCTATTTTTTGTGAATTGTAAACAAGGCATGGGCCGCACTAGAGCAAAGTTTTCAAAATTTCTGGCAAAAGCGAGGGAAAAACTTTGAAACCGTAACTGGAAAGCAAAGTTTTTGCAGTGCATTGCAGGGTCGCACTCGTGGGCGATAAATGTTATTGAATACACCTAACGTCAACTGAAGTATACCAGTTGCACGAAAAAGTAAAACCCCAAACTGCGTCCTGTTGAATTGAAAGTTTGGCGATTATTAAATAATATTTTTATTCATCAACAAATCTGCAACAGCTTCTCTTTTTGAGCATGTTGTATGGGAGAAACGAATGCTCTCCGTGGTCATCTCATCGTCCTGTGTGATCATTGTTTGAGTCAGCCGGCTTTTACGATCCAACAGTACCACAGCAATCATTTCGCTAACAGCTAAACATAACAAATACTACACTTAGCTGCACTTTAACCAAGTATTGGTGCAAACTGAAGGAGACACACCCTTGTTTGATTTGTCGTAAATGTTCTGTTTTTTCTTCCATTGACAAGCGTTGACAGTTACCTCTGTGATTCTTATTGTTCAGCTAGATTTTTCCAAAATCTGCCGGCCCCACCCAAGCACTACGGCGTCTTTGATGTTTTTGCCGATTTTCAAAGTTTTTGCGAACCGGAAAACTTAGGGTCGCACTAGGAAAATTACGCTGTTGACAGATTTTGACCGCAAAGTCAATAAACTTTCGCAAAAATTTGCCAAGTGCAACCCATGTCCAAGCGCAGAACCCGTGCCCACGTACTTTTTTTGTCATACGTTAAACAATATTCCATTACGGAGCTTCAATTTCACCATTTTTCTTTCGTCCTTTTTTTTTTAACTAGTATTATTTTTAATTCCACTGAAAGTATTCTGATTGAATTAACTGAACTGATAGTCGTCGATCGGTTCCTTTTGTCAATTTTCCAATCAGTGACTAGATGTCAAAATAAAATTATGCCTGCTATCAAAAGCATTATCAAATATGTTTTCCGGTCCTTTAGGAGGAATAATTTATTGTCCTACTCAAAAATCTATTAAACGTTTTCTTATTACCTTCTAGTTTACAACAACAAAGGGCAAACTTCGATTTCCTGCAATGGCAACGTTTCATGTATAAAAACGCGGATATGTTCTCGCAAAACGGCCAGGGCACTCGCTGTAATTTCAGGACAAACGCTAACTCGTCCTGACATTAAAGTTGATTATCAAATATGGAATAAACAGCTTATTGACAGTTTGGCCCCTGACTTTAAATTAGTATCAATGCAACAGTATAACCTTATTTTTGGGAACTGCCATCAGCTTAAGCTGTGGTAATATTTTGTGTGCACTTATCAGTCGGCCAGCAAGAATTTCAATCTATATACCATTAAGGTCATTTTGTGTTTTTCTAAAAAGAAGGTAAGAGCGAAAGAATACGTGCCATTTAATTTAACGAATTTCAAAATTGTGCTCAAACTTACAAAAGACGGAAATGAAGCCGTCAAAAGTTGGCTACGTTAGTTACTCGGACTATTATCTCCCGATAACACAGGGTACAGAGGAGCGAAGTTGGAGCAGAACGTTTAGTTTTCCTTGCGAAAGACAACCGACATAATTTGCTGCGAACTTGCGTTATTCGCGTTACCTAGATTTTTATCGCGGGTCAAATTACTGTGGGCTCTTAGGATCACTGAGCTCGACTTACACTATGCGGTCGCCTAACACGTTGTCCAAACGGCAACGGCTTTTCTTCGGAAAGCTTCGCTTTCCGAACGAGGTACGAAGTGCCGAGTAAAAATATTATTTTGTGTAAGTCGATCTCAGTGATCCTAAGAGCCCACAGTAATTTGACCTGCGGTAAAAATCTAGGTAACGCGAGTAACGCAAGTATGTCGGTTGTCTTTCGCAAGGAAAACTAAACGTTCTGCTCGAACTTCGCTCCTCTGCACCCTGTGCCGATAACTCGAACCTTCAAAAGAAATCAAATGCAAAAATATACCAATGCAATTCAATTCTCTTTGGTTACTCTCGAATCCAAAAAAGCTGAGTTTTTCCCAAAGGTTGATTTCGAGTTCTTAAGACAGTTGTCAACAGTCAAATAAGGTCAGAGTTATCGAAGAAAATGACCTCAAGGGAAAACCGTGTACTTCGAGTTAGCGAGAGGTTCGGGTCATCGTGAGTAAAATTACAGTAAATGTATGAAGCAAATCCAGGGGAAATCGATTTAGCACGAAATCTCAGTTGTCGGGATTCGACTTTATTAAAAACTGAGGACGTTATAGCAATAAAGCTTTGGTGGATAATAACCTAGAGGTATTAAATGAAGCCATGAGGGTTTGCCCACATCATCCGTCAGAGTGGCAAGCTGCCGGTTAATTTTCGGGCTTGCATCGGCGTTTAAGTTATATAGTTCAGTTCAAACCAATTGGTATCCAAAAGCTTTACATAGGAAGGAACTGACGAGCCAAAAGTGGCTTACTCCTGTCCGTTACGTTTACGTCATAAATTTAAGCCTCAGTTGCGTTGCCAATTCTCAATTCTCATCTTTTTCCTCCCGACTTATTAGTTCTGTGTATAAATGCGAGGCTACAGCTTGGCAAGAAGAAAAATTAATTATATTGCTTCGTGGTATACTAATGAAAAGAGCGTTAAAGAGCACTCAGATTATAACCGAGCGCTATTTTTGTGACAGTGACAGTGGTTATTTTTTAGTCAAAGACACTCGATGAAAGCCTTAGGGAACAAAGTCATGTTCTTCGACGATGCAGCCTTCCAATTTTCTTTCATTAGAGCTCTTAGGGAACTTAACAGTTGCTTCGTGAAGATTTTGTTTGAACTTTTTGAACCCGCTAATAGCGCTGATGTTTCAGTTTGAATTCGTAAACGTCTGGCAATTTCGGTACATTTCATGTAGCAAAATAAAGGGCATTTGAATGATTTGTGTTGAGGTTCATTTTTAATTATTAGGTTCTAACGTCATTGAACGATCCGGCAAGTAAGCAAAAATTGATTTCATGTAGGGTGTGATCTCGAAGGCGTGCGAGAGGTTAGCGCCCTACCGAGTGCCTTTGGGCTACTTGCCGTAGCACGATTGTAGCTGGAAATGTACCAAACTTAAAGCCTACCGTATAAAGAGTGTTCCGTTTTCTAAATTCATTGAATGTGTATCTTTATGTTAAGATCTTTTTAAGTTCTGGAATCTTTGTACGCTTTTGTACGTGACTCACGAACACCGCGAAAATTTTACCTGAGATTATTTAACTAGCCAATTTTGAGTCGCGAACGCTAACGTCCGTCAAAATTGAGGGCTAAGCGGTAAAAGGCAAAAAAAAATTGAATCTAATATGAAAGGCTCTTACCTTTGGCTTGCGAGTGGGGCAAAGTAACTAAAATTTGTAGTAGAAGGAAGGGTTTAAATGAATAGACCGTTGCCGTGTGATACACATTTTCTTAGCAAAAATTAGAGGATGATGACTTCGTTCAGGTTGTCGAAACGTCCGGTCAGTGTCATCACAAACAGTCCTTCTCAGGACAACACTCAACCGGACGATCCAAATTTGCGGACTTATGAAATGACTCCTGGGTTCAAACTTGCGATGCCTTGCGTCCACTTTGATAGAGCTCAAATTTGCACTCAAGCAAACACGGCAAGTTTTTAACCTTTGGCAACCCAAAGCAACCCGCAGAAAGTTCGGGCGCGCGTGCAAGGCTGCACTGAAATGGCTTTCTTGCTACTTGAGTTGAACTTGCGTCTATGTGCAAGTCCGTTTGGCCACCCACCCCAAGTCTGTGTTCGGAAGTTCACATTTCCTAACTTGCGTTAACTTACAACTCCGTTTGACCGGGGTTTTACAGTGTGCTTATGACCAAGGCCTGCTAAGATGTGGGCTCTATTTTTTGTGAATTGTGCTGAACCAAGCACAGAACATTGTACTGAAACAAGCGCAGAACTCATGTCCACGTAAGTTTTTGTTATACATGTAACACTATTCCATAACGGAGCTTCAATTTTACCATTTTTCTTTCCTTTGATCTTTTTTTTTTTTGGCACCGGTATTGTTTTTTAACCCCCTGAGGGTATTCTGATTGAATTAAGCTGACAGTCGTCGATTAGCTCCTTCTGCCAATTTTTCAGTTATGACTAGCTGTCAACATAAAATTATACCTACCATCAAAAGCATCAATTAAATGTTTTTACTTTCCCTATGATCAGAACTTCCTCTCACAAATTTAGTGCAGAGCAGCAAAACGTGAAATTGAGTGAAAATTGGAGGACAGCGGGCAGAAAGTTTGAATTTCAACCAACGAATGTGTTTTTTGTCGTGCTTGGTGTAAAACTGGGTTCCAGTTCTGAAGCACAATTCATTCTGGTTCTTATCTATTTTAAAAATTTCTTGACACCCAAAACAGGAACAGGAGTAACGGGAAGGATAGCGACGAGCAATAATCATAACTGTCTTCGTTTTCTTGTCATATCTGACGTTAAAAAGACTTTTCCGTTTTCTAAATTCATTGAATTTGTATCTTTATGTTAAGATCTTTTTACGTTCTGGAATCATTGTACGCTTCCCATTTATGCACGTGACTCACAAACACCGCGAAAATTTTACGTGAGATTATTTAACTAGCCAATTTTGAGTTCACTTCCTCTTATTTTGCAACAAATGTGACACAATTAAAAATTCTTTAGTGGAAGATATCATTAGCAAATATCCCGAATTCGATTGTTTAAATGCTAATAACAAAATTGTTTTTCTCTTCAATTGCACTGATGGTTTCATTTGAAAAACATTAGGTCACTTCATTTACGAAGCTTTTACATTACGAAATGAATCATTAGATACAAGAATTGTAAAATAACCGCTTTCGCTACTTTAACTTTTTACGTTTTTCTTCTTTTTCGTTTTTTTAATGTGAATTACCATTTGTAATTGGGAATGCAAATAAACCATTGTTGTTGGTTGTTGGAGTCGCGAACGCTAACTTCCGTCAAAATTGAGGGCAGGGTAGTTGTAATTTATACTGACAAAAATCAATTTTTTTTCGTACTGGTAATGTTTTTTAACCCCCTAAACGTATTCTGACTGAATTAAGCTGACAGTCGTCGATTGGCTCCTTCTGCCAATTTTTTAGTTATGAATAGCTGTCAACATAAAATTATACCTGCCATCAGAAGCATCAATTAAATGTTTTTACTTTCCCTATGATCAGAACTCACTCTCACAAATCATGTAGTGCAGAGTAGCAAAACGCAAAATTGAGTGAAAATTGGAGGACAGCAGGCAAAAAGTTTGAATTTCGATCAATGAATATGGTTATTTTCGTGTTTGGCGTAAAACTGGGTTCCAGTTCTGAAACACAAATCGTCCTGGTTCTTATCTATTTCAAAAATTACATGACACCCAAAACAGGAAAAGAAGCAACGGGAAGGATAGCGACGAGCAATAATCACAACTGTCTGCATTTTCTTGTCATATCTGACATTATAAAGAGTTTTCTGTTTTCTAAATTCATTGAATGTGTATCTTTATGTTAAGATCTTTCTAAGCTCTGGAATCTTTGTACGCTTTTGTACGTGACTCACAAGAACCGCGAAAATTATACCTGAGATTATTTAACTAGCCCATTTTGAGTCGCGAACGCTAACTTCCGTCAAAATAGAGGGCTGGGTAGTTGTAATTCATACTGACAAAAATCAATTTTGCACTAAGCGGTAAAAAGCAAAAAAAATTGAAATCTAATATGAAAGGCTCTTATCTTTGGCTTGCAAGTGGCGCAAAGTAACTAAAATTTGTAGTAAAAGGAAGGGTTTAAATGAATCACTGGACCGTTGCCGTGTGATACACATTTTCTTAGCAAAAATTAGGGGATGATGACTTCCGCTCAGGTTGTCGAAACGTCCGGTCAGTGTCATCACAAACAGTCCTTCTCAGGACTACACTCAACCGGACGATCATAATTTGCAGACTTATGATATGACTCCTGGGTTCAAACTTGCGATGCCTTGCGTCCACTTTGATAGAGCTCAAATTTGCACTCAAGCAAACGCGGCAAGTTTTTAAGGTCGGCACACACAAGGGGACTAGTCCCTGCGACTAGTCCCCTGTAGTGTGTACACGAAGGAAACAGTTGCGGGGACAAGTCCCTTGAAAACATAAATTTAGGGCGCTTAAACTGAAATTCGCCGAAATGTGGAGACGAAAAATAAAGCGATTCTCAACAGTGAAACTGAATTTACTAGATTAACCGCAAAACATTAAAATAAATCAACTGCAAGCCGGTTCATACCTTGTGCGGTCTATCAGTGTTTGTTATTTGCAATTTCGATAAGTTTTTATCCAGCGTCCTATATTGCTGGTACAGAAGCGTAACAAGACAACTGTTCGACCAAGACTCCCAATACAGACAAGGTCAACTAGAAAAAAAGTAAAAGATCCCATGAAATATTTTCATTTGGTCGCAGGGACTTGTCCCTCGAACAGTACACACGAAGGGACCAACCATAGTTTGTGGGACTAGTCCCCGGGACTGGTCCCACGAATTCAAACTTGTTTGAATTCGTGGGACTGGTCGCAGGGACCAAATTTTGGTCCCTGCGACTACATTTTTTGACTAAAATGGGTAGTGCACACGAAGGGACTTGGTCCCCGGGACTAGTCGCAAGGACCAGTCTCAGGGACTAGTCCCCTCGTGTGTGCCGACCTTTAACCTTTGGCAACCCAAAGCAACCCGAAGAAAGTTCGGGCGCACGTGCAAGGCTGCACTGAAATGGCTTTCTTGCTACTTGAGTTTAACTTGCATCCACGTGCAAGTCCGTTTGGCCACCCACCCCAAGTCTGTGTTCGGAAGTTCACATTTCCTAACTTGCGTTGACTTACAACTCCGTTTGACCGGGGTTTTACAGTGTGCTTATGACCAAGGCCTGGAAGTAAATTTTCGGCGGAAACTATTTCTGCTAAGATATGGGATCTATTTTTTTGTGAATTGTACTGAAACAAACGCAGATGATTGTACTGAAACAAGCGCAGAACTCATATCCACGTAATTTTTTGTCATACATTTAACACTATTCCATAACGGAGCTTCAATTTTACCATTTTTCTTTCCTTTGATCTTTTTTTTTTTTGGCACCTGTATTGTTTTTTAACCCCCTGAAGGTATTCTGACTGAATTAAGCTGACAGTCGTAGATTGGCTCCTTCTGCCAATTTTTCAGTTATGACTAGCTGTCAACATAAGATTATACCTGCCATCAGAAGCATCAATTAAATGTTTTTACTTTCCCTATGATCAGAACTTCCTCTCACAAATTTAGTGCAGAGTAGCAAAACGCGAAATTGAGTGAAAATTGGAGGACAGCGGGCAGAAAGTTTGAATTTCAACCAACAAATATGGTTATTTTCGTGTTTGGTGTAAAACTGGGTTCCAGTTCTGACGCACAAATCGTCCTGGTTCTTATCTATTTTAAAAATTACTTGACACCCAAAACAGGAACAGAAGCAACGGGAAGGATAGCGACGAGCAATAATTATAACTGTCTTCGTTTTCTTGTCATATCTGACATTATAAAGAGTGTTCCGTTTTCTAAATTCATTGAACGTGTATCTTTATGTTAAGATCTTTTTAAGTTCTGGAATCTTTGTACGCTTCCCATTTTTGAACGTGACTCACAAACACTGCAAAATTTTTTCCTGAGATTATTCAACTAGCCAATTTTGAGTCGCGAACGCTAAATTCCGTCAAAATTGAGGGCAGGGTAGTTGTAATTCATACTGACAAAAATCAATTTTGCACTAAGCAGTAAAAGGCAAAAAAAATTGAAATCTAATATGAAAGGCTCTTACCTTTGCCTTGCAAGTGGCGCAAAGTAACTAAAATTTGTAGTAGAAGGAAGGGTTTAAATGAATAGACCGTTGCCGTGTGATACTCATTTTCTTAGCAAAAATTAGAGGATGATGACTTCCGCTCAGGTTGTCGAAACGTCCGGTCAGTGTCATCACAAACAGTCCTTCTCAGGACTACACTCAACCAGAAAATCAAAACTTGCGGACTTATTATATGACTCTTGGGTTCAAACTCGGGATTTCTTGGGTCCACTTTGATAGAGCTCAAATTTGCACTCAAGCAAACGCGGCAAGCAAACGCAAACGCGGCTTTGGCCTCCCAAAGCAAGCTGAAGAAAGTTCGGGCGCACGTGCAAGACTGCACTGAAATGGCTTTTTTGCTGCTTGAGTTTAACTTGCGTCTACGTGCAAGTCCGTTTGGCCACCCACCCCAACTCTGTGTTCGGAAGTTCACATTTCCTAACTTGCGTTGACTTACAACTTCGTTTGACCAGGGCTTTAGAGTTTGCTTATTTCCAAGGCCTGGAAGTAAATGTTTGGGGGAAATTATTTCTGCTAAGATATGGGATGTATTTTTTTTATGAACTGTACTGAACCAAGCGCAGAACATTGTACTGAAGCAAACGCACAACTCATATCCACGTAATTTTTCGCCATACATTTAACACTATTCCATAACGGAGCTTCAATTTTACCATTTTTCTTTCCGTGGGTCATGTTTTTTCCACCGGTATTGTTTTTTAACCCCCTGAACGTATTCTGACTGAATTAAGCTGATAGTCGTCGATTGGCTCCTTCTGCCAATTTTTCAGTTATGACTAGCTGTCAACATAAAATTATACCTGCCATCGAAAGCATCAATTAAATGTTTTTACTTTCCCTATGATCAGAACTTCCTCTCACAAATTTAGTGCAGAGCAGCAAAACGCGAAATTGAGTGAAAATTGGAGGACAGCGGGCAGACAGTGTGAATCTCAACCTACGAATATGGTTATTTTCGTGTTTGGTGTAAAACTGGGTTCCAGTTCTGACGCACAAATCGTCCTGGTTCTTATCTATTTTAAAAATTACTTGACACCCAAAACAGGAACAGAAGCAACTGGAAGGATAGCGACGAGCAATAATCATAACTGTCTTCGTTTTCTTGTCATATCTGACATTATAAAGAGTGTTCTGTTTTCTAAATTCATTGAATGTGTATCTTTATATTAAGAACTTTTTAAGTTCTGGAATCTTTGTACGCTTCCCATTTTTGAACTCGACTCACAAACACTGCAAAATTTTTACCTGAGATTGTTCAACTAGCCAATTTTGAGTCGCGAACGCTAAATTCCGTCAAAATTGAGGGCAGGGTAGTTGTAATTCATACTGACAAAAATCAATTTTGCACTAAGCAGTAAAAGGCAAAAAAAATTGAAATCTAATATGAAAGGCTCTTACCTTTGCCTTGCAAGTGGCGCAAAGTAACTGAAATTTGTAGTAGAAGGAAGGGTTTAAATGAATAGACCGTTGCCGTGTGATACACATTTTCTTAGCAAAAATTAGAGGATGATGACTTCCGCTCAGGTTGTCGAAACGTCCGGTCAATGTGATCACAAACAGTCCTTCTAAGGACTACACTCAACCGGACGATCCAAATTTGCGGACTTATGATATCATGACTCCTGGGTTCAAACTTGCGATGGCTTGCGTCCACTTTGATAGAGCTCAAACTTGTACTCAAGCAAACGCGGCAAGTTTTTACCCTTTGGCAACCCATAGCAAGCCGAAGAAAGTTCGGGCGCACGTGCAAGGCTGCACTGAAATGGCTTTCTTGCTACTTGAGTTGAACTTGCTTCTTCGTGCAAGTCCGTTTGGCCACCCACCCCAAGTCTGTGTTCGGAAGTTCACATTTCCTTATCTGCGTTGACTTTCAACTCCGTTTGACCGGGGCTTTAGAGTGTGCTTATATTAATTATGACCAAGGCCTGGAAGTAAATTTTCGGCGGAAATTATTTCTGCTAAGATATGGGATCTATTTTTTGTAAATTGTACTGAACCAAGCGCAGAACATTGAACTGAAACAAGCGCAGAACTCATATCTACGTATCTTTTTGTTAGACATGTAACACTATTCCATAACGGAGCTTCAAGTTTACCATTTTTCTATCCTTTGATCATTTTTGTTTTGCACCGGTATTGTTTTTTAACCCCCTGAAGGTATTCTGACTGAATTAAGCTGATAGTCGTCGATTGGCTCCTTCTGCCAATTTTTCAGTTATGACTAGCTGTCAACATAAAATTATACCTGCCATCAAAAGCATCAATTTATGTTTTTACTTTCCCTATGATCAGAACTTCCTCTCACAAATTTAGTGCAGGTAGCAAAACGCAAAATTGAGTGAAAATTGGAGGACTGCAGGCAGAAAGTTTAAATTTCAATCAATGAATATGGTTATTTTCGTGTTTGGCGTAAAACTGGGTTGAAGTTCTGACGCACAAATCATCCTGCTTCTTATTTTAAAAATCGCTTGACACCCAAAAGAGGAACAGAAGCAACGGGAAGGATAGCGACGAGCAATATAATCATAACTGTCTTCGTTTTCTTGTCATATCTGACATTATAAAGAGTGTTCCGTTTTCTAAATTTTATTGAATGTGTATCTTTATGTTAAGATCTTTTTAAGTTCTGGAATCTTTGTACGATTTTGTACGTGACTCACAAACGCCGCGATAATTTACCTGAGAGTATTTAACTAGCCAATTTTGAGTTCACTTCCTCTTATTTTGCAACAAATATGACACAATTAAAAATTCTTTAGTGGAAGATATCATTAGCAAATATCCCGAATTCGATTTTTTAAATGCTAATAACAAAATTGTTTTTCTCTTCAATAGCACTGATGCTTTCATTTGTTAAAAATTAGGTCACTTCATTTACGAAGCTTTTACATTACGAAATGAATCACTAAATACAAGAATTGTAAATTTAAAATTGCTTTCGCTACTTTAACTTTATACTTTTCTCTTCTTTTTCGTTTTTTTAATGTGAATTACCATTTGTAATTGGGAATGCAAATAAACCGTTGTTGTTGGTTGTTGGAGTCGCGAACGCTAAATTCAGTCAAAATTGAGGGCAGGGTAGTTGTTATTTACACTGACAAAAATCAATTTTGCACTAAGCGGTAAAAGGCAAAAAAAATTAAATCTAATATGAAAGGATGTTACGTTTGGCTTACAAGTGGCGCAAAGTAACTAAAATTTGTAGTAGAAGGAAGGGTTTAAATGAATCACTGGACCGTTGCCGTGTGATACACATTTTCTTAGCAAAAATTAGAGGATGATGACTTCCGCTCTGAGGTTGTCGAAACATCCGGTCAGTGTCATCACAAACAGTCCTTCTCAGTATTACACTCAACCGGACGATCAAAATTTGCGGCCTTCTTGATATGACTCCTCGGTTCAAACTTGCGATGCCTTGCGTCCACTTTGATAGAGCTCAAATTTGCACTCAAGCGAACGCAGGAATTTTTTAACCTTTGGCCACCAAAAGCGAGCCGAAGAAAGTTCGGGCGCGCGTGCAAGGCCGGTACTGAAATGGCTTTCTTGCTACTTGAGTTTAACTTGCATCTACGTGCAAGTCCGTTTGGCCACCCACCCCAAGTCTGTGTTTGGAAGTTCCGCACATTTCCTAACTTGTGTTGACTTACAACTCCGTTTGACGGGGGCTTTAGAGTGTGCTTATGACGAAGGCCTGGAAGTAAATTTTCGGCGGAAATTATATCTGCGAAGATATGGGATCTATTTTTTTGTGAATTGTACTGAGCCAAGCGCAGATGATTGTACTGAAGCAAGCGCACAACTCATATCCACGTAATTTTTTGTTATACATTTAACACTATTCCATAACGGAGCTTCCATTTTACCATTTTTCTTTCCTTTGATCAATTTTTTTTGCACCGGTATTGTTTTTTAATCCCCTGAACGTATTGACTGAATGAATTAAGCTGATAGTCGTCGATTGGCTCCTTCTGCCAATTTTTCAGTCATGATTAGCTGTAAACATAAAATTATACCTGCCATCGAAAGCATCAATTAAATGTTTTTACTTTCCCTATGATCAGAACTTCTTCTCACAAATTTAGTGCAGAGCAGCAAAACGCGAAATTGAGTGAAAATTGGAGGACAGCGGGCAGAAAGTTTGAATTTCAACCAACGAATATGGTTATTTTTGTGTTTGGTGTAAAACTGGGTTCTAGTTCTGACGCACAAATCGTCCTGGTTCTTATCTATTTTAAAAATAGCTTGACACCCAAAACAGGAACAGAAGCAACCAGGCCCCAGTTGTTCAAAAGTTGGATTGCGCTATCCACCGGATAAATCACTATCCAATGGATAACGCATTTGGTTTCCCAAATACTTATTCACTGGATAGTGATTTATCCGGTGGATAGTGCTATCCAACTTTTGAACAACTGGGGCCAGAAGGATAGCGACGAGCAATAATCGTAACGCTTCCCATTTTTGAACGTGACTCACAAACACCGCGAAAATTTTACCTGAGATTATTTAACTAGCCAATTTTGAGTTCACTTCCTCTATGATTTTGCAACAAATATGACACAATTAAAAATTCTTTAGTGGAAGATATCATTAGCAAACATCCCGAATTCCATTTTTTAAATGCTAATAACAAAATTGTTTTTCTCTTCAATAGCACTGATGCTTTCATTTGTTAAAAAATTAGGTCACTTCATTTACGAAGCTTTTACGTTACGAAATGAATCATTAGATACAAGAATTGTAAATTAACCGCTTTCGCTACTTTAACTTTATACTTTTTTCTTCTTTTTCGTTTTATTAATGTGAATTACCATTTGTAATTGGGAATGCAAATAAACCGTTGTTGTTGGTTGTTGGAGTCGCGAACGCTAGCTTCCGTCAAAATTGAGGGCAGGGTAGTCGTAATTTATACTGACAAAAATTAATTTTGCACTAAGCGGTAAAAGGCAAAAAAAAAAAATTGAAATCTAATATGAAAGGCTCTTACGTTTGGCTTGCAAGTGGCGCAAAGTAACTAAAATTTGTAGTAGAAGGAAGGGTTTAAATGAATAGACCGTTGCCGTGTGATACACATTTTCTTAGCAAAAATGAGAGGATGATGACTTCCGCTCAGGTTGTCGAAACGTCCGGTCAGTGTGATCACAAACAGTCCTTCTCAGGACTACACTCAACCGGACGATCAAAATTTGCGGACTTATGATATGACTTCCTGGGTTCAAACTTGCGATGCCTTGCGTCCAGTTCATGATAGAGCTCAAACTTGGACTCAAACAAGCGCAGCAAGCTTTTAACCTTTGGTAACCCAAAGCAAGCCGAAGAAAGTTCGGGCGCGCGTGCAAGGCTGCACTGAAGTGGTTTTCTTGCTACTTGAGTTGAACTTGCGTCTACGTGCAAGTCCGTTTGGCCACCCACCTCAAGTCTGTGTTCGGAAGTTCACATTTCACATTTCCATTTTCACAGTTCACATTTCCTTACCTGCGTTGCCTTACAACTCCGTGTGACCGCAGCTTTAGAGTGTACTTAATTATGACCAAGGCCTGGAAGTAAATTTTCGGCGGAAATTATTTCTGTTAAGATATGGGATCTAGTTTTTTGTGAATTGTACTGGACCAAGCGCAGAACATTGTACTGAGACAAGCGCAGAAGTCATATCCACGTAATTTTTCGTCATACATAAAACACTATTCCATAACGGAGCCTCAATTTTTTTTTTACCCCCCTGAACGTATTCTGACTGAATTAAGCTGATAGTCGTCGATTGGCTCCTTCTGCCAATTTTTCAGTTATGACTAGCTTTCAAAATAAACTTATACCTGCCATCAAAAGCATCAATTAAATGTTCTTACTTTCCCTTTGATCAGAACTTCCTCTCACAAATTTAGTGCAGAGTAGCAAAACGCGAAATCGAGCGAAAATTGGAGGAAAGCGGACAGAAAGTTTGAATTTCAATCAATGAATATGGTTATTTTCGTGTTTGGTGTAAAACTGGGTTCCAGTTCTGACGCACAAATCATCCTGGTTCTTAATTATTTATTTTAAAAATTTCTTGACACCCAAAACAGGAACAGAAGCAACCGGAAGAATAGCGGCGAGCAATAACTTTAACTGTCTTCGTTTTCTTGCCATATCTGACATTAAAACCCACCAATTAATTTTCGCACGTTCGCATTGGACGAAACACACCACGTTGTACAAAATCGGACGGCAGGTATATTCAGCGCATATTTAAGCAGTCTACCACACGTTTCTATGGTTTGTTGGCTCTAAACAAGGCGGGATGTTGGAAGAACACGAGAAGAGATTGTAAGTCACGAGCCGAAGGCGAGTGATTTACGTAAGGGTTAGACAATCAACGCGAGTGTTCCATGTGATATAGTGTCCCGAGCAAAGATAGAATGGCACGAGGCCGCAGGTCGAGTGGCATTCTATCTTGCAGGGGACGCTATATCCCATAGGACACGAGAACTCATTGTCTAACCGTCTTAGAACAGTGCTCGATTTGATGAGACCAGGAAGGGTTGAAATTCCTTCATGTTCACATGACTCGCGTATCAAAACTGTTGAACTAGGAAAGGATGTAATACTATCAATTTGTTTTATGACTCTTCGTTGTCCAGATGTCAAGATTTCGTAAACATTGGATTTAACTAAGTTGAAAGAAAGCCAAAAACAAAAGGCTTTCCTATGTTCGGTCAATCGATGGATAAAAAAGAACAACAAATTTGACCGGTGCCTTTACTCAGAATGTCACAAAATTAAGTACTTAAGGTCTAAATAAATTGTTCTTTTGAAGTACTTAAAGTTTAGTTTGTGCAAACAATTTCGGAATTTTCAGGAAATTTTTGGAAACCGGTGCACAGAAAGCATAAAATCACGCAATCCGGTGAATGCGTGACCAACAGTAAACTGGAACAAAAAAATATCAGCGACGTAGACGCATAAAACAACCTCAGTGTACTAACCTGTAAAGAGATATGGTTTTCTAAGGGCTCCAAAGTCTTTATTTTTGCCGCTCGTTAAATGCAGATCTCCTTGAGCTTGGACAGTTTAGTTACGGCTCCAAACTTGAAATGTTTCAATTCATGTATCTTTGTGCTCCTTGTCCCATCAATATCATTGTTTTGTGAAAATTGACGTTTAATCCTCTGAAAACCAATTTCAAAAGTGGGATTGTTCAAGAGGCCTTTCAATGGTACAGCTTCAATCACAGGCAGCCCAAGCTAAGGTTGAGAGCTGCGCATAAATTAGACTGTTTTTTCCACGCTATGCATAATAATGACATCGGCAACATTTAAGAGTTTGTATGGCAATGATACAAAACGTCTCAAATTGCCACAAATCAGAAAGAAGTCGAAATAAAAAAGATTTGTCTTATTTCATTGTTTTATTGGTCATTATTGGAGGGCTTCCTGGGCTGGTTTGAAGCTTTTTGGGCGAGAAATTGAGGTTTATATTTTTCATCAGTTACTGAACGTTTAGAATTAATTAAAGGCCGGAAACAATTTCACACTGCACCTCACTTGAGGTTCGATAAATTCCATCACAATAAACGAATCGCCCTACAACTTCAAAGGTGTATTCTTGGGTCTTGCGCATACCTCTGTTCTTTCTCATGGGTTCCAGATCCTATTTTAAGCCGTCGAAAATCCCTCTTTAATACGAAACTCGTCTTTCCTGGTATGCGTTTTCATTTGAAGTGCACACATGAATCATTGCGAGCCGCGTTTCGACGACAAAATGTCCCTCAGCCGGGGACAGGCTGAGTGAGATTGTCGACATTAGCAAACACAACACTGCGGAGTCCAGAGAGGTCGGTTTACAGAAATAGAGAAATATTGGAACGGCCGTGAAATTCACTCGCCTCACTTGACTTCGAAAACCATAATTTTGTTTTAGGGACGAACGAAGAACTATCTTTTGCTGCACTCTAATCAATCCATTCGATGAGTTTATGCCGGGTATTTGGCGCAAGTGATCCTGCTCACTGCCCGCAAATCAACCTCATTATTTAATTCCCATATATAGGGTTGTCTGCCCTAAAAAAAACATATTGCTGTGACCGTGGAAAATACCCACCACAATTTCCATTCCTTTGAAAACCGGTGCAGTTTTTTTTCTAGGTGGAAACTGCTCCTCGTCTCTGCTTCTAAATTTCGACAACATTTTTTTTGCGGTAAACAGGTAAATGTGACGGAACAAATCACTATGCTAATATATTGTCGCACGAAGACATTAAAGCGTGCTCGTGGCGTCAAGTGAGGCGACTAAATTTCACGGGCGTACCGATAGTTTTCTATCAGGCCCTCAAACCGACCTCTCTGGACTCCCCAGCGTCGCCCTCTACTTGTGGACAATCTCACTCAGCCTCTCCCCGGCTGAGGGACATTTTGTCGTCGAAACGCGCCAGCAATGATTCATGTGTGCACTTCAAATGAAAACGCATACCAGGAAAGACGAGTTTCGTATTAAAGAGGGATTTTCGACGGCTTAAAATAGGATCTGGAACCCATGAGAAAGAACAGAGGTATGCGCAAGACCCAAGAATACACCTTTGAAGTTGTAGGGCGATTCGTTTATTGTGATGGAATTTATCGAACCTCAAGCGAGGTGCAGTGTGAAATTGTTTCCGGCCTTTAATTAATTCTAAACGTTCAGTAACTGATGAAAAATATAAACCTCAATTTCTCGCCCAAAAAGCTTCAAACCAGCCCAGGAAGCCCTCCAATAATGACCAATAAAACAATGAAATAAGACAAATCTTTTTTATTTCGACTTCTTTCTGATTTGTGGCAATTTGAGACGTTTTGTATCATTGCCATACAAACTCTTAAATGTTGCCGATGTCATTATTATGCATAGCGTGGAAAAAACAGTCTAATTTATGCGCAGCTCTCAACCTTAGCTTGGGCTGCCTGTGCTTCAATCAGTGATGTTACGCTTACGTGATACGCTACATGATTTCCGAAGCGTGACCATGGTTTGCTCGCGGGGAGAGCCTGGGTGCAAACTTATTCTCGCCTCAAAAAAAGTGCGGGAAAAATTGTGTCTGTACAGAGGCTAGAACCAAGACCAAGGAGAAGTAAAGGTATACGCTATATCTTTAGTAATATACAAGGTAGTTGCTTACTTCAGGGGCATATGGCTGGCTTCAAATAAATTTAGCAAAAGAGATACATTGGGATGTCATTACTGCAGGAATGAGGGGAACTCACCCTATTTCCATAAGGGGATATGCATGAAACAACCATTATAATACTTGCTGAGATAGATAGTCCAGTTTAGATTGACATCATATCATCATTATAGGAAAGTACACTTTTCTAACAGAGTGAGCGCTAGGTGGTTATAAAGAGCACGAGGGCTAGGCATGTGTATTTTTAGGTGACAGAAATTTTCCTTTCACCCACGGGCCTGTCACGCAGTTTGCACTTATTATTTCAACTTGGCACTTGCTATCTAAGAGTGTGCATGTAGCACTGCTCACCCACCTATTCCCCAGTCTAAGCTTTCCATAGGAATACCTTGACTATCAAGGAAGCTATATGCGAGAAGCTCAGTAGCTTAGTACTTCTAACCAAGAAAATAAAAGAAAGAGCTGAAATCTATCACCCAAAGGTCCGTTGTTGTACTAGACATAATTCAAATAAAATGGACTTAGACATGTTTTAGGGTATTCCGTTCTAGCAGAGAGATATATTGGCTTATTGCAGTGGGGACAAACAATTCTCATTTATTTCTGTGGCATTCACAGCCCTTGACAGGTTCTTCTAAGATGTCAATGTATGATTGCTTGCAGTATTTTTTAAAGAGTGGCAAAAACGTCGAGCTAAAAAAATCGCAGATGTTGCGAGCATCGTACACAATTGGGTTGGCGTGGTGAATTGAGATGTTGGTTATGTCATCATCTCTGATTTGCTGCAACTGGCATTTCTTGTTCCAAATTCGTAACTTCGTCCATGGCACGTGCTTCAGTTTCTAGCATAAAAAAATATATAGTCGTTTCCCGAGTCCAATCATTTTGTTTTATACTAAATCAATTATAATACCTGTCTGCAGGCTGTGCCTCGTTGGCTACTTGCTCAAACTCGGCCTTGCAGTTAATCAAGTTTATTTATGTAGAGAAACAAAGTATGGCGCCGGTTATGGCAAGGTTAAGGACTACACCAAAATCGTATGGCTCAGTCAATTCTGAGCGTGACCATTCCTCCTCCCCCCACCAGGCATTTGTCGTTCTCCAGGGTGTGGCATTTGTCATTAGTGGTCTGCCCGGGGATGGGGCATTCGTCGCCGATTTATTCAAATAGAGCGAATTTCACATTTTTACTGCTAAATTTCTGCTTATTTTATTAGTTTTCAAGAAGAAGGCATTGCATATTCTTATCAAAAGAGAGATTAGTCAGTTCAAAAGCCATGTATTATTATTTTACTGGCCCCCTCCCCTCTCAATTTGTTTCCATTAGCTTAGCCCACAGGAGCAAGGACACCTGCTTTCTGAAAAATAACGGCTTCGATACCTCCTTCCCCACTCCTCTGTCACCTTTATGTTAGTTTTCCTTTTCCAGTACTGCGATGGGCGATTTCAGAAGGAACTTGGCATGCACTCGAGCTCCTTCGCCATCCAGTGCCGAACTCGGATCGGTGAAACGGACAGATAGCCTGATATTGCACTGCATAAAAGCCGGTTCTTGTGCGCACAAGCCGATAAGCTCTGCCTCGCTTTCATCTCCAGAGAATGATCAAGCGGACTGATGGCTACTTACATCTTTCTGACATGTGAATAAAGGAGCAAGTTCAGTCGATTTTTTTTTCTTTCTCGACCGTCCTGGGAACATAAACTGCCGACGATGGATTAAAAAGAACAAGAAAGAAAGTTTCGTTCACGCGAAAAGACCGACAAAAAAGCGCTCACTCGCGTTGCTGTTGAATTCAGGATTCTAGTTCGACACGCGGGGAATGTAAAATATACATATAAAATGCAGTTAATCTACAGAATTACGTTAACGTTACGCATTCGAGGAAACTCTTCCCTGCAAGCAGAGGTTTCTTCGCCGCCCTTTGTTCCGGCGGGCGGATGAGTAACCTCTGCGCAAAACCGTCCGATTTCCTGTCTTGCATGCGCAATATTCGTCACTCTCATCGTCACTTCCTGTCCTTAACATTTTGCACGTACGTTCATCGCTCATACGTCAGCTTCACCAAAACCTGTCAACTTCAGTCAACTTCATGAAAACGTAACTTTCAAAGGGTTACTTTGAGCATCACTTTGCATTCTGGATAAATGTCAGTACCAAATAAAGGTTTAACAATTGCTGCCTTGTCTTTCCGCTGTTTTTCTGAGCTGGGAGAAGTTCCCGGGGGGGGGGGGGGTACTCGGAAAAATTTTGATGGGAGTGTGCCGCGGGGACTCTGAAACCCTTAACCTATACCAGACCACGTTCATGTCGTTTTTGCAACCCTATTCTAGACTAGATGCCAAAAATCCCTACCCTATCCCAGACTAGCTATTTTCGAGCTATCCATCAGAAATATAATAACCACACAGTGCTTTTAATGGAAAACCATCTCTCGATCAACAATATTGTCGCGATTTCATTTATATTTTATATTTCCGAGTTTTTCAAACCCATTAATTAATTGGATTAAATTTTCACACCACCCATTAGTTTCCCGGTAATTGATACCCTGTCCTAGACCAAGACTCCCTGATTTCTATACCCTATCCCAGACTAAACTGCTTGAAAACCATACCCTTCACAGCGGCACATACCTATATAGGTTATATATGGGAGTACCCCCCCGGGAGTTGGGAGAAGTTTGGGAAAAAGATATGTGCAAATCTGATGCGTAGAACAATTTGAAAGCGAATCACAGGGCGCGTACTTTTTGACGACATTCACAGCATGCGTAAGCGTTAAACTGGTTGAAAGTCGGTATATTTGTCCAAAATCCTGGCCCCAGTTGTTCAAAAGTTGGATAGCGCCATCCACCGGATAAATCTCTATCCAGTGGATAACGCAATTGGTTTCCCTAACACTTATCCACTGGATAGTGATTTATCCGGTGGATAGCGCTATCCAACTTTTGAACAACTGGGGCCTGGACGGCAGCAGATCAGAGAATCGGAAAGAAAGTCAGAAAATCCTATCGCGATCACGTGCACTGGTCAGGATGAATGCAAATTTTTTGCATCGACTTGTAACCGCTCGACAGGTAAACAACTGAAACAACTGCAAGATGGAAAATCTCCCGATGGACGCTTGAAGTAAATTGCTTTTACGACTAATGTAAAGGATCATTTAGCAGATTTGACGGGTATATTTTGTCCATAGCACAAGGAGAGGAAAGATATAAAGAAGCAGCATTGTGACGTTTCGGTTGGAGAATGTTCGCCGTTCGGTGAAATTGAAGAAGAACGGGAAACGTTCGCACAAAGCCAACACTGTGGACCACTAGGAATAACATATCCGTGTACAGGTTAGTCTATTTAACTTGTTTTATGCGTCAACGTTGCCGATATCTGCCGATATTACCAACTGAAGGAATTCTATGCCAGGTCACTGTTGGTCACGCAATCATCAGATAGCGTCATTTTGCGCTTTCTAAGCACGATTTTAAAAAAAATTTCCTGAATATTCTAAAATCATTTGCCCAAACAAATCTTAACATAATTCGAAAGTACAACATCATTAATCCTTAAAACCTAAGTTTTCTGAAATTCCAAGTAAAGGCACATGGTCAAACTCGCCGTTCTTTTTTACCTATCGATTGAGGTAACAAAAAGAAGCCTTAATCGTTTTTATTCCCTTGAACACTATGATTAGTCTTAAGTTTATAAAATCCTAAGGTTTGGACGACGGAGAGTCATACAACAAATTGGTAGTATTACAGCCTTCCCCGGTTCAATACTTTTGATACGCGAGTCGAGTGAACTTGAAGGAATTTTTACTCTCCTGGTCTCGCAAAATCGAGCTTAGAGCTATGAACGGAGTTTTTCGTTTTTCGCAGAAATAAAGAGTTATTTCAAGGGCAAAAGTACACAGCGTTTGTATACTTACAAAGGGCTACCACCATACAAAAGAAGAGCGAATTTGAATTTTCAAGCTTTGCCGCTCAATGTTTGATTTCTGTACGGATTTGCTCTTAAGCATTTCACGAATCACGTTTTTAACATACACCGTTGCAAAAAAAAATTATCCGTCATTGACTAATTACTTTGCTTTGCGTTTAGCTTTCAATACACAGTCTTTAAAAGGAGTTACGAGTATGGAAAAAGAACCTCAAACGCATGAAATGAGTCCAGAGAACGCGCTGTTTCCACAAAATCAGTCCTTTAAGTGTCTTTTACGAAACGCGAACGAGTTATCTCTCTTACAGACTTTCTAGGCTTTAATGTCCTGAATGTCGTAGACATTTTAGTTTATTGATTTGTTCTTACCTTCATTAGTAGGACGACAATGCTCTATTTGACAAGGTGATTGCCCTCTCTGATCGAGACCCGGCGAATTGTTTTTGAAAAAAGGTTTAATGCAACCTCATTCGTTTCTGCTTCTCTCCTGAAGGCTGTTCATTGTATTCAAATCAATTCCCATTTCTATCAATAAGATTTGGAAACTCTTGTTTCCACGCCTCCTGGGTCCGTATTAAAAGAATAGGTCTCAATGCCTCTAACACTGGCAATTTTACTACACGGGCATGTAATGTCGACGTTTTTCCTTAAACCTCTGCTAAATGCAATGTCAGTCAGACCCGTAACTACTCAGCTCGTTTAGTTTATTTCTATTCTGAGTAGTTTTTTTGCCTATTTTAGTCAATTTATTTTATGCTGTAATTATTTTTATTTCTATTTATTTTGGCAAAATAAAATGGTTGTTGTTGTTAAACGGAATTAAATGCTTCTAGAATCCTTTCGGATAGCGGAACATTAAAGTTTTCTTTCTGCAGTGGGGGCGGGAGGTTTGTCCAGATTAATCCGTTGCCAGGAAGAATGACGCTAGAACTCTAACTGTTTTAGCTATAATGTTGTCGCACTCGACTCGCTGAGCTCTGAAGATGTAGAGTTGATGAGTTAACAATAAGCTAGATATCATCTAGCCTGCGAGCAGGCTCTCTATTCGGGGGGGCAACGTGAATTATTTTCTTTGAGAGCGCCGAAGGCGCGAGTTTCGGCGAACGAAGTGAAGGCGAGCGAAGCGAGCCCGCGGTGAAAAACGAGAGCCTGCACGTGAGTCATTGAATTTCAATTCCGGCCCCTCGAAATGTGACAACTTGTTGACAACTCGCCACGCTTCCGGTGTCAAATAACTAGCCAATAGGGAACGAGAAAAATATAAACAAACATGACAGAAAGATGCACGTGGAAGTTTTCCCGGGATTTCGTCTAGATCTTTGTGGCTCTTCATGGAAGGATCGGAAGAACGCGTTTTAACTCCGAAAAAAGTTGTCAACAAAGCAAGTGGACATTATCGTATCTGCAGTTGTAGTTTTTTGGTGAAATATGGAACTGGAAAATCGGGTCGAATGTCCACGGAAAATCTATTTGAAGTTTCAAATCGCGATGGAAGTCGCGGACAAGTATTGGCGACGATGTGCGAAAACATTGGTATTTATTTCGTAAAATTGTCTTCTTTGTCGAACCGTGTGTGTAATTCTTGCGCCCGAAAAATTAGGAACTTATGCAGGCTCTTCGAGGAAATCGCCTCCATTGCCTTTGCAAAAAGTTGAAATACAAAGCTTTTGCCGTAACCAGTTGGCATTACAGCAAAAACATCACGTCTTTCCAGAAGACAAATGACCGCATCTTCCTGTTCCTGTTTAAGGTCGAGGAGGTGGTGAGAATCGACCGAAAGTTTTCGAAATGCTTCTTGAACGAAGCTTGCATGTGAATTCCCGGACGCCATATTTGATTTGGTTTTCATGTGACCGCTGGTTTTTCTCATATTAATTGAGCCTGTCATTTTTGACCAATCAGAGTGCTGCGTTCGTGGACGAACGCGCCGGATTCAAAATTCAATGGGATACGTGCAGGCTCTCAATTTTCACCGCGGGCGCGCTTCGCTCGCCCAGCGGCTCGCTTCGCTCGCCGAAACTCGCGCCTTCGGCGCTCTCGAAGAAAATAATTCACGTAAGAAAATAATTCACGTTGCGTTGCCCCCCGAATAGAGAGCCTGCTCGCAGGCTAGATATCATCGACAATGTAATGATTTGTCGGACTTGTGAAAGGTTGCAGAAACGGATCAACAACGTTCCTCACGTTTATTTGCGTGTTTATTGTTTTATTTGCTCACTTTTGAAAATTGATTTATTAGTAACTAAGTTACTTTCGGTTTTCACGAATATTTTCGGACGGAATCACGAATCACGGTCTTTAAAATAAGGAGATCACGCATCACACTAGACTGCAAATTCACGAGCTGCTTTCACGTGTCACGCGCTAATTTTTGCTCAAATCACGCGTCACGCATAACTCCTTTACCACCTTGTTAGAACATGGTCACAACGTAATGGTTTTTCTTTCGATTTGCTTTTTGCTTTGCTATTACAAGATTGCATTTATTTGTTGTTTGTTGACATCGCCGTTGAAGCTGTTGTTGTTATCGATTTAGTTACAAATACTCACAGAGGATTTGTGCATTCATTAGTAGTTTCTACTTACTCATTAGTATGCTCTATATAGAGCATACCATTGAGGCGTCCAAACAAAGGAAAACAATGCCTCATTAGTATGCTCTATATAAGAACCACTAATGAATGCAGAAATTCTCTGTAATTTTACCCCGCAATTTCCCTGTGCTTCAAAGCCCCCGCCACTGTACATAATAAGACAGTTTATGGAATATAGAGCATCGAAATGCTGGACACTGATTGGCTGAGTGGGTGTGACCATGTTCTAATGGCACAATAATCAATAGGTATAGACTAATCAAAGCGCGCGCATTATGTTCAGCTATTGTACTGTATATGTAATCAGTGGATAAACGCCATCCAGCAGCTGATAACTAACACCCTTAAAAACGACTGCGTGTGAGGATACTGATAACTCGGAGATTACCGTGAAATTCCGGACTGTTAAAGGCTCGCAAATAGCGGCTCCCCGCCAAGATACTTACACCAATAACATACTCAATGTGCATGCTCGCAGGATATGTTTTAGCCATGTTGTTTACTATGGATTCATTTGCAGCATACACATACAGTATAACAAAACTGCGAGAACCTGTTTGTTTGCATCGCGTTTAGGTTACGCGTAATGGGGTAAGCGACAAATCAGTGGCGCCTTCCAGCGTGCACTCGTAATTCACTGGTTATTTTGACGCTGTCGACTTTGTTTACTTCTTCGAAAGGAGGGAATTGTCTGCCCAAATACTTGAGAAAGGTTTGCATTTTCCCGTCCTGTTGTAATGCAAATTTATCGAACAATGAATACGATAAATCGATACACTATTGGTTAATCCAAGTCTATTCGCGTACCCTCAACGCGATGCGAATAAACAGGTTATCGAGTTTCCCACCCTTGAATTTCAACTATCAAGGATTTGAAGATAACGTAAATACGTTTGCTGGTACCACTGGAACTGGTAAATCTGAAGAACCCTGTCAGTTGAAGTATTTTCCCTCAGAAAAACAGAAGAAAGTACATAATCATCTTTTATGCCATTATCTCACCTTTCGCTCTGCCTGCACCTGTCGTGTTCTCGGAAGGAACTGCTATACTTCCACCACTTGTCTGAGTTTGCAATTAGTTATTGCGTTCCCAACAGCGTTTAAAGGGAAATTAACCACCCAAAAATAATTGTCAATGCTGTCCTTACTTTCCGCCTTGTTGCTGTTCATTTCGTAATTAATAACGCTAAAAGCAACGTACTTTTCGCACGGGTAGTTTTTCTGGGATTTATTTATAGACGCGTTTATTTGCATCAAGGTACGCGTTAAAAATGCGACAAGTATACGCGCATCAGTTGCAAACGAATCCACCCTAAAACACATGATGTTTATTGGTTAAATAATGACACAATTTTGAAGAATAAGGACAAACGGCAAGAAAAATTTCTTTTTCCAGCCCATTGTTGTGGCACATCCGTTTGGATGTTGTAGGGCAGCTACTGTGTGACATAGTGACTATAATCTAGTCCTTAGTTCGGGGGGTGCTCTGTAGGTTTTTAGGTGGAGGTGTGCCCGCTGGGACTCCGACACCTTTACCCCGGCCTGGCCCTGTTGTGCCTATTCTAGGGAGACACCGAGGGTTGTCCAATACACACGAACGAATACGGTCTGTCAAAGCAGTCTTACAATCCGTACGATATGTACGGACCGAAAATCAGGGCGGGATTAGGTTCCATAAATAGTGGAGCCGGTCCGTTGACGGTCTGTAAATTGTATCACATTAAAGGGTCTTAAAATAGTTTCATGTATCGACAACTTTAGTGCGGAGTGAAACGGTTTGTCGATCCTTCCGGTCTGTGCGGACCTTAAACAGTGGAATCGGTCTGCCGACGATCCGTAAATTGCATCTCATTAAGGGGTTTTATAGTCAGTTCGTCAACGGTCTGTCATTGCATCTTATGAAAAGGACTTGAACATTTCATGTTTCATTAATTCGTTCCTTTTGGTGGCACAATGGCCATCCACAGAATAATAGGCTCAGTGTAGACGTCAGTTAAGTGTAGTGGAGCCATGACACAAACTATACGAAATGACTGAAATGAAAGGAAGATGTGACCATTGCAGTTGTAAATTAAGCCCGTAAAAAGGGATTTTCGGGACTTCAATGGGAACTGAACGGGATTCGAACCCTTGGCATCTGCGTTAGCGTTGTAGTGCTCTTCCAGCTGAGCCCCCCAAAACTTTGTGGGGGTTATTTATCGGTTTTAAAGGTTTTGGCTGGAAAATGGCGTTAGAAAGATAACAATCAAAACTCGTTTACTCGATTTATAAAGTTACAACAACACTGTCTGAAAAGAATGAAACGAAAAATTTTTTAGAATTTTAGCAAACATTTATGTGCCAGTTCTGGTGTAAAGTAATAAAGACATCAGCTCACCCGCAAACCGCAAAGATTAGACACTCTCTATCAAAATAGTTCTGTTTCTCACTTTTAATTTGATCTTCTCAAACCATTTTCTTTCATTTCTAATGTTAAATGTTGTCATAGGGATTAAAAATTTGAAATTTACCAGTAACTTAGCAACGCACCTTTCCTGCCAAAAGCTGTTAAAATTGTTACACACAAAAAGGCATTAAATTGGCAACAAGACTTCGTGCTGAAAATAAAAATTCCATTATTCTGTGAAGCTTCCCTTTTATCCGTAAACAACATAAGAAATGCTCTATCGTGATGAGGGGGCAAGTCGAAACTATTCGGTGTAGTACATTCTAAAAATCACATGTACACACCTGGATGGTGACTTCTCTCAAAATTAAGTTTCTCATCCTGTATTGAACTACTGGAGCTGATTTAGATGTTAGAGCCTTTGTAACTATGCAACATGCTTATAATTTTCCTTCAACAACTTTCAACAAAAGTAGGGTCCCACCTACGAGTTGTAGGTTTAACCAGGGCTCCTGGTTTAACCATTTAAGCCACAATAATGACAAGCATCTAGTTTCTCTGGTCCTTATCATGTCACTGCATGTTCAGACATACAGGTCATGAAAATTGTTGAAAAAGTTGAAAATAAGAATTCCATTATTCTGTGAAGCTTCACTTTTATCCGTAAACAACACAAGCAATGTTCTATCGTTATGAGGGGGCAAGTCGAAACTATTCCAGGTAGTGCATAGTACACACCTGGATGGCTACTTCTCTCAAAATTAAGTTTCTCATCCTGTATTGAACTACGAGGGCTGATTTAGATGTTAGAGCCTTTGTATGCAACATGCTTATGATTTTCCTACAACAACTTTCAACATAAGTTGGGTCCCACCCACGAGTTGTAGGTTTAACCAGGGCTCCACAATAATGACAAGCATCTAGTTTCTCTGGTCCTTACCATGTCACTGCATGTTCAGACATACAGGTCATGACAATGAAGGAAATGATGACCAAATTAGATGAAATGTCTGGACTATCCGGAAAGGGTCTGCTAGCAGTCTAGTAAATAACATGCATTTGATTTTGCTTATAAGCTAAAGCCAGTAAGCCTGGTGGTAAAAGAGTGAAAGAAAATAACATTTTTATGTAGCAAGCTCTAAGACGGTTGGTGAATCAAAACGTGAGCCCCTAAAGCAAGCAACTGATTTAAAGAGTCATTTCTGACAGGGCAACTTGAATAGCCAGTTGTGAAAACAAAGCCATGGTCTGTCCATTATACGCATAAGAAAAACAAGATTTTAATCTAGTTAGTTCATGACGTATTAAAAGTTTCTTTCATAGGGAGAAATTTCGTCTGAGAGAAAAAAAAATGTTCGAAAATAAGAAAGAACAAAAACTGAAATGGAGCTATGTGTACTGACATATAACGGATACTCTACTCAGTATTGTTATGTTTAATATTTACTTTCTAAAATGACAATAATTGCCGCTAGTTTGTACTAATCTGGCAATGGGACGGTCGGCGGTCGCTAAGTGATACCAAGGGTGCAGATTTCAAAAATCAGTGTACATGTAAGCAACAGGTGTTTTTTACATGAAACTCCTGAACAGAATATGCAAAGTTAGTGCAACATTTCAGAAAGTGGCTTCCCAAACCTTATCTCAGGCACTTACACTGACTGACCCAGATCCAGAGATGTAACTTTTCTGTATGTTTTGAAATAAAACTGATTCGCAAGACTACCAGTTGGATCCGGAGTTACTGTATTTTCCATAAATCATAGTCATAAATCGCTCTCATCAACCATGAATCTTTTTCCTTCAGTTTAGAGACTTCTTTAGACCTTTTGGAATCTTTTCTTGGGAGGAAACTGTTTTGTTGGCCCGGGGTGTGATAATCAACAGTCTATGATCTCCAGTTTTTGTTCTCATATTAACTTTACACCTGGTCCTTACAAAGATGAAGCCCATAACAGTCAGTTGTAGAATGCAACTCGAATCCTCTATTTTGAAACCTGCTTGTAAAATTAGTGCCAGTCTTTGCGTAAGGATAGACGTGCAAGAAGCAGAAATTAACGATTGCATCGTAACACTACGCAAAAGATTAAAATCATCTTTAAGGTGGCTTTACGCTGCTTTAGAAGAAGCTCGTAAAGTTGAAAGTTTACTTCATTTTTACAAAGCTTTACTAGCCTTAAGCTTTAAGCAACTTAACGCCCTCTCCGTAAATCCGCGTAAAGTTTGTTACATAACTTTACGCAAATTTACAGCTAGCTCTAAAGTCGTGTAAATTTTCTATTTCGTGCTGTGAATGTTAAAAACATATACCATTAAAATGCATGGGGATCACTGAGGAGAACATGCATGTTGATCAGTATTGGGGCTTAAAGGGTTGATTTGTTGTGGGTGTGTGTAAGTCTGAGTGGGCGAGTCTGTGACCCTTCGAATGAGAGTGACTGCGGTAGTGCTTTGTAATTCTTATTCCAGTGATTAAATTCTTTTTCGTTCATAGGAGACACATTAAATGTTAAATATATAGGAGAGTTAGGCAGGGAACAAGAGGAATTTGGAATTTATTAATAGGGGGATCAGGAATCTGGAGGGACCGGGGACTTTATGCTGCCTCGTCCCACCATAGTGTGAAGGAGGAACTCCTGAGATTGAGTCAGGACTTTATGAATTTGAGTTCAAGTTCAAGTTTGCTCGATTTGGCTTTCAAGCTCCAAAAAACTGAGGATTTTTGTAGTTTGTAGTTTGTATTTCGCGTTAGGCACAACCATAACGGTTGGCTTTTAGATAGCAGGAGTAAGGTCACTGCTGCTTTAATACATTCATTCTGGAAGTTAACTTGAACTCAAAATGAACTCAACCCCAGTCAACTTGAATGCAAACTCATGGATATGTTCATGCATATCTAAGCCGGAAAGCGAGAACTGGAGACAAAATGCAGAGGACACCTTGTAATTTTTGTGCAAAGTTGTATTCATTTATCCAAAGTTACACATGTGCAAACATTATTTTCAATTGACAAAATTGTGATAACAAGGGAATTTTGCATTCTGTCTTCTATCTTGAGTCTTAATTAGAACACTGTCATTGTAGTTATGGAGCTTCGGCTGTGGTGGACTTCTTGAAACTTTTCGGGTCGATTTCGGATACCATAAATCACATTGTATCTTGTACACGGGAACGGTTTACGAAAGATTTTCGGGGCTTTTGAAAAATGCACGCCAGTTAAATAAATAAATAAATAAATAAATTAATTAATTGATTAAAATTTGGTGATAGCTAAGCAACGTCCCCCTTCCGCCAAAAACTGTTTAAATTAACAAACAAAAAAACATCACTTTTTTTAGCAACAAGAGCTCATTATTCTGCCAATATCCAAGTAGTAATGGTACAAAATAGATACCCTTCCCCTCCCGGTCGAAAAACAAAAATTGCCTCGTTCTCAAGTAATGATTGTGCACAGCGGTGCAACCTCGTTCCCAGGAGAAGGCCCTCGCCCTGGGGATGGCCCTAGGGACTCACATGGACTCGCTGGGGTTCCCTGGGGACGAGGTTGCACAGGGGCAAAGCTCACAAAATTTGCCTGCAGACCGAGCAGACTGTTTTTTGACTCACGATTTTTGCTTTGTTTTATCTCCAAAAGGAACTTTTACTTGAATTAGGTGCCTATTCATGGATTTGAACCAGTTGCAGGGACCGGGGAGCAACATTTCTGTGTGGAAATGATGAAACGCCTCGATATTCAGCGAAGGAACGAGCATTTCTGTGATGTGACTCTAGACAGGGCGTAACATGTCGATCAAAATCGATCATCGAAAACGTAGTCGATAAGTCGAAAGTACTCGATATTTGTCGATAATTGTCGATCGACAAGTCTAACTTGTCGATAAAAGTCAATAATCACAAGAGTTTCAACTGATTATCGATTTTTATTGAGAAATATGGAGACAATTTTTACTCGATCGGCTACGAAATTAACCAAAACAATAACGTCAACAACAGCTCGAACTTCTTTTTATAGAAGTGTAAACAGTTCTAAAGTAAATCTGTATGACAGTAAAGTTAAACAAAAACTGAGCAAAAACCTGAAAAGTTACAAGTAAGCCTGCTTAATCCTTTACCTTTGATAACCTGGAACAAAACATTCGTGCAATGGTCCTCTCAACCTCTTTCAGTTGGTGGCTTCGTCGATAAAGTCTTTTGGCCGCCGATTTCCGAATGGATTTCGAGGTACGCAGGCAAAGCGATTTCTAAATTTAAAAGTCCCACGTGACATATAGACAAAACTTTGAAAGTGACTCGCCAAGGCAATTATTCGAGAAAGAAATGATTTAAATGTGATACTATGTATCAAGTAAATTAAGAAATAGCGTGTTTCTCTCACGGGCATTATTTGAACGTTGTATGCCGAGTGGTTCTTCATGGAAGTTGAGATTAGGTTTGCCAACTAAACGGCGAGCTGCAGGTAGATACATGCACCAAGGATTCGTACAAACGTTTCTGAGATTTCCATCAACGATTTGCAATAACTCTTTGGTCGAAAGGTTGCTATTTCAAGCGTGGCACCTCTCTCTTTCGAAACAAGCTTCTTCACAACTCAGGCTCCTTCGGACGTGAAAGAGAGGTCATTAGCTGTCCGTCCAAGGTCTATGACGTATTTCCGTATCCGGTACCTAACCATAAATCGAGTTTCTTTTCGCAAAATGTTTATGACCGTGCCTCTTTGCTACTCTTGGGTTTGGAACGTTCCTTACAATTCCAGGCCCCCCATTCCAGGCCCCCCATACCAGACCGCCCATTCCAGGCACCCCATACCAGGCCCCCCATACCAGGCCCACCATTCCAGGCCCACCATTCCAGGCCCCCATACAAAGCCAAGCCCCGATATCTGGGTATAATAATGCCAAGCAACGTCTTATGAAGGGAGTTACACGGCAAAACACAAAGGAATACATCAAAGGTAAGTATTTTTTATTCATTGTATTGAACAAAAGTTCAAATTTATCGTTATTTAGCGTTCGCAGACCTCAGTATTGTAATTCTCATACAACATCTCTTTTAACGGTCGCCTGTAACGCGATACCGGCTCGCTCAAAGGTCACGTTCCGCCTCACCGAAGGTAAGAATGTAAATTACAGTACACCTTGTAACGTGAGTTTGGGCGACCTGTGGCAATACCAGCCCCTATACAATAATACCAAGCTTCATTCGCATGATACTACAATATCAATCCCCAACATGCAATACCAGGCCCCGGTAGAATAATACGTACTTGTAGCTTTGCACGAGGCTTAATCCCTGTATAAAAACAAGTTTAGTGCGCGCGAGACTACACTATCAAGTCTCAACACACAATATCAAGCCCCTGTATACATGTGTAGTAATACTGAGCTTCATTCGCTCGAGACTACAATATTAAGCCTCAACATGCAATACCAGGACCCTGTATAATAATAACAACCTTAGTTTGCGCTAGGCTACAATCCCGGTGTTCGCATGAGACTACAATATCAAGGGCTTACTGTATTTTGCGAAACGAAACGAAACGAAACGAAATGGTATTTTGCGAAATGGTACTTTGCAAAACGATATTTTGCGAAGCGGTACTTTGCGAAACGGTATTTTGCGAAATGGTATTTTGCGAAATGGTACTTTGCGAAACGGTACTTTGCGAAATGGCCTTCCCATTCCTTCACTTTATTTCACTTTATGTTTCAGTGATAACAATAGGGTGACAGGCGTACACAACTCCTATCCACGTGTAATAACCAGTTCACAGGTTGGCTTGAACGAGTATGTCTTTTAGGGATCTGCCCCTTTCATATGAGACCATAGGGGGATCGTTAAATATCTTGTTAAGCAAAGGTTGTTATTGAATTAAATGCCAGTTTTGCATAAGTATATGCTTTAAATTGGGCACTGATGGACGCAAGATTTGCGTGTTTCTCGGTTTACGCCTTTGTTGAAGGGCAAGTTTTCTGTCCTTGTTGAAGTCAGAGTTTCGGGGTACCCTCTTTCCTTGAGGTGTGTTTTAAAGTTTAAAAATTGCAGTTTTGTACGTAGTTTCTGAGGACTTTGTCCGGAGAAGCTTAAGTGCTTCGCCTTTAATGAAGCCCTTTTTGACCCCTGGTGGGTGGCAGCTAGTAAGAGAAATATGTGTACTGAAATGCTTCAGTAGGTTTGAAATGCGTTTTTATGTCCAGTATAGACTCGTTTGCGAATCTTTCGCCTTTGTAAATGCTTGTGTCGAGGAACGTAGTCTCTGTGTCAGATACTTCAGCCGTAAACTTGATAGTGGGGTGGTGGCTATTTGCTTGTTCAATGGATTGCGTGACTTCGTCTTTGTTTATATTCCACGGGGCCAGATCGAGAAGATATCTTCAATATACCTTTTCCAGACGAGTGGTTTTAGAACGCTACGGTGTAGAATTTAAGATTCTAAAGTCCCCATAAAAATGTTGGCAAAAGTGACCGCCATCTTAGTACCCATGGCTGTTCCATGTGTTTGGAGGTAGCTGTTTTCCGTTAAACTGGAATGAGGTTTCTTGAAGGATGAGTTTCAGCGCTCTTTTGAGATATTCTGTGGGGATGGAGGTTTCGTCTTGATAGAAAGCGTCATATGCTTTACACACTGTTTCTATCCCCTCCTCCTGAGGTACATTTGTGTATAAGCTCCTTACGTCCATTGAAACAAGGGTAGCGTTTTCTGGTACTCCCGTTTTTTTCAATGAAATTGATGAAGTCGGTCGTGTCCTCTAGATATGACTCTTGCTTTAGTGCTACAGTTTGTCTATAAACCGTGACAGTCTCTCTGTCGGACCATCGCAACCAGATATTATAGGTCTTCCAACCGGTGCCTGACGAAACTTCTTGGCGAAAGCATTTTAAAAATATATTTTTAGCACCACATATGGGTAGATTAACTTGGGAGATTTAATGTTGTGTCTCAACAGTCCTCCTAATTTTATGTGAAAATAGTTCAAAACTGCGGCCGGAAAACAGCACCATCTCCTCACAACAACACAGTTTCGGTATATTTTCGTGAGAGAATATAACTAGTCCTGCTTTTAATACGCTTCACGAATCCAACCACAATTTTTGTCGGAGTTCTCAAGTTTCTTGAGTTTTTGTTGTTTAAATTTTCCGTGCAGAAATTTTTTTCCACTGAATTTTTTCTCTTGGTAAAAAGTTCACCAAATTTCATCTGGGGTACTCGCTGTGCATGGTTTTTTTTGTCTCCATTTTTTTTAATTTTCCTATTGTACTCATTCCACTTGTCAAATAAACAAGATAAACTTTAGACTACGAGTAGTCTCTCATTTTTCTCAGGGATAGCCTGCGAGCTATTCGCGCGAGCAGCAGCGATTTGCGAGTCGGCGAGTGAAGCGAGCCGGCAACAAGAATGGAAGAGGAAAAGTTCTCCCCATTCTTCTCACCGGCTCGCTTGATTCGCCGACTTGTAAACCGCGGCTCCGCCGCCAAGATACTCGCACGAATAACACACTAAGCGAGCCTGCTGGCAAGCTACCTCAGGGATAGTAGAGCGAGCGAAATGGGCGACACGTGTGAAAATCATCACCCGCATATTTCGCTCGCCCTGCTATTCCTGAGAAAAATGAGGGACTACTTGTACTACTACTTGAAAAATAAAATTTGACTGGGGAGTGCAAAAAGTTCTCGCGGGCTTAGTTTTTGAGATCTTAGCTCTTAGTTCTTATAGGTCTTAGTTTTCGAGGCACCCGTCTTAGGTCTTACGTTAGGTCTTAGGTTTCGGGGTAGTCAATCGGACTCAATCGAATTGAATTTCGATGGAACTCAATCGAGCTTATTCCATGGACACGCAGTCCCAAATGGTGCCATTTCGCAAAGTACCGTTTCGCAAAATACCATTTCGCCAAATACCGTTTCGCAAAGTACCATTTCGCAAAATACCATTTCGTTTTGTTTCGTTTCGTTTCGTTTCGCAAAGTACCGTAACGACTCCGGCGGCATGGTATCAGCTGTGGTATTAGCCTCTTTGTCTATTTCAGGCCTTCGCTGGCACGTCTGGCAAACTCCTACCAATTTCATAGGACTGTAGTCGACTTCATTTACCGTTTGAGCTGTTTCAGGTCCACACAAGGCACACACAGATACTTTGCATTTGATACACTTATACTTAGTGACCAGTTCACAAACTGAGCACGCTTCCCCCATTATGGAATTGTAGCCTGCGGAGCTGCGAGGTTTTTTTTTTTGGTGCAATTCCCGGCCGGACCAAAGGTCAGCTGTATGGCATGTGACTCGACACGTAACAAACAATCAGGGGCACCCGACGGTTCGTTTCGGTAAATATCTTTTCGAAAGGCCTAAAATCGCCTGAGATTTTCGGATTTAATTGTAGTGATAACTAGAGATTTTTTCATCGAAACATAACGTCGGACTTTCGTAACAAGAGGACTTATTAGTTCCTGTTGTTTTCGGAGGGACAAATATGTCTTTTAGAGTGCAAAATAAGGTCAGCTAGCATTTTCGGAGAGCCATCAGCAGCTCGGAAATTCGGCGGATAGAATTCTGTTTCCTAAAATTTTCTGTGGCTTAATTTTCAGCTAAAAAATTCGAACAGATCAATCTGTATTACCTTTCACATATATGCCTTTAGAGAGCTCTGAAACAATCTAAAAAGCAGAAAATGATATTTCAAGTATTTTGCTAAAACTTTCTCGTTGGGTGCCCCTGAAACAATGAAACCTTGTGTACTTGTCACGCATGCGACGCGGCTGTAACAGTTGCACACTCGTATCTGAGTACAACTCTGGACATTCGGTATACTATTATGGCCGTTGCATTTAAGCATTCTGTACCATCAAGTCACGGATAAAAGGAGATCAGGTATATAAAGCTGACCCACGGATTAATTCAACATGTGGTTGCTTTCCTGAGCCAGGAAATACTCACTCGGCGCATGCCATTATCGTCAAGATGAAAGAAAGTAGCACGCATCATGCAGCAGAGCAAACAGCAGGACATGTTCCCGATTCGCTGGCTGAAATTCTTTATCAGCCATTAGTTGATGGCAATATTACTATCAATTCAAAGATCACTGGACAATCCAGGAGTGCTCCAGAAGGCACTTGGGTGCAAGGAGGAGGACTGGAGATTCCTTACTTGTATGAAGTTTTCTTGAGAAGTAGCCTTCCAGAATTGAAACATGTTGAAAGCGTCTGTAGCCTTCCAGAATTAAAAGGGCTGTCTGCCCTCGAGCGTAATGTGGATGGAACAGCCTGAGTGCAGGATCAAAGTACAGAATCATTTGTGATTTTGTTTTAAGCTTAACTGAATCCTGTTTGAAACAGACATACGGGTATAAAAACAGATAAAAGCTGTATGTGTCATCACAGTAATTAGTTGTCATGTATACGAACATTTGGGCCTTTTTTGTTACAGTTTACTTTGTTTACATGGATAATGAATAACCAACATGCAACCTGGATGACCTTTTTTATGTCTGTTATGCGTCCTCTTTGTGTAAAACCACTGCTGAATTGCAAACGTTTTCTAACCATCCAAAAGTAGCGGCTACCCGAAAGTAACGGCCCCTTTGGCCTGCTAAATCCGAAAATAACGGGGGCCGTTATTATCGGAATTCTACGGTATCAATATAAACAGAGGAATGACAAAACTGTGCATGCATGTATACCTCGTTCTAAGCGTCAGACGATCAATGGAGACACATATTCAAACGCAAGCAGACGAAAAACAAACCTACACATGCATGTGTACCTCGTTCTAAGCGTCAGACGAGCAATGTAGACGCTTGTAAACTTAAACAGACGAAAAACAAAACTACACATGCATGTATACCTCGTTCTAAGCGTCAGACGAGCAATGTAGACACTTGTAAACTTAAACAGACGCAAAAACAAAGCGACACATGCATGTATACCTCGTTCTAAGCGTCAGAAGAACAATGGAGACGCTTATAAATGCAAGCAGACGGAAAAAAAAACGAGAGTTGCATGTATACCTCGTTCTAAGCATCAGACGAGCAGACGAGCAATGGAGACGCTTGTAAACTCAAGCAGACGAAAAACTAAACTACACGTGCATGTAATGTATACCTCGTTCTAAGCGTTAGACGAGTTATCCACACGCCAGAAGAGTGCGATAAGTGGTAAATAAGAGAATGGTATAACAGGAGTTGGGATCCATAATTCTTCGGTTGTTCAAACATAAGGCGCGAATGAAAATCGCAACACACCGATTAGAATTTTTACTTTTTAAGGGAAAACAAGCGAACCGAAGCGGAAAACGCAATTGAACATGCCCCTTATGCTTCATTCTTTAAACGTGAGGCGGGAATGAAAATCGCAACGTATCAATTTATCAATTTCCCTCTTTAGGAACTGAAAACACACGAGCCGAAGTGGGAAACGCAAATGAACATACGAAAGCGAACAAAGAGAAGATAAATGCATGAATGCTTTGTTCTTAAACGTGAGTCGGGGATGAAAATCGCAAAGGGGGAATTCACAATACCCCGGTTCACTTCAAAGAGTGCTCCTAAAGTCGTCGAAATTTGCATAACAACAACTCAGCTGTTCAACAGAAATTCGTTGAGCGTGTGCAATGAAAGAAGACGCCCTGATATTTCCCGTCCTTTAAGCGTGCCATGCGAGAAAGGTGAAAATCGGACATATGCAACAATCAGAAAATTGGAGTCTTGTGACAAGAGACGTAAAAACGCAAACTACAGTATTAGATTCGCGCAATCGGAAAAATCGGACGAATCGTAGAATCGCAGACTTGTTACCATAAGGTCGTTTTGCTAAAATCGGACAATTACTATTGTTTGATATTTTATATTGAGATAGATTATATAGATTACTACTCTTGTAACAGGCACTTAATCTAGCCATTTAGACTGCGAAGTGCGTTTTTCAATAAGAGAATTACTACTACTACTACTTTAACACTACTAAGAATCGTACGAATCGGAGACTTGTTACCAGAACGCCGTTTTGTTAAAATCGGACAATTGCAAGCACTGTTGTAGAATAGGAGAATCGGAAAAACCAAAAGAATCATTCAATCAGAGACATGTTACCATAAGGGCGTTTTGTTAAAATCGGACCGTTGCAAACTATAGTCGTAGAATAGGAGAATCGGAAAAATCGGAAGAACCATACAATCGGAGACTTGTTACCACAAAGGCGTTTTGTTAAAATCAGATAAACGGCGATCATAGTCTGCTCCTTCTAAACGTCAATAAAACTGGTTGATCTCCAAAAGCGCGAACGTAGAAGCTGAGGACTTGAGGACTTTAAAACCTTCATTGAAAAACCTCTTCGGCCCGCGTAAGTGCTATCGCCTCGGCGGATCTCTACGTTTACTAAGGCTAAAGGATTTTTTTACTATCCAACAGCCATTAACGAGCTCCTAATCACAAGCGCATTACGAAGCCCGTGTCCGATCGACTCGGTCCGCCGATATTTCTACCATCTCTGAAGCCGACATGCCATATTTTTCTACGTCTCTCGCGAACTGACTTCCCCTTAAGACGGACCGTGCACTGCCTTAGTCAGTCCGACTAGTTTGGGTGTATTGCCAAAAGACCCACATGCCATATTTCTAAGTCTCTCACGACCTGACTTCCGGTAAGACAGACCGTACACTGCGTTAGTCGGTCCGACTCAGTTTGGGTGTATTGGACAGCCCTCGCTTGCAAAGCTCACAGAATCGTGTTGTGTGCAGCTAGTCCTATCTTTTACAACGCTCTGAACAGTGACATGAAAGAAAAAGATGAAGGAGTGATCCAATTGAAAGAAATCAACAAAGCTGTGATGGAAGAAGAATTGGAATTTCTGTACACAGGACATGTTGGCAAACAGAATTCTTATGATCTGATGGTTGTTGCAGATTATTTTCTTCTTTCAAGCTTGAAGGTTTTGTGTGTCAACGCTATTATTCAATCATTGTCAGTTCGTAATTGTATAGTAGCATATTATCTTGCTGTATCAATGTCCTGAATTGCAGCAAAAGGCGAGGGAATATACCTGTGCAAACTTCATGAGTGTAGCAAAATCCGAAGATTTTCTACATTTAAACATTAACAAGTAGAAGAGTGGATTTCAAGTGATGAAATCAAAGTGAAAGGAGAAGAACAAGTTTTCCAGGTGATTGTGAATTGGATGGAAAGCAATGACATTTCAGAACATGAAACATTTTTGAGTTATTTTGTCATGTTCGTCTTGTTTACTTGTCACGCAGCTACTTGTCTGATGTCGTTTTACCACACCCCTTAGTAAAAGACAATGAGGAATGTATGACATTTGCACTGAATGCAATGGAAGAGATTTCAGATGGCTCCAAAGGAAGCCTCTTTGCTAAACCTCCAAGAAGTTGCCTCAAGAATCATGAAGATTGCCTAGTTGTTTTTGAGAAGAAGCGTACTTTTGGTTACGTTCCTTCAGAGAACAAGTGGTACTTGTTGTCAAATAGAAGGGGTGGCCGTGGCATAGGTGCTTGCCGTGGTAAATTATATGATGTCTGAAAAAACAGTGCTGGATTGTTTACCATGAAGGAGTACGACCCTTCAGTAAACACCTGGTATCCTACAGAGTCTTCAGGTGAGCAGACCCCATCAGTAAAATCCACATGTGTGGTTACTTTCCAAGGATGTCTTTACTACACTGGTGGATTCAAAAGAAAAACTGAACCAACTGTCAAGGTGTATAAATACAATCCTGGCACAAACCTTTGGCAGGAGGTAGCCCCTATTACAATTGCAAGACGTGGTATATGTGGTATGGCTGACAGAAACTCCCTCTATGCAATAGGGGGTATGTCAGGTGATGAATGCCTGGACGTGGTGGAGAGGTCTGACCCCGAAAGAAACTGCAGGAGTAGAGTTGCTCCAACCATTGAAAAGAAAGCATTTTCTTGTGCTGCTGAAGTCAGAGGTAAAGTGTTTTTGTTTGGAGGATTAACTGGCAGATTATCAGATGCAAGCATTAAAATTGAATTGTATGATCCAGCTACCAATGTTTGGACTGGAATTGAGAGCAGGGATGCTCCAAAAATTTCAATTAAGGCTGTGAGTTTTAAGGGAGATGTTTATGTGACTGGATTTTGGGGAACAGATGACCATGTGCAATGTCTCTTGCAAGTTTATAATGTTGATCAAAATGAATGGAAGCCCTGCTCAGTTATTTCACATAGAGCTGGTTCCTTCTTGCTTGCAATGGCTCCCCTGAGAATACCAAGGGACATTTTAAATACATGCAAGATTGTATCATAGTTTTGAGAAGCCTATCCTTATATCCCTAGAATGTAAGCAAATCCTGCAAAATATAGCTGTCAGGCATTAAGGCTGTTGTTTTTTCTTATAGATGAGAAACAAGGATCTTGGAAGAGTTTCTGTCTTTTCTATGACACAAGAAAGGACATGCATGTATTATTAGTGTAGCAACCGCAAGTTGCCTTTTAGGCATACAATTAATTAACCACGACCAATCTATATCAAGCTAAGATTGTAAGGAAGGCGGCTCGAGCGGTGTAGTTGTTGAAAGTAGTAAAATAAAGGCCCGTGTGCACTTGAGTGTTTCCGGGTTGGTTATTGCATGCTAGGTCCACATCACCCTGTTGTAACCTTCTTTACCCAATAAAGTTTGATGATGATGATGATGATGATGATGATGATGATGATGATGATGATGATGATGATGATGATGATGATGTTAAGAGACAAACAGAAATATCCTTCCTCAAGTAATCACCTCTCAGGGTTTATTGTAGAAATTGGCTTATGAAGGCCCAGTCAGTGCACCCTTTTGAAATTTTAGAGGGCCTGTTTTCATGAAAATGTGCCTGCATGTCATACATAACTTTCGATTTAATGGTTTAAAATTTGGTGGTGTTAAAGGTGAGGTTACGACTTGGAGCTACGTTTACCAAACTTGCTCCAATGGTAGACTGAATTTGTAAGTTTAGCCCCATAGGCCCCAGGCATTTTACGCTTATCGAGTGACAGCGTGAGGGTTGGGGCCGAACATGGTGGTGCTAATCTTCCCGTTGAGCTCGACGGGTGACATCACATTTGATAATCCCCCGAGGACCACTGGGAACGAGGCTGAATCGCAACAGAGGAACTGCAAAACGCTTGGCAAAGTGTCATGTTCTAGTCTATGTCAGACCTCTCTGGGCCTTCGTGTCGTAGACGGAATTTTGTGGGCCGTGTATCCCGAGTTGATTCCTTCTGCCAGTATTTTTTTAATTGCGGTAAACCTTCAATCCCTAGCCTGTTCCAGGCTTTCAGATAGACCTTTTGTAAGTCGCTCCTTTTATCTTGGGGACAAAAGAAACGTTTTATAGATGATTACAAAACGCGCTCGGAAAATATTTGCGTGTGTTGCGGGCGATGTGATACAAATTGATCATGATGAAGGCTTTTTGATTCATTGTGACGATACGTTTTCTGTCACACTGGGATTGTAATGTTTACTCGGCTTGATGTGCAGGAGGTCGGCATCTGTTACAGCGATTGGAATGTTCTATGGATTTCAGACTCAAGAGCACTGTACCAACAATAACTAGTTTATCAGCATGTAACCACTTGGTATTAATTTTTGTTTTTAACCGATGTAACTACGTACAAGGCAGGTCTGTTGCTATCGGTGTCGCCAGCTGGGTTATTACCCACCAATGAACCACACCGAATGTGTCGACAAGTATATAGCTCTGTGGGGTATAACCGAATAACTTCTTACAAAGCACTTGATTCACGCCAAACTCTATACAAGTGTGGCAGTCATTGACCTTTCGACAGCTTATCCTAAACTGCTATTGGTTCTGGCAATGATGTCGTTATTGTTCTAGTTATTGTTCTCATTACTTAGGGTATACCTCCTGACAAGGCGTTACACAACTATGATGTTTTTAAACTATTGCATTAACAAAAACAAACACCCTCTTCTCACATTTAACCCACCTTAGCTTGGAAACCTTCTGGATCGAGAAATTCAGGTACGAAAGTAGTCCAGTGCCTGAATTTATGCCCCAGGGTGGGGGGGGATACCCCCAGGAAATTGACAGAGAAGGCAGTCCCGTGGGTAGGGATTTGATCCCCTAATATTATTTCACTTTCAGAGTAAAAAGTTAGTCTAGGGGCTGAAATTTGACATTCACTAGACGACAGGGGGTACGAAGTTTGACTCTGGCTTCCCTAAAAATGTCAAATTCTTCTGGGTCTGCCCGTCCCTCCCCCACCCTGGTGCTTAAAATGACAAGTACATTATGAGAGAAACCAACTGATCACAAAGTCGAGAAATGTCTCTTTTCTATCTTACTCGTAGCGATTAAAATCCAAAAGTAACCTTAAACGCCATTCTATTTTCGTGGCAGAAAAATTTCGCACAATCTACGGTCCTTAAGTTAAATATTGGACACTCGTGGCCATAAATAGCCTAAGTAACGAGATCACCTAATTATAACTTTGAACAGGACTTCTCGCTATCTGAAACGTGGGCTCTCAATGTAACAGATGGGGCTTCTGCTCTCAGTATAACTTACTATACGGACCAGATTTTCTCTACATTCCTTAAAATATAACGACAGGAATCTCACTCATCTCACGGATAACGGCAGATCTCACTCTCCGACTCTGGATGCGGGCCGGATTTCTTTAAAGTCCATAAACGTTATCTCTGGGTAAGAACCGGAAACGATCCTTAACTTCTAACATTGGGCTGTCCTGGTCCTTCATTAAACTTGAAAGAGTCTGGTATGGAGTTTGGGAGTCTTGATTCTTGAAAGGTTTTGGCGGGAAAATCACGTCAGAAAAATAACAATCAAAACGCATCGCTTATTCGTTTTGTATAGTTATGCTATAATTTAAGTAGCAACGCTCTCTAAAAAGATGAAAACTAACAAAAAAATTAAATAGCGAAATCCCATGAAAAGAGGAGATGTTCCTTTGAGGTTTGATTGTTTGACTGTTTTCTTTTGCTTATTTTCTGCATTTTTAGCCAACATCAATGTGACATTACTAACATGAACCACAGGCCTACAATCCTCCCTCTGTGTGATGGGCTGTGCATTTATAATGGCTGTATCAGTTAATCAAACTAGCAAAACTTAAGCCGAAAGTTAGGCCTTTAAACTGACGAAAGGAATCCAACCGGTATTTTGAAATATCGTTTAATACATAAACACAAATAAAAAATAAATAAATAAACAAATAAATAACAAAACAACATGGCAGCAATTTTACGTCAGTTTTTAAAGGCCCATGTTTTGGCTTTAGTTTTGCTGGTTTGATTAACCCGATACATTCGTTGCATACACACAGCCTACCACACAAACAGAGGATGGTAGGTCTGTGCATGAACAAACAAAAAAAAGGGGGGGGGGAATAGTTCCCCCCTCCCACTTTTTTTTACTTTTGATTTTCTCGAACTATTTATTTCATTTCTTATGTTAAATCATTTCAAAAGGCAACACCACTGTCCCTCTAAAAACCGTTGAAATTAACACAACACGAACTCTTGACAGGAGCACCTGCTCTTGGGGAAAACAAAAATTCAATTATTCTGCCAAGTTTCACTTTAATTCGTAGACTGTAAGAAAAGCAGTGCCGATAGCTGGCCACTGCATGGTTCCTGTAACAGTAGTTTCTCCCCTAATTTTAATCACTCCAGTCCACTTACTTTTATACTCATACAAAATCTTCGGTCAGTACCAAAAAACAAAACTACTGTCCCCTCCCGGTCGAAAAAAAAATTGCGTCGTTCTGAAGTCAGTGGGCTCGACTGTGCACAGCGGCAAAGTTATCCAGGCCGGCGCAGGTGGCACGATTTTTGCCTTGTCTCATCTCAGAGGATTTCTTTTTCCTTGAATCAGCTGCCTATTCATGGATTCTCTTCTTCAGCCACTCGCAGAGACCGAAAATCAAAAGTTTTGTTTTGAAATGATGAAACGCCTTGATATTCAGCGAAGGAACGAACATTTTTGTGATGTGATTCTTGAAGTTGACTCCGGTGAAGATCAAGCTCGCTTGAAAGCTCACAGAATCGTTTTATGCGCAGCAAGTCCGTTCTTTTACAACGCTCTTAACAGTGACATGAAAGAAAAGAAAGAAGGAGTGATCCGATTACATGAAACGAGAAAAGCTGTGATGGAAGAAGTGTTGGAGTTTGTGTACACCGGTCAGGTTGACGTCACGCAACACAATGCCTTTGATTTACTTGAAATGGCTGATTTCTTGGTTATCCCAAGTCTTAAAGCGTTTTCGAGCAAGTTCATCTCGCAAACACTATCTTTGTCAAACTGTTTGGGGGCCTATTATTCCGCTGAAAGGTATCATTGCCCTGAATTGCAGAAAGAAGCGAGGGATTTTGCTTCAGCAAACTTCATGAGTTTAACAGAATCCGAAGACTTTCTGAGTTTGAACATAGAACAAGTGGAAGAATGGATTTCAAGCGATGAAATCAAAGTGAAAGAGGAGGAAGATGTTTTCCGGGTGATTGTGAAATGGATGGAAAGAAATGACAGTAAAGAAGACGAACGCTTTTTTGAGTTGTTTCGTCATGTTCGTATAGTGTACTTGTCACGCAGCTTTGTGTTCAATGTCATTTCGTACCATTCTTTGGTGAAAAAGAGTGAATCATGTACGGCGTTTGTATTGGATGCAATGAAAGAGGTTTACAGTGGCACAGAAGAGTGTTATTTTGCCCAGCCACCAAGAAGCTGTCTTAAGATGCATGAAGATGCCCTTGTTGTCTGTGGAAAAGAGAAAACATATTGTTACCTTCCTTCAGAGAACAAGTGGCATGAGATGGCAGACATGCTGTTTGAAACGATAGTTCCTACTGCCATGAGTGCCTGTCATGGGAAATTGTACAACATCGGGGGAAATTATCCCCCTGATGAAAGCACCATGGCCCGATATGATCCATCAGGAAACTCTTGGACACCTGTCCAGTCTTACAGTGATGCAGTTGCACGCAAATTTGCAGCTGTTGTCAATTTCCAAGGGTCTTTGTTTGTGATTGGTGGAAAAAATGAAATTGGAATGGACGGCAATGTGCACAAGTACAATCCTGAAACAAACTTGTGGCAGGAAGTTACACCCTTGAGCTTTGCAAGAAGTGGTATATGTGCTGTGGCTGACAGAAACTCTCTCTTTGCAATAGGAGGCATATCAGGTAGGGAACTCCTGGATGTAGTGGAAAAGTTTGACCCTGAAAGAAACTGTTGGAGTCAAATTGCATCGACCGTTGAAAGAAAAATGTTTTCTTGTGGGGCAATTTCCAGAGATAAAGTGTTTATCTTTGGGGGTTGTACTGGCCTTCAACAGCCTGCATCTTATACGAGTCTTATTGAAATGTATGATCCTGCTTTAAATGAGTGGACAGGCATTCAAAGCGTGGGTCCACCAGACGACCCTTTTGGTGCCATGACTTTTAAAGGAGAAGTGTTTGTGATTGGCGAATGGACTGAAGACAGTTCCCAGAATAGCTATTTGAAGGTTTATGATGTTGATAAGAATGAATGGAAACCTTGTGCAAGTATTCCACTTGGTTTCACTGTAAGATGCTTGGCTCCCCTTAGAATTCCAAGAGACATTCTACATTCATGTAGGGTCATACAATAGATATTGGTTGGAGACTAGGAGTATTTCCTTACTCTACCCATAATGTCTGCACTCTTTCTTGTTATTTATGTTTTCAAGCAGGGAATGGGTTGCCAAGCAAGATTGCTGTGCCTATCAGTGACACTCATATTATGCTGAACTTCAAAACCTAGCTAATAGTAATTCATTTTTTTACTCCTGTCAATCACAATTTTGTTGACAGTCAATGAAATGTGAAAAAGTGAGACCCACAAAGTGGATTGAAATCCACCAATCATAGCATACCAGGGTCACCTCAAAAAGTACACATTAGTAACCACAGGTGACCTTGAGTGACCATTTGTTGATCACGAGTTGCCATATTTGACCACAAGAGAAAATGCATCAGAATGCTTTGTTAGGGTGAAATTATGACATCATCATTCAATCATTTTTTATTGAATAGTCACTATTAATAATCTATTTAACCCTAATAGTGAAGGTAAATACATGTACTTTGTGGTGAATACTTTTGAACCAAAGAAAGCTTGACTGATTTTAAGGCAAAAGGGACATTTAATTGGCCAATATTTCAACTAGGTCAGGGTCAGGGGTATTGACACCTTCCAAATCTCCCAGAATACACTTTGTTTGCCCCCCACCCCCCCCCCCTAAAAAAAATTGCACTAACTATTGTTTTTAATTTCTCTTGGGAATGTGCAAATTCCCAAGAGAAATTGTTGAAAATATTTTTTTCTCAATAAAACATTCAAGGCACTTTCAATTTAAGAAATTGTGTCAAGAGCTACTTGTGTTCCTATTTTTCATAACCTTATTGACTAACTGAATGTAGTGATAATGTGCAGTTCCAGAAACCTTCTGTGGGTGTATAGATATTTCCTTGGGAAGGCACTGAAAGGTATAGATCAGAACACCCTTGACTTAGAGAGACCAATATTGAAACTGGTTAGTTGTCAATGGAGGCCTGGGGTTAGCTTTTATGTAATGCATAAAAGTAATAGCGTGGTACCTGGTGGCTGTCTTCACTATTGCATACACGTAATATTTTAATAGTTCGGGGTGCATCTTATCTGCAAGTATTTTAGTGATATTTTCAGTTTAAAACCTTGACACAATTGAGTTGTGAGGTTAGGGTTGCATCTTGTAGCCAAGTGCACCTTATAACTAAAAAAATAGAGTGTAATCTAGTAGAATTAATGCTTAAAATAGTGTGGTACCTGGTGGCTGTCCTCAGTGGCATAGAGGTTTAGGATGTTGTTGAGTGCCCACCAAAAGGGAATCTGCTCTATCCCTTCAATTCCGTACCATTTTCTTGAACTTCTCCACGTCTTATGTAATGCTGGGGACTAGGAAATTAATCAGTTTTTGAGTTTAAGGTAACTTGTCATTGTTAGATGCATTCTGTAATACTCCCCGCTGATGACAATGTATGTGCCCATTGTGTATCAGCAACTTGTAATAACTTGTAGACTTAACATGTATTTTAAATGCATTGTACATAGTATGACTGCTGACCATTAATTTTTGTTGAGGTTTCTGTAGTGTATGCCCATATTTGGTATGGCCATATTTGGGCGTGACCATGTGCTTTTGTAGAGAAGCCATCTTGAATGAGATTAAAGAGTGGTTGTGTTTACCTAAACATGTATTTTGAAGCCTAAAACACCACAGTTTCCTGTAGTGTGCAAAATGAGTGTCTATTCAGTTGGCCTTCTTTATTTTTGGCTGAAGTTTCCTACAGTGTGGGAAATACCCCAGCAAATAATATTGATGTTACAGTATGTAGTATCAGAAAATATCTTTACCCCTCCACCCAACTTGGTTGTTTTGTTTGGACCCCCATCCCTGGAATTTTCATTCTACTTGGAGAGTGGAATTTGGGGTTTGGGGGAAAGCTAGGAGGGTATTATCAACTCCCACTAACCCTTAAGAATTCTAACCTTTTTTCACACAACTAACAAGTTATTTGCACAGATGTTACAACCCTTTTACTTTATCTCAAAAGCTATTACTTAAAACTGTTCGTAACGAAAAGTCAAAAGAAACCACACACTGTGGTCGCTGTGCCCCCCCCCCCCCTCCGGGGTGGGGCTCCTATATAAAAGTGACCGGGTGATAATCATACCTTTAGGGGTTAAAATTCGTGGTTTGGTACCCCTTAGGGTGCTAAAATCTAAATTACTACCGTCAGAGTTACCGTAAACTGCCGCTTAAAAGCCCTGGGCTTGATACAACTTCGTAAGGGTTTTGGGTGGGCTTAGAAGCGGAGGGGCCTATATCCGGGGGGGGGGCTTATAAATAAAAAAGAAAAAAAACGTTTCAAAATGAGCCACAGCAGTGTTGATCGAAATACGTTTTTTATTTACTAGTTTTTAATTAACCTTTGAAACGTCATAATAAATCGAATTCATTCCAATTTTAACAACAAAATCAAAACTGGAACAACACGAACGTAACCGGAACGTAACAAAATAGAAGCTCAGAGTTTATCTTGGCAGCCGTTCTGTCAGAGTGCTTAATATTAAGGAAACAAGGAAAACAACAGGGGGGCTTATATCCGGGGAGATTAAAACCTGATGTATTTTTTTGTTTATAGGCAGATGGGACCATAACCGGGGGGTGGGGGGGCTTATAAGCGGCAGTTTACGGTATGGTGATACCTTTTAGGGTATTGAGCCGAAAAATAGGACAGCAATTGTCAATCAACTGACTTGGTACCTCTTAAGGGTAGACGATTCTGCAAGCCAAGGCCACAAAACAGGATTCTGGCACCTCTTAGGGGTAATTTTTATCACGATCAATATTTACGACGCTGTGGCATGTTTTAATTTGAAGTCTTTTCTTGATGTCTGATGTGTGTTTAAGCAAAGAACCAATATTTCTTAAAGATGGCATTTTCTCAAGTCTCTCTCCTCCGCAGAGGCCTAGTCGCGCTGGGTAGAAACGCGCGGAGGCTGGGAAGAGGGAAAAATTAAAGCGCGCGGGGAACCCTAGCCCTCCCGCTTCCTTTTTTTTCTTTCACTGGTGTTTACTAATTAATTTCAGCCGTACTTTTGATTATCCCGTTGACTCCTGTGCCGCCCGAAACTGCCCATAAAGTATCATTGCCCTTGTTCCGTTTGAAACGTCATCACTTTGAGTGACAGTAGATGCTTCTGATAACCAATTGATGCGCCTGATACACTTCTGACAAAAAGTGCCTAAACTGGGGCGCTCACCAGATCTTCATTGAACAAATACTGGGATACCAGTTTTACCAGCGAAGGGCAAAGGTAAGACAATCTCTATCAGAACAGTTTTGTTTCTCACTTTTGATTTTCTTAAACCATCTTCTTTCATTTCTTACCGGTGAAATGTTTTCAAAGGGAAAATTTACTGTTTGCTGGTAACGTAGCAAACTTCTCTTATTCTGCTAAGCTTCCCTTTTTTCCGTAAACTGTAAGAAAAGCACTGCTCCTTGCCGACAGCTGACCACTGCGTGGTCTCTACAAGAGTCGTTACTCCGTTAATACGTAATACTCCACGGTACTTTACTCACCACTCAAAATATTAAGTTAGTACCAGGTACTGATACCCTCCCCATTCGGACGAAAAATAGAAATTGCATTTCGTTCAAGTCAGTGGGCTCGATTATGCACAGAGGCAAAGCTTCATAAAATTTCCCCTAGCGGTTCGGTTTTTGCTTATTTAGTCATCACTTCCTGAAAGGAGGAAGATTTGCCCTAAAACTTTGTCCAAAAGCAATAATATATACGGCGCGGTAACGAAATTCCGCAGTGCGTTTACTAGCTCTGTTACCCGCTACCACTGAGAAAGGTTGGCAGAAACGACGACAAATATATGCATTTTTTTTGTACCATTAATTTATTTCTTTTAATTTACACCATGCTCGTTTCCAAAGGAGTCACATAAACTCTAAACAGTGGTCAACAAAAAAGAAAGTAACACTTATTAGATCGTTACTTCACAAAACGCGAGCATCCCGTTCACACAAAAATTTTCTTAGTACCCCCTAGTTTATGTTCGCCCTTTTCTCATGTTCCATGTTCCGTTATATGTTGTCCTTTTAATGATTTGAACATTTCCTGCAAAGCAAGAAAAACATGAAATCAGTTTACATCAATTATTTGACTGGTGACAGCAAAGGTAACACAAGCACACGATATTGGCACACATAATGGCTGTTCCAGGCTAAAAATTTTGTGTACATATGCGCATATTTTATCACGCTGCAGCTAAATATAAAAAAAAATGCATGTGAATACAAGAAACACATTTTAATCCCGGAAATACTAAAGAAATCAGAATAAAGATGATTAGCCTTGTTTTTAGTTTTTTTTTTTTGTAATTGCTTTTACGGACTTCTTGGGCTGATTTAAGCGATTTAAAGCGCTTTGTCAGGGTACACATACTCTCTTACAAAAAATAATGAAAAAATGGTTGGAAAGCATTTGACGCTACTCCTTACTCGAAACTCCATAAATTTCATTGAAGCAGTCAAATCACCACAAAAAATCATTATGGCTTCATGTTCGGCTTCTGAAACCTCATTTTAAGCGCTGGAAAAACAGTCCTAAACAATTTTGGTTTTCTTATGAGGCGTAAGGCCGTTGAATCACACACATCAAGTTTAGTGGCCGCGTCCTGTCGACGAAGTTACAATGAAACGGGCCGGGAAAGGCACGGTAGAACTTATGCCAGGCAAAAAAGTACAATTTGTATAACGAGGCGGGTAACTCTCACACGCATTAACCTGTTTCTTTATTATTAGTCAAAAGAACTTCTCTGGTTCTTGCATGGGAACCAGAGCGCGTTTGTTTTTCCTGGTTGATTTGTTTGTTTGTTCTTGTTTGTTTTGTAACAGTCCTACAATGCATGCCTCTCCCCGTCTGTGTGTAATTTTGTGGAAAGTACGTGGGCACTGAGCCGTTGTTTCTCGGGCTAACGTACGCCTGAAGAGAAAAGTTAGCCGAAAATCGCGTCTACTTCTAGCCCTAGAACTTCTAGCCCTAGAACCAATCCGTAGACACAAGGATTACCTTAGGAATTTGTCTACTTTAATGAAGTGAAACGTCATACTCCATGAAAAAGTTTTTTTTGCATTTTTATTACAAGACCACTAGAAAGAAGCCAAATAATTTATAGAACGATATACTAGATTCCTGCTAAACGCTCAAAGTCTGGGAAGAATAACGTAGTACAACACAAAAGTCACGAGAAAGAGGGGATGAGTGTAGGGTATCGATCTGACAGCAAGAATGTTTTATTCTTTTTAACTCACCTCACTCCAATTTGTAGACGAACACGTCTCCGTTTATGTCTTTTCCGGCACCGTTTCCTGTCCTTCTGTTAACCGAGCACAGATTGGACACGCCATACTTGTTGTAAGTGACTTCTGGGTTATCTCCCGACCAGCAATTCTTGTCATCTGCTCCAAACATATTGTGACCAAACGCTTCAGCTTTCGCTTTGCAGTAGTTAAAAATCGCTTCAACACCCTTCACACTGCCCACGTTGCTGTCAAACGAATCCGGCAAGGCATTGGTTGGGGATTTGTTGTTGTAGCAACCAAGTAACTGCCAGTTACCTTGAAGAAACCGAAAAGAATAAAAAAAAAATATGGACTACGCTTATATGCATGGAAAAATACATTCTTTCTTTTCTCCGTTGCCATTTTCAGGCTATCCGTACAAATTAAACCCTGGAGTAGGAAGAATGGTGTTTTGCACTAAATGGGTAAGTAGATGAATACGAAGTAAACACGCAAACAAATAAATAGCTTTAATACTTGTGCTGTGACTAGAATTGGGTACAAACGGTGTTTTTCATCATTCAACCAAAGTTCTAAAATTTCACTTGGCCTATGCTTAGTTACGAGCTTTCAGTCCAAGTTGAAAAAGGAAAAAAAAACCATGCGAATTACGCCCAGAGAACGGCCGTGTGGGAAGAAAGGAACAAATTAAATAATTTTCCGTTTAACGAATCTTTGGAAAGTTTCAACAACTTCCAGAGGTTAAAAGTAAATTTTCCATTATTTTTTCCCGGAGATTACCAATTCATTCGATTTCGCATCGATTCTTGAATCATGCACTTCATTCTTTATTTCGAATCAGATTTTTGTCGAATGAAAAGCATCCTTAAATACCTCACTTAGTGGTACTGCAGTGATTAACAGCAATTTACCGTTGTTGTCCTTTTGGTAGACAGCCATTGTTCCTGACTCTAGATTTCCCAACTGTATGTTGCCCTTTTTGTTGGATGTGCATGTTGCATGCCCATACATGTCATACGAACTTGCAGCATCGTCTCCTGTCCAACATCTTCTGTCATCTAACCCAACCAGTGTGATTCCTTTCTGCTCGGCCGCTTCTGTGCATGTTTTATATTTCTTGGGTATAGTGAACAAGCGTCTCAGCTTTTGCAGCATATCGCCAAGGGCCATTCCTCTGTTCTGGTAACATCCCAACTGCGTCCACTTTGCTGTTAGATAGATAGATAGATAAACTTTATTTTAACACGATAATAATAAAAGCTAAAAGCTTGTGGGGTCGTGTATTTAAATTTAAAATTAAAATTACAATTAAAATATCTAAAATTACAATTCTTATGTTTACAGTATTCTTATGTTTACCGATGAAAAGGAAATTTTTCAAGAAAGATGGCAATTAGTTGGGTAATTGTTTGTCCCATGAGTGGCATTAAAAAGAGAAAATGTAAATCACTTGACTGGAGTCGAGGTCATGACCTTCCAGGCAATGATCAGATATTCTAACCACTGAGCTGCTGGGAGACACGTAACGAGATGCAGGTTCATATGTGTCAAAACGTACTGCACACTGCTGGGGTGAGGGTACAATAAGCGACTGGTGCAGTGCTAAAGAGAACCATGAAAAAAAGTGTGCAGCTCGGCCTTTTAATGAGTAACCTGTATACAGTTGGACCAAAGAAAGCGATGTCCGTCCCCGCTTAGTTACAGGATAACTCTACTTACTGACCTAAGTAGTTCCACTAAGCTCATGCAAACAATAAAACGTCCGGCCTCCTTATAGGATCATTTAGTATCTTACAGCAAGGAGAGGGCTTTATCGTGCAGGAGATGGACACAGCCTTATACGTTAGCATGCTGGTACCAAAAAATGGAAGGACTACTTTGTCAGCTAGTTTAATAACAATAGGAAAAGCCAAAGTTAGAGATGCATCAATGGAAAACATTAGTCAACGTTAAAAAGCAAAGTCCATTTTTTTTAAATTTGCACCAAAACTATTGAGAATGTTATTAGCGACGGATTGCCAAAACGAAAATGTTGGGTGGAAGGAGAAGGGGGATTTCAAAAGGAGGAAGAGGAGTACAAGTACAAGGATCATGTCGGGCGAGAATGGGGTGTTTGAGGACGGTAGGGATAGGTTTTTTTTTTTTAATACCTACCTGGGCAAGCACCTTGGTTACACTCCCGCGTTTCTTTGTTGGACCCTGAGCATTGAGCTCCTCCATTAGACGGAGGGGGATTGGTACAGGTTCTGGAACGTTCCTGGTTTCCACTCCCACATGTCGCACTACACGAACTCCAACCTCCATAGTCACTCCATCCTCCGTTTACTGCAAGAAAATGTGAAAGCAAAGGTCAAATGGTGGCGGTTAAACATACAAAACGTGCTACGTCGCTCTCATCTAAACGCAAATTCTCGCAAAAAAATTCTCGGTGTGCACAAACAGTGAAATAAAACTAACACCTAGCTTTAAAAACTAACTCGTTTACAGTGATGCACACAGTAGTGTTCCCACTTATGCAAAGTTTGCGCTCTACGCTCACGTGACTCATTGAATTTGATTGGTCAGTTGAAAGGGCGAAAAGATGTCATACGTTGTCACAAACTATTCTCAAACTCATTAATAAAACATAAAGAGAAAACAAGGAAATCACTAACGTGACGATGATGTGGATACCTGATCTTAATTAGCCTAGAATTCTGTCATGATCAACTCTCACTTTAATGATTTAAGAAGCTATATCAAACACTTGAACGAATGTTTCATCAGGTATCCAAACACCTCGAGGTCGGTTTTAAAAACTCGGGACTCGGTTTCGCCTCGTTTTTTCAACCCACTTGTCGGTGTCTGGGTATCCTGTTTTCTCGTGTTTGATATATTACATCAGAAACTCTACTTACTGACTCTACTTACTGACCTAAGTAATTCCGCTAAGCTTATGCAAACAATAAAACGTCCGGCCTCCTTATAGGATCATTTAGTATCTTACAGCAAGGAAAGGGCTTTATCGTGCAGGAGATGGACACAGCCTTATAGGTTAGCATGCTGGTACCAAAAAATGGAAGGACTACTTTGTCAGCTAGTTTAATAACAATAGGAAAAGCCAAAGTTAAAGATGCATCAATGGAAAACATTAGTCAACGTTAAAAAGCAAAGTCCATTTTTTTTTAATTTGCACCAAAACTATTGAGAATGTTATTAGCGACGGATTGCCAAAACGAAACTGTTGGGTGGGAAGGAGCAGCGGGATTTCAAAAGGAGGAAGAGGAGTACAAGTACAAGGATCATGTCGGGTGACTGACGGGGTCTTTGAGAACGGTAGGGATAGGTTTTTTAATACCTACCTGGGCAAGCACCTTTGTTACACTCCCGCGTTTCTTTGTTGGACCCTGAACATTGAGTTCCTCCATTAGACGGAGGGGGATTGGTACAGGTTCTGAAACGTTCTTGATTTCCACTCCCACATGTCGCACTACACGAACTCCAACCTCCATAGTCACTCCATCCTCCGTTTACTGCAAGAAAATGTGAAAGCAAAGGTCAAATGGTGGCGGTTCAACATACAAAACGTGCTATGTCGCTCTCATCTAAACGCAAATTCTCGCAAAAAAATTCTCGGTGTGCACAAACAGTGAAATAAAACTAACACCTAGCTTTAAAAACTAACTCGTTTACAGTAATGGACACAGTAGTGTTCCCACTTATGCAAAGTTTGCGCTCTACGCTCACGTGACTCATTGAATTTGATTGGTCAGTTGAAACGGCAAAAAGATGTCATACGTTGTCACAAACTATTCTCAAACTCATTAATAAAACATAAAGAGAAAACAAGGAAATCACTAACGTGACGATGATGTGGATACCTGATCTTAATTAGCCTAGAATTCTGTCATGATCAACTCTCACTTTAATGATTTAAGAAGCTATATCAAACACTTGAACGAGTGTTTCATCAGGTATCCAAACACCTCGAAGTCGGTTTTAAAAACTCGGGACTCGGTTTCGCCTCGTTTTTTCAACCCACTTGTCGGTGTCTGGGTATCCTGTTTTCTCGTGTTTGATATATTACATCAGAAACTCTACTTACTGACTCTACTTACTGACCTAAGTAGTTCCACCAGGCTTATGCAAACAATAAAACCTCCGGCCTCCTTATAGGATCATTTAGTATCTTACAGCAAGGAGAGGGCTTTATCGTGCAGGAGATGGACACAGCCTTATAGGATAGCATACTGGTACCAAAAAATGGAAGGACTACTTTGTCAGCTAGTTTAATAACAATAGGAAAAGCCAAAGTTAGAGATGCATTAATGGAAAACATTAGTCAACGTTAAAAAGCAAAGTCCATTTTTTTTTAATTTGCACCAAAACTATTGAGAATGTTATTAGCGACGGATTGCCAAAACGAAAATGTTGGGTGGAAGGAGAAGGGGGATTTCAAAAGGAGGAAGAGGAGTACAAGTACAAGGATCATGTCGGGCGAGAATGGGGTGTTTGAAAACGGTAGGGATAGGTTTTTTTTTAATACCTACCTGGGCAAGCACCTTTGTTACACTCCCGCGTTTCTTTGTTGGACCCTGAGCATTGAGCTCCTCCATTAGACGGAGGGGGATTGGTACAGGTTCTGGAACGTTCCTGATTTCCACTCCCACATGTCGCACTACACGAACTCCAATCTCCATAGTCACTCCATCCTCCGTTTACTGCAAGAAAATGTGAAAGCAAAGGTCAAATGGTGGCGGTTCAACATACAAAACGTGCTATGTCGCTCTCATCTAAACGCAAATTCTCGCAAAAAAATTCTCGGTGTGCACAAACAGTAAAATAAAACTAACGCCTAGCTTTAAAAACTAACTCATTTACAGTGATGCACACAGTAGTGTTCCCACTTATGCAAAGTTTGCGCTCTACGCTCACGTGACTCATTGAATTTGATTGGTCAGTTGAAAGGGCAAAAAGATGTCATACGTTGTCACAAACTATTCTCAAACTCATTAATAAAGCATAAAGAGAAAACAAGGAAATCACTAACGTGACGATGATGTGGATACCTGATCTTAATTAGCCTAGAATTTTGTCATGATCAACTCTCACTTTAATGGTTTAAGAAGCTATATCAAACACTTGAACGAGTGTTTCATCAGGTATCCAAACACCTCGAAGTCGGTTTTAAAACTCGGGACTCGGTTTCGCCTCGTTTTTTCAACCCACTTGTCGGTGTCTGGGTATCCTGTTTTCTCGTGTTTGATATATTACATCAGAAACTTGCTGCAAGTGGCATTGGTAGGGTGAGCAGCGATGTCATAAAATGTGGAAAGAAAAAACAAATTGCCAACTTGTACTGCACGTAAGACGAAATTTGTTTAGGAGCCGGGGATACGAGCATAGTATTGTACACTTACCAGGGCATGGGCCACTGTTACATTGCTGTGTTTCTTTGTTTTCTCCTGAACATTGCGCTCCACCACCAGACGGAGGGGGATTAGTACAGGTGCGTGTGCGCTCTTTTACTCCAGCACCACAAGTAGAGCTACATTCTCCCCAGTCTCCATAGGCGCTCCATCCTCCATTTACAACAGCTAAAACACAACTGGTTTTGAGTTCTGGGATCCAATTTGTTCGTTTAGCTATTCTAAGGAATCAAATTTGACTTACATTGATTTTAAATTGCACTAAATGAGACTAAGGTTCAATCATTGCAGAACACTGAACTATTTCAAATTGAAAATAACATGGTCAGTTGGCTACCTTACAGGTAGCTAATTGCTAGCTGACGGTCAGAGCGGGGAACCCAAGACTTAAAAGTAAGTGGTTTTTTTTGTTGTCGTCGCTTTGTTTTGTTTTGTTTTTGAAGTTTTTGTGCACCTTCCCTTTAGGTCTATCTGTACAAAGTTGCTCAGGTACTAAACTTACCAGTTTTCATCTGTATCTTGCAGCATTTCAACCATTCCATGCATTCATATTCATTGCAGCTTCCTCTGTAAAAGCCAGCAATGCGATAGCCTTCCTCTTTGCATTCATGCCAATCCTTTCCTCCTTCTTCATCGTAACAGTCCCCATAAGCATCTGAATGGTTGTGTGGACGGCAGCACTTTGCTTCCTCAATTTGGCTCAAATAATCTTTCCCACTTATTCTCATTCCGTTCAAGTAATAACTGTTGGGACAGAGAGCCCAGCGGTAATTGCTGAAAATAATAGAAAAACGGTATAACTTTGTCAGACAGTTTGCACAAGAAGGAGTCACACGATCAAACGACAAAATGACCAGATAAACAGTTTGCCCTAGAATTGCATGTCCAAGATATAAACATGTAACCCTTATAATTTACAATCTTATCTTATTGCAGTGATATAAGAACGTTTTGGCGGAAAAAACAGTGACTTGTGAATATCGAGTGAGGAAACTCTTACTGCGATGTGTCCTGGGTCATGTCTTTTACTTGAAGCTTTTGCACTTGAAGAGACCTTTGTTTCTTAGCTATGCATAGTCCAGGAAGCTAAGTAGATTTTATCTGCTTTCTTTACCTGTCTAGCACTGAACCCCAGTTCGCATTTTTGCAGATTGCAGGTTGATTGTTAAAACTGGATCCTACTGCAGAGCACCTTCCCTCTTGAATACGATACTTGCCACTGCTGTCTTGGACTTCTATATAGAATCCATGAAGGTATGTATTGTTTTGAGGGCACTCAGACCGACCAATCGGGTACATGTCCAAGGTGCCTAACCATAGGTCATTTCCAGTAGCTGAAACAAACAATTGTGGTGAATTAGTCTGGGTTGTTGTTTTCATTGCTCTATGACTTAAAGGGACACCGGACATCATTTTAGGATCCGTTTGGAAAGATAAAGACACATTTGATGAAGCCTGCAAATATTTGTCTAATATTACTAAAAATGGATATTCTTGTGCACGAAAAATAATAATAAGTGTGTTTAGCTACGGATTGCCAGGATGAAAATAGGTTCCAACTTGAAAAAGTCGATACAATATGTAAATTGATACAAACGTAATATTTCCTCTTGGTGGTATAGAAGCCATTTATGTTTGAGTAAGATATTTATATACAATTTTTTGACCAACAAACAGAACATTTTCATACGGGTGTTAAAAATAAAGATTGATGACAGTGTCCCTTTAAGATATTACAAAATTTGTTTTACCGAAAAGTCTTGATAGCAGGAAACAAACAAGTCTTTAGCTTGTAAAAAGTATTTTATTGCAAGTAGATGGTATTAAGTGACAAAGAAAGAATGTGGGACGAAGGTGATGAGTTAGTTTAGAACGTTCTTTATTTACAACAGTCTTCTACTGAACGATATGGCAGCCCTTTTAAGAACTGGTGCAGCAGTGGTTAAGAGAGAGTAATAGCTCAAACAGTAGAAACAGTGCTAACAGCACTTGGCCTGAAAGGTTAAGGGCCCATTACAGTATCTTTTTAGGCCGTTGCTAGGGAAAAATGAGTTTGCTGTAACTCAACACATGTATGCTTTCATTGGACCAAATTTGGACAACATTCATTGAGGGCAAGTATGGTTCAGTTTATGACGTCATCGGACCACGCCCCATGTCACGTGATCAGAAAGAGAAAAATGCGTTTTTACTTCAAGACTTACCTTTTTGTCCATAATTTCTTGTACCGTACCATTTCATAAGCCGTCTTGAGGAAATTTAAGCATGCGTTTTGGTTTACGAAGAAAAATAAACAAATAAGAATGAAAAATGTGCTTCTTTGACCCCTCTTTTGGGTATAATTTTTTGTTTTCTACTTTTTCGCAAAAAGGATGCTTAAATTTCGAGAAAAAAGATGTTTTTTCGAATTCTTTTAAAATGCCGCAGCTACGTTTACTTCTCGACGAGAAAAGTACATTTTTCGCGGCACCGGAAGTGACACTACTTTTTTCAATGGCCAGGTGCCTAAGCGTTAAATGGCAAGGTCGCTAAGGCGATAATTTTCCCATTCTTGGCATCGTGGACGATAGCTGAGCTGAGCTGTTGTTGGAATAATGGCCGCGAGTCAGATAAAAGCCGTCGAACTGGATGTGTAATGATGATTGGTTTTTCCGTTGGATTGCTTCAGTTCTCGCTTCTTTCACGCTCCATTCGGCGATTTTTTTGCGAACGGCGCAAGCCATTCAACAATGTGGATCCACCGAGTCGAATTGACTTGGTCCAGACTTAGAGTCCAGAGAATTTTATGATAATCTTTGAAATACTGCCCACTGACAAGGAATGAAAGAGCAACGATTACGTTACGTATTGCAGACCTTGGACGAGTTGTGGCTTTCACGACAGAGGTATCACTCTTCAAGCTGAATTTCTGTCCACATCGACTGCACTCGAACTCAAACTCTTCAACTATATTTTGTTTTACCAAACAAAATTCGTATTTCTCAGTCCTTTCTACAGTCACAGTCTTTTAGATCGCTTAAATTACTTTTTGCTGATTTCTCAAGTGATGTTGTTAGCAGACGTTGCCCATCAGACGTATCGAGCTCACCATTATTTGTCAGGTATTCTATCGTGTGCTTTAATAATAGCATTGTCAATGTGGGCATGAAATTCGCGCGATAGAGCTGCTTTCAAGGACAATTTACAAGCTTCCTTTCTTGCTGTATGCTTCTCCACGCTGTCTTGTGACAGTGGCTGCAAGTCAGTGGCCTCGAGAGCTTCGTTTCTTGAAGAGCTGTCTAAACACTGGAGTTGCTCAGGTTTGGAAGGACAGTTCACAGGTTTGCACATCGATTACAGTTTTCTAGCAAGCGACGTCAGGTAGTTTGGGAGCAGTCGAAGTCACGGCCGCGGACACAGGGATTTCTTTATGGGTTCGGTTTGCCTCCGCATCACTGACATTTCTATCCCCGACCTGACACTGAAAATCTTTGAATGTCGGCTTTTCGCGATCTGCATTTCCCCATCGACTTGCAGCCATCGCTGCGCTTTCTGTTTACGTGCGTACGTGGATAGCTTCGAGCTCATTTTCAACTGAAACACCCAGTTTAAGAAATAAAGGCACAACTCACATGTTGTAAACGTAAAGCAGAAAATTAAAATCGATTGAAAAAGTAAACAAAAAAGTTTCTTTTGTGTTTGTTGCAACGAAATAAAAAATTATCGGTGACTTGAACCGGCGACGGGCCAGCGCCGGGAGGCCAGAAAGCGCGCGAAAAATTTGCGGACGACCGGAAGTAAAATTGCACGTGCATGGCAACCGCGTATCATAGCAACGAGATACTTTAATGGGCCCTTAACGCAATTAAACAACGTTATGGGGAGAGATAGTGAAATAAGATGCAAATTAGATGCTTAAAAGAATGCAAAATTACTTTTAAAAGAATGCACAATTACTTTTGACTTTATAAGAAATCCACGGTCTTTACACACAAAATTACACCAAGGAGAATAAAATTACCAGTTTTCATCTTGCAGCATCTTAACTTTCCAATACAGTCAAACTTATCACAGCCCCCTCTAAAGAAGCCAGCCATGTAATAGCCTGCCCGTTTGCATTCATTCGAATCAATCCCCGTGTCTTCATCGTAACAGTCTTCGTAAGAGTTCGGATGATTCTGTGGACGGCAGCATCTTGCTTCTTCAATTAGATGCAAGTAACCCTGTCCACTTATTCTCATGCCGTTTAAGTAATAACCTTTAGGACATAGAGCCCACCGGTTATTGCTGAAAAATAAGGAGAGGCAAATGTCAATAACCTACGAATGCGATCGAGACAGATAAACGGACAGAAAATATCCACAGATTAATAACAGCAATATATAGATTTAGCCAAGCCTAAAAGCGGAGCCCCCCTTTTTGTTTTTTTTTTGTTTGTTTTTGTTTTGTTTTTTTGCTAGCAGCTATTAATTTGTGAAAATACTCTCATTCAAGTCGTTAAATAAGAAAAAAATAAAAAAAGAAAAGAAAAGAAAAGAAAAGAAAAAAATTGCTACCCTCGCTGAGAGCCGAACCCGGGACGTAGGCGTTTAAAGCTGAATATCATCAGCCCATTAGGCCATAAGCGTTTAGTGTAAATTCTCATGTTAATTTTAATACTTATTTCTTACTTCGTGACAAGCTGCCTATCAGCATGAAAATGCTGGTGTTTTTCCTGGCAAAATGTGTTCGGACCGCCGTAAAAACCATGGTTATGGACAGAATAAACCAAAAAGCACTATCTCTGCTGTATTTTGCGTCGAAACCGCTGCGAAAAGTTGCGAACTTAAGCGGTGTGCAGACCGAGTTCGAACAGAACCGACGAGGCAAATTTGAGCTTTTCGCCTGAACTTTATCGCCTAATTTTTTTCGCCTAAATTGAACTTTTCCCCTTCCTAAAAAAAGACAACTGAGTATTCTTTTGAACTTTTTTTTACCATTAACAAATTTGTTTATGACTTTTGTTGTCTTTGCTTGTTTCGCTACAACGCGGGTCAACATGCGATTTCGCGCCAAAAACACACGGGATTCAGCACAGGGTCATATCCAGTGTATGAAGGGTATTGGTAAGCCTGTGGTACGGACGGACGGACGGACGTACGGACGGACGGTCACGTGACTTTTACTTCACTACCAAAATTTCTTAGCTTGATAGGTTACCAAATTTCCTTAGCAATGGAGCTCCGCTGACGCGCTTGCGCGCTGGCTCCGCTATAAAGAGTATCCTGAAATGGGGTGGGGGGGGGGGGGTATACATCCTTCAAATCCCATCTTCCAGTGCAAAAAAAACAAATAAATAAATTTGGCAAATCCCGGTTCTCATCGCACCCCTCCAGGGCCCTCTGTAATCTCTTGGTTTCATACGCGGATCACGTGTAATGTGGAGGCTTTACCTTGAGTTACAACCAGAAATAGAAAGAAAGTGAAGAAATTAATCTTGAATTTTAGTAGTGATTTCAATTAAAACTAAAGGGAATTACTTTTAAAAGAAGCTGCTATAAGGCGTGCTGTCCAGCAAGGTCATTTTTTCTAAAGAAGTCCTTCCAATTTTTCAAACTTCATTCTAAACCCTATAAGACTTAACTCTTTAATGTCAGTGGCTTCATACCTAATTTTGTTTCATTTCTGATTTTGGTTACCCTGTTTTTCTTCAATCTTGGCTTCTAACATCTCCTGCTTTTACCAAGTCGGGATTGTATAATGGCACGATCATGTTCTTGTTAACCATATATAGGTTAACAACAGAATAATAGTTGCTTAGCTGATCCAGCTGTTCAGTACTGAGCCTCAGTCTTTTGCATTTGTGCAAGTTTAACAGTCTGATGGGTAGTACAAACCATTCTCCCCCGATTCTTTAGATTTGATTGCAGGTTTGGCGTTCCGTTGCGGACAAAAACATATCTATGATAAAAACACGTTAAAAAACATAAAACGTAGGTCGAGAATTGTAAAATGCATCGAAGTTTATAAAAAATGTAAGTCGAAGTTTGCAAAATATAAGTTGACAAATGATATAATAGTAATCAGATGTCGTGGCAAAAAAACGCGAGTCGAAATTTGATATTCGAGTCGAAGTGAAAAAAAGTTAGGTGTCGAGTCGACTTTAAAAAAATTTAAGCCGAAAAAATATGAGTCGAGATTTGAAATTCGAGTCGACAAAAGTCTGAGTGGAGATTTAAAATTTGAGTCGGAAAAGAAGTGTGCGTCGAGACGAGTGCTAAAAAGGGTAACGGGGAATGGGGAATGGGAAACGGGGAATCTCTAAAATAGGGAATCTCTAAAAGGGGGAATCTCTAAAATAGGAAATCTCTAAATCGGGCAATCTCTAAAATAGGGAGTGACTAAAAGGGGGAGTCTCTAAAACGGGGAATCTCTAAAATGAGAATCTCTAAAATAGGAATCTCTGAAATGGGAATCTCTGAAATGGGAATCTCTGAAATGGGAAATCTCTAAAATGGGGAACGAAAAAGGGGAATTCCAAAACGAAAAATTATCGCAGCGGTCCTTTCGAAGCTCAGCTCAGCGGGTTCAAGTTGGTGGGGGTAGTTTTTCTCTGGTGTTTACGATCTATACTCGTCGGCCTTCATTTTTGTCAAACAGAGCTTACGCAGCCGTCATTTGGGTCGTCATGAAGGAGTGTTGCATGATTACCCAAATGCATAGGAGACTACATTGATCAGTTTCCCAAAACTAGAAATTGTGGTACCGGTTCACGTGCGGAATAATTTAATTTCCGTCATCGCCTGCGTGCAGACACGAATTATTATTATTTTTTTCTCTCGAAGATATTAGCTCAACAGAGCTACACTGATAATTCCAGTGGAAATAAAGTGTATGTTATGTTATGTGTTATGTTATTCCTTCCGATACTTCGTGTATGTACGCAGGCTACGTACGTGAAATTAATTTCTGTTTCTTTTTTGTCTTTCCGCTTTGTTTCGATTTATTGCTTTTTTTCGTTTTGTTTCGTTCCATTGGATTCCGTGTTCGCAGTTAAACAAATTACAGTTTCTTTACAAATTAATGGAAGCGCTGCTTGAAGATCCAAACTTAATTTGGGAGGCCTTACGCTTTACGGTTCAGGTTACCGAATGAGTCGATCTGCTCAAGTGAGCCAAACAGACTCTGGCGATTACAGTAAATACGTTTTTCACATGTAGATATAAGCCTCACAGATGCCCGTTGAGCATAGATAAGCAGGGACATATCAGCCGCATCACACAGCTGTTGGAAGTAATTTGCATTTCAAGCAGAGATTTTAATAACGGGAACAGTGAAATTCACAACCCAACTGATGACCGCTTATGTTTCCCTGCCGACAATCATAGTTACTATCGATTTCAGACGTTTTTTTTTTTTGGGGGGGGGGGGGTTTGGCCCGCCTCATGAGCCATTGATTTCACTCCGTGCATTTGAAAAGAATAATCACGTGATCACAAGTTCGATCCCAAGACCTGTAAACCTGAAAATGCGATGAATGAATTTCAGCTCGCAATCATCATAAACACTCTCAAACTGAACGCCATTCCTAAAATAAAAGGTCGCCCTATACTAGTTGTGATCACGAGGTCATTTTTTTAAACCGCGGAGAGAAATCAACGGTCCGTGAAGGGAGCTAAAAATACCCTTCTTAACGGATGTCTGAGATCCGATCGTACTGTACATCGGCAGCTAGCCTGCCAGCCATGAAAATTAGAAACCTACAAAGTAGTTGAAATCTATCATTTGCAGTGCGCGACCTTGACCTCTTGACCCCGCTGGGCTGAGCTTCTAAAGAACCGATGCTGTGATTTGCAGGTTTGCCTTTTCAGAGATTCCCCATCTTAAAGATTCCCTATTTTAGAGATTCCCCATTCCCCATCCCCTATTCCCTGTTCCCGATTTTAGAGATAGCAGCACTCGTCTCCACTCAATTTTTTTCGACTCGAATTTCAAATCTCGCCTCATATTTTTTCGACTCGAATTACAAATCTCGACTCACATTTTTTTCGAGTCAAATTTTTTTAAAGTCGACTTGACTCCTAATTTTTTTTCGACTCGAATTTTTTTTCACTTCGACTCGAGTTTCTTTCCACGACATTACATCATTTGTCAACTTATATTTTGCAAACTTCGACTTACATGTTTTTATAAGCTTCGATGCATTTTGCAATTCTCGACTTACGTTTTATGTTTTTCAACGTGTTTTTATCATCGATATGTTTTTGTCCGCGACAGAACGCCATAATATGGCAGGTTCTTGATAAAAATATACTATTCACAAAAATAAACTATTTCGCCAAATGCTTTCAAAAGGATGTTCCGTTTTCTCACCCGTCCAAAGTTGAGCCCCAGTCCGCATTTGTGCAGGTTGCAGGTTGATTAGTGTAACCGAGGCCCGCTGCAGAACATTTTCCATCTTGAAGAAGATAATTACCACTACTGCCTGACTGGACGTCTATGTAGAGTCCCTGAAGGTACGAATTAGTTTGGGGGCACAAAGACCAGCCAATCGGGTACATGTCCAGGGTACCCAACCAAACGACATTTACAGTAGCTGAAAAAAGTTGTTGCCGTTGTTACTTTGCCGTTACTTTTAATTTCCGAAAAAAAGAGTTCTGGAACAGATAACCTAACCTACAGGGGATATATTCTTATCATAATCCAGCGGATAAAGATGAAAACAAATCATGACATGTTCATAAAAGAACGCAGTGAGTTTCCACGTTCCCAAAAAATTGCCTCAACTAAACGGGAAGTTTGGAAGAAGTACGTGAGCTTTAGAAACACTCGTCAGAGCTGTTTCGAGTTTTTTTTTTTAGACTACGAGTAATTCACTGAAACAGGGGAAGAAAGTCTCTTTTACTAATTTCTGAAATCAAAACTCAGTACAATTTTAGTACAATTTTCCACGTTTTATAGAGTTATGTTAAATGGCCTCCAATTAATTAGAACGGAAGTGGTATCTAGTTTTCCTTATAACGATTATTACTCCACAAGAGAAAATTGGATCAGTGAAAAAATATTTTGAAAACCAAGGACTTTCATTTACTCCGCATAAGAATAGAATGCCAGTTCTGCGGAACGATGTTTGAAGAGACGTTACGGTATTCTGCTGATTTTAAGCTATTATATAAATAATGAGATAAGCTTGTACCGAAAAATCCAAGAGTATAAATTTTTACCTGTCTTCATCTTGCAACATCTTAACTTTTCCAGGCAATCAAATTTATCGCAATTTCCTCTATAGAATCCAGCCATGTAATAGCCTGCTTGTTTGCAGTTACTCCAACCCTTTTGAGCAAATGAGTTTCCTGCTTCTTCATCGTAACAATCTTCATATCCATTTGGATGATTTTGTGGACGGCAGCATCTTGCTTCTTCGATAAGATGCAAATAATCTTCTCCACTTAGCCTCATACCGTTCAAGTAATAACCGTTAGGACACAAAGCCCAGCGATTATTGCTAAAATAGTGAATGAATGAACAGTAAGGTATGGTTTCATTGGACCATTTAATTGTTACCATAAACTTTAATATAACGCTTTCCCTACCGGTAACTCTAGGTTAAATTTTCTTCAAGGTTTCTAATTCTCTCGTTTAAAAGCGTTACCGCTGCTAATTTTACGTGGCAATTTGAAACCAGCCAAATTCAATTTAAGTGAAAATAATTATTGAAATACACGTCGTTATGGATTAAAAGCAGGAGAGGATAAAGAGGGAATACGATTGGGATAGGGCCTAAATGGGGGAATTAATTCTCTTACCCCTTTATCCTCTTTTGAATTAAAAATTGACGCGAATCCGGGTTAACTTAACCCTGTTTCATGTCTCCTGCGGGAAAACAAAGAGTCACAGCTACGTATGACTCATCATCAAGGACTGAATGAAAGCTCGGACACTTAAGATTCTGAAATTTAAAAATTAACTGTAAGTCGTTTTGCAGGTATGACATGTGAAATGTCTATAACATTATATTACATGAATTGTACTCGAAGGGGATTCTTAGATCGGAATATACGTTTCTGAGAGATGTAAGAGATAGATTTGATTTCCTCACCTGTCTAATACAGAACCCCAGTTTGCATTTGTGCAGGTTGCGGGCTGATTTGTATAACCAAGCCCTGCTGCAGAGCACCTCCCTTCCTCGATTCGATAATTACCACTGCTGCTTGACTGGTCGTCAATGTAAAATCCCTGAAGGTACGAATTGGTCTTGGGGCACATAGACCAACCAATCGGGTACATGTCCAGGGTGCCCAACCAAACGACACTTTCAGTAACTGACAGAAACATTTAAACCACTGTTAAGGAGTCATTTAGCAAGGGATATCATAATTAGCTATCTGCTTTTTGTCCAAGTGAATAAGGTGAATGGTTTTTACATTAAAAGGCAAGTCGAATATGTTACCGTTATTCATCTTGCAGCATCTTAACTTTTCCAGGCAGTCAAATTCATCGCAACTCCCTCTGTAGAAGCCAGCCATGTAATAGCCTGCCTGTTTGCATTCTCCCCAACCAATCGAATTCCCAACATCTTCATCGTAACAGTTCTCATAAGAGTTCGGATGATTCTGTGGACGGCAGCACCTGGATTCTTCAATTAGATGCAAATCACCCTGGCCACTCGTTCTCATACCGTTCACGTAATAGCCACGAGGACAGAGACCCCACCGGTTGTTGCTGAAAAATGGAGAAAGGATTGGCTTATGATATTTAGTCAGGTCAAATCAAATGAATCAAGAGAAATAACTCTGAAATTTTAAATACAAGGTAAGCCCATTTTCATGATAAAAATGTTATCGTGATTTATTCGTGGGACCGTTGCCCATACCCACTAGCGCTTCAATTGGTCTTATTTTAGCAGGTACTTCCGTATCACTTCAAAATTAAAAGCGCCAAATTAATTTTTTCGGCAAAGAAAGTTTTGCAAACGCAGTGTGCAAACTCTTCATAAAACATTATAATCATCATCGTCGTCATCATCGTCATCGTTATTGAATTTTATTCCAGCCATTTGACTTGCCCACTCCTCTCCCTACCTACTGCGCTCTCCAATGCAATTACATAGCATGTGTTACCCCACTTAGTGTGTTCACTTGATGTAAGTACGCAATATTTCCCTTTATATTCCCTTTTGTTCTTTTTACTTTGATTGTACACTATTGCCTGTTTAAATAAAGTAGGTGTGTAGAAGCTTGTAGTGTGAATTCCCATGACTTTGTAAGAGTGTTTTAACTATGTTTGACATGTATGCATCAGTAGAAAGAGGTGACCAACATTAACATTAGACGTTAATTAATAGATGGACACCAAAAGAGGCCGCGAACAGCTCCAAGTGCTCTCACGGTAGGGGGGGGGGGGGGGCGGGTAACCTGTCTAGTGGTCACATTCTATTTCACAAAAATTTAACTTTAATCTTTCAAGTCTTAATTGTAGATTGGTCATGTTTCGGTAGTTCATTAACGTTTATACCAACCTGTCCAAGACTGAACCCCAGTTAGCATTTGTGCAGGTTGACGGTTGACTGATATAATCAGCCCCAGCTGGGGAACACCTCCCTCCTTCAAGAAGATAATTACCACTGCGTCCAGGGTCATTTATATAGAACCCTTGGAGGTAAGTGTTGTTTTGGAGGCACATAGACCATCCGGAATTCTCTAAGCCTCCTAGCCATCCACCATTTAAAACATCTGCAACAGAAGTTTAATTTAGTTGTCAGTAATGGACTGATAAAGAGAACACACCAAATCAATTATCGACTCGGCCAGAAAACCATGGATCCATTAGTGAAACCAGTAGATTTGGAAAATTCGAAGAATGGCATACAAACTTCCGTAACAGTGTCAGGAACCTCACCCTTAGGCAAAATGAAATGCTCATGCTTACAAGTTTTTTGTAGAAAGTGTCCAGCTACGTTGTGAGTTTGGCCGCATTCTTTCTTCCATGACATGTTTAACAACCCGACAAAACGGAGTCCAAAACCGCGGAAAGTTCTTTGGGTAAGGAAACGGCATACACGTCCATGAACTTAAGTATTCAAAAGCAGAAGGAAAGTAATGTTACCTAGAAGCCTTGTTTGAAAAGGGAGTAGATTTTGTGCAGTCGAATGGGAAAAAATCTCCGATTGATTGCATCGATATGCATACATTATTTCCTAAGTATGTATTTACCGTCATAAAAAAGGAGAGTGAAATACCGTTTTCCATTTTGCAGCACCGTAATTTTCCCATGCAGTCAAAGTCATCACAGCTCCCTCTAGAGAAGCCAGCCAGGTAGTAGCCTGCCTGTTTGCATAGTCTCCAGTCAGTCCCAGCATCTTCATCGTAACAATCTTCATAAGCATTTGGATGTTTTTGTGGACGGCAGCACCTGGCTTCTTCAATTAGATGCAAATAACCTTGTCCACTTATTCTCATGCCGTTTAAGTAATAACCATTAGGGCAGAGCGCCCAGCGGTTATTGCTGAAAGAAAAGAAATCTTAGAAGTGAAACATTAGGCCAAACCTAAGTCAACAACATGCAAAAGGAAATGAAACGACAAAAGAAACATCCGTATATGAAAATTAGCCTAGGGAGTTTTTCACATAGAAACGATGCGTACATGCATCTATAGGATAAGAATAGAATGACATTACAACCCAACCTTATCTCTAAAGGCCCAACTTTTTATCTCTTTATATCTAAAGGCGTCAGAGCTATGCAATACCGATGATCATAATTTGTGGTAATTAGTCCTGTCTGAAAATACAAATGTTACATTTCTTTTCCATACCTTATGTTCCTAGGCTTATGCGAAATTTAGTAATGAATTGAACTGAAATGAGGAACTTAAATTTTATACGTGGAATAAAGGAATCTGTCTTTCATGTTACACAATTACGATTCAAAATCGCGTAATGCGAGTGCATATTTGAGTAATACCACGAAATTTTTAGTAATGGTCTATTTGCATTCGTTTCTCTTACCCATCCAATGCTGAACCCCAGTCTCCATTTTTGCAAGTTGCAGGTTGATTGGTAAAACCAAGCCCCGCTGCAGAGCATTTCCCTTCTTCAAGACGATAATTACCACTGTTGTCTTGGTGATTTATATAGAATCCCTGTAGGTATGTATTGTTTTGAGGGCACACAGACCAACCAATCGGGTACATGTCCAAGGTACTCAGCCATTCGGTATTTATGGTAGCTGGAACAAAATTTTGTAGAGAACTGGTTAATTTTTGTCTCTTTGAATATTCCATGATATGAAAACCTGATCAGTTAGTCCATTTTTTTATTAAATAAAGCAGAATAAAATTACCATTTTTCATCTTGCAGCATCTTAACTTTTCTAGGCAGTCAAATTTATCACAATTTCCTCTATAGAATCCAGCCATGTAATAGCCTGCTTGTTGGCAGTTACTCCAACCCTTTTGAGCAAACGAGTTTCCCGCATCTTCATCGTAACAATCTTCATAACCATTTGGATGATTCAGTGGTCGACAGCATCTTGCTTCTTCAATTAAATGTATATAATCCTGTCCACTAATTCTCACGCCGTTCAAGTAATAACCAGACGGACAGAGTGCCCAACGATTATTGCTAAAGGCAAAAGGAAAAGAACGGTTTAATATTATTAGACATACGCAATAAATCACGATTGCTGTCAACGCAAGCAGCCCATGCGTAGTGTTTGAGACCAGTTCACTGACTAGGGTGAAGCTGGATGAATGAATTATCGTTACTTTATTACCTTGTAGGTTCGTTCCCTGAGACTTCCGGTTGTCACTAAGCCAAACAAATAGTCGTCGGAAACTTCACGTCATGCATTTGTGACATCAGGTATTTGAACAAAGTAAAGAAAAGAGGGTCCCCAATAGGGTCTTCAATCCCGTCATCCCGAGCGGAACTTTACCTCAATCCCGTAATCCCGAAGGTTTTTATCGGCTTATCCCGATGCCGAACATACGTTTTACAAAGTGCCTTACAGAGGTTCCAGATTCCCTCATTTTTGGTGAACCAGTGGAAGATGGTGGGATAAGGAAAGTGGTACGGCCAAAATAGGCGCGTGACAGGGCTGAGGAAAATGTGGCCAGCATGTTGTCAAAATGAAGGGATTTTTCACTTTTTGTTACCGGATACCGGTTCTTGACAACAACATTTCCCGAATTTAACCGTTAAATCCCGTATCGTTAAATCACTCCAGCCTCCTTTCCTCTAAAATCCCGAATCCCGGTTCTCAAATAAGAAAAATCCCGGATTCCCAAAAACCTACTGGGGACCCTCAGAAAAGTTCTAAAACAAAATCATGACGTGTTTCTTTGACGCCGTTACACAATAATTTTGTCACGACGTATTTATTCGTCATTAAGCCTATCCGCTGTTATAAAAATAGGCCATAACCGTAGGTGACTTGCAGAAAATGCATGCACAGCTAAGAAAAGTTTCTCACGTGGTCGCATGTCTTGAGTAACGGTAGCATTTTTTAACCCTGGGGTTTGGGGCCGGGTGGGGGGGGATGGTGGCCTGGTCTAATGCCCCTGGGGCTTTTCTAGTTCATTTTCTCACCTGTCCAGAACTGAGCCCCAGTTGGCGTTTGTGCAGGTTGCAAGCTGATTGGTAAAGCCGAGCCCGCCCTCAGCGCACCTTCCTTCTTCAAGACGATAACTTCCACTGCTGCTTGATTGGTCATCTATTTGAAATCCCTGAAGATAAGTATTGGTTCGAGGGCACACAGACCAACCAATCGGGTACATATCCAGCGTGCCCAACCAGTCGACATTTGCTGTGGCTGAAACAAGAGTCATGATGTACTGAGATGGTTAATTTTTGTCTTTTTTGGGTCTTTTTTGCTAGTCCATTGTATAAGACCGTCAGGCCTTGGCCTTTCAAATGGGGCCTATAACGGAAACAAGGGTACTATATGGCAAAGTATGTGCTTGTACAGAACACGACAATACAAAGCCATAAAGTTTACATAAGACATCAATTGTCTCCCATCTCTTGTGTGATTACTTGTTTAGGGGATTTTGTCTTAACTGTTTCTATTTTGGAAGTAAAGGCAAAGTGAAAAGATAAACTGGCTTAAATACGTCAACAAACAACAAATGGACATTATTTGACGTGTTGTGCAAAATATTTTCTGTTAACCATAGAATCATGTCACGGCAAATGCTTTCATTTTTTGCCTAGTAGTCTCAATTTAAACCTGGACTCCTTTCCGTCACTGAGAACACCACCAAATTGTTAAGGGAAAATGTTTACATAAGAAATTGTGTGAGGCCGAATTTTGGTAAATACAATGTATTTTAAATGTTAAGGCTTAGATATCCCGAGCTCTTTCCATGAAAATAGCTTTTGACCAACAAGGTTATTTTAAAACACCATTTTGCCTAGACCTTTTTTGGAGTTCTGAGGCTGGGGGAGAGCTGATTTTCTCCTTCCATAACTTTAACAGCATTAAACCTATGGCAATTAAACTTAGATGACTTATACTACGTCAAGACTTATTTCCCTTAAGGGCTAAAAAGTGGATGGTACAATGCACAGGGATTACGTCACGAAGTAAAAATGACTTGAATATTTAAAAGAAGCGTAAACAGGTTGGGATTTTAATAAGAAAAAAAATTAAAAATAAAAGTTTAAAAAAACCTGCCTGTCAATATGTTGTTCAAATGAATATTGATATGTCGTACCAAATGGTCGTGAGTTTTTGTTTAGAAAAAAAAAACTTTTGGTGGCATTTGCTTTATAACTTAAAGACGTTTTAGAGAATTTTGATGGCCTTTGCTTGGACATGAAGAAAAAACGAACACTTTCTCTTAAACAGTGTAGAATCAAAAGAATGTTACGCATTACCAGCTTTCATCTTGCAGCATCTTAACTTTTCCAAGCAGTTAAATTTATCGCAACTCCCCCTGTAGAAGCCAGCCATGTAATACCCTGCCTGTTTGCATTCACCCCAACCCTTCGAGTTCCCCACGTCTTCATCGTAGCAGTTCTCATAAGAGTTTGGATGATTCTGTGGACGGCAGCACTTTGCTTCTTCAATTAGATGTATATAATCCTTTCCACTTATTCTCATGCCGTTCAAGTAGTAACCATTGGGACAGAGCGCCCAGCGATAGTTGCTGGAAAAAAAGTAAATAAAAAGAAATGTGATAAATTTAGTCATCTACCACGCCCAGTTCTCCTGGCACCTAAATCAGTTAAATTTTTAAAATAATACGCAAATTTGGAACAGATTTATTCCCACCAATAACGTGTTATTGAGAGTTTGTAGTCGTCTACTAAAACTATTAGTGGTTCATGGCAAAAAATTGTCAGTTAAGGACAGTGTCTCCTTATGCAGAGGTATTTTGGCACAGTTAATGGGCATGTGGGAGAGCGGTTGTGTAGTGGTTAGCTCGTTGGACTTCACATCTGAAGGTCGGTAGTTCGATGGCCCAGTCCCTGTCATCGTGTTGGTTTCTTAGACAATAAACTTTACTCCACGTTGTCTCTTTCCACCCAGGTGTATAAAATAGGTAGCCGCAAGATACTGCCGGAGGTAGCCCTGAGATACACTAGCATCTCATCCAGGGTGGGGGGGGGGGGGGTATCAATACTGTCAGTTGCTTCTTGCTAAAGAAACTGGGTTAAGCTCCGGCTCGTCTGGGCCTCCTTGGCTAGTGTGCGGCCTTACCTTTGCGGGAGAAGCAGGTCTTAACAAGTGCTGTTGGATTCCAAAAAGAAACATTGTGGAGAACAACGTGTTTCTTAGCGACAATTAAAACAGCCATAATTCTAAAAAAGCTTTAAAATACAAAGCAATGTATGGCATTTTCTTTTCAAATTTGAGATTAACCATCTCTGAAAAATGCGTGGCAACCACAAGTTTTCTTTTTGGATTCCAACAGCTCTTGCTAGGATCAGCTTTTCCTACATAGTCGTAAACAGTGCAAAAATACCTGTGTAAAAGTAGGTACCGTCCTTAATAAAACTGACTTTCTCGAACCATTCCGAGATGCGCAGATTGCATGCGCAGTAACAAAAGGAGACACCCCATCCTTAACGTAAGCAAAAAGTTATGTTTTTTCGTCCTACCTGTCCAATACTGAGCCCCAGTTAGCATTTGTGCACGTGGAAGGTTCGTTGCTATAACCAACACTACCTGCAGAGCACTTTCCTTCTTCAATACGATAATTACCATTACTGTCAGGTGAGATGTTTATGTTAAATCCCTGCAGGTATGTATTAGTTTTTGGGCACACAATCCACCCAACTGTGTCCAGGCTGCCCATCCAAACGACGTTTGCAGTAGCTGAAACAGACACGTTATAGTGAATTGATTTTAAAATTTACCTCTGTCGTTGTTTTGGAGATTAAAACTTCATTGCAGGTTACAACAAAACAAGTAGGCGGGGTGTTCAGATTTCTGTTATCTCTAATTTATCGGGCCTTACTACCTTGTGGCTTTGCATAATTGACTGCCGTAAAATCCGGGTTAGAAGCCCAAGGTTTACACAGCTTCTTGATAATTTTTTTTGGTGGACAAGCACAATTTTTTGTGGTACTAAACCGTTCCCGGTTTGTTCGATTTACTGTTAATAGCCAACGATCCTTTGTTTACCTTTTTTACAAGTATTACATAATTAGAATATAATTACCGGCTTTCATCTTGCAGCAGCGTAACATGTCTATGCAACCCAATTCATTGCAACCATCGCGATGGATACCAGCCAGGTAATAGCCTGGTTTTTCACATTCTCTCCAACCTTTCTTGTACAGTGACATCCACGAATCTTCATCGTAACAGTCCTCATAACTATTGGGATGATTCTGTGGACGGCAGCACCTTCCCTCTTCGATTTGACTTACGTCAGTCGTTCCACTTGTTCTCATGCCATTTAGATAATAACCACTGGAACAGAGCGCCCATCGGTTATTACTGAAAACAAAAACAGTTCGAGAGGTAGACATAAATTTGCAAATGTATAAAGGCAAGACAGTTATCAATAGCGGCATAATTATCCCGAGATGACTGAATAAACTCTTTTCCTTAGAATTGCATACATACATGTATCGTTTGGAATAACTCACTTTAACAGGAAAACCTCTGGTTTATCAAAGACGGGCCTTACAAGCTGAAGTTTATTCGTGAGCCACAAGGACCTATATTCATTCTTTACATTTTTCTTTTTTCGAAATAGCAAAAAATACATATAGTAAAAATGAAAACCTGCAAGTGCTTCAATCCAAACCGCAGTTACTGGAATTAAACCTCTGAATACTCTTTTCAATATTTTGGACTATTTTACAATATTGTAAAAAAAAATGCCATGCGTTTTATAAAATTGCGTTACCTGCATATTTGCGTAACTGACTTGTCGATAGGTAAGCCCGGGATCATAAATTTCTTTCTCTTTTGTTAAAGTCTAAGCTTATTTTCACCACTAAATGTTTTGATTCAAGAGAATTAATCCTGTGTAGATTCTAGCGTTTTTGTTCCCCTCTTATTGTGACTGTTCCTTATTTACGTTTTTTCTAGCGTTGTCTCGTTATAACAATAGCACTTTCCCACCTCAGCACCATTGTCACTGCTTCCTTACTCACACTAGTTCATACACTTTTTAACTTATAACAAACTGTGATTCCATTTGTTTGTCACCTGTCCAACACTGAACCCCAGTCTGCGTTTTTGCAGCTAGCAGGTTCACTAGCATAGCTGTTGAGATCCGTTGGACAACACTTCCCATCTTCAAGCCGATAATCCTTGTTGCCTGACGGGTCATTTCCATATATTCCACGAAGGTACGTATCAGTTTTTTGGCATTCAGACCACCCAGTCTCATAGCCATCCATCCAGTTGACGACATCACAGCCTAAGATCACTGTAGGCTGGAACAGGACGCCAGCAATCGCGGGAATGGCGAGTAGAATCCACATTCTTACGTCACTTATTTCCATAAATGTTACTGAGCAAAACTAGCAAGCCTACAAGGGGAAATGTTTGGCTAGGTTAATAAGGTTTTCCTCATGATCTTTGAGTCACGCACTGAACAAATGTATAAGCGCACTACATAAATAAGGCATGCAATTTCCATAAACTGCTTCGTTTCTCATCGCCCTCTCTTTCTTGAAATGGGTTGGTCGGTCGGTTAAAAAAGGGGAAGAAAGAAAGGTCGAGAAAAGAAACATTTACACATTACCCAAGCAAGCTTTGATTATATACTTCCGGCTTGGCTGCCAAGATGTGTTCCACGATTAATTAGATTTGAAAGCAACTTTACGATGTAGGAAGCATATTAAACTTGGAAATACCCGAGAAAAGGAGGAGTATGCAATGAAGTTAGACGTCGTTTTAAAGTCTGCTTATGATCAAGACCTGGAAGTAAATCTTCAGGAAATTATTTCTGCTGAAATATATAGGCTGGATGTATTTTTTGTGAGTATTAAACAAACGCAGAACTCATACCCACGTACTTTTTTGTCATACATTAAACAATATTCCATATCGGAGCTTCAAATTTTCCATTTTTCTTTACTCCTTTTTTTTAAAACTAGTATTATTTTTAATTCCACTGAAAGTATTCTGATTGAATTAACTGAACTGATAGTCGTCGATCGGTTCCTTTTGTCAACTTTCCAATCAGTGACTAGCTGTCAAAATAAAATTATGCCTGCTATCAAAAGCATTTTCAAATATGCTTTCCGGTCCTTTAGGAGGAATAAGCTATTGTTCTACTCTAAAACTTAAACGTTTTCTTGTTAGCTTCTAGCTTACAACCACAAAGGCCAAACTTGGATTTCCTACAATGGCAACGTTTTATACATAAAAACGCAGATATGTTGTCGCAAAACGGCCATGGCAGTCAACTGTAATTTCAGGACGAACGCCACCTTGTTATTTTAGTGAGATGAATATGGCGAGGTCATTTCAAAGGCGTGCTGACTTTAAAGTTGATTAATATGAAATAAAAAAAGCCTATTGACAGTTTGACCGCTGACTTTAAATTTTCTCAATGCAACAGTATAAACGCCTTATTTTTTTTGAACTGCCATCAACTTAAGTTGTGGTAATATTATGTGTGCACTTATCAGTCGGCTAGCAAGAATTTCAATCTATATACCATTACGGTCATTTTGTGCTTTGCTAAAAAGAAGTTAAGAGCGAAAGAATACGTGCCATTTAATTTAACGAATTTCAAAATTGTGCTCAAACTTACAAAAGACGGAAATGAAGCCGTCAAAAGTTGGCTTCGTTAGTTACTCGGACTGTTATCTTCCGATAAATCAAAAGAAAGAAAAGAAGGTTCAATTCGCGTTATCGAGAGATGGCATCAATGAGAGCAGAATTGCAGGAATTAGAGAAACCATGCAGTCACCCAGTGTCACTTGATCAATTTTACTCTCGAATCCAAAAAAGTTAAGTTTTTCCCAAAGTTTGTTTTCGAGTTCTTAACACAGTTGTCAACAGTCAAATAAGGTCAGAGTTATCGAATAAAATGACCTGAAAGGAAAACCGTGTACTTTGAGTTAGCGAGAGGTCCGGGTCATCGTAAGTAACATTACAGTAAATGTATGAAGCAAATCCAGGGGAAATCGATTTCGGTTCGAGTTAGCACGAAATTTCAGTTATCGGGATTCGTCTGTATTAAAAACTGAGGACAGTATAGCAATAAAGTTTTGGTGGAAAATAACCTAGAGGTATTATTAACTGAAACCATGAGGGTCAGCCCACATTATCCGTCAGAATAGCAAGTTGCCGGGATAATTTTCGGCCTTGCATCGCTATTTACCTTATATATTTCAGTTTAAGCGAATTGGTATTCAAACGCTTTATAGGGGAAGGAACTGGCAAGCCAAAAGTGGCTTACTGCCTCAGTTGCGCTGCCAATTTACAATTCTCGTCATTTTCCTCCCGACACATTAGTTCTGCGAAGAAATGAGAGACTACAACTTGGCAGGGAGAAAAATAAATGATATTGTTTCGTGGTATAAAATGAAAAGAGCGTTAAAGAACACTGGTTAGAACCGAGTGCCATTTTAATTTGTGACACTCGATGGAAGCTCTAGGGAACAAAGTCATGTTCTTATGATGCAGCCTTCCAATTTTCTTTCATCAGATCTCTTAAGGAGCTTCAGTATTTTCGTGAAGATCTCATTTAGACTTTCTGGACTCGCGAATAGCGCCGATGTTTCAGTTTCGTAAACGTATGACTATTTCGATAGCATTTCGTGTAGCTTTACTTAAGTAATTAAATCATTCTAACGCCCTTTATTTTTGTGTGGAGTTTCAATTTCATTTGTTAGTTTCTCGCGTCATTGAACGATCCGGCGAGTTAAATAAGCGAAAATTGACTTCACGCAGGGTGTGAGGGCGTGCGAGAAGTTCGCGCCCTATCGAGTGCCTGTGGGCTACTTGCCGTAGCACGATTGTAGCTGGAAATGTACTAAACTTAAAGCCTACCGTATAAAGAGTGTTCCGTTTTCTAAATTCATTGAATGTGTATCTTTATGTTAAGATCTTTTTAAGTTCTGGAATCTTTGTACGCTTCCCATTTTTAAACGTGACTCACAAACACCGCGAAAATTTTACCCGAGATTATTTAACTAGCCAATTTTGAGTCGCGAACTCTAACCTCCGTCAAAATTAAGGGCAGGATACGGACAAAAATCAATTTTGAACTAAGCGGCAAAAAGCCAAAAAATACATGAAATCTAATTAGTGAAAGGCTCTTACCTTCGGCTTGCAAGTGGCGCAAAGTAACTGAAATTTGTAGTAGAGGGAAGAGTTTAAATGAATATACCGTTGCCGTGTGATACACATTTTCTTAGCAAAAATTACTTGTGTACAGAGAATGATGACTTCTGCTCAGGTTGTCCGCGAAACGTCAGTCAATGTCACCACAAACACTCCTTCTCAGGACTACACTCACCAGGACGATCATAATTTACTGACTTATGATATGACTCCTGGGTTCAAACCATTTACAGAACATATTAAACTTGGAAATACCCGAGAAAAGGGAGCGCGCAATGAAATTAGAATCTTTAACTGAATCTCACGGGATACAGGTTATTGTAAGCCTTGGACAAAAGGAATCGCAAGTTATGGCAAGTTGAGGACTTGTGATAACTTTTGACTCCGTTTGGTCACGGCTTACGTGGACTTGGAATGCCTTGCGATGACTTTCGTCCACTTTGATAGAGCTCAAATTTGCACTCGAGGGAACGTTTGGTCACCCAACGCAGGTCAACGCCCGTGCAAGGCTGCACTGAAATGGCTTTCTTGCTACTTGCGTTGAACTTGTGTCTACGTGCAAGTCCGTTTGGCCACCCATCCCAAGTCTGTGTTCGCAAGTTCACATTTCCTAAGTTACAACTCCGTTTGACCGGAGCTTTAGAGTGTGCTTATGACCAAGGCCTGGAAGTAAATTTTCGGCGGAAATTATTTCTGCTAAGATAGGGGATCTTTTTTTTTGTGAATTGTGCTGAAACAAGCGCAGAACTCATATCGAAGTAATCTTTTGTCATGCATTAAACACTATTCCACAAGGGAGCTTCAATTTTGCCATTTTTCTTTCCTTCGATCATTTTTTTTGCACCAGTATTTTTTTTAATCCCCTGCACATATTCTGACTAAATTAATCTGACAGTCGTCGATTGGCTCCTTCTGCCAATTTTTCAATTACGACTAGCTGTCAAAATAAATTCATGCCTACCATCAAAAGCATTATCAAATGTGTTTACTTTCCCTATGATCAGAACTTCCTCTCACAAATTTAGTGCAGAGCAGCAAAACACGAAATTGAGTGAAAATTGGAGGACAGCGGGCAGAAAGTTTGAATTTCAATCAATGAATATAGTTATTTTTGTGTTTGGTGTAAACTGGGTTCCAGTGCTGAAGCACAAATCATTCTGGTTCTTATCTATTTTAAAAATTGCTTGACACCCAAAACAGGAACAGAAGCAACCGGAAGGATAGCGATCTTCTTTGTGAGTAACAAGAAAATAACTTTTCGACTTAACACTGAGCAACGTACTTGCAATAATTTCAACTGTATTCGTTTTCTTGTCATATCTGACATTAAAACCCCACCAATTAATTTTGGCACGTTCCTATTGGACGAAACACACCACGTGGTACAAAATCGGACGGCAGGTATATTGAGTGCATATTTAAGCCATATACCCCACATTTCTATGCCTATGGTTTTTTGGCTCAATAAACAACGCGGGATGTTGGAAGAACACGAAAAGAGATTGTAAGTCACGAGCCGAAGGCGAGTGCTTTACAAGCTTTTCGAAGGTTATTCCAACATCCCAAGTGGTTTATTGAGCTAATAAACCATAGAAGTACAGTGGAATCCCGTTTTTTCGAACCTCCTAGGGAAACGGAAATTGGTTCGAAAAATCAGGAGTTCGAAAAATCGAAGGTGGCATGAACACGCTCTTGATATTTCGAGGTATTGTCTTATTACAACCAGGAAAGCAAACAGAAATACCATGACACTCTTGTACAGTTTTTAGCTTTAATTTGAATGGTCACACTTTAGGATTCTACTCAATAGATTCAAAAGTTAGAAACACCTTGTACACATAACAAACAGCACCTACAAGAGAGCCAGGCCTAATGAGTGACCATTCGACTGAAAGGCACGGGTACTGTTTACCGTGTAATAGAAGGTGGTTCTACCATTTGAGTCTGAAATAAAAATCCTGGCGTGTGGCCATTCAGTTAAAAGCTACTGAGTAGTACTTTCCTGCTGGTTCGAGAAATCAAAGGTAAATTTCTTCCATAAGAGACAAGAATTGGTTCGAAATATCGGGAGTTTCGAACAATCGATGGCTCGAAAAATCGGGGGTAAGATTAGCGCGTTTGACTGAAGCAAATCCAAGGGAAACGTGCCACGGTTCGAAAAATCGGGAGGTTCGATAAATCGGTATTTACCCTGAAATTCCGAAAGTAAAGGATCGCAAATAGCGGCTCCCCTGCCAAGATACCAATAACATGCTAAAGGGCCTGCTCGCAGGATATGTTTTATATGTTGTTTACTACGGATTCATTTGCAGCATACACATATAGTCGAATTCGTTTCCGTGGATTGTCCGCTAGGGAAATGTGGACGCAACGTGATCAGTTCTCTAATAGCCAAATCCCACTTACTGACCATGATCTGATTAGTAAGCATTACCAGCTACGCCTAACAAGCCATCCCCACAGTGAGAAATCTAAAGCTCCTCTGGCAAAGGCAGCGACTAGTCCTTCAGTCAGCATTGGTGATTTGGTTTACCTTCATTGCGACCACAATAAATCCCGTGCCCGGGATCGCTACTTAGTAGTCTCCATCGATCGCAAGTGGTACACCATCAAGAAGTTTGTTGGCTCCCAGTTGCGGAGTACATCCTATCTGAGTGCTACAAAGTCCCTGCTGATTTCTCACCTCCCCTCCAACCCAAACAAGTAGCTCACGTTTTGATTGCGACGAGGAGGAGGACGACCACATGCCACCGCCCAACCAACGCCTTCCCCACCGATACCAGCTGCTCTTTCGACTCCTCCTTCTACCTTGCCTCCTTTTCTGCCAAACCCCATAGAGACAGATGTGGCTACTAGCCCTGCACCTCGACAATATTAATCTACGGGCGACCCATTAGACCTGGACACTGCCAACACCTGGACGCTGTCAACACGACAGCGCCGACCCCCACAACGACTTGAGGACTATGTCTTTATCAGAACGTCTTCACCCCCGCAGACTCTCAATTCTTGCAAGAGACAGAAAAAGGACAGTTGCGCCATTAGGCTTTGTTTGTTACGTTTGAATTCATTGTTTACTATTAATGAGCTGCAAGCATTAAGGCAAGCGGACTCTATTAATACCCAGACTTCTTTACGCTCGCGCGCTTTTTGCTATCCATCCGCTATTTTGTCCCGAGTAGTTTTTGCTTCTTTGTAATCCGCCAGTTTCTCTGGGATTAAACCGTTACACCACTCGGTAGGATTGTGTACTGTTGTTTTACTTCCCCGTTAATTGACTGGCGTTCGTGTTGAAAATAAGAATTCCATTATTCTGTGAAGCTTCACTTTTATCCGTAAACAACATAAGAAATGCTCTATCGTTATGAGGGGGCAAGTCGAAACTATTCCAGGTAGTGCATAGTACACACCTGGATGGCGACTTCTCTCAAAATTAAGTTTCTCATCCTGTATTGAACTACTAGGGCTGATTTAGATGTTAGAGCCTTTGTATGCAACATGCTTATGATTTTCCTTCAACAACTTTCAACACAAGTTGGGTCCCCCCTACGAGTTGTAGGTTTAACCAGGGCTCCTGGTTTAACCATTTAAGCCACAATAAATGACAAGCATCTAGTTTCTCTGGTCCTTACCATGTCACTGCATGTTCAGACAAACAGGTCACGAGAATGAAAGAAATGATCACTAAAGATGAAATGTCTTGACATGTATGTAAAGTTTAAAAAAAAATACCATTAAAATGTATAGGGATCACTGAGGAGAACATGCATGTTGGTCAGTATTTACGCTTAAAAGGTTGATTTGTTGTGGGTGTGTATAAGTTTGAGTGGGCGAGTCTGTAACCCTTCGAATGAAAGTGACTAGAGTAGTGCTTTGTACTGAATTCTAATTCCAGTGATTAATTTTTTTTTCGTTCATAGGAGACACATTAAATGCTAAATATATAGGAGAGTTAGGCAGGGAACAAGAGGAATTTGGAATTTTTTAATAGGGAAATCGGGAATCTGGAGGGACCGGCGACTTTATGCTGCCTCGTCCCACCATAGCGTGAAGGAGGGACGCGTGAAGGAGGGGCTCCTGAGGATTAGACATTTTATTTCATGTAACGTAGCTTGCTTTTTACCCTCACAATTTTTGTAACATAGGATATGTTTTTATCTTATGAAATAAAGACTTATTATTATTAATATTATTATTATTATTATTATTATTATTATTATTATTATTATTATTATTATTATTAGACAGGACTTTATGAATTTAAGTTCAAGTTCAAATTTGCTCGATTAGGCTTTCAAGGTGCAAAATACTGCGGATTTTTGTATTCATGTTAGGCACAACCATAACGGTTGGCTTTCAGATACTTAAGGAGAAAGGTCACTGCTGCTTTAACACAATCATTCTGGAAGTTAACTTGAACTCAAATCGAGCTCAACCCAAGTCAACTTGAATGCAAACTCATGGATATGTTCATATCTAAGTTGCAAGGCGAGAACAGGAGACAAAATGCAGAGGGCACCTTGTCATTTTTGTGCAAATTTGTGTTCATTTATGCAGAGTTACAAATGTGCAAACATTCTTTTCAATTTACAAAATTGTTATGGCAAGGAAATTTTGCATTGCTTGAGCCTTAGGCAGAACACGGTCATACAGTTTAGTTATGGAGCTTCGGCTGTGGTGGATTTCTCGAAACTTTTCGGGTAGATTTCCGATACCATAAATCACGTAACTGGTGGTAACTAAGCATTGAGCTCTTTTTGAAAATAAAAATTCTATTATTCTGCCATTATCCAAGTAGTAATAGTAAAAAAAAAAAAAAAAAAAAAAAAAGATACCCTCCCCCTCCTCCCAGTCGAAAAATAAAAATTGCCTCGTTCTCAAGTAAGTGCGCTCGATTGTGCACAGCGGCACAACCTCGTTCCCAGGAGTAGATCCTGGGGACGAGGTTAATTGCACAGCGGCAAAGCCTGCACGAGCAGATTGGCTTTGCATTTATATCTCCAAGAGGAATTTTACGTGAATTAGGTGCCTATTCATGGATTTTCTTGTTGAACCAGTCGCAGAGACCGATGGGCAACATTTCTGTACGGAAATGATGAAACGCCTGGATATTCAGCGAAGGAACGAACTTTTCTGTGATGTGATTCTAGAAGTTGGCTCCGAATGCGATCAAGCTCGCTTGAAAGCTCACAGAATCGTGTTGTGTGCAGCAAGCCCATGAAAGAAAAGGAAGAAGGAGTTATTCGATTGGAAGAAACGAGCAAAGCTGTCATGGAAGAAGTGTTGGGATATCTGTACACCGGACATGTTGACGTCACGGAAAACAATGCCTTTGATTTGCTGGAAATGGCTGATTTCTTTGTCATTCCAAGTCTTAAAGAGGATTCAAGCAAGTTCATCTCGCAAGCACTGTATTCGTCAAACTGTTTAGTGTCCTATTATTCCGCTGAAAGGTATCACTGCCCTGAATTGCAGGAAAGAGCAAGAGATTTTGCTTTTGCAAACTTCATGACTTTAACGGAATCCAAAGACTTCCCGAATTTGAACACACAACAAGTGGAAGAGTGGATATCCAGTAGTGAAATCAAAGTGAAAGAAGAGGAGGACGTTTTCCAGGTGATTGTGAAGTGGATGGAAAGAAACGGCGGTAAAAAAGATGAACGATTTTTCGAGTTGTTTCGTCACGTTCGTTTTGTCAATTTGTCACGCAATTTTGTGTTCAATGTCGTTTTGCACCATCCTTTGGTGACAAACAGTGAAGAATGTACGTCATTTGTGCTAGATGCAATGAGAGAGGCTTCGAATGGCACAGAAGAGTGTTATTTTGCCCAGCCACCAAGAAGCTGCCTCAAGATGCACGAAGATGCCCCTGTTGCTTGTGGAATGAAGAAATCATTGTGTTATCTCCCTTCAGAGAACAAGTGGTATGAGATGGCAGACATGGTGTTTGAAACGAAGTTTCCTGCTGCCATGAGCGCCTGTCATGGGAAATTGTACAGCATTGGAGGAAATGGTCCTCCTTCTAAAAGCACCATGGGCCGGCCGATATGATCCATCAGGAAACTCTTGGACATTTGTCAATTCTTACAGGGGCACAATTGCATGCAAATTTGCATCTGTTGTCAATTTCCAAGGGTTTTTGTTTGCTATTGGAGGGAATAATAAAAATGGAGTGAACAGCAATGTGCATAAGTACAATCCTGAAACAAACCTTTGGCAAGAGGCTGCACCCTTGAGCTTTGCAAGATGTGGTATATGTGCTGTGACTGACAAAAACTCCCTCTTTGCAATAGGAGGCAAGTCAGGTGGTGAATTCCTGAATGTAGTGGAAAAGTTTGACCCTGAAAGGAACTGTTGGAGTCAAATTGCTTCAACCATTGAAAGAAAAGCATTGTCTCGTGGTGCAATTTCCAGAGATAAAGTGTTTGTCTTTGGGGTCTTACTAGCTTACAACCACCTTTATATAGTACAAGTCTTGTATGATCTTGTAAATGTATGATCCTGCTTTAAATGAGTGGACGGGCATTCTGAGCATGCCTGCACTACCTGCACTAAAATATGTTTTTGGTGTGGTGAATTTTAAAGGAGACATGTTTGTGCTTGGCAAATGGACTGAAGATAGTTCCCACAATACATGTGGCTATTTGAAGATTTATAATGTTGATAACTATGAATGGAAACCTTGTGCAAGTATTCCAGAGGGTTTTTACCCATGTTCCTTAGTTCCCCTTAGAATTCCAAGAGACATTCTACATGCGTGTAGAGTTGTACTATAGTTAAAACTTGTTGGTTTTAATTGAATAATTACTTGCGGTTGTACTGCAGGTTTTCAACAGGATCGCCAACTATGAGTGACGCATCATGATTTGCTTGTGATCAGGCAGTAAAATAAATACTATAGAAATTTGCCTAAGCGTCAGAGTCCACAATGTACATGTATTGCTAACGAGTTCCTAAAATTATAAACATTCATTTTCTAATCATGAGTGATTCATGACTTGCAAATCATGATGGGCTTATTATGACTGGCAAAACACAGCTGGCATTAATCATGTTTGAAAAACTTGGGTCTGCACAATTTAGTGAAATCTTCAAGAGTGGTCATATTTTACGATGCTTAGAAATATTTTCTCTGTAAACTCATTTTGTGGATAAATTTCCGTCCTCCTCATTGTTGGATCTTAGTCAAATCATGATGGGCAGTCATAGCTGGCGAATCATGTTGAAAAACCCAAGTCCGCTGCGGTGAAATCAGCTGTATCTTTATGCAGTGTTCTTAATGTGTACTCTTAGTTGCTATTTATATTCTCAAACAGGGAATGTTTTGCCAAGCAAGTTTACAAAGAGTAATCCGTGAGGTTAAGTTCTGTTGAGATCAAGTACCAGTTTGCTGTCATGTGGATAGACTTTCAAACCCAGGGGGAGGGTACTCAGGTTAATATTAGTGATGGGAGGTGCAAAAACCATTTTTGGGTTTGAAATTAGGGATTTGGGACTTTTTTGGGTTAGAAACTAACTAATTGGACTAATTAACTAATTGGACTTTTTATGAGGTTGGAAGATTTGAGCAGGACTTTTTTAGGGTTAATGAAAAGTTTCATACTTCAGAGTTCTCAGTTTAATATCAAACAATTGTATATGTTCACTTTCATTAACAGAGAGAATTCCACTTTTTGCCCTGTCAAATGCATGATAATCAATTAAAGAAAGATGGAAGAATAAACATTACTGTCTACAACTCTCTTGCCTTTTCTGTTTTTCATGCTGATAAAAAGGAGATTTTTTTTATGCAGATGGCGAGGACTTTTCAAACTAAATTGTGGCTATTAAATCAAGCAGTACATGTACTTTCCGGTGGTGTTGTCATTTGTCACATGGTTATCATTTATCATTTCAGTAGTCACCGGTTATTGACCAGGTTACATGTACCTGTACGTTGTGGGCTGCTGGACTTTTGGGGGTTCAATTTTAGCTTAATGGACATTTTTGGATGAGAAAATTTGGCCTCACGCCTTTACACCGCCCCACCACTAACATTCCTGAGTACCTCCCCCCCAGGCTCTCAGACCCCCTGTAAAACCTACTTAGTCATTTAAAACAATGTCTAACCCTAAAATAAAAGGATCAGTACTTAGGCTTCCTGTTATATACTGTCTTCTGTAATATTTACTCTGTCTGGCTAGGCGCTAGTTATACTCATCATATGAACTCAGGTAGTGGGATATTTGATGCCTTTTCATTTTACAGAACCGATCCAGGGGCGTAGCTACCTGTACGCACTTACGCACGTGCGTACCTGAAAAATTGTCGAAGGTTAAAAGAAAACAAAACGAAAGAAAACAACAGAAATATAAAACAGACGGGAAATAAGCGATGGTTTAGAAAAGCACCATCATTCCATCAACTTCCTTTTTTCTTTGAAGTATTAATTTTCCAAAAAAAAAGACACCGTTTTTCGCAAATTCCGGAGAAGCCACGTAATTGGTGAACTCAATGTTCATGCTAGTGTAGGCAAAGGCGGAAAATTGGGGAGGGGCGGGGGGGCTGAGGATGACTAAGGCCCGGTTCAGACGCAAAACTTTTCACAGCCGAACTTAATTCGAATTTAGGCTTCCCAAATTAGATAGTAAGATTTTCAACATCTATTATTCATCCGTTCTTGGGATCACCATTTCTCTGCATTAATTTTGAAAGAGAAATTTTCTCACTGAAAAGCCATGATGGACTGGAGATGGCGGCTGTTATGTATCAACTCTGCTTATTGCCATATGTTTAAAAGGGAGAATTATGAAAGCTATTATTTCAATTATGCTCTCACAAAGACAAAGAAGGATATATGATCAAGGGGGCTGCTGGCTATGGCAAGGAAAACGGGCAAAAATCTCAATTTTTTTTTCAAAACAGCACTTTGCTGCAGGTTTGAGCCTTTGGTGTATTTTACCTTTTGGATAATACCCTGAGCGTAGGAGTTTAATTTCACTTTAATTAAACTCGTGTTTGAAACTCAAGCGGCAAAACTGTGACAACAGGGCGTAATTGGTCGAGGGAAAAATGTCTGGGGCCCTTTTTTTAAACATGGATGCAGTTTTTTTCATCTTATTGTATATTCTGAGAAAGGTCCTATGAAGCCAGGTGTAATGACATCCATATAACAAAACCTTTAAAACCAACCAATTTTAACTTCCCCAAGTGGCAAACAAAATCGTTCATTCCAAGCAAAATTATAAATGAGATTCTGATCATACATCTACGTACTGTAAAAATAAAGAACGGACACAATAGCATGGACTATCAATTTGTAAGAGAGTTTTGATACGATTCAAGGAGCGACAACTGTCTGATTTTCATAAACTATAGTCCATAAAATAACTAAAAATGTACACTACTGTGTTAGAAGGATACTAATTTTAGACGCATTTCCAGCCATTTGAGAAGACCTAAATTTCAATTCCTGGGGGAGCAGTGCCTTCTTACCCTCCTAGTATGCTCACGGTTTAACAAGATAATGTACATAAAGCTTTACGGCCTAGATGCCATTCCATCCATTCATGTATAAGCTCACCATACTGTTAAGAGGAGCAAATGCAACCCAGGAATGCGGAAGCGATGTGAGAGAACTGAGGTGTTATGGTGAATTTGGAAAATTGTGCGTACCTCTGGAAAAATCCTAGCTACGCCTCTGCGAACGGTGGTTAATGGTGGTTGTTTCAGTGTGTCTGAAGTCTTCACAGTCTTAGGCTGAATTCCAAAATTTTAAAGACTGAGGGCTTGACGCAATCAAATGGGTACTACAAATCAGGCTAGAAAAATCAGTGGCAGACAAACTTGGAATGGTACCCCAAAGTGAAAAAAGCAGATCTTCTTAGAGTTCAAATGTTTGAGATTGGATAATCTTTTGGCTCTCCAGGTCATTTTTCTATCAACAAAGAGTACCTGCAGGTGGCCAGATCCCCCCTTGGTCCCCCTCCCTTAGCTCCATTAAGTTAGCCTTCTTTAATTTTGCTGAAGTTTCCAGTAGTGTGGTAAAAGCTGCAGCAATATTGATGTTACAATGCATGGTGTCAGGAAATATCTATCCCCCTCTGCCCACTTGGAGAGTGGAATTTGGGGTTTTGGGGGAGAGGTAGGAGGGCTTTGTCAACTCCCACTAACTCTTAAGAATTCTAATCTTTTTTCACACAACCATCATTTTATTTCCACAGATGTTACAACCCTTTTATTTTATTAGCATTATAATTACCGGTAAGTTTACTTGGGATTTGCAGTGTCCTTCCGAATTCCAGCAAAGGAACTAAAACATACCAATTAACAAAGTGCATTTACTAGTTTGGAAAGGCCTGGGTCTCACCCGCAAACTGCAAAAGCTGAGTTTTAGGGGAGAGAATTCACTAAGCAAAGTGAATGCAGGCACTATTATGCCAATCAGTGTGATCTTTTGTGCTTGTGATGACCTTATCAAAAACCTTATTCAGCAGCTTTCTCTTGATACCAGGCTCAACAAAAACTTGAATTCCAACTTGCCCATTCGGCAACTCTTGCTTGCCCCAGCCAATTTCCCATTTGCCCATATGAGAAAAATTCACAAAAAGCTACATTCAAGTTCATAACGAAAAGACAACAGAAATCACACACTGTGGACACTGAGGCAGCCTAAGCTAACGCTGAGAGCTGCACATACTGTTTCTTCCACGTTGTACATAATGATGACTTCAGCAACATTTTAGAGTTTGTATGGAAATGCTAAAAACATCTTAACCCTTGGACGTACTAGCAAAGTCACACCCCCATCATGGCAAGAACGTCATGCTAGCCCAGATATAAGGCACTAATAACATTACAATTCTATATGAATATATACACCAACTGATTAACGCACCTACCTCCACCAACACACACTTTCCTTCACTTGTACTCACTTTCCTTCATTTGTACTCACTTTCCTTCATTTGTACTCACTTACCTTCACATTAGTGCCTTATATGTGGGCTAGCATGACGTTCTTGCTCTATATGTGGGCTACCATGACGTTCTGGCCCCCATCATGGTACCAGCCCCCATTGCGTTTTCGTTGTAATTTTAAACCTTCAGCAAACATGAAAATTAAAGACCTCAATTTCTCGCCCAGAAAGCTTCAAACCAGCTCAGGAAGCCCTCAAATAATGACCAATACAACAATGAAATAAGGCAAACCCATTATTTTATTTGAATTCTTTCTCATTTGTGGCAATTTAAGATGTTTTGTAGCATTGAAAACTGAGAAGAACGAGGTCAACAAACTCTTAAATGTTGTCGATGTCATAATTATGCATAGTGTGGAAGGAACAGTCTAATTTTTGTGCAGCTCTCAACATTAGCTTGGGCTGCCTGTGGTTTTAATTTGAAGTCTTCTCTTGATGTCCGGATTTATCTTTCTCTTGAATGTTTGATTTATAAATTAACGGTCAGAATAAAACACGGGCTGCGGACTGCGGACCGGACTGGGTATAAAACGCGGACTGAGTATAAACATAGGCCCGCAATGCAAGCAGAACCGACGAAGTGTTGGTTCGTCTCGAAAAGAAAGCAAGCGAGCCGTGCGTGACTGCAGCTTCAATAACATTCAAGCATCTGTAACAGCAAGTTGCAGTAAAAGTGTGTAACTGTAACTGACGCTTGAATTTGACCAACTGAAAAGGCGACCAATACCCTGGAAGGAGGTCAACTGAATTATCCACCCTCTCCTCACCAAACATAGCTCCACAGACTACGCCCATGACCTCAGCATTCTTCACTCAAGATCATTTTTCGCTGTCTTTTGGTCGGTCTTCCTCAAAACCCGGAACAAAAATTCTCAAAACAGACGCATTTCAAAAAATGGGCGACAAATTTCCCAATATAAAAGTAACCACATCTTCACGATTGATCAGTACAGTTTCCTTTAATCATGTCAGGGCTCCTTAAGCCAAATTGTGAATGCAAATACGAAATAAGTCGTTGCTATGCTCTATCTACAGGTTACAAGAAAGCGCATTATACGCATTTACCAGTCGTTTTGACCCACTCCACCCTCGACAAATGTTTTTACTTGGTTCAACGTGCTAACTGGCGTAACGAAAATTGTGACAGTACTTCGCCCTTTGGGTTACCGGATGACGTTATGTTCAAAATCTGATGACTCAGCTCATCTGTCTTATCGCTTTGAATATTTAATTTTGTTGAATTAAACTAAAAAATTAAATGTTGATATACATTTGTCCACAACAGAACATGCTTTTACCAAGAGCTGTGAGCAATGTACTTATATACTGTTGTGAGTAGGGCACTATAAAAACATGATTATCGATAAAGACAAACACATCGTCAGAATCTCAACGTGCTAACCGGCGTGACGAAAATTGTGACAATATTTTGTCTTTTGCGTTACCGAATGACGTAATGTTTAAAATCGGCTGACTCAGCTCATCTGTCTTATCGCTTTGAATATTTTGGTGAGTTAAAATTAAAATTTAAAGATAAATTCTGTCCACAACTGAACATGCCGTTATCAAGAGTTGTAAGCGAAGCATTTATATACTGTTGTGAATATGGCACTATACAAACATGATTATCGATCTGGAGAAATTAGTAAAAAGCGAAGTCGTCGCTTTATCTCAAACACGTTAAAGTATGTCTTATGACGTAATCGTTAAATCTGGTTTCCTCTTCCGCAGTCAGCCAGTCAGTGTCTCGAACTCTAAAATCGAACAAATCGGTTCAAAATCAAAAGTAAAGCAGAAGAATTAAAAAGACTAACTGGTATATCCTTCTGTGCCGCTTATAGTATACTATCCAAGAAGATCCAGCCTCGTGTCGTAATTCATTTCCCACATGCCAATAACCGAGTGAGGTGCGGGATTGCAGAAAATTAATTCAGAGTTTAAAAGAACGAGGCATATAACTAATTTTGTCATTTTTTTGTCATTCAATGAGATGCAAATGACTGTGCGGCGTTTTTCTGCAATCCCGCACCTTAGAGCAATAACCTTTCTTAACGTTGGCAGCTAGACATTTTCAAGTAATAAACATAACCACAACAACATACACCAGAATTTTCCTTTCATAATCTTTACTGAGAACGATTCTTTCCTTACGATGTCTCAGCAACACTTTGTTCCCTCCAGCATCAACAGTGCCACTGGACTTCATCTCCTGTTATTATCAGTCCTCCTTGCTTTCTTTCACTAGTCCGGTCAAAACCAACACTGCTCGGCGGAAATGTCCTTCTATACCTACGATACTTTGTATGTGGACCCTTGTCCTATCGTGCGTGCGTGTGTGTACTAATCGATGGGCTTAACTACAGAATACGTCATCCCATCCCGTGGGCCATAGCGAAATACACACCTTGTGAGCCTTACACGACGTATTTTGACCGACCAAACCAGTCGACGCTCTTGACACGACTGCTCTAACTCGACTTCGTCGGTTAAAAAGCGGACTGAGTTTAAATATTACTGTACTGTCTCATAAATCTCAAGGGAAAAAATGCTTCTTTTTCAGTTTTCTCCAGCGCTTTTGAGTTGGGTGTCTTTTAGTTACGGTATTTCGTTCAGTAATTTAAAATATGGCTTTGAAAATTCTGATAATTACTTCCAAATCAGACAACAACAAGGAACTTTGAAGCAACAATCTACGTAGCTGTGAACAGGCTCCATGGGAAAAAAGGGCAAAAATAAATCAGCGAGGGGAGCGAGCCGAGCGTAGACTGGGGAAGAGGACGGGGAAGGCCTCTCCCCCTCCTTCCGTCCCTACCCCTCCCCGCCTCTTCACTCGATTTCGCCCCTTGCTTTCTTCTCTCTTTCTTCCTTTTACTCGTTCTTTCCCCCGACCAGAGAGCCTGTTCACAGGCGACAGTCTACGTGACATTCTGGTTAAAGCCAATCACCGCAGACCATTCCCCCCCCCCCCCCATCCCCCGCCAAAAAAATAATAATAATAAAAAGAGGAGCCCTACGCCGCAACAGAAATAGGCGCAAAACGTGTCCCTTTATTACGGAGGGAAGCACGTTTTACACCTTTTTCTCTCAAACGGATAACGACGGATACGACACCACATCTCTCTCTTTCTCATCTCCGAGGCAGTCATGCCTATCATACAGTGCTGCAGATGAAAGGCACAATACATATAGATGTTAGATGTTTCGGTGTGTACTATCGCCGTATATTTTCACGAGTTGTGTTGTATTTTGATGAGCCCGCAGGGCTCGTCAAAATACAAACAACGAGTAAAAATATACGACGATACTTCACACCGAAACATCTAATAAGAGATTTATTATCCAACTTAGCCTTTTTCAACCTTTTTCAGTAACTTGAAAGAAAACTACAAGAGTAACAGGATGAGCGCGCGCACGGTACTGTACAATAACCAACTGTACAATAACAAACTGTACAATATCGTGGCATATTTGTACTCGTTTCACGCGCTTTCTGTGCAATAACTAATACAGTTGGATAATAAATAAGAAAGACTAAATGACATCTCAGCGACAGATTTGATGAACACAGATGCGCAATCATCATCATCATCATCATCATCATCATCATCATCATCAGCATTATCATCACCATCCGGGCAACTTGGCATCAGGATAACAGTTTATTATTATCATTATTATTATTACTATTATTGTTATTATATTATTATTATTATTGTTGTTGTTATTACCTTATAGGAAATTAATGCGAATTGTAAAAATTCGCGTTAATTTAAGTCGCGTTAATTTCTGTGAGCGTTAATTTCCGCGACCTTAATTTCCATCATTTTAATCCCATATTCTGGATACAGTCCAGCCATTCTTGACACCCACAAATCAATAGCTTTGCTACATTTAGGCAGAATTTAACGCACATTGTCTGTAAAGAAATTGCCTCGCACACCTGTAGACCTGTTTTTTTCGTGATCTTTATATTCAGTTAGAAATAAATTTGTTCCAGTTGAGACCACAAGGTGTTTCTTTGTGCTAATCGTGTTAATTTCCCTCATTTTGAAATTTTACCCCCTCTTTCGCGTTAATTTCCTTTATTGGGGAGTAATTTTCCCGTCAATTCGCGTTAATTAAAGTCGCGTTAATTTCAAATACCTTAATCACAGAACACAAGCGTTAATTTCCTATAATAAGGTATTTATTATTATTATTATTATTATTATTATTATTACTATTATTATTATTATTATTATTATTATTATTATTAGAATTATTATTATTATTATTATTAGAATTCCCATTCCACTTGGAGAGTGGAATTTGGCACGTCCCGCTACTGTGTCCTATCAGCCATTACAACTTCTGGATAATGCTCCACACCAGCACATGCTGCATCCCTTTTAATGATGTCGTTCCATGCATCTGGTGCGCCTCTTCCTGAACTCTATCCACCTTTGCAGCCATATTTAGGTTGTCGGTGAGGAAGGGCAATTGTGTGACTAGTCTCCTTCGTAGCCGCTCGGGCCGAAGTCATGCCCAACGGAGCGTTGCGTGACTTCGGCCCGAACGGCTACGAAGGAGACCATTGTGTGACATGACAAGTGCTTTTCTCTTCCCGCGGGCTCTACTAAGCACAGCGGCATATCCCCATCAACTCTGCATCCTGCGCGATTTCTGTTGATCGATGATTCCCACGATCTTGCAAGGTTTCCTAGACTTTTCCCGTGAATCAGGATTATTCAACCAACATTACTCATGGATTCCCTTCTTGAACCACTCACAGAAAACGAGAAGCAACATTTTTGTGTGGAAATGATGAAACGCCTCGATCTTCAGCGAAGAAACGAACATTTCTGTGATGTGACTCTAGAAGTTGGTTCCGGTGACGATCAAGCTCGCTTGAAAGCTCACAGAATCGTGTTGTGTGCAGCAAGTCCGTTTTTTTACAACGCTCTTAACAGTGACATGAAAGAAAAGAAAGAAGGAGTGATCCGATTGGAAGAAACGAGTAAATCTGTGATGGAAGAAGTGTTGGAATTTCTGTACACGGGACATGTTAATATCACAAAGGAGAATGCATTCGATCTGTTTGCACAGGCTGATTTTTTTCTCCTTCCAAATCTAAAACGTTTATCTAGCGATTTCATCTTGCAAACGCTTTCTGTCGGTAACTGTGTGATGGTTTATTATTTTGCCGCGAAGTACCAATGGGAAGAACTTCAGAAAGGAGCGAAGGATTTTATTCTGGCAAACTTTGTTACTGTAGCTGAAACTGAAGATTTCCTGAATTTGAGCAGCAAGCAAGTCGAGGAATGGATTTCAAGTGACGGGATCGTTGTAGAGGGAGAGGAGAAAGTCTTCGAAGTGGTTGTGAAATGGATCGAGAAAAGAGATGCAGATTTCCAATGTTTTTTTGACCTTTTTCAGCACGTCCGATTTATTTATGTACCGCGAAACTATTTGTCTAAAATGATTCTCCCACATCGTTTTGTTAAAGACCGAAAAACATGTGTGAATTTAGTGCTAGATGCAATGAACTGTATTTCTGATGGTACAGAAGAGTGCTTCTTCTCATTGTCACCAAGAAATTGCCTGAAAACCCACGAGGATGCCGTGGTTGTTTGTGGTCGAAAGAAAACACTGTGTTACATCCCTTCTCAAAGCAAGGTTTATCAGCTGACTAGCTTACCAACCATGCACATGCATAACCCCTTCCATTACAACATGAGTGTTTGTCATGGTAAGTTGTACATCCTTGGTGGATTTAGTTGGGAAGGGAGCTTCATGGAGTACTATGATCCATCGCTTAATGTATGGTTCCCAATGCACCCTCCGGATTCCGTGTACCCATACTCAGCTCTTGTCACTTTCCAAGGTTTCTTGTACACTATTGGTGGAGTAGACAAAAAGGGTGAAAGAGTTAGCACTGTTCAGAAATACAATCCTGACTCAAACTTATGGCAAGCAGTTCCCCCCCTAAGTGCTGCAAGGTCAGACGTGTGTGCAGTGGCCGACGAGAGTTTTTTGTATGTTATTGGAGGCATCGATACTACTGGCCAGTCCGTAAACACAGTTGAACGATTTGATCCCACTACCAACACTTGGGGTAAACTGCCTTCAACTCTTGCAAGGCGATCAGGAGCTAGTGGTGCAGTCAGTGAACACAAATTGTTTGTATTTGGAGGTCTCCAACTGGAATCAATGTATGTTGATTATCCCTGTGAAGTGTATGATCCTGTCACCAGTGTGTGGAGTGGAATTTCAAGTTCATTTGCCCCAAGAATCTTTGCAAGTGCTGTTAGTTACAAAGGGGAGATATTTGTCTCGGGATATTTCCGAAATGAAGAGGGTGAGGAAAAAAACTCCTTACAGCTGGGCTGTGATGTTTACCAAGATGAATGGATATGCTGTGTGAATTTTTCTAAATTTCATAAAATTTTTCCACTCAGAATACCGAGAAATGTGTTAGCGCAATGTAAGCCAGCTCAAGTTTCTTAAAAATAAACTGATTTTGTGTTCCTTTTGGGCTTCAGGAAGAAGACGTGTTAGTTTGCCAGATATTTTGCATCATTTACTATATTACAGGTGGATACATTCAAACTATGAAGCCACATGAATGAATTTGCTACTGTTGGTTTAACCTTTTTCTTTGTGGGTGAGGGGGGATACCCTCAGATTTTATATTTATACCATATTTACTCGAATAAGCGCCGCCCCCGAATAAGTGCCACCCTCGAATAAGCGCCACATTTGGGACAAAGAAGTTAATAAGTGTCATCCCCAAATGAGCGACACAGTCCCGATGTGGCGCTTATTTGAGGAATTTCATATGACTAAAAAACACTACAAAGGAACTCTAAAACAGCATTGGAAATTTCTTTTAATCAAAGGCGATGTTCTCCAGTTCAAAGTGGTTATATTTCACCAGTCGCCCATTAAGTTCTCTATCCAGAATTCTTACAATACATAGTTCTGTTGTGAAGGCTGGAACTTTGCCGGGACAATAAGCCCAACTTTTTTCTTCCTTTTTCCAGTCACTTGTGCAAGTACATAGTCTGTTTTAAGGGTTTTTTTTTCTTTGTCGCATCCAATTTTTAAATAAGCCCTACCCTCAAATAAGCACCGCCCTCGAATAATGGCCGCATTTGAGGAGTGAAAATTTTAAAAAGTGCTGCGGGGCTTATTCGAGTAAATACAGTATATAATATATATATTTAAACTGGTTTGTTGGTTTTTCTTCATGTTTCATATGTCATTGTTTGGGTGATCCATGGATCAAAGCTTTCTTCAGGTGTCAAGTAAATGAGTATGATTTTGTTAAGGGATGGTTCTAGGTGATAGATTATATTTGCCCTTTTTTCCTGCATACCAAATATATTTCACTTGAGTGACACTGGGATAATTTCATTAAGCATATTTTAAGCAGGTCAATCCCAAAAGTGATTTTGTGTCATAATCCTCTGATTAAGTTTTGCATGCACACTCTCATAATTGGTAAAAAGAAACATCACATACTGCAAAATTGTTTGGAGGGTACCAGATGATATACCTCATCTAATTTGGTAGCTTTCATCTGATTTTATTGATGAGAACACAAATGACAATGAAGGCAAGTCACATAGTTTATTTTCAGGTCATGTTTTTAATCGCATTGAGTAACAAACTAATCCGCTTGCATTTATTTAGCAACAATAGTGCCAAGACCATCATTGGCCATTTTTTGTCTTTACCATGATGAAATATTATTAATCAGAGGATTATGAAGTAAGCAGACTCCTTGCTGGGTTTTTGGTATATCGGAACATAATGCCTCTTGGCTGAAAGATTGTCCATAAATCTTCCCTGCCACAATTAAAGCTTCACATTTTACACGCACTCTTTCAGCCTTGGACAGAATCATCCAATGCACTCACTCATGTCCAGTACACCCAATCTGAATCGGACCGACCTTAGGCACAGACGACCGGACTCAGCGGAAGTCAAAATTTCATATTCCCATATTTCTCTTCAAAATATCAATTTCCCCTGACTTAGAATAATGTTCCCTGACCACGAATTTTATCTTTGCCAGACCATTACCATGGCAGCCCTGTTACAGAGCTACAACAAAAATGATGATTACAACAACTTACACGCAAGACAGGGAGAATAGTGAGCAAGATGAGGGGTTGTGGGTCTAAGAATAGAAACAAAAGAAGTAGTTCAATGTAAATATACACAAGATGCCAGTAGTGAGTTCTTCTAATAATGTATTATTATTATTATTATTATTATTATTATTAGTATTATTATTATTATTATTACATGTGTCTTCAACAGCAGAAATGCCCACCAACAGTGAGGGCAAACAGTTTTCCAGGATCTTTTTTCCAAGTGCCTTAAAAAATGGACTTTTAGAAAACATTCAAACGCCCCTGTACATGTAAGTCTGAATGAACGGTTAGGTTGGCAGGGAACAGGCACCCACCTTCCTATATCAATATGGCCAAGGGATGTCCCTGCCCTCCCTCATTGAGTTCATCAGTATGCTAGGGATTTCCTATTAGGGATTTGTTGAAGACATTGCTTGGAAAGTTACCGCTGTCAGTTAAAAGTAAGCCGTCAAAAAGTTGTTAAAAACTAATCAAACACTGTGTTTGTATGGTGCATACTTTTGGCGCAGGCTGTTGCGGACAGCACTGTAATGGAGTTCCATGCCACTTTGCATACAAAAGTTTAACTTCAAAATACGCACAAGGGTAAGCAGGTCGCCTGCACTGGTGTCTTTGTGTTTAGTTTACATGCAACCTCGTCCCCAGGGCCTTCTCCTCGTTCAAAATGGAGGTCGGAGAAACCCCTGGCCAAGGCTACTGAAATACTCCACGAATCGTGGAGTATTTTGTCACGTGACACATGATGAAATGGCTTTTTTGAAGGTTGTTTCCAGCGTCTGGCGGCCCTGTTTGTTTTCTGCAATCGGAAACCGTTAATCAAACAAAACGAAGACATTTCGTCGTGTTTGCGTGACGAAATTCTAACGAACTTTTGGAGCCACTTTGGCAGCCTTAGCCAGGGGTTTCTCTGACCGCCATTTTGAACTAGGAGAAGGCCCTGGGGACGATGTTGGTTTACACGCCAAATTGACCGTTTGGGGCCTGGGTGTCATGAAAGTGAGGCCAGAGTCCCTACCAGTTCCCAGCCGAGCGTAGGCCCCTGCAAAAATCTTCGGGGGGGGGGGGGCTAATTTGGCGTCAACAACGACAGACCCATTGCAGAGAAAATCTCGAATTTTTCTGGCTGTATAACACAGGCCACCCAACACACGATTAGGAATGCGTTCTCCTTCGTCGAACACAATTAAGGCTTGAAGGTTAAGGGTCAAAATTTAGGTGCTCAGGGTGTCGAAATTAAAAATTATGCCATCCTGCTAGCTTAGGAGCAGAAAACGCCAGAAAAATATATAAAAATGTGAGCTGCATTTACTGTCCAAAAATTATCAGTGCCATTCCCACATAGATGAAAGTAAATTTCAACCGCACCAGTCTTTTTACTGTGAGGGAGGGAGGGCGGGTTAAACAGCCCCTTTCAGCAAACAGTAACGGGTACCACAACATCAGACTTTAGAGACAACTTTGTTGGTGCCCACTACCTCCCCCCCCCCCCCACCTTTTTAACCTAACTTCCTTGACTTCTTTGTTGGGAAGGGTACGGAAATCAGGGACTGGATTGGGGCGCAAGGTTATTAGCGGAGCCAGCGCGCTAGCGCGTCAGCGGAGCTCCATTGCTAAGGAAATTTGGTAATCTATCAAGCCAAAAAATTTTGGTAGTGACGTAGTAGTCACGTGACCGTCCGTCCGTACATCCGTACGTCCGTCCGTCCGCACCACAGGGCTACCAATACACTTCCTACACTGGATAGAATCCTGTGCTGAATCCACAGGACACCCAAGCATAACATTTGAATATTGAAATAATGTATTTACGCCTCGTGCACGTTGTCTGACCAGCCTTTGCATTATTTCCATATTTTATCTTCTTTTGACTGGTCACGATCTACTGATCCAACGTAGAGCAAGCTTTGATCGTACACGGTTTTGTAGTGGTCTAAACCTTCAAAATTTGAATATTATTAAAAATGGCGTTTCAAAATATAGGACTTTGTATGGGATTTCGAAGCGAACATTTTGAGCAATACATAACAGCAAACTAACTGAATAAAGTTCATGAAACATTACATGATGTTGTTTGCTATCCTTACAACGCATTTTGAGCAATTTTAGGTCCATTTACCTTACTGTGTATTAGTACATGTATAATACATTGACAAGTGTCAATGTATTATACACGTACTAACACAGTTAAGTAAATGGACCTAACATTGCCCAAAATGCTTTGTAAGGATAGCAAACAACACCATGTAATATTTCATGAACTTAATTCAGTTAGTTCGTTTTATTCAAATATTATGGTTGGGCTTCCTATGCTGAATCCCGTGTGTTTTCGGCGCGAAATCGCATGTTGACCCGCGTTGTAGCAAAACAAGCAAAGACAACAAAAGTCAAAAACAAATTTGTTAGTGGAAAAAAAAAGTTCAAAAGAACACTCAGTTGTCTTTTTGGTGGAAGGGGAAAAGTTCAATCTAGGCGAAAGAAATTCGGCGATAAAGTTCAAATTTGCCTCGTCGGTTCTGTTCAAACCACAGGTAACCAAAGCGTAATATGAGAGTTTGTATGGAGCTGAAATTCGATCGAAAATAATCGGCGGTTTTCCGCTGAGAATACATTAAAATCGAAATAAAGTTTAAAAAACCTTACCTGTTGTGTGTTTGCTGTGTTTTTATCGCTTTTCCGAGCTTCCGGAGGCCGTTTTGGGCGATTTTCTGCTTAACGGTCGATGCGACGGCATGTCACGTACTAAAGAGAGCTCTCTTTAGTACGTGACATGCCGTCGCATCGACCGTTAAGCAGAAAATCGCCCAAAACGGCCTCCGGAAGCTCGGAAAAGCGATAAAAACACAGCAAACACACAACAGGTAAGGTTTTTTAAACTTTATTTCGATTTTAATGTATTTTCAGCGGAAAACCGCCGATTATTTTCGATCGAATTTCAGCTCCATACAAACTCTCATATTACGCTTTGGTTACCTGTGTTCAAACTCGGTCGGCACACCGCTTGAGTTCGCAGCTTTTCGCAGCGGTTTCGACGCCAAATATAGCAGAGCTAGTGCTTTTTGGTTTTTTCTGTCCACAACCATGGTTTTTACGGCGTTTCGAACACATTTTGCCAGGAAAAACACCAGCATTTTCATGCTGATAGGCAGCTTGTCACGAAGAAAGAAATAAGTATTAAAATAACGTCAAACGCCCATGGTCTAGTGGACTAGTTACCGGCAACTCACGCCGATGAGCCGGGTTCGACACTCAGGGGGAACAAGAATTTTTTCTTTTTTTTTTTCTTTGTTTTTTTTTAATAAAACGACCTGGATGAGAGTATTTTCACAAATTAATAACTGCCAGCAAAAACAAAACAAAAAAACTAAACAAAAAACAAAAGCAAAAAACAGACAAAACAAAAAGGGGGGCTCCGCTTTTAGGCTTGGCTAAATCTATATATTTCCTCACAAGAATCGGTTTTTAAGCCGCGGCTACACGAGCGATTTTTTGCTTGCGATGGTGATGCGATTTTTTTTAAATTGTCGCGTCGCCAGCGCGCGGCGAAAATTGCATGTGTAGCCACCAGGGCGGAAAAAGGTTGGGCGATGAAACGAGCGTGTCCGAGCAAACAGGTGTGATGCAGTGGACTGGGATCGAATTGGGTGCTAGACCAAAATTCAAAATTCAAAGATCCAAATTCAAAATCCTAATAATCTATTAATAGTTTCCGAAAAACGTTAACTTTGGGTTATCTTTTCTTTGTCTTTTCCGCCTTAATCGATGCTAAAAAACTGTCTTAAAACGAGCAGAGCAAAGTAAAAAGTTGGAAAATGGCGTTTGCATGACGCGTGGCATGACGCGTATTTGTAATTCGTGCAGCTCGTGCAAGGTTAATCATGACACGTCCCTAGTTAATTAATTAAATCAAATCAACATTAACACCGCGCTTCTTCTTCTTTTTCCCCTAAAACCTCTCCTATGCTTGTCTGTTTCTTTAGGCACTACAAATAAAATTGCTCCTCAGTTTAGACGGTTTTCTTTGCTTTGTTTTTGTGAGATAAAGGGAGGAGAAATCTGCAAATTTAATTTCACTTTTAATTTGTTTACATACAGTTTGTGGCGTTGCGACGAATCATCGCCATGGCGCGTTGCAAGGAGGCAAAGTTTAAAGTTGCAAAACGCCACTATCTCCAAATATCTCCAGCTAATTTTTTATTATGTCATGTAAAATTTATCGGCCTTTAATATATGTAAGATTTAGGATGGAGTAATTTGGAGCTTTTTTTAAAAGAGACGAGGAAAGACAACCATGTCATGTTTTGCGGCAAGAGCAAGCATTCGACACTCTCAAATTGAGCGCATTTTTCGGGAACTTACTGTGAAAAAGATTGACTAATGTCCACGTAGACATAAGGATTTTAAGCTGTGAGCCAGGACTGTGGAAAAACGTTTTAATCATAGTGCACGGCTGGCTGAAAAATAAAGGAAGAAAACGAGATTTCCGGTTTGTTGAAAAGTAAATTTTGCCGGCCACCAAACGCACCGGAAGCGCGGAAAGAGCGCTCGTGCCAGTCCTTCTCCGCATCACACATCGCTTGAAGAGGGGACTGCTCGTTTCATCGCCCAACCTTTTCCCGCCCTGGTAGCCACCCTCTGACGAAGTCCGTGATTTTTCGCAAAAAATTCAACTCATTGAATTTCTCGCGATTTTTTCTATGATTTTTTCATCTGTCGCATCACCTATGCGGGGGTGGCTACACATGCGATTTTCACCGCACTCTGGCGACGCGACAATTTTCAAAAAAATCGCATCTCCATCGTAAGCAAAAAATCGCTCGTGTAGCCGCGGCTTTAGTGATGATAAGACAATTTTCTCTCATGTTATATGCTATTCTTAAAGTCCCCCACCCCCCCCCCCCCCTCTCTCTCTCTCTTCCCCGTTCCTTCACGCCACGCACGCTACCCGCTGAGATGTCCGCGGGCTCTAAATAGCACAGCGGCATACCCCCTGGGAGACATTTTGGCGCGTTTGAGGGGCAATTTATAACTTGTGTATCGGCGATCTATAATTTTCTCGGCTTTATTCATAAATATACTCATGGATTCCCTTCTTGAACCAGTCGCAGAGACCCACAAGCAACAGTTTTGTGTAGAGATGATGAAACGCCTCGATATTCAGCGAAGAAACGAACATTTCTGTGATGTGATTCTAGAAGTTGGCTCCGGTGACGATCAAGCTCGCTTGAAAGCTCACAGGATCGTGTTGTGTGCGGCAAGTCCATTCTTTTACAACGCTCTTAACACTGACATGAAAGAAAAGAAAGAAGGAGTGATCCGATTGGAAGAAACGAGTAAAGCTTTGATGGAAGAAGTGTTGGAATATCTGTACACAGGGCATGTTGATATCAAGGAACAGAATGCATTCGATTTGTTTGCACAGGCAGATTATTTTCTGCTTCCAAATCTAAAGGATTTGTCGGGCAAGTTCATTTTGCAAACGCTTTCCCTCTCTAACTGTGTGATGGCTTATTATTTCTCCGCAAAGTACCATTGGGAGGAACTTCAGAAAGGAGCGAGGGATTTTATTCTCCAAAACTTCCTTGCTGTTGCTGAAACTGAAGATTTCCTGAATTTGAGCAGCAAAGAAGTCGAGGAGTGGATTTCAAGTGATGAGATCACCGTAGAAGGAGAGGAGAATGTTTTTGAAGTTGTTGTCAAATGGGTTGAAAAGAATGGTTGGAAGAAGTACCAATGCTTTTATGACTTGTTTCAACACGTTCGGTTTATTTATGTACCGCGAAACTATGTCTTCAAAGTGATCCTACGTCATCGCTTGGTAAAAGACAGAAAGAAATGTGTAGAATTAGTCTTAGAGGCCATGAGCAGAAGTTCTGATGGCACAGAGGAGTGCTTTTTCACCCAGTTGCCAAGAAATTGTCTGAATACCCAGGAAGAAGCAATTGTTGCATGTGGACGGAAGAAAACATTTTGTTACATTCCTTCTAAAAACAAGTGTTATGAACTGGATAAACTGCCGTCTGTGTACATACATAACCCTTTCACTTACACTATGAGTGCTTGTCACGGTAAATTGTATATCTTTGGAGGAAATAGCTTGATTGGTGGCTTTTCAGAGTACTATGACCCAGCACTTGACCACTGGTCGCCGGGTGAGAGGTGTAACTCTGGATTCTTTTTTCCACGATGTGGTGTTGTTACTTTCCAGGGTTTCTTGTATGCTATTGGTGGAGTAGATGATGATGGCAGGGAAGTAAGCACTGTACAGAAATACAATCCAGATACCAATGTGTGGCAGGCTGTTCCCCCACTGAGTAGTCCCCGATGGAGAGTATGTGCAGTTGCTGATGAAAGTTATCTGTATGTAATTGGAGGCAGCAATGCTACTGGTCAGCACCTGGATGTTGTTGAACGGTTTGATCCCTTGAGTAACACTTGGGAAAAGCTTCCTTCAACCCTAGCAGGGAGATCATCAGCTAGTGGTGCAATTTGTCAACAGAAAGTGTTTGTATTTGGAGGCCTACAGGCAGACTTGACCACGGGGGACCCCTGTGAGGTGTATGATCCTGTCACTAAAGTCTGGAGTGCAATTCCATGTCCTGTTGCACCAAGGTACCATGCAAGTGCCGTGAGTTTTAAAGGGCAGATATTTGTCTTTGGAGGTTTTCATCAGCCGGGTGGACAAGAATGGTTATTGCAAGTGTACAATGTTGATCAGAACAAATGGGAACCATGTCCAGAGGTTTCATCTCGTTCTAGATTCTACCGAATTTCTGCTCTTAGAATATCAAGAGACATGTTGAAACAGTGCAAGGTACTTTGAATCCCTATCAGGGGTGTGGGGGGTGCTTGCATTTCAAAATGATAGTGAGGTGTGAACGAAACCATGCTGTAGTTGTACCCTCAAAAAAGTGCCCATGGACAAAAACACAATCCGAAAAAGAATACCCATGAGCCCAAAAGTGTCTATACTGTGAAGTAATGCAAAGTTAATCTCTAGCTGAAATCTCAAATAAGCCTATCAAAACCTAGCATAAAAAATACTTGACAAGATTTTGAACCTCAAAACTCACATCAAACCCCCCAAAAATCCTTAAGGGTGGTGCCTCCTGTTGTTACTGCGCATGCGTTCTGTGCATCTCGGAATATTTGGGTTTCTTAAGGAATTTGCCCCTAATTCAACAATATTTTTGGATGGTCTTTGACTGTGTGGAAAAAGCAGATCTTGGCAAGGGTTATCAGAATCCCCCCCAAAAAAAGTTGGGGAGTAGCCACGCATTTTTCAGAGATAATTGAGCTTAAATTTGGAAAGAAATTGTCATACATTCTTTGTATTTTAATCCACATTTAAATGGATGTGGGTAGGGATTTCTACTGTTTGTTTGTTTGTTGGCACAGAAGAGTTTCCACATCGGTCAGTTCCTTGTCTCTGTCACAAATTGTTTCATAAGTCAGGCTAACCCTGGTAAATTATTGATTGTTTGATTAATCTTTGGAGTTGAGGTAATATAAGGTGACACCTTAACTGCAGTATAGTGGTTTGATTTAAATTGAAAAATGTTTTATTGATCTACTTTTTTTAATTCATGCAAAATGTAACCCACTTGTGGTGAAGGTGGGGTTTGTTAAACTATTGGGGCTGACAAAATTTTACAAAGCTAAACTTGAAGACATGGTTTATTAGCTTTAGAAGAAGAAATGTTCTCAAGTCATTTTGCTCAGAAGAAATCTGAGTCCTCCCAAGGGGAGTTGAACGCATGACCTTCCAGGTGCTGGTTGGATGCCCTAACCACTGAGCTATGGGGGACTCATGGTGAGCGAGGCCATACAACTAGGTTCATATGTGACACAGGCCTGCAATACTGCAAGCCTCAATAATACTACAGTGATACTGCATGGTTCACTGCAGTATCACAGACCTGTGTCACACATGAACCTAGTTGTGTGGCCTTGCTCATCATGAGTCCTCCATAGCTCTAGCCTGTTCCAGGCTCCCAGATAGTGGGGAAAGGAGCGAAGAGAAAACGAGGGCAAAAAAGCGCATTGGGGCTGGCCACCACCCCGTTTTTTCCCCAAGCTCCCGCGCGCTGTTATTTTTGCATTCCCTTTCTGTTCGCGCCAACTCTACTATCTGAGAGCCTGGAACAGGCTACCATAGCTCTGGTTAGAGCACCTACCTGGCACCTGGAAGGTCATGGGTTCGACTCACATTGGGATGACTCTGAGATTTTTCCTGAGTAAAAGGACTTGAGAACATTAATTTTCTTCTTTAATTCATTTTGGCCAGTCATCACTCCACTTATGATGTTTACTAGCATGTTAAGCAGTATTGGTTAGGCCATGTTTCTTGTATATTCTTCTTAGTCTTGTTAGCCCAAGTAAGACTTGCTTGGATGTGATAAATGTTTTCTGTGTTTACCAGCAATCAATTCAGTTCTTACTTAAACATTTTGCTTTGATTTTCCTTACTGCACCTTTCAATAGTACATGCACTATGAACTTCAAAACTAAGCTAATAATATATATACGATTGTTTTTTTCACTGCTGTCAGTCATCATTAAGGCAACAACCAACAGACCATTGCCCAAAGTGGATCAGAATCCACCAGTCACAGTGCATGAAGATGACCTTTTATCCTAGCTACAATTCTTTGTTTGCTGAGACTTCCGTATTGATCATTAATAGCAGTGAGAAAAGGAAACCACTGGCCAGTGTTCCAAATGAATTTTTATCCCTTTTACTCCCAAGAGCGCTTAAAATCAAACTTCAAGACAAATCTCAAATTTCACTTTGTAAAAACTTAAATGTAATGCGCTGATCAATTCAAAACCTCAACGTCCCCCCCCCTGGGCATACCCCGGGCATTTGACTGTGCATCGCACCCGGGGAGGAGGGAATTTGAACGTTGCGTTGGAAGAGTGGGGGAATTTGAACCGGATTTACGTCTTGTTCTGACGTAATAGGCCAGTGAATTTTTTTGGTTTTTGCGGGGTCTGACGGATTTACAAGAGAGAATTTCGCTTTTGTTAGTAAATAACTCTTTGAAAAGGGTCTTTAAAAGAAGATTGAAGGTGTCATTACAGCATATCTCTCTCTGAAAGGCATGTAAAATGCTTGATTGAAGACCAAATTTGTCTTTGAGGAGAGGCAGTTCAGTACTAATTGGCGGGGGGTTGCCCGGGGGGTTGCCCGGGGGAGGATGTTGAACTTTCGAATTGATTGGCGCATAAAGAGTACCATGTGAAACTACTGCTGACGAGGTTTTCATTTGAATGGTTACACCAGAGGATTTCATCCACAGACTTAGAAGTTAGAATCACCTTAAAGTCTCCATAGCTGACTCTGGGAATGAAGGGGTTAAGAGTCGATGACCTGAGACCCCCTTTCACCTGAAATGTAAACACTGCCATTGGTCAAATCTTGAACTTCAGAGTTTGTCTGATATTGAAAGGTGCAGCAAGGTTTCCAAGGCACATCTTGCCTTAAGACAAAATTGTTTCAATCATAAGTTTATATTAGATTTTCTTGGCCTTGTTATGGTCTCAATAAAATGGATTTAAAATGTACATACGCATCATTATTATTTTAGAGTTTTTCATGGCATTTAGGACTAAGTCGTAAAACCCGTGACTAATTTATCTCAGGGTACGTACGGGTACTGGAAATCATGGAAAGTCCTGGAATTTTATTCTGGCATTTTCCAGGACTTTCCAGTCCTGGAAAATTAATGCAGGTCCTGGAAAGTCTTGGAAATTGATAAACTCTTGCAAAAATGTCTTCTTTAAAAACAATTGTCTGCAGTATTATTTTTGTTATTTCTATTTCGTAAGGGTTTATTGCTTCAATTATTGTGCATTGGGAGACCTAGAAAAATCTATCTGAGTCCTGGAGAAGTCCTGGAAAATTGTCTCTGAAAAAGGGTACGAACCCTGTTTTCTGTCCACTGTGACAAGGCTTTTAATAAGAGCCTTCACTGGCATACGTTTTTTCTCCACAATAGAATTGGTAATAAGTGCATCAAACATTGTTCATCTGAATGTACAGTTAGGATTACAGTAGGAGCACCCCTTCCCTTTCCATGTGGCCAAGGGCCCCCCTACACTCTCCTCCCTTAAGCTTTGCAGTATCGCGGGGACATGTCGCTTTTTTAAAAGGCTATCTTTTTCACTTAACCTTTTATGCCCCAATAGTAACATCCATTTTGTCCTCACTATTCTCTTTATATTTCTTATGTTACTGGTTGGGAGAATTTGATTAGAAATCAAGACATTTCGTCATTGGTGATCATTTTCCTTTATTCTCAAGTCCTGTATCTTTGATCAAGTAGTAATACTGTAAGAAGAAATTAGATGCTTGTCACTAGTGGGACTTAAAATAAAGTATTATTTTGAAAACAAATGAACAACGGAAGGGGAGACGCACAGTTATAAAATAACCGAAGCGCATTGATAATAATGATGAGTGACACTTTTTTTGTTATGATTTATTATTAAAATCTTGAGCAGTGTTGCTTTCTAGATGATCCCGGGGGTGGGGCATTTGCCTTCTATTTTGGTCCCACCCCGGGGCATTTGACGGACTTACTTGTCCCCACCCCCGGGAATTTGCCATTTTTTAAAAAAAAATGCTAATGCCCGGGGGTTGGCCCGGGGGGGGGTGGGCACCGCTGGAATTGACTGACGCATTAAAATCGGCTAGACGTGGCACCAAGGGACAGCCAGCCAACGGCCACACCCAGGGTACCAAGTGGTGACTAGGTCTTTAACTACTTTGTTAAACTCGACCACGCAAGGCAGTGCCAGGGCCAACACCTTCCTAATCAAGGTAAGATGAAAATTCACGCATCAAGATACAGCTTCGTTGCATCTATGTGTTTGTTACTTTATAATAAAATGTATGGTCTTATTCCTCACAGCTCAGTGTCTATCCAGAGGTATGGCTGGGTGTTCATCATACACAGAGATGGACCTGTAAACAGCATCTTCATATCCAAACACCTTCGGCCCGACGGTCGCTAATCCCTGTGGGGTGGTCCACTTTGGAGAGCAGGGCACAGCTATGGCAACCACCCTCAGGCCGTAACGGACTTCCTCTGTTGTGATTGGCTCACCCGTGTCTTCATCTACCAAAGAGATGAGATCAGGAACCGTGGCTACAATATCTTTGGAACCATCTGGTCTGAGGATGAAAGCCACATAGTTCTCGTTTTGAAACTCGATGCCGACATTTTTACCACTAAATTGCGCCGAGCCTTTAATTGTTAGACTTCCTCTGTTGAAGGCGCCCTCAGTCACGCGGCGTGTGTCAGTAATCTGTTAATGGGAATTTTATTAGTTAACAATGGTGTTGTTTTCATCCACATCAGCGGGTAAGAAAAGTACCCCAGCAAATTTAATAGCGGCAAGGAATTGGAGTTATGCATCAGTCAATTCCAGCAGTGCCCATTCCCCCCCCCCCCGGGCATTAGTCGGGCATTTGCTCACGTTTTAATCCCGGGGGTGGGGCATTTGAAATTTTATCACTGCCCGGTGGTCGGGCATTTGCCTACCCCCGGGACGACCCCGGGCATTTGACAAGGTGAGAAAAACGTTCCGGTGTAGTCAGTCTGACGTCGTCCATGATCTTCCATTCCTTTGTTGCTGTTCGCTGATTGATTTCATCGTTTGTTGATTAAATACTGTATGAAGTGAAATTAATTCTACGTACTATATGGATTTTTAAGCTATCCGAGGTGACCAGTTTAGTAAAAATATTTTAAGTTTTTGGCCGTTTGTTAAATACAGATCATGCATTTTCAGTTCTTCGAAATTATTTAAGCATTTCTTTTAATATAGCTTTAATAAAACACTTATAAGTTGTGTATGTCAAAATCAAATAAATGAACGTGTTATGCGTCAGTCAATTCCAGCGGTGCCCATCCCCCCCCGGGCCAACCCCCGGGCATTAGCATTTTTTTTAAAAAAATGGCAAATTCCCGGGGGTGGGGACAAGTAAGTCCGTCAAATGCCCCGGGGTGGGACCAAAATAGAAGGCAAATGCCCCACCCCCGGGATCATCTAGAAAGCAACACTGCTCAAGATTTTAATAATAAATCATAACAAAAAAAGTGTCACTCATCATTATTATCAATGCGCTTCGGTTATTTTATACCTGTGCGTCTCCCCTTCCGTTGTTCATTTGTTTTTAAAATAATGATACTTTATTAATATCAATAACACGTTCATTTATTTGATTTTGACATACACAACTTATAAGTGTTTTATCAAATAAGCTATATTAAAAGAAATGCTTAAATAATTTCGAAGAACTGAAAATGCATGATCTGTATTTAACAAACGGCCAAAAACATAAAATATTTTTACTAAACTGGTCACCTCGGATAGCTTAACAATCCATATAGTACGTAGAATTAATTTCACTTCATACAGTATTTAATCAACAAACGATGAAATCAATCAGCGAACAGCAACAAAGGAATGGAAGATCATGGACGACGTCAGACTGACTACACCGGAACGTTTTTCTCACCTTGTCAAATGCCCGGGGTCGTCCCGGGGGTAGGCAAATGCCCGACCACCGGGCAGTGATAAAATTTCAAATGCCCCACCCCCGGGATTAAAACGTGAGCAAATGCCCGACTAATGCCCGGGGGGGGATGGGCACTGCTGGAATTGACTGATGCATTGTTGATATTAATAAAGTATTATTTTGAAAACAAATGAACAACGGAAGGGGAGACGCACAGTTATAAAATAACCGAAGCGCATTGATAATAATGATGAGTGACACTTTTTTTGTTATGATTTATTATTAAAATCTTGAGCAGTGTTGCTTTCTAGATGATCCCGGGGGTGGGGCATTTGCCTTCTATTTTGGTCCCACCCCGGGGCATTTGACGGACTTACTTGTCCCCACCCCCGGGAATTTGCCATTTTTTTAAAAAAAAATGCTAATGCCCGGGGGTTGGCCCAGGGGGGGGGGGGGGATGGGCACCGCTGGAATTGACTGACGCATAAAACAAAGATTGTACATGGTCGTAGTAACCCGTTGTGAACGTTGCCAGTTGATGCTAGTCGTTCAATACGCACCATGAAGCTTATAAAAATGTAAACATAGCATGCTAACTTCTCATTACTTTAATTTCAAGTAGGAGCGACGTATTTTCAACTTTTAAGACCAATATTGGATTGGGGGATAAGAATGCACTACTAGATCATAGCCGCATTCCTTCCTTACCAGCATTGCATCCTTCCGATTCAGCCGTCTCAATGAAAGGAAAAAGCAGGGATGATTGACTACGCGACCGTTTTCGCGAGAAAATGAGCCAACTGAAGAAGGCTTGTCAAATGCACAGTTTCATTTGTTTCGTAATTTCTTTAAAAGGATTTTACGTTGTAAACCGACGGATACTTTTTCGTCCAAAAGGAATCTAGTTCCAAATAAGTCGCAAAAAACAATTTTTTTTTGAAAAAAAAAAAGAGACACCCCTACCCCGACACCGCCCCGGACCCCGGGCCCGGCCCTGACCCCCAGTCGGCGTTTTACTGACACCCGTTTTGTTTGATCTTGTCAAGAATATTTTCTCATGTCAGCTGGCAACAATTTGGTTTGACGTCTTTGTTCGGTATATTTGATATTTTCTTCGCGAGCACACTTTGTGTGCTTCGTGACTTTTGCATTTCTATATCATTTTCGTGTTCTGTTGTTGGTTTTGACTACTTTCGGCTCAATTTGAATGGCTTTTAAAGAAATCGAGACATCAAAGATGGTGGATCCAAGATTGAGGATGTGATGGCGCAGTTCCCACGTCATGTGTTATCATCACCCATTTTGCGACGTTCTAGAGTCCCTCGTTTACATACGGGAGAGTGAAATCAACACCCAGCTCTCCTCCCAACATGCCTTAACTCCAACAAACCGCCAGGGTCAGGGTAAACATCCTCGGTTTATGAAAAATACTGACCCCATTTCAATTGTTTTCTCTCTAAAGAAGTCTTCCAAGTGCTTGGGCGATTCAGCATACGTCACTACGACAGCATTTCCTTTCTCGTCTCCTATGGCTGCAGGGTATGGTGGACTACCATAAACAAATGGCAAGAACATCTGGAGCTCAAGAAAGGCGCGTCCCATGCCATCCGCGTCTACGATGGGGATTCCCATCTGTGCCCCGGCTATTAAGGGTTCAATGCTGTTTACGCCTCCTACCTCAGAACATACGATGGCTACTAACCTCTTGTCTGATTGAGGCTGTTGTAGAGCAAAACAAAGGGAACACATTTTACGGGATAACGAGGCATTAATAATAATAATAATAATAATAATAATAATAATAACAATAATAATAGTAATAATAATAATAATAATAGTAATAGTAATAGTAATAATAATAATAATAGAGGCATTTTAGTATTTAAGAGACTGAACATTTTAGCGGCATTAGTGCTTTTTATTCATTCTAGTAGAGGTTAGCGTTATTTTTTCCTCGAAAATTAGCTGCATAGGCTACGTTTGCGCCCTGTGCATGCTATTAGGGTCGTAGCATATATACGTCTTGCACTGCTATAATAATAATAAGAAGAAGATGAAGAAGAATCGGCGCAAAATACAACGACGTTTGGAAGTCATCGTGACTTAATTATCAAGTTTAAAAAACAACGGTTGATATGTGTCAATTAATTTAAGAGTATAAATTTACACACAACAACCGTTATTTTTTAAACTTGATAATGGAGTCACGGTGAGTTCCAAACGTCGTTGTATTTTTTCGTTGATTTTCAGAGTATAAAAAGGAAAACATTTACTTATCCACGGCGGTCCAAAATCACAATTACGTACGGCTTTCCATAAGAGCCGTGCTAAAATTATAAAATTATTGCTGTGTCAAACGAAAAATATATATATATATATACATATATACAAATACATTACAAATACATCCGTGCCCTATTTTAATTACTACTACCATTACTACACTATTATGAATACTACTGTTAACTACATTACATTATACTAATAAAGGTACATTAAATATTAAGAAAAGATCGAAAAGGAGTTGGGGAAGTGGCTTGCTTGCCGTTGGTGTCAGAGCATTCCATAAAACAGCTCTTCTGTAAGAGAAGCTTTTTTTTTGAAAGCTTCCGTGTTTGTCCTGGGGACAAAAACATTGCAATCTGAAAAGAACAGTGTTTGCTCGGGTGAATTTTTCCGTTAAGTACCCTTGGCTTAAATTGTTTAGTTCATGATCTTGAATTTTAAACAATTCAATTGATTTGCTCGTTTGACACCAAGGCTTTGCCAGTTTAGATCAAACAAGAGTAATAATGCGGACTGCCCTATTTTGTAATTTTCAAGTTTGAGTAAAGAGAGAGAGAGAAGAGTGCAAGACCTTTGCCATAATTTCCCCAAATTAACCGTACTGCAGTAATCAAAATTGACAGAATTATCCCCATAAATACGCGTTTTCTATGAAACAGTTTCACCGAGCTCAACTCCAAGACATAAGTCATGACCCTGTCTACCATGCGAAAAACAATCCACCTTAACTTAGTTGTAGTATCTTTGAATCCTGTACTGGACTTTTTGTGTTATGCCGCCTTTAAAAGTCCCGTTTCCTCAAAAATGTAACGTTTGAAAAATAGGGACAAGGGAGACAGAGAGGACAAGGGCGAGGTAGTCCATTCCCCATACATACCTTATTTTCATTCTGATTCGTCTCAAATTACTTTAATTAATATCCACCGCAGGTGTATGCTGTTGATGTCCGGTATTTTTTATTCCTCCAACTTGAACGTGACCTCCCTATACACCTTTATCAGGTCACGTTGGACTAAAATAACAGTTGTTCCCTGTGGTTAATCCAAAATTAGCTCAAGAAGAAACGGTCAAGAGACGAAACATGTAAGTCAAATGGGCTCTGCTAAGAACGTTTATCCACTCTCTTGTCAGTAAGTGGCAACCAACCTTACCTCTACTTTCATGGAAAGCAAGTCTTGCACATTTTCGACTTCTTTTATCTCTCCTTCAACTTTGTCAACAGTTCTCTTCTGAGTTCTCTCCCGAACCTTATCGCCATTGAATAAAATCGCTTGAAGTGCATGCAGGGCCGTAGCGGTTTCTCGACTGAAGAGTCTTTCGAGATCAATTACAGGCGCGCCCATTCCCGCAGCAGCAGCCACTGGACCGGTCAGTTCTGGAGCTGCTCCTAATCTGGAAATATATCGCTGGAAACGTTTGTATGTCACGGGGGGATTTTTGATGGTTTTACTGAATATGCAGAAGGACGCTTCCATAGTTTACGATGAGACATTGTTAAGGAGACGATTCACTTTCTATGAATTTTTTTCCTTTTGAAGTACGTTTTCAAAGCTTCCCTTTTTTCCATGTCTGCCGTGTGGAGCTTGTAACCCTGGAGACATGTTTCGTACGCCTTTCTTTCAGACTAACAGTGAAAAAAGTACATCAGATGGGATCTACTGCAGTCTAACCAGCCTATGTTTGAGTGATGGACTGGGCTCTTCAAATGGCTATGTCAGTTATGAACTAAACCTTTCTAAAAGTGATGTCTAGGGCTTTTCAAAATGATTTATATCAAATAAGAACAATAAAAGTACTAATAAATGCATATTTATAATCGTCATTATCATTCATCGCCATCATCATCATCATCATCATCATCATCGTCATCATCATCATCATCATCATTACCATTTTGAAATCATCAAGTCACTTATTAGGGTAAATTACGTGTATTTCCTTTCCCGCCCTGATGAGTTCCAGTGCCCTTAATTTCCCAAGGTAGGGACTGCCGCCTCCTCCGCATCCTAAAATACCTGCTCCGATAGCAATACACTCAATATCAAACTCGTTCAGAATCCAGTCACCAGACGCTGGATCGATGTAAGGATCTTTGAACACAATTTCGTCCTGCTCTCCTGTTGGCAGGATGTCCTGACCTGTGGGGACAGGGTTTTGTTGGCTGGAAAAGGCCTCTTCGACTGGCTTATTCTCACTTGATTCCCTACCTGCGGACAAGTTTTCATAGAATAATTTCACAAAAGAAACGCAATGCATGCGAATTTTGCAGCACATTCAATCAGAGAGAACTCTCTGACTGATTAATTAACATCAGTATAATCGACATGTGGTTATCCCGAGGGTCAAATTCATTGGGGGTCTCCCGTACAAACGTCAGTAAATAGCGGATTGGATATCTAATTAACCAGGCAGGACATGTCAGTTTATTTTCGTACTTAGTTCTAAGAATTCTTGAGGGATATTACCACTGGGCGCGGCCAAGTCTCTCACAACTTTCAGGTAATAGCGCACTGCATTTCCAAGAAGGTATGCCAGAGGTACTTCCATCACGTCAATCACTTCCAAGGTTTCCTCATCAGCTCCTGCCGCCACAGCTTCTTGACGGGCCTCCTTCTCAGCAAATTCACGAGCCTCTGCACGTGTTTTCCTTTCCATGTCAGTGACCTGATCAAACGTTCCACTGACTTTGCTTAAAGCAGCACCAACAGCATTGGTAGCCTAAAAAATTGATAAAGATTTAGTTTCTCTTATTTTATCGATACATTGTTTGAAACTACGGAGATCGCGTCATCAGTTGAGTAACTTTGATTCACGCACTCGATTGATATGAAATCAGAGCTTGGTGTTACACACAAAGTGTGTAACATCAAAGTCTCCCAGTAGCTCAGTGGTTAGAGTGTCCGACCAGTGTACGGAAGGTCATGGGTTCGACTCCCGTCGGGGACTCGAAAGATTGTTGTTGTTTTGTTGTTGTTTGTGGTTGCTCGAAAGCCTCAGTTCTTTCCTCACGGGTGGGATTGAAGGCTTACTCATTTATTTTACTGAAAATTGATTACACTAAGTTTACGTTGGTTAGATTTTATGACTAACAGTAAGAATCCTGGATTGGGGTCACGTGTTCTCTATAAAATAAAATTAATTATTATTAATGTTTATTAACAAATGCAGAAACATGTAAATATAGCAGTTACTGTATTGTTATTTTAAAATATACCTCATAATATTCCTCGTGACGTATGACATCCGAAGCTCCTTTCAGTGTGCCCGACTTTTCTGGGTTCACAAGAATCAGCTACCTCCTCCAACAACGATCACTGGCTGATCCTCAGCACTGATCTGTTGGGGGAATGGACAGGTCAGCATTAAAGGGGCTATACCCTTGGGATTTCAATGTCTGCAGTGCCTTCAAACTAAGCAGGTTTCCTCCGACTTTGTCGCGTTGGAAAGAAATCAATGGAGGATGCGAAAAGATTCTTCCTGTTTCATTGTCATTTTGTAGTAACTTAAAGTTCTTTAAAATGATGTTTTTGGCTGCGAGGTTATGTGGATGGTAAGTGAGTGTAAATGGATTTCTCTCGTTCTTTTCCTTCTGTGACGTTTGCAGTGCTGACTGTCGATCAATCTGTTGAGCACGGTGTTGAGCCGTGTCGACAACAGAGTCTGGATAGCCACGCTTCTTAAAGAAATGGCCCATTTCCTCTGATTTGTTGGAAAACCCGGAGTCATCACTACATAAATGTAGTCATCACTACATAAGTCTAAGAAATTAAGAGAACTGGATAGAGTTTTTGACGTGGGAAGGATGAGAGGATGAATGCAGCAAATAACTTCGGGAATCTGTAGGCTTGTAGTGCACACTGGTGGATAGGCCGTTGCCATTGATTGAAACTTTGATGTCAAGAAAAGCAATTGAAGTTTCGGAATTTTCCCAGGTATATTTCAGCGCGGGGTGAAAGGAGTTAACAGAAGTTATAAAATGATCAAGTTGTTCTCTGCTAGATGAAGTAGCCAATGCAATCGTCGATGTAGCAGCCGTAAAGTTCAGGTTTGGTGCCATAATATTGGTTCAAAAATTGATTTTCGATGTAACCTACGAAAAGATTGGCGTAGTTAGGTCCCATTTTGGTACCCATAGCGACGCCGTTGACCTGTTTGTAGTGGTTATCAGCAAATGAAAAGCAATTCAGTGTTAAAACTAATTCGGCTAAAGGGAGCAGAGTTTCCGAGCTGGGTTCTTTAATAGTGCGCTGGTCGAAGAAAGACCTAAGTGTCTGAAGTCCTTCGTTATTGCGAATTACGGGAAAGAAGTAATGTCCATAGTAAAAATAAGTTTGTTTTTGCCGGAAAATCGAAATCGCGAAAAATTCCTAATGCTTGGTTAGTATCATTGATGTACGATGATAAAGATGTAACGATAGGCACCATAATCCTGTCTAAGTAGCTAGAAATGAGTTCAGTAGGGCGACTGCAGGCAGAAACAATTGGTCGGCCAGAATCTTTTCGCAGCCTCCATTGATTTCTTTCAAACGCGACAAAAACATAGGGAACTTTCTAGTTAGAAGTGTACTTAAATCTGCAAACGATGCAACACTTGTCCTTTCATTCACAAGGCGGACAAAATAACAGGACCCAAGCCATCGATTAAAATCACCGATCGCTTTACATGCACCTCCGCAAATGTTATCTATTGCATAACATGCACTTTATGCAAAAAGATATACATTGGCGAAACAGGGAGGAGACTAGGCGACCGTTTCCGCGAACACCTACGAGACGTTGAAAGAAATGACAAGGGCGCATCCAAACCAGTCGCCCGTCATTTCAATCTCCCTAATCATTCTAGCCAACACATGACGATCTGCAGCCTTTCCCTACATCAGGGTAACACGGAAAGCCATAAAAATCTAGAACAAAAATTCATTTTTTAAATCGGCACACTTAATCCCCACGGTATCAACGAACGCTTTTCATTCAACTAGTTTATTGTTGTTTTTCACGTTGCCATGTTCCCACCAATAGCGTAGCTCCACCACTCCCCATATAAACGAAGTGCAACCCACAATTCTTTGGTTCGCTCTGACGAAGGGCTAACGCTCGAAACGTCAGCTTTCAATCTCTTTACGGTGGCCAATCTACCTTATCAACTCAGTTGATAAATCCAAGATTTTGAATTATTTTCTAGATCGGCCGTTTTCTGTAGCTGTGCACATATCCCTTAGACACATTTTGACGCAAGTTTGGTGAGAATCGGTTACTATGGTTACGAGATATGACGTTATAAGTAGCAGGTGGTCGAGCCGTTTTTGAAGAAAAATGTGTTTTTTACCCTTATTAGGTGAAAAAGGCAGAAAATATCAACCAAAAGCAACGAAATGTTTTTTGGCAATTTCTAATTTTCGGTAAAATCCAAGGTGGGGCCCAAGGTGGCAGCCATCTTGGATGATGTCACAGGCCCCCAGCAGCGATGGATGATGTCACAGAACCCCCATCCCCTTGTACAACGGTGGGGCTGTGACTTTTCCTGTACGTCCGAGGGTTAATTTCGTGATTTCAAGAAGACAAAATAAAAAAGAGCATTCAAGTTAGCGAAGGTGTGTCAACAAAATTTAACTTTCATAAAACTTTACAAAGGTAATAAATTATCAACATATACCGTATATTGGGATTATTTCACACAGGAACTTTTAAATACACTAAAGACAATCAGTCATTCGGTCGTCCAATAGTTTTTTGTAAATCTGAATATCATCCAGATCCTCAAAAGGAACTTCTGGAGGAAGTTTCTTTTCTTCACGAACGGCAGTAGATAGGAAGATAGGTACCAACTTGTCAATAGCATCTATTGCTGATTCATTTGTTTGATTATGTAAAATTTCTAATGAGGGTTTAAAGTTGGCGAGGATTTTTTTTTGTGAGTCTTTAATTTGGCTTTTTTTTTTCAGTTAGCGAGAGCGACAAAAAGAAGTACAATTACGGCATTAAACATTATTTTGAGGTTTTCTTTGAGTCATTTTTAAAGCCACACTAATTGAGGTTTTTCATTCCTATGGAGAAAGAAAAATAAGCTATTTCACCCGGCTTTGCATTAAGTATCATGTAGAGCAGAATATAACCTAAGACAATCCCCTTCCCCCATTGATTCCCTGCGAAGCTAAGCGATCAAAATAAAACCAGTCAGGTTTTTCAATACCTTGCTGAAATCAACGAAAGGGTAGACTTATAAATAAGCTAAACGGACGAGGGTAAATAAATGCATCGATGTCATACATGTACATTTATTGCAATCACAGTAAGTCACGATGGCACTCTCTGATGTCTTTTAGATCGAACAGCTTTAAAGCAGGTTTCACTGTATTGCTAATTTAAATTAGTAAATTTTCCCCTCCTTTGTTAGTTTTCCTGGTTAACTGTGCATGTACATCCCCACCCATCGGAGAGAAAATGAAGAGTAAGCAAAACTGACAATAACTCTGTATAATACCTTGACCCGATCGACAGCAGCTTCAATCTTTCTTTTAATCTCATTCAGTGCTCCAATCCTGACGTCTTCTGGAATGCTCTTCACCATTTCCCTGTCCCCAATATTGTCACAGAAACCGGAAGCGACAGCTATATCAGTGGATGTCGTTGTCCCTCCCCCAAACACAAGGGCTTTAGAAATCAACTTGTAGCCAACACTGTCGGGGCCGACTGTTATTCCATCCTGGTAGGATAGAACACGACTCATAAGCAATATTTCAGTAATCGAAGAAGTACAGAGCGCTCATTGGCGCACTTTCTTGTTAATAAGGGGCATCAGTTATAGAGAAGTTCGGTTGGAAGAAAGCTGAACTTGAAAGCTGAACGAGGTTTCGCTGCATGAATCCGTATTTCAGACTGCCCTTGAAAGGAATGAATGCAATGCGGGCTTCTAAAGTGGGAAATTTAATTATGTGGGAGGATGAACCAAAACTTTGTCTCTGGAAACACAAGCCGAGGAGTGAGGGTAGTATTTTGATGTTAGGAATCATGAACGAGTTGATCACTAGGATTCACATCTCAAGCCGAAGAAAATCGCTTCACAGTAATTTAGCACTGTTACCAACTCAACAGCTTTTTTTTTTCATTGGGCAAGAATGTGTCACTAGTTATCTCTCAAAAAGTACAACTGCCCATAATTCCCTAGGGCACCAATAACTTGTGCACGGGAACTAATGGTTCTCCCTTGGGTTTATTCAGGATCATGGAGAATTCAAACGCACTGATTATGTATCAAGTAAAAGGTACTTACGTTTGACTGTCGTACAATTGATCCACCTCCAAGACCTTCACTCAGTACATCAGGCATGCGGAAGTTTGTGTTCACACCTCCAATCTAGTTTGAAACACTTTTACATCAATGTATATCCTAACAATTTGGATTATGACGTATACGTTGAACGTTTTAAAAAAGTATGTTTCAAAAATTTCGAGTGGAGGTCTTATCTGCTACGCTTTCCTGGTTGAATAAAATTACACGTTTCACTAACATTTTGGGTAAAGGCAATGGCCTTCTTTTTTGTGTGAGGAAGTAGAAATAACGATAGAACCTACTAGAAAAATGCTAGAAGAACGTTAGCAGTGATTTAGCCTGTGACTTTAAATAAATATATGAACATGACAGAAACATTATATACACTAGATAGCGCTCAATATGACCTTACACACACTTGCCCTATTTTATAAGTTCTTCTCAGGTCATTCGTTGATTAAAGGAAGAATGCTTTGAAATAATTTCCATAAGTAAAATTACCAGACGTTTTACCATTCCTGGGTTTCGTTTTTGAAAAAGGCTAACCAAAGTAAACAACCCTTTTACACCTCACTACGGTTGTTGGAGTGTAGGTTTCTGTCGAGAGTCGAGGGTCGAGGGTAATATGTCGAGGGTCGAGGGAAAAATGTCGAGGGTCGAGGGTAAAATGTCGAGGGTTCAAAAATGTCGTCTACATTCAGGCTTTGTCGTTTCAGTCTCTTGTCAAAAAGCCAGAATTCTTGGGTCGTTTCTGCATCATTGAACAGTTTACATTTTTGTATACGATTGAATACTTTCATGTAGTTAGCAGCATTCCGAAGATATCCAGGTATCGCCGGCAGCGAGGAAGTTTATAACGCTGTGGCTATATCAGTATATGCCCGGCAACAGTCTCAAATAGACTAAAATGTTCACCAAATTTCCCCAGAAAGGCCTTTCTCAAACCTCATGAAACTATTATATCTTTGTTTAGAAATGTCAAGCGATTCCAAAAATTATTTTGGTTTTTTCAGTAGTTGAAGAAATGTCTGAGCCTGGGCCCACTACAACTTCGGTATGTTATTGACACGCTCAGACTGCCGGGCATGGTCTCAAATGGACTAAAATGCCCGGCAGTCGGAAATTTGTAGAAGCATATCCACCCGTTTGAGAGTATTCGATGTTTCTATCAATGTTATATAACTTTGTGCTCCCCCCCCCCCCCCCGCCCCCAGGTTCAGAAACTCAAAAAAAGCCCAGGCAGAACAGCATTAAGTAGAATTTCTTTTAAAATTTAAAGCCCAGGCTTAGACATTTCTTGAACTACTGAAAAAACCAAAATGATTTTTGGAATCGCTTGACATTTCAAACGAACATCTTATACTCTCAAGCCGTTTGTATGAGTTTAGCAGTGGAAATTCTGTAACACTTTCCGACTGCCGAGCTGAAAATTTTCGAAGTGTCAAGGTCATAGCGATTTCATAGTATGCCCCCGCGAGAATATCCCATCAACTACACAGCCAAAATAATTTTTGACATTTTGACATTTCTAAACAAAGATATAATAGTTTCATAAGGTTTGAGAAAGGCTTTCTGCGGAAATTTGGTGAACATTTTAGTCTATTTGAGACTGCTGCCAGGCATATAGCCACAGCGTTATAAACGTCCTCGCTGAGATGCCTTATCAGACGGGTGTTCCGAAAACGCGGGGTCGGGGTGCGGGATGCGGGGTGCGGGGTGCGGGGTGCGGGGTGCGGGGTGCGGGGTGCGGGGTGCGGGGTGCGGGGTGCGGGGTGCGGGGTGCGGGGTGCGGGGTGCGGGGTGCGGGGTGCGGGGTGCGGGGTGCGGGGTGCGGGGTGCGGGGTGCGGGGTGCGGGGTGCGGGGTGCAGTTTGCGGGGTCAACAAAAACCGAAGAAGAAAGATAACAATAATGATAATACAGCCAAAATAAAAAGAAAAACAAACGAAAATAGCTAAATAGATACGAAAATACAATAAAAAATACAAGAGAATGTAAAAATGGAGTGAGAACAGGAGCCCATTGTGAGAATTGAATATTTGACTGTCACGCGACCCAATAAATAAGCGAATAAATAAATAAATAAATAAATAAATAAATATTTATATATAAATAACGAGAATTTTTTTGTCATTTGTAATAATCATGAGGTCACTGTGGAACACTATTTTTCACTCTCTTTTTTATTTTATTTCATTTCTGATGCATTTTCACCGCTTCTGTGACCAAAACAAAACGCAGCTGAACCATATGTTGAGCGATCCGAGAGAATCAGAGTTAGTGGTTCGCACGATGTTGATTTCACGCACGAAATGAAATGCGGTGCGTGAAATGTTCATTTCACGCACCGGTATCGCGAGGTCATGGGTTCGATTCCCGTTCAAGCCTGAATAGATACACCTTCACTGCGATGATCTTCATATAATTCTATCTTTATCCGCAGTTCAAATCTATGATTATTTCATATAGTCATATTCGAAAATAAAATTGTGCACTATTTTCATTGCATAGGAGATGCCAGTGCCAGTAAGGGATGGACCATTATGTATTTGATAGGAGGGGATGGGGTGGGCATTTTTTTTCTGCAGGAATTTGTTTTCGCGGCTAAAAGCTTTGTATGAATTTTATTTGACTAGCTTGCGATGTATTTCTTTGCTTTGTGCCGCTGTGCACGATTTTTATTTCTTCTGCAGACAATGTACAGGAATTTTGTTTTCTAATTTGCCAACCACCCCCAGCCCCCTTCAAAAAGAAAATTGTCCTTCAGTAAACAGCTATGTCTATGACTTGGCATGGACAGCCAATTGTTCAATTCACTTTTTTTGGAAACAAATAACTTGTGTTTTTGGAAATAACAATATTTATTAAATTCATGCAACCAAAACTGCAACTGAACGGTATATCGAGCGATCAGAGCCAATAGAGTTAGCAGTTCCTAACATGTTGATTTTACACACGAGAATAAAATCGTGCACTGCTTGCGCAATTGTTCCCGTAAATTTGCAATCTTCGCATCGTCAATCTTCTGCTTGATCTTAGCATCAATTCAATCTTGAATTCTTGAATTTTGGGCATCGGTACAATCTCTGCAACACCGCAACTGCTTGTACAGAACACACAGAACAAGTGCTCAGCTCTTTGCTGTAATGTCTACGTTTGTTTTGAAAGTCACGACATCCCATTTTGTTTCAAAGTCCCAGCAGTCCCCATTTGTAATATCCTTTGGTCAGTCTGTTATCGAACGTATAGTGCACAATTTCAGTTCTCGTGCGTGAAATTGGTTAGCGTGAGATGCAAATAATCAATGTTCTCTTTATTTGTATATTTTACTTGTACATTTAAATTGTATTTGTGTATGTATTAAGCTATTTTGTTTTGATTTCGTCTCTTTTGTTATTATTTCAATTTTTTTTCGGTGTTTTTGACCTGCACCCCGACCCCGCGTTTTCGGAACACCCCCTATCTGGACATCTTCGGAATGCTGCTAACTGCATGAAAGTATTCAATCGTATACAAAAATGAAAACAGTGCAATGATGCAGAAACGACCTAAGAATTCTGGCTTTTTGACAAGAGACTGAATGTAGACGACATTTTTGAACCCTCGACATTTTTCCCTCGACCCTCGACATATTACCCTCGACCCTCGACCCTCGACAAAAACCTACACTCCGGTTGTTGATGACTCAGTGTTTAAGTGTTGTTTTTCTTTTGTTGTCTCACTACGGGTGTTGATGACTTGGTGTTTAAGTGTTGTTTTTCTTTTGTCGTCTCTGTTGTTTTGACAAAGATTCGTTATTATGAACGGATAATAGCTGACGGAGTCAAATGGCACGGACCACTTAAGTCGTCTCACCTTAACCCTGGCAGATGACTGCCTTGGAAATCCGTTCTTTATCACTCCTACATCCATGGTCGTTCCCCCGATATCACTCACTACTGCATCCTGAGCTCCTGACAGGAATGCTGCTCCGCACATGCTGTTTGTTGGACCTGATGCAATTGCATACACGGGAAGATGGCGAATTTGGTCCGCACTGCAAGAAACAGGAAGAAGCGACAATATGTCAGACAAACAAACCAAACGAGGAAAAAATAATTCTAACTGGCAGCAGGTGCCCAGCTGAATCAACTACACACAGTACTAGTCCTAATTTGATTCTCAACAGTAACTCCACTAAGGCCCTTCACTCCTAGAGTCAATTTAAACCAGTTAAAATGGATCTAACTTTTGAGTCTATGAATAAATTTTCAATACTTTGCAAAACAATATTTGCGAATAGTTCCCTGTTTTGAGCTTGTTCAATTCTTGTCAAATGAAATGATCAAGGTGACGATCACGCGCAATAGAATAGAATTCAGATAACTGAGCGAGAGTTCCAATTTAGTTGGTTGCCGAGAACAATTAAACATTCTTTTTTTCTGAATGTGGTGTTCAAAAAGTAAACCTAAGTCCATGGTGTAGCTAACAGTAAAATGTGGCCGTGAGGAAAAGCTTGGCGCGCTGGCCGACAAGAGTATTCACGTTTGTTTGCCAAGTTGGAATCGGTGAAAATTCGATTGCTTGCAACTGCTCCTGTCCTGTCTTTCTTGAATTTTTTTTGGCGGGTTATCTCAGGATTTTTTTTAAATTTTCACAAAAGAGGCGTTTTCAAAGCCATTTCAAGATAGATACAAGAAACCTACTTTTAGGTTCTTTTTTTTTGTAGGCTGAGTGATGGGGTTTTGTTAGTGATCCGGCCTTTATTAAGTAATTGAAAACGCCCGCTCCTTTAGGGCATAACCTTCCTGGCTGAACTACGTGATAACTAAAGAAAGCAGATTGTGGAAGCTGAAATATATGATACGACGACAAATTTGAGGTGCTTGGAAAAACATGTATCGAGTTTCACTACACCATGCACCCTGACCAAAGCTGTCCAAACATGCATGACAATTTCTACCTGAAGATCATTTACTTTATTATGGTGCCATCGTTTTGTGTCAGATAAAACGGACACTTCAAGCCAAGCGTCATCAAAGCCCTACAGAATGCAGACACTGTCCGCTGACAAAGTGGCTTCAGGCTCTCATTGAGAACAGCAGCATTCTCGCGCTCCAGGAGTCCAACGAGGCCAACCTCATGGGAGAGCGTCATACTCATGTCTGGATACACAGCTTTGATGATATCTGCTACTTGATTTTCTTGGTCTCCTTTGGCAGGGGAGAACACTCCAGCAATTACAACATTTCTTATACCTAAGAATATTGAGCACAACGAAAAGTTCAAGAAGCAGCACACTGTTGATCATTGCATTGTTAGAGGGTGAATTATACAGTTCTGCAGTGCACAGACCACTAAGAAAGGTTTACACTCAACTAAAAAAAAAAACGTTGTTAGGTAAAAAGCAGAAATCCTTGATGACGCGACCTAATGGTGCTCTATGAAGCGTGAAAACTTGCCGTGAAGATGTGAACATTATAAGAACACAGCATGCCTTAATCTACCCTTTAAATTATCGTCGAAAGAAAATATTTTGAATATCAAGAAACGAAACCCAGTAACAAACTTGCCCTGCCATCTTCCCGGAGTTCCACTGTGTCCCATTGTCCATCTTTTATACTTTTCACCCGACAACGTTTTTTCAAACGGGTGTACACGTCAGAGTAATAATATCGCACACAATAACTTTTTCATTAGTCTGCATTTAACTGCTAATAATGATATTACATTGAAATGTAAAATACAGAATAACCAAGGGACAATTTAGTATGCGCAATGCACAACATGTACAAACCCTTTCCTAATAAAAGCGACTTGAAGGTCACTTTAATTCAACCTGCTTTGTTCACGGGAAATTGAAGGCAAGAGTTCCACTTTGAGATTTACTTCTACTCGTGTAATCTATGAGTTGAGATTGGAGTTGGTCATGCAATGATTATGTAAGACAGCTGCGAAAGGCTAAAACTGAAGTAGTTACGTACGAAAGACCACGTTTAAAAGTCCAATAGCTAGCGTACCTGCTCTATGAACTTCTTCAATCGTTCTCTTCACTTCTTCCTCATCAACGTCTGTTATACAAGAGCAATTGTACTGATATCCTCCACTGAGGAAAAAATACATTCCACCAATCACCTTCCTTAAATCAGCAGGAAAATCACAAAAAGGTGGTACTGCTCTTGTGGCTGGTCCACATAACCTTAACACAGCTACCTTTGCCAAGCTCTTTCTCTGGCCTATAGGGTTCACAAAATGGGCTGTGCCTATGTTAACCCTTGATACATATTGCGGGACTGGGACTGGGACTGGGACTGGCATGAGTGGCGAGTAGACGCGTTCGCTAAAGCTCCGCTCGCGTTTTTGACTTTTCCCTCATTTTTTCCCGCCTATGGCTGATATCTTCGTATCTGTAAAGAGGAAATTGACAGAAAGAAAGAGTTCCAGCTCTTCAGAATCAAATTCGCCGGAAGGGAAACGTACAAAAGACGAAAACGAAGACGAAGTCCTACGAGCATTAAACATGGCGGATGATATGGCAGGCAAACTGGACAAAATTATTGCTCAACTTAGGAAACTTGACAGTATCGAGACTACGTTAAATGAAATTTGCAACAAAGTCGCTAAGATTGAGGGGGAGGTTAAGAAACTGCAAAGCGACACAAGCTTAATGGACGGAAAAGTTAAAGGAACGGAAACCAAAGTGGAAGAAATGGACAAAGGGCTAACCTGGTTGAATGAGCAGGTTGAGCAGATACAAAGTAAGATTAAAAAAATGGAGGATACAAAGGAAAAAGAATTTTCAGAACTTCATTCGAAACAACTTTATGCTGAAGCGTATAGCCGCAGAGAAAATCTGAAATTCTTTGGAATCCCCGAAACGGAAACCACTTCTTCGGCAGAGCGAGATGGTGGAGACACGCATAAAGTTTTGTGTCAATTTATCAACAATGTCCTGGGATTTGAAGATCCTGCTAATCGCATAGAGTTTCAAAGGGTCCATCGTATTGGTAAAGTGAAACCAGAGAAACCGAGACCAATCATTGCGCGCTTTCTGCGCTTTTCAGACAGGGAAAGAGTGCTGAGAGCAGGATTTCAGTTAAATAAAGATACAGGCTTTAAGATCTTGGAAGATTTTCCTCAGGAGATCATTAATAGACGCCGTTCGCAGATGTCGAGACTTATGGAAGCCAAGAAGGCTGGAAAGAAGGTATCCTTTAGTAGGAGTGAACCGGACAAGTTATACATAAATAGTGTTTACGTTCCGGCCTGACAAATTAAATACACTGTAGCGAAAATATTAATAGCAAATAATTGCACAGCGAACGTCAGTCGCAGTTTTGGCCTGCATGGCGGGAAATACGACAACGTAAATTGAAATATATTGGGCAATACGCAGCGGTTGCTTGTGCTTCGCTTACAATTTTTCATTTTTTTTTTCGCATGATAGGTAAGCGATATTTTTGTTTTGAGCCCTCACAGTTGGTTTCTGGGGCTTTACTTGTGCCAAGAAAGATCTCTCAGGATTGTTTGCTGAGTGTTGTTTGTACGTATTTGTCATTTTTGTGTCCTATTCTTACTATTATTATGTCCTTCTTTTTGTTTTGTCGCGTTACTTGTGCTTGTTTAGTCTTTGTCTTTGCTTTCTACAGGCAGTGGGGTGAATACAATTGTAAATTGCCTTATCGGAAAATGAATGTAATTAAGCAGTTATTTGCCTTATTCAAGCAACATAATAACGGTCATGGCAAATGTCAATTTTAAATTTATTTCACTAAATGCTCGGGGGATTCGGGATTTGAACAAAAGGAAATCCATTTTTTCGTGGCTGCAAAGGCAAAAAGCTGACATAGCTTTCTTGCAAGAAACGTATAGCACGTGTGATGTAGTCGACAAGTGGAGATTTCAGTGGCCTGGAAAAATTTTTTACTCGCATGGCACCAATCATAGCAAAGGAGTTATGATACTTGTTAGTGATAAATTGCAATTCGAACTTAAGTCCGAAGTTCAAGACAAGGATGGTCGTTATATTTTGATTGATGCGGTTATTCAAGACTCCCCCTTTTTATTGTTAAATATTTATTCTCCCAACAACACCGCAGAGCAATGTACTTTTTTCTCAGGCATTTTGAACACCTTGGAAGAAGCAACTCATGATTCGGGCCGTCAGCTCATTATCGGAGGGGATTTTAATGCTCATTTAGATCCTGAGCTAGACAGCGCAGGCGGGAAAACAATTAGGAAAGACTCGGTTAAAAATATAATAGACATCAAACTGGCTTTTGATTTGGTCGACATCTGGCGAATCAGGAATACTGATAAAAAACAATATACATGGAGGCGGAAGAGACCTCTTATTCAACGGCGTTTGGATTATTGGCTAATTAGTGACTGCCTTCAGGATATAATCGAACACGCTGACATTATCCCCTCAATAAAGTCCGACCACTCGGCTATTACTTTGCAAATAAATAGCATTGAAGATCAAGTTCGTGGCCCTTCACACTGGTGTTTCAATTCGAGCCTTTTAAACGACGAAAACTACGTTGAGTTAATTACCGCTAAGTATGGTAAGTGGATACAGGAATTTGCAGATGTTCAAGACAAACGCCTTCTTTGGGATTTGATTAAATATAAAATAAGGCAATCCACTATTTCCTACAGTAAGGGAAAGGCCAAAGAAAGAAGAAATAAGTTTCAAGATGTTGAAAACAGATTAAAAGAGAATGAAAAATTATGTGCAGAGAATCCAACCGAGGAAAATATTGAAGCTCTTGAAGAGTTAAAAATCGAATATAATTCTTTGTATGACTACTTCACTCAAGGCAATATTATACGTTCGAGGGCGAATTGGTATGAGAAAGGGGAAAAGAATAATAAATACTTTCTAAGCCTTGAGAAAAACAATACAATGAAAACATGCATAAGGAGATTAGTGAACAAACACGGAGAAGAAATCACAAACAGTAAAGCCATCATGGCCGAATTAAAAGGTTTTTATCAAGATCTTTATGACAACAAGGATAAGGATACTTGTGTGGGTGATATTCGTAGTTACACTGGAAACTTAGGAATACCCTTACTATCAGAGAAGCTGCAGCGTCAGTGTGAAGGGTCCCTAACATACGCTGAATGTTTAAATGTTCTAGACACTTTAAAAAATAACAAATCGCCCGGCAACGATGGTTTGACAGCGGAGTTTTATAAAAAATTCTGGCCTTTATTGGGAACATTATTGGTTGACTCTCTGAATACGGCTTTCGTTCACGGGAAGCTATCAAATTCGCAAAGACAGGGAATAATTCGACTTATCGAGAAGAAAGATAAAGATAAAAGATTTGTGGAAAATTGGAGACCTATATCTTTGCTAAATGTAGATTACAAAATTGGATCCAAAGCCCTGGCTACAAGGTTAGAGAAAGTTCTCCCTGAAATTATACACGAGAATCAATGCGCATATGTGAAGGGCAGAACTATCTTTGATGCAGTGAGATCAATTGGTGATATCATGGAGTATACTAAATTAAATAACATTCCCGGGCTGATGACCACCTTCGACTTTAAAAAGGCCTTTGACTCAATAAGCTGGCAATTTCTCACAGAAGCATTACGATCCTTTAATTTCGGAGAATCGTTTATTCGTTGGGTGAAGGTACTTTATTCAGATATTTCAAGTTGTGTGATGAACAACGGCTTTGCTTCTGAACTTTTTGAAATCAAACGTGGTGTTCGACAAGGTGACCCACTATCCCCTTATCTTTTTATCATTGCACTTGAAATTGTAAATGTGGCTATACGTAAAAATAAAGAAATTGAAGGAATTACATTAGGGAAAAACGAAATCAAGCTCAGTATTTTCGCAGACGATTTAACCACTTTCGTTAAAAACACAAAATCATTTCGCCTGTTAGTCATGCTGTTGGAGAACTTTGGTAACATATCAGGGTTGAAAATAAACGAGGAAAAAACGGAAGCATATTGGTTGGGAAGTTTGCATGCAGCCCCAGAGAACATCGGAATTTCCACAGTTAATAAACCAATGAAAATTTTGGGGATATACTTCACCTACGACTGGCAAAAGTATCAGGAACTTAATTTCGAGAGTATCATCAAGTCTATCAAAAAATCTATCAATCTTTGGAATTGGAGAAACCTAACACTTCTTGGACGAATACAGATAATCAAGACGTACACAATGCCTAAATTTATGTTTAGAGCAGCACAAATACCGTTAACAAAAGATATCATCAAAGAAATCAACACAGTTTTATTCCAGTTTGTGTGGAGAGGCCGCAAAGATAAAATAAAACGCCTGTCTCTAATCGGTGACTACAAGGATGGCGGGTTAAGAATGCCGCACGTAGAATCCCTTATAAAAGCTCAAAGGATTAATGTCTCAAAAAGTATTTAGATGGAAACAAAAGCACATGGAAATTATTTTTGGATCACTATCTTAGGGACTATGGAGGCTCCTTCCTGTTGAAATGTAACTATGATGTGTCTGACCTACCACGTTGTTTACCTAAGTTCTATCGAGAATGTCTTTGTGAGTGCTCTTCATATAATGCGGATAGTTCATGTGTCTCCTCTCCATCTCAAGTGCTCAACGAAATCATTTGGAACAACAAATCTATTCGCAGAGATGGTAGACCTTTGTACAGAAACAAAATTAAAAATAAAGGTATATTAAGACTCGGAGAAATCCTAACTCTCAGGGATTATAAATTAAAATCTTGGGATCAGATGAAAAAGAATGCAATAACAAATGCAGAGTATTTTCTTTTAATAGGTATCTATAATGCAATTCCTAAAGACTGGATAAACTTATTAAGGACTCAATCAAATTCGTCAAATGTGGCCTCGTCTAATGACAACGCAGATCCACCTGACGCATCTCTCCCTTCTTCGTCTAGAGGGGTATATTGGGACCTAGTAGAAAAAATAAAAATTGCTCCAACTGCTGAGTCTAAATATGAAGAAATTTTTTCTGCGCATGACTTACGGTGGGAACAGTTCTACCTTCTCCCGAGAAAGGCAACTCTTGATTCCAAAACAAGAGAATTTCAGTATAAACTGTTGCACAGAATTATTTACACAAATAAGATTCTTTATAAAATGGGCTTGGTACCGTCACCTATGTGTTCCTTTTGTGGAAATACGGAGGAATCTCTCGAGCATTTGTTTATTTATTGCGATATCTCAAAACATTTCTGGTCATCATTGACTGAGTGGTTAAATGAGTTTGGTTTTGATGTTAGGTATCTGAGCACTTTTGACATAGCGTTTGGTCTGACTAGCAAAGACAGTCTATTATTAAATCATGTAATTATTCTCGGTAAATATATAATTCACCAAAGCCGCTCTTTAAACATAAAACCCACTCTAACACTGTTGAAAGCAAAAATTCGCTCTACCTATCAAATAGAAAGTCTTATAGCAAAGAATAATGAGGACTCGAAAATTCATAAGCAAAAATGGCAAAAACTGCTTCCTTTCGTTGACAGCTCTTAAGGAATTTTAATATCAAGTAATCTACTTAATTGTTGTAAACATCTTTTGTTTGTAGATAATCATTCTGTAATGCATTCTGTAATTGTTGCTTTCTGTAATGTTTTTGCGTTTTTTAATGTAGGCCTGCCTTGTACCTTGTACTTTGTTTTGTGGTTATCAATAAAGGTTTTTGTATTAAAAAAAAAAAAAAACATATTGCGCAAGATGTGGTTGAAACTCTTTTGGTAGTTTCGTTAGTGCTGCTCTTATAGCGTTAGTAACTCCCGATGTGGTGTCTTCTGTTGTAGGAACTTTAACTGCGCACAACACTTTTAGCTGTCTAAGGATTACAGCATCAGTGTTTGTTCTACCAAGATCCACTCCAATACAAAGCCACATAACTAAATTATCTTTGCTGGCCTTCACACTTCTACCGAGGAAAAAAGCGATTCAAAAATTTTGCATCAGTTTCGTGTAGTAAAACCATAACAAAAATAACCATATATGCACTCGTTCAGCCCGTGCACTTAATAATTATGTCACCTCGTTACCGCTGTTAGGCATGTTTAATTTTAGGATGTTCTTGCACATATGTAGTATTGAATACCTTTCCTCTTCTAATGAAAAATGATTTTATTGTTGTCTGTTATGGACAATAAATCAAAGTAAAGAATCACAAAATGTATAGCTTTACCCCAAAGGCATGTGATTACAGTTATTGAGGGAACTCGATAAAAAATATTCACTGCTGTTACTCTAGAGGTAACCAGTTACTTATCATCCAATCTCATATAAGTTGATCCGTCCTTATTTTCCAACTGGGGGAACAGGCTCAAGTCAAGATATGATTTTTCAAATTGTCACCGAATATCTCTTTCAAAATATCTTAACCCTAAATCAATTCTGAGAAGTCGTACCGCAGCTCCTCTATGCATGCAGGTCCACTATACTGAAGTAACTTCAGGGCCCGGTTGTTCGAAAGCAGATTAGAGCTAATCCTGGGTCAAATGTTGTCCAAGGTTTCTGATTCTTTTGTTAAAAAGCATTACCGCTGCTATTGTTAAGTGACAGTTTGAAGGCAACCAAAGTGAAATTGTTAAATAAAAATAATTCACTGGAATCCATGTCGTTATGGAATAAAAGTGAGTTAAATATGCCGCTAATCTTGGGTTAGCTTAACCCTACTTTGAACAACTGGGCCCAGTTTCTAACAAATGATAAACTGGGATTAGTTTCCATAGAAACTGTGGTGATTGATAGGAGAGGGAGTGAAAGAGTTCAATTTGATATTAACTAAGTTGATAGTATTGTTGATATGGTAAATTGGTCACCTTAAATTGGATCAGTTCGATCTAACAAGAGCGAGCGATCGAAACTTCTCTACGGTGACCAATTAGCCTTATACCAACTCATCTCATATCACTGAAATTGAAGAGTTTCAGTTTTAAACATTTGTTTTGAAACGTTGCATGACGAGTTGGATGCGGATCCATGCCAGTGAGCAACATAAGAATAATAACAAGCAAAATATTTAGTAGGTCTGTAAAAACTAGGCTAAGTTACTTTGTAGAAACAGTTTCCTTGTGGCATGAAATCCCATTGAGACCTGGCTCAGCATTGCTGCGCAGGGTCACTTTGTGCCGGAACGAGTTTTCAACCGATGGTGTATCTGCATAGCTTAATTTATCAGCATTTAATTAGAAACTTATTCTTAGTTACTTTTTTGCAAACACCGTTCGCCGAAAGATGTTACTCCCGCAATCGTCACTACAGCTTTCGTGGCACGCCAATAAGAATATTTTTTTTATATAAACTGGAATGTTTTATAGAGATTTCCACCACTGAGAAAAATCGTAATTGGTACATGTAAAATTACGATAATTTTACATGTGAAAATACGGCCAATCAGCTTTCGCGACGTCACGTGCCTTCTTTCGCGCCACTTTTGACAACGGATTGCCCATCGAATTCGTAGTTCTCGATCTCTGTTCGCTAAGCTCGTTCAGAAAAAATAAATAACTACTAACAGTTTACGATGGCCTCGAGTAATACACCACAAAAAACAGCCAAAAATTCGGCAAGTGAAAGATTCGTGTCCCTCATCGACGAAGACTTGAAAGATTTGTCGAAGCTGAGGCCAACAAAAACACTCATGGAAAGATGCACAGCCAAATAAAAACGAAACAAGACAACTCCAAGACATACCGCCTCCAGAATTAGACGCCTACCTCAACAGATTTCTCTTGTCTGTGAGAAAAAAGTCTGGTGATAAATATGAGCCAACAACCCCCGCACTCAGAGGAGTTATCCCTTCTGTTCGATTCTGTTGAGCTGAAAAACCTACGCTACAGCGAGTCTATAATCGAAGGACAACGTTTGACAGTTGAATTGTTTGAGAGGCACTTGTTTATGCGAATTTCTTAATTTAGAGACGAGACTGTGGATCAGTTCAGTTGTGTGTTTGTTCGACAACGAGCGGCGAGTTGCGACTTTTTCGGAGTTGAGAATGATCATATTCGGGTTAATCGATAAGTGCTATTCCAGTCGCAAGTTTAGTCTGGAGCAAGAAGGTAGGGTGACTTTAGATTTTCTGCTAATGAATACGGACAAATAAAGTAATAAAGAGTAGTAATAATAAAATGAAAATAAAATAATAGTGAAAGGTTTTCTATTGTGCTAATGAATGTATTTGAAAATTGTTTGTTTGAATCAGTTGAACTGGAATTACTGTTATCTTCTGCCTTCACGCTTACTGCTGTTGCCTTTAAATAAAAATTGTTTAGTAATATTGTGGGCTTTTGTGTTTATATGATAAACACAATAACACATGGTTGCTTGGAGATATGGAATTTCTCTTCTCGTGTTCAGTTCGTTGGACACTCGAAGAGAAATTCCATATCTCCGCGCGCCCATGTATTATTGTCTATATATTCTGCAGACTTTCTTGAATATCGACAAGCGCTTAATATTCTGTCTGTATGTATCTGAGACATGCATAATCACTAGTTCCGGGTTGGCATGAAACTAGACCACCTAAAAGGCAAGGCAGAAGCCCTGAAGATGAAATAATGTTGACAGTTTAAGGCTGGGAACTGTTTTTCACCCTTTCCTGCCAAAGGGAAAATCGAGGAAAAATGCAAAGAGACTGACATAAAAGAACTGCGTAACAGCTCACAGTTGAATGGTGGGTCGCTCGCTTTCATCACGGACCTTCAGAGATTCAATCATTCGTTCACTGGCGATGATCAACTAATTTGGAAACAGTTGACTCCCTAGGAGAGGCGAAGGGTTCACAGTATGCAAAATAAATAACAAATTGTTTTTGTAAATTCAAGGACGAAACTTGTGCGAGATCCGATTAAACGTCATGGAGGAAGAGGAACCCGTTGTAACCGTTGTAAGTCTATATAAAGAATTTCAAGGGCTAAGTCGCAGATCAAATAACAAACTTGAGATCTAATCTTACCTGAAAAACTCCTTGTTGAGAATTTGAACTTTGCTAGGAAATTCGAAACAAACATTGTAAGCTTTTTATACTGCATACAACACGGAACAAACCCAAACCCTAAAGATGTAAGAGTTGTAGTTCCCTTTGATTTGGGACGAGAGGTCGACACTTAAGCCTTTTGTGGCTCATTAATCAAACAACTCTCACGGAGAAACCACTTAATGCCGCGATGGTTTGGAGTGAACTCTAAGTTGTATGCTTTACCCTGAACTTCGAAGAGTTCTTCCATTCAGTTTACGTTCTGCAATTCAGTTGAAGTGTCCTTAGTTGCCGAGCTGACAATGGGAGGCTAGACTGTTGAGTACTCTTAAGAGGTACCTTTTGCTTAATCATCAAAGCACCTAGTTAACAGACGCAGTGATATTGGCTTCATCAATTTTGATAGTGACGTTGGTTCTCTCTTCCGTAAAATTTCACTTGACGCTTTCCGTTATAATCAAACAACTCTCAAAGAGAAACCACTTAATGCCGCGATGGTTTGGAGTGAATTGTAAATTGTATGCTTTATCCTGAACTTCGAAAAGTTCTTCCATTCAGTTTACGTTTTGCAGTTCAGTTGAAGTGTCCGTAGTTGCCGATCTGACATAAGAGGCTAGACTGTTGAGTACTCTTAAGAGGTACCTTTTGCTTAATCATCAAAGCACCTAGCAAACAGACGCAGTGATATTGGCTTCATAAATGTTGATAGTGACGTCGGTTCTCTCTTCCGTAAAATTTCACTGGACGCTTTCCGTTATAAAACTTTGAATTTTATACATATATTTACAATATGATTTTGGCCAATTGGAGATAAGTCGGTCAATAAAACTAATCTTGCTTGACAGTTTTTTGGAGATGTGAACTCGGGACCGAATCGACATGTTTATCGATGCTTCTTACATTGTAACAAGCCAATATTCACTTGTGAGTTTAAACTTTGTTATGATAATGAATTAAAGAGACACATAAAGTAGAATGAATGTTGGTCACAGAAGACTGTTCAAGCGAATACACATAAGTCAGTATTGTATGAATATCACTGGAATCGATCTCACAAAGCAACAACAGCGTTACAGTATGGAATTTTAAGGTAATCCCGGAGACTGCTCAGCACAATTCATCCACTTGCCAACACGACGTTCGTGTCAATTCTTCGGATGTTCTTCCTAAAAGGTTATAGGATGTAAGTTTGTTAAGTTGTGTGTGCTGCAATATTGCCTTCTTTAAATACAATCGGTCTTTATCCGGTTCCATGTGTTTTCTCTTTGCCTAACCGCTTGCAGGTGATCACGATTCATTCGAATACGATTCCTTTGTATTAAAACAAGTATTATATACCAGTTTGATTCGAAAATGAAAGGAGTAACTCATGGAAAGCAGTATTAGAGCTTTACAGGTCGGATTTGCAAATTAAAGCGTTTCCAAATCTCCAATGAATGCTTGAATTAATAAATACACGCAGATGACGTCATTGAAATGTCGAGGTTAGCACGTTGGATGGAGAAGGAAGAGGGTGTTAAACCAGAAGTAAAACCTGTGCCATAATACAGCTGCTATATAACAAATGTAATCTTCGAGAGTTGTCCACCACAGGAAGGTCTCCGTTAGCTGAGGTCCACTGTGTATTAAATTGGGCCTTATTTAATACAGTTAAGTGAAGTGAGCTAAGCCAAAAATCTGCATATTGCCCCTGGTAAACAAAAGAATTCTGTCAAAGTGTGTTTCATAACTGGAAGTTCATTCCAAGAATGGGAACGAAAAAAAAAACAGTTTTGGTAGAGGGTCAACTCTTATTGCGTTTTAAGGAAACTAGAAAATTCCAACTTTACGTTTGAGCCCCTAATTTAATTTGAGCAACACTCAGCATAGGTGAGCACTCAGGGGTGATTCCAGCTGCATTTTCAAATGGGCTTTGGTGACTTTGGTTAGTGTGATTGGTGTTTGGGGCTTTGGTGATGACCAGTACTAAAATTAAAACAATTTTGCAATGAGCTTTTTAGTATACAGAATGAAATTATCAAATGAATGGACTCTTGAAGGGGGAACAAGCCATAATATGTTTTAATGATCTTTCCTAGAAACTTAATAGGAGAAACTTGAAAAATTGGTCAAACATTTTTCAAGTTGCAATCTCTTTCCGTTTTGGTCAAAAACACTTATCAATAAATAGTAATTTCTAAGAAGCCTGGGTCGTTTAGGACTCCTTTGATACAAATAATGGATTTTGGCTTTTCAAAGTTTCACTATGCTAGCTAGTATGGACCCTTGAACATCCCAGGAAGGGACATCTCTGCATAAGAGACACTCCTGGACTCGTAATTAAAACAACCTATCTTGTCTGATACATTGCAGGAACCATGACGATTGTAGCAGAGAAACATCTTTGGTAATTGCTATTAAGGATTAACGGTCAGGTCACCACGGACAGCAAAATGGCCGAAGACGAAGAGAATCTGAATCCAATGCCAGAGCCTCAGGCGAGAGAAGGAGATGCTTTTTTCGCTAGGTTTTCAATTAGAACTCCCGTGTTTTCTTTCTCTTTCTCACTAAAAATTGCTGACCAGAGGCTGGCCACAACAGTAGTGGTTGGGTGCGGTGTGGCTTTAGCAGCGTTTCTCTACAGATATCCGGAAAGCGTTGGGAGCGCAGTGAGAAGCGCTCTTGAAGGACCAGGACTACAAGTCCAAAACATCATATCTAACTCAATTATTGTCAGAATGCGCTGTGATGGAGAAGAGAGTCTATTAGAGATTGTGGAGAACTTCGAAAAAAAGAAAGTAAAGAAGAAATTAGAAGAGGCGTTTCGTAAAATTGGATGCTTAAAGGAGTCGGAGGAGTTGGTAGTGACTATCATGGATAAAGAAAACGTGTACAGAAAGGTGGACGAGATAAGGTATTGATATATTTCAAGAAGGAGAGAGCGAATCCCCCATACATGGGCCTCTTCCAATGAAAATTATTTGAAATCTATGTTTGGTTCTGTGTCATACTGCGTGCTTACTTTAAGGACGACACCTCATTGAACAGTTAGAATGACGTCAGGCTATTTAAGATCGTTGACGTGGGAACAGGAGATAAAAATAACTTTCGCAGCATAGGTGCGAATAATAAATTTCAAATAATTATCATGGGGCACTGGGATTCACTTTCTTACTTCATCTTCTCTTGTACATTTTCATTGGTTGCACTCCTTTAATGTGCAGCTTTTTCAATTGATTTGTCGCATCAATGCTACGAGACCGAAAGGTGACAGTGGGTAATTACATATATGTCCAATCCATGATTACCATAAGGAAGCAGTGCCACTTGATGGAAGAAGAAATATCATAAACATTTGATTCCGGGAAGGCAGTGCTGATTTTGGCAAGCTAGTTCACTAAAAACCCAAATCATCTCTTGGTCATTGTAAGCTTTGTGGATGTTACCGCTGATCTTCATGCATTGTACTGAACACCTGAATGAGAAATGAGAATTCGTATTATCGCCAAATTCTTGTTTGATTAAAATTTGACAAAAATTTTTTATTATTACGAGAAGGAATTATAAATGCACGAGAGGACACAAGCCCAGCGTGTATAAATATTCATTGCACGTGAATAACCGTGAAATAGACCAGGAAAAACAAAATAAAACTGTTGCTCATTGAAAGTTAATAACGACTGAAACCTGACCGAGAGTCAACCTTTTTACCTAATAAACAAAATGTTTATTCAGCCTAAAACTTGCTGGAACATCAAAAAGAATTATTATTCTAACGGCAATTAATTTAAGAGAAAAATCTGTAAGGGCAGTTTAGAAATATTTCTATTTATGCAAATCACGAACTTTTTGACTAATTTGTGCTGCACTTTAGCAGTTTTTAATTACAAATATCTTAAAATCGCAGCCACCTAGGAAACTCAATGTACATTAAGAATGTTTTGCTGTCATAAAAGACCTTTCAACTAAAAAGAGAAAGTGTTAAGTTTTATCTTTCTTGAAATATTGGAGAAAATGCAGGAATGACCAAATCAGCCCGTAAAAAATGAATCACGATTTCCTTGAAAACGCTCTTACAGATTTTTCTCTAATATCGCATACAAGTTGTGTAGGTTGAGTAGTTCAAATAGTTCAAGTTTCGTCATTAAGTGTCTGACTAGTTTTCGAGATATTCGACAATATTTAAAATGAGGGGTTGTCCATTACCGTTGCTATGGTGGCAGTTGTTGCTAGGAAACCAATGAAAAAATAAACTTTGGTCATATGTTGAAAAGGTGGCGTAGTATCAAGGAAATCGAAGTTCATCTTCTATGCGAAATTTTGATTTCAAAAGATACACTCCAAGGTCAAAAAAACTGTTGCGAGCCTCCTTAATATGAGCGAAGCAAGTAAGTTAAGCAAAACTCTATTGTCTTGGTTAGGGAGTATAGTCAACAAAACATTTTAAAATTTCTGCACTTTAGTGGAATATAGAGTAAAAAAAAACTACGCTTTCAGAAAAAAACTTGAGGAAGAAAACCTTTCAAGCGAAACGCTCAAGAGAGACGCTCAAGAGATGCACTCAAGTAAGACAAGCGCTCAAGAAAAAACGCTTAAGAAAGAGAGGGTACCTGCCCAGGTTGAAACTGGTAAGATTTTTATTATTTCTCATATTTGGATTATAAAAGAACTTTCTTCCCATATAGCAACACGAGTGAAAATTTCAGGAGAATAAGAAGAGCTGTGGAAGCACGCGAACCGTGGGCAAAAGTTTCTAAAAGTTGTTTTGCGTTCATCATCAGGCTGTGGAAACATAGAAAGAAAGTTTTTTAGTTGTATTTTATGAAAAAAAAACGCTAAAAATAATTTTCTCTGTTTCCATAGCCTGAAGTTGTAGTAAATGGACTGTAATATGAAATATAGTGAACTAAATGAAACTACAAGGGACCTTTCCCCAGCTCAGGAGTAATTGTCAACGCCTGGCCTCCCCCCTCCCCCAACGAAGCGTGTCAGTCGTTCACATACCAGACTTGAGGTACTTCTCATGGTTTATTTTTTAATTTTTCCATTATTTTTGAATATTTTCCAAGGCCTCAAGTTTGAATTTACAACAATATGGCTAAAATCCTCAAAGTCGGACTTTGGATTTGTTAGTTTACGATTGACGATAAGTGGCTTAGGAGTATCGTGTAGGGTGAACTTAATTATTTAACCTAATTATGCATGAGAGGATGGATTGCATCTTAGGACCTTTACTTTAATCTTAGTCTTAAGAGTTTTCTTTTCTTTTAACTACTGCTTTCAAATGTACCCATTAGATTAATCTATTTTACTTTCATTTTTTATAAATATGTCCTTTGAACCTTCATGAAGGTGTATGGCTTTGTATTGGAGTTGACGTCGGAGGTACTCACACTGACGCCGTTATCTTACGAAATAAAGAAGTGCTGTTTTCAGCTAAAGTGCTAACAACAGACGACATTTCAACGGGAGTCAGTGAAGCTATTAAAGAAGCATTAAGCAAGCTTTCAGAGGAACTAAAAACAGACCCTGCACAGTACGTTGCACGGATCAACATTGGCACAACCCATTTTGTAAACGCTATAGTCCAAAGAAAGGGTCTGACAAAAGTGGCTGTGCTAAGGCTTTGTGGATCGGCATCAAGAGCTATACCACCCTTGTGCGATTTTCCTGCTGATCTGAAGAAAGTGATTGGTGGAATGTACTTTTTCCTTAATGGCGGATACCAATATGACGGCTCTCCTATTACTGAAGTTGATGAGGAAGGAGTAAAGAGAACGATCAAGGAAGTTCACAACTCAGGTTAGGTTTACGTTAACTCGCGTTACTTCTGGCACTTGATAACTGCCGTGTTTAATTACGAACACACAGTCAAAGGTGCAGATAAAATTTAAACTTAGCGGTTACTTTTTAGATACATAAAAAAACTCAAGAAATGAGTAAAAAGCGTTAAATCAGAAAACCACCTAAAGCTCAGTCGGTACAAAACATTTCAGTGATGCACCAGGAAAGGTAAGCAGACAGCCGTCTTGGTGACATCGACTTTACCTGTCTTTCAAATGCCTCAATGGGAGAACGACCTAAGATTCAAAAGTTAACATTTATGACTACGGTCCCAAATTTTGGCAATCAATCTCCAGATTCCGAGAACCTGATATTTTAAGACTGGAAAAAATTGTAATATTTTTGAAGTGATTTCTCACACCTATCCTGGAGGGTATTTCAGCTGTATAGACAACGCACCAGTACACGTAGAAATAGGAGACGTCTGCACGCAGGCTACGGTACATGTCGGCCGAGCTTTGGGGTTCACACAAGTTGCTCTTCTCTACCCGTTTGAAGCTTACCGAGTTCTGCCGGTCCACTTTCTCTACGTCAGTATGAAACTTGTTTTTATATTTAGAAAATAGACGTACTGGATTTAAATCCATCTTAAACTATTCGTTAATTTACGTGGAAACTGTTTTGTTTTTTCATTATTATTGGGCCATGTTTGTGAAATAATTGATGCTTAGTTTTTGTCTTAAAGATACAATAACTTGAATGAGTTGTTACATTATCATGACAGTTAAAATAATTTTTTCCAGTATGTTTACTAAGAAAAAAATTGCTATCGTTGAAGTGCCCTTCTCGCCAAGCCACTGCCTGCCTATTTAATGTTGCGCTTTATATTCTTAGGTATAAGAAATGTTGTAATTGCTGGAGTGTTCTCCCCTGCTTCTGGGGAACAAGAAAACCAAGTTGCAGGTATCATTAAATCTGTGTGTCCAGAAATGAGTATGACGCTCTCCCGTGAGGTTGGCCTCATTGGACTCCTAGAGCGCGAGAATGCTGCTGTTCTCAACGAGAGCCTGAAGCCACTTTGTCAGCGGACAGTGGCTGCATTCTGTAGGGCTTTGACGACGCTTGGCTTGAAGTGTCCCTTGTATTTGACACAAAATGATGGCACTATTATAAGGTATATACATACATAAGTCATACGTTCTAAAGCAACGTCGAAGAGCAAATAATTACATTGTGAGCGCATAAGTTCATTTTCTACCTCTTTTTGTTGAGACGTTTTTGCGCGGCAGGAAAGTACTTCTGACGAAAACAGTACGTATTTCTCCTATGTTGTTTTCTGTCACTCTTAAAGAGATTGTTTTCAAGGCCTTGTTTTTACTAAAAAATATATATACATATATATCCAACAGAGAGATAAAGTACAGTGCCACAAGAAGAAAGTTAAAAGTGAAAATGTCCATTCGTCCAGAAATCAATGTAACCATGCTAAACTAATAAAAGCAACGCTGCGTTTTGCAGCCGCTCTTTTGGTATCGTAAATTTATATTTCCCTACTTTCATTACTTTCGCCGATTTTTCCCTTCACATTTCAAGATCATAGTATTTCAATCGGTGGAAGTTATATTCAAACCAGTCCTGCCATCGGACATTTTTCTTGGTATAAGAACAAGCAAATAACCTGCCGTTTAGGTTACACTAGATAACTTTTTCACGGTTGGTCTGTCCATTCTATGCCTCTTTTAATAATGGCTACAAAGAGAAGAAAGAGATGCTGTGTATGTATTTATTCCCTTGTTAGGATTTGGATTCGATATTTAGCCTTGGTTAAATTAATAATCTTATTATTTTTTCTACTTTGCTCTAGTGCGGAGAGATCTAGGCATCTTCCCGTCTACACATATGCGTCTGGCGCAACAAACAGCATGCGGGGCGCCGCCTTCCTGTCGGGAGCTCAGGATGCAATAGTGGTTGATATCGGAGGAAACACAACAGAAGTGGGAGTGACAAAGAGAGGATTTCCAAAGCAAGGGTCTACCAGGGTGAAGGTAACGAGCGAGAACTTCACAATGAATCTTTACCTTTAGTTGAGACCCCACCAAGTGGAATCACTGCAAATCTACCTTGTTAATTTATTCCACCAGACTATTCTTAGGTAAAGTGAAGATAGCCGTGTACAACTAACCCAATTTTCTAAAAGATCCCTGTACACTGATCTCCCAAAAAATGGGTAATAAAAACCTTGCAGGATAACTCCAAGGGTGTAAACGTTAGTAGAAAAGCACATGCGTTTCATAAATGATTGAAATGTAGAGCATTCATCATTTTTGACGCAACGCATAAGTTAACCTCTAATGAAAGCCTTATAGTTGACAGTGGAGTGAAATGATTCATTTACTTTTTGTTGCCAGTGAGATGAAATGATTCATTTGCTACATATTAATCCTTGTTAAGCGGTTTCTGAAAGACAGAGAATGCAATCGCCTTGTATACAGAATCTTTGAAAAGTAGCTAGTCTGTTACATCTTTGGCTCAGCGCCGGCCGAGTCATCTTTCCAGAAAAGATCTGTCATTAAGGTGTTTAAAAGTCAATTGTTCCACCAGTTCCATGGACATCAGAGAGGAACCAGAGTCAGTTTCGCTTGTGGCTAAAGCACGAACCGTGGGATCATTTATAATCTTAAGCAGACCACTTCTCTCCTCAGTGGGTAAGGTTTTTTTCAAGCGTGATACGCTATGGTCGACGTTCCCAGGACCTCCTGGCGGACCTCGTATTTAACGTACGATTTGGGGTTAAAATTGGCGTCATTTAGTTTTCCATCCTAGTTGTGATGCAGGCAGAAACTTAACGTTATTGTGGCGAATTACCTTTTAACACACTTTCTAGGCTTGTTAGTGTTAATTTGAAAAAATATACAGATCACTTTGTTAAAATAAATTACATTGATTCCTTGCCATAGATCGGGGGCGTGATCACCAACTTGCGAATGCCTGACATACTGAGCGTGGCGCTTGGCGGTGGATCGATAGTAAAGTCAAATGTAAGTCATTGTAATCTCAAGGATAAAATGAAACAAAACAAAACAAATAAAACTTATTCACAGCAATCTATGTCCAGCAAAGTAAACCCACAAGACAACCTCTTAACGATCACTTGTCCTTCTTCTTTTCCCGTCGTCTGATAATATTTCTTCACCAGAAAATAAAAATGATCACTAGATTACTAGATCTTCCTAATTCTTCTAATCATCAGGGAGTTATTACAGTTGGTCCTGACAGCGTTGGCAAAAACTTGACTTTTGAAGCTCTTGTGTTCGATGGCGGAAAGACGACATCCACCGACATAGCAGTCGCTTCTGGGTTTTATGACTACATCGGGGACAAGGAAAAAGTGAACGTCATTCCAGAAGACATTAGGATTAGATCCCTGCAAGAGATTAAAAGGAAGATTGAAGCAGCGATCGATCAGATGAAGGTACTCTCATTAGTATCTTTGTCCGGCAGTATGAATGAAAGTACAATCGATGGCAAGAATAGTCGAAAACCAAGAAAAAATTTGCCGTAGACCGCCTAAATTTCCCCATTATTACGTGATTTTACGATTTCCAAAGATTGGCAATTATAACGTAAGTTGAGGAGATGCAGACTACAAATGAAAAAGATCGGGTTATGATATCAGTTGAGCAGCCCGCCAATCGTCACTTGACCGAGAATCAATTCCATCTGTAAAAATCATTATTGAGGAATGTATGACTACACAAAGAATAATTTCTTTGATGACGTTCTGACTTCCCATTAGCTCAGTGCTGAAGACCAGTTGGTTGTCCTTGTTGGAGGAGGAAGCATTCTCGTCAAGCCAGGAGGGAAGCAAACCTTAAAAGGAACTTCGTATGTCATTCGTCCTATATTTTGTCAGGTATCTATCAATTTTTTTTTTGAATAAGTAATATTCAGTTGTTAAGTTCGCTTAATGTATTTTGAATTCTCACATTTTCTGTTTATACTATCGAGTCTCAACTTTTGTCAATTTTTTGTCTTTCGGTCAATTTTTATTATATTTAATAATAAGATATGTTTTTAAGTTATCGAGAAGCATGTTGTCACCATTTTTAAGGCGACTTCCTTACTCACATGATGTGAGCTGGTAGTCTGTTAGAAGCGGGCAAGAGATGATTCGCTTGTAGGGAACCAAACAAAGCGCTTGCTTGCTCATATAGTGAGGCTGCCTATGTTATATTTAACAATTAGATGTATGAACTCGAGATTTCTATCGCGTGATAGTTGATGAGGCCCAAGGCCGAATCAACTATCACGCATAGGAATCGAGAGCGAATAATCTAATTGTTTTAGTATAAATCTTGATTAATATTCCACTAAAGTGAAACGTTTTACGACATTGCGTTGTTATTTTGAACTATAAGACTGCGCCTGCTGCTCATCTTTTCGCTATTCATTATCTATCATGGAATAGATAGCGAGTAGGGTAGCCAATCAGATTGCAGCATTTTTGATAGAACGCTAGTAGATTTATACTAAAAGGGGATATAAGGCCCGAAGACATGGTGCAAGGTTCCAAGCCATTTCTAAATTGGATCACACGTCCATCCCTGAAATTGTGTAATTCAAAGATGAGGTAGAAGGGAGGCACAATCCGCGATATTATTGCATCGAAATTTGCTACGTTTCTATGTAGCTTAACTTCCTTTAATTTGCTTCCCACTAGTTTTGTAGGAAGCGAGAAAGCATTATGTAAACACTGGCTTATAAATACAACTAAACCTAGCACATACTAATTGATTGTCGCGGACTAATATCATTTTCCGTGGCAATAAACTAGGTTGCAAATGCTGTTGGTGCTGCTTTAAGCAAAGTCAGTGGAACGTTTGATCAGGTCATTCCCATGGAAAATAAAACACGGGCAGAGGCACGTGAATTTGCTGAGAATGAGGCGCGTAAAAAAACTTTGGAGGCAGGGGCTGATGAACAAACCTTGGAAGTGATTGACCTGATGGAAGTACCTCTAGCATACCTTCCTGGAAATGCAGTGCGCTATTACCTGAAAGTTGTGGGAGACTTGGCTGAGCCCTGTGCTGATGTCACCCAGCAATTATCAGAATTTGGTAAAAAATAAAATTCCCATATCTTACGTGGTCGGAAATGTAGTGTGCTTTTACTTAAAGTTGTGGGGGATTCGATCGAGCCCTATGCTAATTATCTCACATCTATCTGATCGGAAATTCTGCGGGTTATTACCTGAAAGATGTACGAGAGTTGACATAGTCTGTGGAGAGTCTTAAAGAATAGAACCAAAAGCCGGAGTACAATTAGTAAAATTGTGGTTGAATGGTCGACGTTAATCGACCTAGAGGGGCTACGTCATTGGAATTTCCACTTTTTTTAGTCAAAACTCAATCCCTCGACCATAATGTTCCGCTGACATACCTTTGCTTAGGCATCACTCGACTTAGCCATTACATTCGTATCTAGGTGTTTAGTGCCACTTCTCACACAGCCACTGCACTTGCATGCACTGTTTGGCACATGCTTACAGGCAAGCGCAAAAATTATTTACACTCCCCAAAACTTCTCTGGGTCTCATTTATTCATCTTCATGGTTGGAAAAAAATATAGTTTCTTGTTTAAGAACATAATGTTAAGCCTTTACCAGTGCGTTTAACCACTGGAAAAGCGCGAAAAATGTGTGTATGCTGAGTGAAATAATCCTTTTATAATCCTTCAGATAAGGAAATACGTGGCCTTGAACTAGCCGAAGAGTCTGCTACTACTCTGCAAGCCCCTCCTTTGGCGATGCAATTCAACGTAGAAGAAGACGCCATTGTGCTCAAAGATCCTTATATTGATCCAGTGACTGGGGACTGGATTCTAAACGAGTTTGATATCAAGTGTATATCCATTGGAGCTGGAATAATGGGGTGTGGCGGGGGAGGAAGTGCCTATCTTGGAAGATTGAAGGCCCTGGAAGTTATCAAGGCTGGGAAGGAAATCCGAGTTATTCACCCCAGTAGGTAAGCAAAATAGTGCTGATAATGGTAGCGGAGATTCACTTCTTCTTTGGAATGCTATTTTCTACTTTCTCTTTTAAAATGGACATATGCTTTTAGCTTTTCCTAAAAGATGCCATTTTCGCTGTTTTGGCTCAAAACAGGAGGCAGAGCGTCATTATAGTCGTTCATGTTTAATATAACTTACATGATACTTACAGAAACTAAACAAAGTATGCGGTGTCCTTTTTATGATCCTGATCATGGCAAGTTATGAGAATTAATATACAATACTGAGAGGAAGGAATATCACACCTAAGACACATTTTAACCAAAAGACATGTATCTAGCGAACGGAGATTTTCGCTACTTAGTTCTTACGAAGGAAAATTCGGATCAATTTTGCCACGGTATTCAGTGATAAAACAGCGAACGAATTTGGGGTGAGAACTATTCCAAGTTATTTTATTATACAAAAAAGGAAATTAAACATTGCTATTCACTTGATTTCCAGATTAGGCTCGTCACCAGAGCTGACTGGTCCTGTGGGAATGTCAGCTCTCATGGGGTCGCCCATGATCGATCTTGAAAAACTCTTCAGTGGTCGAGAAACCACTTCAGCGCTGGAGGCAGTTCAAGCTATTTTATTCAGCGGCAGTAAAATTAAGGAGAGAAATGTTGCAGAGGGCATAAGAGGTGTCGAAGATGTCCAAGACTTGATATCGCTGAAAATTGAGGTATGGGTGCATTCCCTGCTAGTTGCTTTGCAAAAATAGACTTTGCGTCAATTACATTTTACTTGAATTTAACACTTAGAAAGAAGATTTGTTTCAATGCATTTTATGGCGATTGAACTCATGTTGACCACAAGATGCTGTATCTCATTATTTTATCTGTTACCCAAGTGTCTCAGTAAAAAGCTCTTTTTTGTTACCCAACAGCCTCAATCAGACAAGAAGTTAGTCGCTATTATGCCTGCTGATATAGGAGGTGTTAATTCCTTGGAACCCTTAACAGCTGGGGCAGCATTGGGACTTCCAATTGTCGACGCTGACGGGGTAGGAAGAGCGTTCCCAGAGCTGCAGATGACGTTGCCGTTTGTTTATGGAAGTCCGCCATACCCTGCGGCACTCTCAGACGATAAAGGAAATGCTGTTGCACTGACGTTTGCTGATTCGCCTAAACGCTTAGAGGACTTCTTTCGAGCGAAAACAGTTGGTATGGGGTATGTATAAATTATGACAAAATAGTAACTGCTGGTTTGCATGTGACGTCATAAAATTCTAAAATCAAAACTCGCTAGGCCTGCTGAATTTTTACCGACAACATGTGTAAGACGACAAAAAAATATGTCTTTTTACAAGTTTCCAGCTCGGTAGCGTCCTTCGTTTTTAAACTAGACCATTTTGAATTTTCGAGTTCTCCGCCGTACGTGACATCAAGATGGCGCCGTGACAAAGCTGTCTTGTTTGAAAAAAAGGTCTTTCCTTAGGATTTTTAGCAGTTTGAAAATTTCAAGTATTAGGTGAGGTGTTTACGTGATATTATACTAGCTCACGAGCGAAAAGTAGTCGCTTTCATAGCAAAAGTGAATTCCAGGTGTTTTCTTGGATATCCGGCCGCCATATTGGTGCACCACGGCGGTACACCAATATGGCGTCTGCACACTGGGCTCTATAAATTTCCGTGGAACGTTTTGGCAAATAACTCAAGAACGCTGTACCGCACAGATCTGAGATTTGGAGAAGTTGTTTATTTATTGATCTTCGATGACATTTGAAATTCTTGGCTTCTTCTATTGAATGGTTTCGAATAAATTTTTGTATGGCGTGACAGTGCAACCCGGCAATACAAAGGGAAAAGAAACGACATCTTAGTAATTAGACCTTTTAAGGTCATTCCCCGGTATTGCATTACGCATCCTTACTGCGCACGATTTATTGCGTCATTAGCGCGTGCTCACAGTGCGCACACATCCAGGGAGTAACAGGTTTCCTATGAGGCTAAGCTCACCAGTAGAAAGAATAGTTATTTACTCTTAAACAAGCATGGGAACCTATCTCTTTTTCCAAATCTTTTTGACCTACCATTCATCCTCTTTTTGTTCAAAGAGCTAGAAAAAAAAACATGTTCGAATTCTTTTTATTTCATATTTCAGAACATTGCACGATAGGTAACAACTTGTGAAAGTTTGATAAAAATCGTATGTTAAATTTTATTTCGGGGAATGACCTTAAATAACCCTTTTAGTCCAAGAAAGGCTAATTTTTTCGCTTGTAGGATCAAAACTAGATTAAAATTCTAAATTTCACGTTGTCATATATTTAGCATAAGGCACCACACTAAATGTACTGTTCAATAGCTTATTTTTTATTACCAAGTTCAAGAATCCCTGACACAGAATCAAGCAGGAAACATCTTATGTATCGTATCGTGAAATATAGGAACAAGCACAGAAAATTCTTTCCCGCTATCGTCTTTTCTCATAGGCTAGCCTTGAGTATATTAAGATGCCATTCTGTCTGAAACTTCTGAGCATAACCTAGAGTTGACAAAGAGTTCTGAAGACAAAGACTGTTTCCAAAACGATTGACAACATTCTGGTTGCAGATCATTTCGAAAAAATTTGATGATAAAATCAAGACAATGATAGAGTAGATCGTTATTAAACCAACCATTGCATCAGTTTAATTCTTTGTTTTCTGTTTTTTTCTCTTAGAGGTACGTCAGGCTTGGCTTGTGTTCTCGACTGGAGAGATGTAAAGGAAAAATGCGTCTTGTATTCCCTGAGTCGCGTATGGCGCCTGGGCAACTCTGTACTTCGTGCAAGACAAAACAAGAAGTTCCCAGTGGACACCATTTGTGAACATGAGAATGGCAAACTTCTCATCACCGGAATGGTTTGAAAAGCTTTCTGTTATCGTTGTCTGATTAAATATCTGATTTACACCAAACAAGGTTAAACTAAAAGTAAAAACGTTCTCTTGTTCGTTAACCCTACAACGGAGAAGGTGAAATGCCGCCCTCCCAACACCACCTCCGCAAGGTTTCTGTCCGATTTTTCCAGGCTTTTTTTGGTCAGCTTCTGCCGTTTTCAGAATCTGTTTGCCTTTCCCTTTTACATGTCCTAGGAACGATTGGTGAGAATCGGCTACAAGATGTTTGCGTTATGATCCGATAAGTAGCATGAGGTCAACACATTTAAAAAATGCGTGTTTTGCGCCTTTTTTGTCGAAAAAAGATAATAAATCATAATAAGAAGGCAATTGTTTAGCTCTGTCACATTCCCCACATGTAGCATAAAAAAGCGCAATTTCCACATTTCTTTTAGAATTATGGGTGAAATCAAGATGGAGCCTCTCGTGGCCGCCATCGAACACGCAACTGACCACATCAGTCCATTACCGACAAAATTAACTATCTTGTAGAAGGCACCACATGTAGACCTGCAGTCTATTAAAGGTAAAATCGCACACTTTTTTTAACACAGCAAGAACCCCCTTCTTTTACCGCACAGTTTGCTTGGGTATGTGATTGCTCGGCGCTCAGTCTAAGGGTGTCTCACAGGCGTATACCTTAGGGACCGACCATTATTTTTTTTGGAGGGGGGGATGAAAAATCCTGATAAAAATTGTTTGCAAAATCAAAAAAGCCCAAATAAATTGTTTGCAGACATGAAAAGGAGAAAATAAAAAGTTTGCAGACTAGTTGATACATAGTTTGATTTATATAAGAAAATTTAGTCCTATTTGTTAAAATGCAAGATAACAATGCAACAAAATGATTTGCAAAATCTGGATTCATCAACTGGTTTGACATGGTAAATTAGCCACCACAAACTAATTCAAAAGTTGACATTTTGAGTGTTAGCTATTCATTAGAGCAAATTAGCTATTTAACACTCAAACATCAGTCTTGTCATTTCTTTCCGGTGGCTAGTTTACCAAATCGACTCGGTTGATAAACCCCAATTTCTGTTTTTTACTTTTCCACCAACAAATTATCACAGTTTCTTAAAATCAGTAACTAACCCCTTTATTAAAAATAATCTCTTCTGAGGTCCTTGAAAGCATTAAATGTTAAAGTTAGGTTATTGTATTAATCGTTTCTATAACAAGAACTTTCTGTAATTGGATAGCTGTAATCGGACAACTACGTTGCGCACACGTCAATCAGGTGCACTGAAATGGGTTCTTTTTATAGCTGTTTCTCCACTGCTTGCAAAACTGATAGTTAAAAATATATCCCTGAAGGGCACATAGATTTTCTAATCTCGCATCTTGTTATAGATAGGATTAACTGGACTTGGTATTGTACAATTCAGGGGTAATCGTGCTCGTAATTTCAAATCGTCCTCGCGCTACGCGCTCTGCTGATTTAAAGTAACTCGCCCAATTACTCCCTGAATAGTGCTCCACTGAGTCCAATTACCATTACTAATCAAGAACTCTTCGAAGTGCAATGAAACTCTAAGAGAAAAGGTTAACTTAAATTCCTGGGTTGCATGTATTCACTAATAGTCACACTGGCTTTTCAACAGGGTCCTAGGCTGTTTTGATGATGACATTTAATGAATCATCACTTAAACAGCAAGCAGTCTCCTGTTTTCCATTTGCATGAAGAAGGCAAATTGGATCCAGTCTTGTATAAACTACAAAATAAAGTGCAAGTGTAAGCAAGCGCTGTTTCATTTGGCTCCTCAATCCTCTCTAGCGTTCACATTTTAATGTTTCAGGATACTTTGATGTGAGATTTTCAATTTTTTTACGAAACAAAACAAGCCATGGTGCAGTTATACTTTTATAAGTTAGAGACATAGAGACACGGCATTCATGGAAAGCAGTTTTAGGCAGTAATGTTTAGATTAGTATTTTTACAGCATAAGATTACCTGATGAATTTTAACCGTATATAAATAAATGTAATAATAATAATAATAATAATAATAATAATGATAATGATAATGATAATGATAATGATAATGATAATGATAATGATAATGATAATGATAATAATAATAATAATAATAATAATAATAATAATAATAATAATAACAAACACACACAAAAATTGTTTGCAGGAAGATGCAGCCGGAAAACATTGTTTGCACAGACAACAACACAGAAAAAAATTGTTTGCCTTGAAAAAATTTTCATCCGCCCCCCCCCCCCCCCCCCTCCAAAAAAATAATGGTCCGTCCCTTACTGAGCCTCAGACTTTTGACTGCTGTGGTGGTTTTATTCGATGAACAGCTGACCTGGTAATCAAAAAAAAAACTCGCTCTACTCCCTTCTAAATTCTTGCGAGAGGGGACATTTTCTCTTGCCTTCCATCGTCGATGAAAGTCAAAAACACAAACACATCCAGACCGACAAGAACTTCAAAAGCAAAAGGGTGCCCCATTCAAATGTTATGCACAAAAGCCATTTGTAAAATTTAAAATGTGATCAGTGTCTAATCTATTTGCAGGTCACCGACACGCGGCGTGTGAGTGAGGGCGCCTTCAACACGGGAAGTTTAACAATCAAAGGCTCGGCGCAATTTAGTGGCAAAAATCTCGGCATCGAGTTCCAAAACGAGAACTACGTGGCTTTCATCCTCAGACCAGATGGTTCCAAAGACATTCTAGCTACGGTTCCTGATCTCATCTCTTTGGTAGATGAAGACACGGGTGAGCCAATCACAACAGAGGAAGTGCACTATAACTTGCGTGTCTCTGTCATTGTCATGCCCTGCTCTCCAAAGTGGACCACCCCACAGGGATTAGCAACCGTCGGACCAGAGGCGTTTGGGTATCGAGATGTTGTTTATAGTCCCATCTCTGCGTACAAGGAACATCCTCCCAAACCTGTAGCTAAAACCTGATTATCTTGTTCTGTTGTAAACCAAGAGATTTTCCAGAAGTTGACTTCTGAGAAACTTAAGTGAAATGCCGTCGTTTGGATTCATGCTCCATTTCGTTCAGTCCTAGCACAACGACTTCTTTGCTTTGAATCTCGCAAAGTAGATGATAGTTAAAGAATAAAACAGGTTTTTTTGGTTTTCAGCGTCTTAGAAAAGGCGGCCTAAGACTACACGTCAGCACACGGAATTGTATATTTCTCTCAACGCGGAATACAATGATTGTATTTGAAATAGCATTCCCTTGCCAATTAAGCAATCTAGAGATAATATCCGATTAAACTATAAAACAAACTTAAAGAGAACATGACACTCTCTTACTATCACTACCCTCCATTGCAAGGAGTTTCCACAGTCTCTCTCTCTTGCGGTAGGTTGCTTAATGACAAAACGTATCATTCGCTTTTCCAGTTATGGTAGATGAGCAAACTCAAACGTTTTTAAGATACAGTATTTTCGTATTTACTTGTTGATAAAAAAAATTGTTGCAAGCCACTTAAACGCACTTCCATTCTGTAAAAACATCAAATCGCTGTCCCTTTGAACGCGATATTAACAGGTTGTTTGTCATCACTTTTAAGCTTCAGGCTAAGCTTTACCACGTTCGATTCCTAGCAAAGTCACTGTGCGTATGGTAGTTCGATATCGCCTTAAGTTACGACTTGTCTGTCAAATAAACATGGAAACCACTTGCTAAAACATAGACAATTCTTCAGAGCTTGACTATAATTTGTGCTGAATGCGAAAAGGATAACAGGATTGGCAGCTGTACAAACAAATGGAAGAAAGAACTGGCAAAAAATGAAAATCATTTCTTGCTTGGCCCTCTCTGAAAACTTCAAGAGAAATTCTGAGACACATAAGAACACGTAATAAGGAGTCCAAGAGAGAAAAAATAAAACAGTGATGCAAATAAAGATTTTCATTGTTCGTTGATTCTGTTTGCGTCGTCTTGTAATAAAGTGGCCGTCTCCTTGGATCACAGGATTTATTCTTCTCAAGGATTTCATGGTACGAACGTTAAGGATGATAATGGAAATGAGAGGCACAATGTAGAGTAGCAAAAATGCCACTACGATGTAGTTGATCCTTAATTCGCTGTTCATGTCAGTTGCGCAGAGATAAGGCTCATCATCTTGTGCAATTCTAGAAAAATGCAAAAAGGGCGAAAGAAATGCCATTGGTAAAATCCATGCTGCCAATATCAAAACCACTCGAATCCTCCTTGTTATCATGGTTACTTTCATTGGAAACACAGAAGCAATGAATCTGTCCACAGTTATCAGCACAAGGCATTCAATGGAAACTGAATATGAAACAAACGTTAAGAAGTTTCCAAGTTTGCATGCGAAGTCAGGTAAAGCAGTTTCTCCGAAAACAGTTAGTCTGCTGCTTAAATACATCGGCCAGTTAGTGGTTACCCAAAGAAGATCGGAGACTGCCATGCTAGTGATGTAGTAGTTAGTGCTGATGCGGAGGTTCTGTGTTTTTGCAAAAGCAATGAACACAAGAATATTTCCGAGTACTGATAATAACGCAATAACAGAAATTGCTACCAACAACAATGCTTTCAGTGTATATGGAACAAGAACTGATTTGTCTTCATCATGGCCAAAGGAAATCGTCGAGTTGTTCATGGCGCGGATAGTCTCTCTCAATAGGCGAACTCGATAATTTGGGAGACGCAAACCGTAATTAGGTTCAGTTCACGTGAAGTATAGAACACGTTCTAAAACCTCACGGGATACTCTAAAAGGAAAATTTTGGCACAAATTCGATAGTCTGCAGTTACAAAGTGACAGAAAAACGAGACAATTTTGCACAAATTAGGTCTTTAAGGCGTAAATTTGCCAAGCTAACATAAGGTCTGTTACAGACAAAACAATTATGCTCAGCTATTGCCAAGTTTCATCGAAACCAACATGTTTAATAACATAAATTAGTTCAAAATTATCGATTTTCCACATTTCCACATTAGCAAGAAATTTTTTTTTTCAAAAAGTCTTTTCTTCCCTAGTAAAAGTAACGAGAAATTCAGAAATTTCTTTACTTATTGGCAGAAATAAAACTCAGTAAAACAAACTATCTAATATATTTTGAAACCATTTTGTTTTTGGCACGTAAATGCTTTAAACAACTAATGTTGGCCACACTCCTTACTTTATGATAAATTATTCATCGAGTAAACAATATTCTGCCATTAACTCATTAGAACGTGCAAGATGACCAAGAAAAATTTCCAACGACATTAAATGTAATATATAGATTTAGCCATGCCTAAAGGCGGAGCCTCCAAGGAATAAACTGGTGCTCGTTTCTCAAAAATAGTCCTGAAACTTTTCGCTCTGAAATATATTTCGAGACTTTCTTTGACTCGTTCCCTTTCGAAAAGTGTTTCTCAAAAAGCCCGAAAGTGTTGCGAATTGTCCTCCAAGATTTTGAGGATCTGTTCTGTAAAACCAAGCTCGAAAGGTCAATTTCTAGAGGCTGAGCACAGCTTAATTTTTTTTTCGGGCATCAAACTGAACACATATTTTACTCAGGAGCAGTCTTGCTTGGTTTTTAAATGTTTCCATATCCTGTCATTAACTGTCAAGGCTTGTCAAATCTCCTTGGATTATTGGCTGTTGGCTTGAATGAACTTGAAACGGCGCTGATGTACAACAACAAAATAAAACTTATTCTGAAGTAAATGGGTTATCTTCATCGCGTTCGGATGTTCAGTTAACAAATAACATGAACTGCCCCTATTAGTCTGGTCAAAATTTATACCATCAAGATTGAAAACGAGCAAACACCAAACACGCTTTAAATTATGGCATAAGTTTTGCGGATGCGAAGTAAGCCCATTTAAAGTTAGGCGCTTTGAGGAACGCCAAAAAAAATTTGTTTTTCGGAAGCTTTTCGGATAAAATGCTGCTTGTGCAGTTGCCTTGTGACTGTCCTTTGACTTACTTTTATGGATAAACAAACACAAAATAATAAACAGAGAAATCATTTTTGAAAAAGTTTATTCGAAAACCCGTAAGTTTATACTTAAATGCAATTCACATTACACTTCCAGCATGGCAAAATATTCTAAGACTACATCTGTCACAAATCTGAGCTCGTTTTCTAATAATTTTTTGAAGTCAAAAGTAAATGACACATTTCTAATGACATAAATTCAATTTCAAAATGTAATTTCTTTGACCGTAATAAATACTCAAAATCATGCACCTTAAACCCTTTAAAAACTTCACTTACTCGATTGTGTTTCAGAACAAGGCAAGCTCTCCGCCGTGAAGAAAACAAAGCGATGAGGTCCTTTGAAGGCAGCTTTCGTAACTTGAAGTTTTCGCCTACTACCAGAATTCTTTGGAACTTTTTCTTTCCATTTATAGGTATTAAATGTTTTTTTCTCAAGTTTAAAACTACAGTACCGTCGAACAATCGTTTTGCTAAATAAACTTAAGCTTTTTAAAGAAACCTCTTTTTCAAAAGAGACGATGGTCAGGCGATTTCCCGCCAAGAAAAACGCCGGTTGCCCAAAAGCACCGCGCGATTTCCTGCTAAGAAAAGATGGCATTCTCCACTCCCGGTCGGGTTGCCTTGGGACTTCCCTCCCCCTCCCCCAGCGTCTGTACGGACGGACGGACGGATGGATTGACGGACGTACGCTGACGTCACAAACAAAATTTTTCGCATCGATACATTACTAAATTTCCTTAGCAATGGAGTTCCGCTGGCGGGCTTTGCCCACAGGCTCCGCTAAAATGTAAACAGAGGTCGATCCCGTCCGGTCCCGTGTAAACATAGCCTAAGGCAATACGCAAGAACGAGAAACAGTACCATGCTTAATGGAATTATTAAAGATCCCTTTAGTCGCAGGAGGGCTTATTTTATATTTGTAAGATCAAACCGGGACCAACATCAAAAAACACACACCTCCAAATGAAAAGTACCGTTCAATAGCTTTCATGTAAATGGTTAAATTCAAGAATTCAATGAAAAGAATGAAAAGTAAGAAACACCTTACGTATCTCAAGATTTTGCTCCATGAGTGAAATGGTTGTTACTTCTTGGTATATGGATTAAAAATCTTGCTATATTCTTTTCTCATAGGTTAAACTTAAGGTCTTTCGATACAGTTTTTTTGGGTCCATACCTCACTTTTAAAATCGGCTGTTAGACAGTCTTCGTCTTGTCGGATCAACGTGGAATTTGCACTACTTGTTGATTTTGGATTAAACTTTAGCGTGGTTTGGCGTTCTAGGCGTGAAATAGTAAGTAAAAGACAAATTTAAAAAGTATTTTCTAGCCATTTCATCACAGCATTGATTATTTTTCGGTGCATTTACTATTGCTATGCAAAAACTAAGGTTGAAAATGTTTTTTGCGATTTACTTCAAAACAAACAGAATTTTTTTGTTCTTGATATTTTGTTTGCCATACACCACAATTTAAGATGTTGGTATTTGCTTTTCGAAGTGAAATCTGGATCGCGCAAAACTTCAATTTTACTGTTTTCCAGGATTTTTGTTTATCGTTGTCATGGAAATATCGATTTTCACAAAATGTAAACCACGCTTAAGTTTAAAACCAACGAGTGTTGCAAATTTCACGTTCATCTGACAAGGAGAAGACTGTCTAAGAGCCGAATCAAAAAGTTAGGTACGAGTCAAGAAGAGTTTTTTTAAAACAATAAACAAGAACACAAGAAGTCTAACATTTACAGGCTCCGCGCGATTCAGTAAATTCCGACATCGAATTCCAAAACGAGAATTACTTGGTTTTCATCTTCTGACCTGACAAGTTCACATATCCAGAAATCGCAGACATTTGAGCCCACGGTCAACAAATCCTGCGGTAAATTGACCATCGAAGGGAACGCAACAACAACAAAGAAATGTATGGAGATTAAAAAATTTCGAGAAATATCTCTTGATCAATTTGTTAAAGTATAAATGTGCAACCGGTTCATGGTAAACTGGTCTATCAAGAAAGATATAGTACAAAAAATAAGGTGGATACTTCGAATTTTATGTTTACTTTTTACGGTTTTCTGTGAGCAGTTTAGCGGCCAAAAAATGTAAGGCGTGGAGGGGGATTTCATCGAAAAACCGAAAACTCATAGTTTATAAACAGCGATTACGGGTAAACATAATGGGATCGAAAAAATGTGCAAGTGGATTCACTAAAACTATACATGGAACAAACTAACCTTACGATTTTCAGCTCCATCCGATTGATTTTGATGTTTACTTTTTGCACTTGAAAACCACGAAAAAATAGCATTGGGCCATACATTTGAAAGTCTACGCTAAAGTCCAAAAATCCGCTTTCTTGGAACTGCGATATTTCGGCCGAACCGGCTTCAAATACGCTACAAAAGCCATCCTTCGAAAGCTAAATTTCAGTACATTCGAATGTTAAGCGACTTAGTTTGGTCAGTGGTTTTTATATGGGCCAAAACATCGTTTTGTAAGGCGACTTATTGCATCGTGCACCATCACGAAAAATGAGCCCAAACTATACCGCTTCGATCAGCGGTATGCATCATTTAAAAGAGCTGTCTATGTAGGACGCCCGAAAAGGCGCGGGCTCTAATGTCCGCGATTTCTGGATATGAAAGTCATTCTAGCGACAATTCCTGATCTTATCTTTTTGTTGGATGAAGAATCCGGTATGGTTTGCGAGTGCATGCATATGGCTGTCATCGCCATACCCTGCTCTCCAGAGTGGACCACCCCACCGGGATTATTAATTGTCAAGAGATGACTTCCTACAGAAAGTTAATGAGAATTTAAGTGAAATGCCGCTGTTCTCGATTATCTACCATTTCGTTCAGACATAACACAACGACTTCATTGCTTCGAATCTCATGAAGTAGATAGACAGTAGTAAAAGGAAAAAAAATAAATGTTCTATTCTTTTTCAACAAAACTTGAGCGCAAAATTACACCACATACCGAATTATTATTATCCAGCCTTGCAGTAAAAAATAAAAAAAAAAACGTTTTCTCAAGTTGTTTTAATTAAAGGTTTAAGAAAACAAATCATTTATACATACGTCAATTTCAGTGTTGCCCGTCTTCCCTGTATTAGAGAGGCGTTACCTCGTGTTTTTGTTCCTGGGGATGACGACCTCGTGGGTTTGAACTCACGGATCGTGGCTTCCTTTCAATGGTGATTCCACAGCAAATATTGGAGATTTGTGATCAGCTGGCTCCCAGGAGATCTTGACGATAGATCCACCGAAAGTGGTCAATGAGCAAAAAAGAATTGTGACTTCTCTGAGCCTTACTTAACCTTAGGTAAAGGGGTGAGTCTGCTTGAAAGCTACGGGGCTTTTTGCTACGTTTTCAAACTTCCTCCTTTGTTATCCCTTTCTAAACATATCGTGTTCATCGCATATCAGAAACGGAAAGCGTTTTTGTCAAAACTGAAGAAAAACCTTTCCTTTTTGAGTTAAGTTTACTGTATTTTAAGGTATCTTTGCGAACCAATCGAAGAAACGAACTGCTGTTTTTTTTTTTTACTTATTAAGTAGGCTGAATTAAGTTCAACAACTGTAAATAATTAACTGTGATACTTTCTATGTACAAAAATTACAATTTAGTCTCAACTTGTCCGTATGGTAGTCCTGCATCGCCTTGATTTTCTACTTGTTTATGGACTAAACATGAAAAACACTCCCCAAAAGTATAACGTAGGCAATTCTTCAGAGCTTGACGATAGTTTGTGCTGAGTGTAAAAAGGGTAACGGGATTAGCAGCTGTACAAACAAATGGAAGAAAGAACTGGCAAACAACAAAAAGCATTTCTTGAAGGCCTCTTTCTGGAAACTCCAATAGGAAGTCTGAGACAAATAAGAACACGTAATACGGAGTCCAAGAGACAAAAAATAAGACCGTAATAAAATTTAAGATTTTCATTAATCGTCGATTCTGTTCACGTCGTCTTGTAGTGATGTGGTGATTTCCTTGAAACACAGGATTTTTGTTTCTCAAAGAGTTGATAATACGAACATTGAGAATGACAATGATGATAAGAGGTGCAATGTAAACCAGCACAAATCCCACTAAGAGGTACTGGGCCCTGAATGCACTGTCCATGTCAGTTCCACAGAGATAAGGCTCATCAGGTCCCTCTGCAGCTCTAGAGAAATACAAGAAGGGAGAAAGAAATCCCATCGGTATGATCCACGCCAACGATATCAAAGCCACTCGAATCCTTCCTGATATCATGGTTACTTTCAATGGAAACACAGAAGCAATGAATCTGTCCACAGTAATCAGCACAAGGCATTCAACAGAAACTGTTAGCGAAACAAACGTTAAATAGTTTCCAAGTTTGCATGCGAAGTCAGGTAAAGCCGTTTTTCCAAAAACAGTAAGTCTGCTGCTTAAATATATCGGCCAGTTTGTAGCTACCCAAAGTAGGTCGGAGACTGCCATGCTAGTGATGTAGCAGTTAGTGCTGGTCCGTAGTTTCTCTGTTTTTACAAAAGTAGTGATCACAAGCATGTTTCCGAGTATGGATGATAACGCAACAACTGAAATGGCCACCGACGACAACGCTTTAAATGTAAATGGAACAGGGATTGAGATGTCTTCATCATGGCGTAAGGACATCGTGGAGTTGTTCATGACGATAGTGTCCAGATATCGCTGACTTTTCTGTCTTGACAGAGGATCCCTCGTAACAGGCGAACGGTAATAATTTGGGTAGACACAAACTGTATTAGGCTTGCCCTTGTGAAATACAGTTTTGTCCCGGGCCTAAGGCAAGGGCGTTTCAATTTCAGCATCAAAACATATAATTATTCTTTACGGTATTGGCTTCAATACAAGGTCAGATATTATGTACTTGTTTACCATACATCTATGAGGAGGGCATTGGGGCCTATCAGAAACCGGAAAACCGGCCAAAAAATTCCCCAAAACCGAAACACCGGAAGAAAAATCGCTGAAAACCGAAAAACCGGTGATTTTGAGTGCAAAAACCGAAAAACCGATCTCGAAAGTGACCAAAACCGCGAAACCGAAAAACCCAATGCCACCCTCATCTATTATGTACGTATGCAAGCTATAAATGGCAAAGCCACTCGAAACCTTAACGTCTTGTCATTAAGAAGGATTTGAGAGGCTTTGACGGATTCGAGCCCTTAAAACCGATTTAAAATGCTCGATGTTTACTTAGGACTATCGCAAGTAACTTTTCAAGTTTGCGCTGCTTGCGTCAGGCAAAAATGGTGTACAGTTCTCGTCCTTTAACACTGTCTGTAGCTACGATTGTTGTAGGGTTTTAAAACACATCTCAAATTCCAACATAGTTTTCTTGCCGCACACGGCAATCGGAAATGAGTTGTAGGTTTGATTTGCAAGGAACAATTCGTGCCGTAAGCTATTCTTAAGCAGGGCGTATGCTGCATAATTGTGCCGTCTAAAAATAATCGGCCCTTAAAGGTAGATGATATGGCTGTGTGTGTTGGACTCAACTGTATTTTCTGTGTGTGTGTTTTGTCCAATTATGGAAAAGTCCCAAATGAAGGCAATACTGAATTACCATGCACACAGTGACTTGTTAGGACCACAACTGGCCACGACACAAAATTGCTAGTTTGTATAAACAATAATTGACTTTCAGAATCGAAAGCAGAGCAATAAGAGGTTGACGCGTTTTGTAGACACAGTCTAGTGTCCATTAATTGTTATTCTTCTAAAAGAGCAACCTTCTTTCTGTTAAAAACATCGTTTTCAAGTTATTTGCGTTATTCAAGATAGCTTATGATTATAATGGATGTTAAATATTATATGTATGAAGCCACGAAGGTGCAATTTATAGCTCTCTGACTAACACTGAAACCGGAAGGCAAATATAATAACAGTTTTGAAAATAGTTCTTGCGGGAAGTATGCAGCCAAATATTTTTTTTTCTGCCAAATAAAATTTCCAAGAGAACTCTATATTCATCGTTAGCATCTTTGGTGTCCTGGATGTCAGTTTTCCGTGAAGAGAATGCAAACAAGAAAAATGTGCTATATAAAACTCCTACTCGAGGTGGCTACTTTCATCTAAAATTATATGAGTTAATAACTTTAAGTGCAATATTCCAAGTTCTTGTGTAAGAACAAGCCATTACCTTATGTACCTGATCTAACAAAATTACTATTTGAATAAAACATGGAACTCTGTGAACGTGAAACGCCAAGCTTAGTGGAACTGAATCTTTTGTTTTCCCGTTTGCAATACGCGAGACAAAGACAACTTGGAATGAACATAAAAAGCACTTAGTAAAAGTGTAACGTGGACAATTGTTCGACATTTGCTTACGATTTTTGGAAGTAATCTAGTTTGTAGTTCGCCGGCGCAGCTCGCGTGAAGAAAAATTAGTATACAATGTGAGCGGAAGTTAAAGTCAGTGTCAAGAAAGACTTGAAAGTAGCTTCCTCGATGATGACTTCTGCTCAGGTTGTCGATACGTCAGTCAATGTTGTCATAAACAGTTCTTCTTAAGACTACACTCATGCCGGACTGATATTCTTGGTTTTCACTGTCACGCCATAAAATATTAAAATCAAAACCAGGTGATGAAAGAAGCCAAGAATTTGTAATGTTATAAAGGGTACACAACTAAACAACTTTGCCAAGTCTCAGATTTGTATGGTATTCCGTTGCTGAGTTATTTGCCGAAACGCTCGACTGAAATTTATAGAGTTCCGTATGGAGACGCCATGTTGGTGTCCTTCGGAGGGGGACAACCATGGCCGCCGAAAATGAATGAAAACATCTGGAATTCACTTCTGCTCTTCCAGCGATTACTTTTCTCTCGTTAACTACTATACAACCACATTAATTTCTCGTCTGATGCTTTAACTGTCCAAACTGCTAAAAATCACAAGGAGAGTTCTTTTTTGGCACAGGAGAAAGCTTTGTCACGGACGCTGTGTTGGTGTCACGTAAGGTGAAAAGCCAGAAATTTAATATTCTGTATTTTCAAAACGAAGGACGCTACCGAGCTGAAAATATTTTTAAGTCATCTTCAACCTGGTGGGGATATAAAATCTGAAGACTTCGCGATTTATGATTTTAGAATTTTATGACGTCACGTGAAAACCAGCAATACTTTACTGGTCATACTTTACTGACCATCCTACTTTAATGACTCCTGGGTAAATCATTTACAGTGTGACTTTAACCCAATTACCAACTGGAACTTAAAACAACGAATTGAGTGGCCCTTTGATGTTATCAAGGATTTTGGCATAGGCTTCCATCTTGAACGTGGAATAATCATCGCTGAAAAGTGTGCATGGGTTATTTATGTTAAAACACTGATGGCAAAACATGAATTGCTATACAGAGCGTCTACTGGAGATTTACCCTCAGACGTACAAGCAAACTCACACACCTCTCCCCACACCCTCGTGCATAAAGTGATCGTGGCACTGCTGGGGTCACACACCTCTCCCCACACCCTCGTGCATAAAGTGATCGTGGCACTGCTGGGGGGCCTGTGACGTCATCCAAATGGCGCCCATCTTTGATATTGCTCCAAATTAGGTAAATTCAAATTTTTAATGCTTGATATGTAAAATACCACAAAATGAAATAATTTATTGCTTTTTGTCGACATTTTATACCGTTTTCTCCGACATAAGGTGAAAAAAGACATGCATTTTATTCAAAAATGGCTTGACTACACCTTACTTATGACGTCATATCACGTAACCATAGTGACCAATTCTCACCAAACTTTGCTTAATTGTGTCTAAGGTATGAATGAATACAGCTACTGAAAAGGATGGTGCTCATCAAAAATCCTCTTGAGAAAATTGAAAAACCCTTACTGAGGGCGGGGGAGGGGGTGGAGGGAATCCACTCTCTCTCCTCCCTGTATGCACGAGGGTTAACTCTGGCTGCCCAGCAAGCCATTTGTAAAAATATGAATCACTTGCTCCACAAAGCTTTTATTTCAACCTGTCTTTAAGGTAACAAATATTTAAATGAACTGAACGTTTTGTGCATAGACACTTCTTTGTTTCCAAGACACAGTTTGAATCATCGTACGTGAAATCGGTTGAAATAGTTTCGGGGTTTTCAAGAAACGCACATCTGTTCACCGGTGATTATGGAGTACTTGACCGGTGGTCGGCGACGCTGGCTCTTTTCCATGCACATGAAAGCCTGAATACAGTTGAAACTCTTCTCCAGGCTAGAGAAGACCGATGTGAGCGTAGCTCCCTTGAATTTCCTCACCGTATACAATTCCCGTTATCGACTCAGTTGAAAAATCCAGGTTTTTTTAATCCACAATGTTGAATTACAGTGATACCCTCGATATAACGAAGTACCGAGGGACTGGAACAATGTGATTGTTACAACAGGGGCTCGTTATATCGGGTTCTTCTCCATACATGTTACTATTACGGTGTTGAAGAATATTGTTTGTTATACCGGGTCTTCATCGTATTGAGGCTTGGGTATTATGGCTCCACTGTAACAGCCCAAACTTAAACAATAGGCATCATTTCCAGGCTTAGGGGAGTAAACCCATATGAATCTTTATATCATTCCACTAAGCTTTGTAGTGATGTATATTGTTTTAAGTTGAATTTCAATATATCGAAATTGAGCTATTAAAACGTCCAAAATGTTTGGAGGCACGCGACCTGCTTTTCTTCCATAGTGTTTTCTTGCCGCAGTTTCGAATAGAGAGAAGTCCCTGGGAACGTTGCTTGTATCTAGTTTACTTGGTCTATCTCATCTCTTCAAGACCGTGCTTGTAGGACTCGGTGTAAGGCGTGAAAATTGGCGCGAGCAAGTTTTCCTGCCATTGTTGTGAAGAGGGCCCGGATCTCATTTTTTATGTTGTAAGTTCAAGGTCAAACGATGTCGTGAACACGTCAAAAAGTTGTTCCCTTTTTATATCATTTTTTTGTAAAATGTTAGTCGAAATCCTTTAAATAAAGTTTTGGGGCGTGGAAACAAAAATTCATGAGAAACGCTAACTTAACAGTAAGCCCTGAAGCCGTTGTACTGTATGTTGTGTATTGCTTTATAGCAGTTACTGAAGGTTTGGTATTTCAACAATTTCTTCCCCAGCTACTTGCTGATGCACAAAACATGAACGACATTTGACAACCGCAGGACGAAGACAGTCCTTCAACCCTTGACGATAGTTTGTGCTAAATGTAAACAGGATTAGAGGATTGACAGCAGTACTGACATATGGAAGAAAATAGCTAATAATATGGACCATTTCTTGTATTTTTCTTCTTAAAACATTGTGGAGAATCTGCAACAAAAATTTCGAGACGTAGTATAAGGTCCAACAGATAAGAAAGGAAGCCATGACCGAAATTAGGATCTTCATTATTCGTTGATTCCGTTGACATCTTATCCTGTTGCTGTGGCCATTTACTTGCATCACAGGATTTGTTCTTCTTGAGGTTTTTATTATGCGAATACTGAGTGTGATGATAACTATCAGAGGTGCACAATAAAGTAGGACGAAACCCACTATGTAGTAAATCTTGATAGCTTTCCCGCCCGTGTCAGTAGGGCAAAGGAATAGTTCATCAGGTTTTGCACTTCTGGAAAAATACGAATAAGGAACAAGGCCAACAGTTGGTATAATCCAAGACAACAAGATGAAGAGCGCCCGAATCCTCCCAGATATCATAGCTACCTTCAAAGGAAACACAACAGCAATGTACCTGTCCACGGTAATCAGTACAAGGCTCTCAGTAGAAACTGTATATGAAACAGGACCAAAGTAATTTACGATTTTGCACTGAAATGTAGACAACGACTCTCCAAAAACAGAGAATCTGCTCCTTGAGAACAGCAGCCATTCAGTAGCGACAAAAAGTAGATCGGAGACTGCCAAGCTAGTGATGTAGTAGTTAGCGTTGGTCCGGAAACGCTGTGCTTTTACAAAAAGTAGTAATCACCAGAATATTCCCGAGTACCGATAATAATGCAACAAAAGAAATGGCTACAGACACCAACGCTTTAAATGTATATGAAGTCTGGATTGAAATGTCTTCATCATAGCCAAAGGAAAACGTGGAGTTGTTCACGGCAATACTACCCAGATATTTCTCAGAAATGACTGATTTTTTCTTTCTCGGGAGAGGATCTCTCCCAACAAGCAATCTTAATGATTTGAGTAGACCCAAACTGTAATTAGGTTCTAATCGTTTGAAGAACGGTGTTTTACCCGGGTCTAAGGCAATGAAGTTTTGATTTCAACACTTAAGAGCCAGTGTCTGTAAATATCGAAAACCCGGCGCCAGTTGTGAAATTTTCAATTTCTTCATATTTTGCCTAAATAAACCCTTTAGTGAGTTATTTTCGAAAATACAATTAAAAGTTCCTAAAGCGCTTTAGTTTTTTCAAAATCGAGGAAAGTCTGAAAATCGCCATTTTGGCTTCCCGCCGCCATCAAAAAAAGGGTAAAATGGTGCATTTTCTTTTCGCTCGTACAGCTAAACGCAATAATGTTTACCGATGTACTTTTAGCAAATCATAACACCATTCCTACTCTTTCCAAAACTGTAGTTTATTTGGGAAAAGCTTTTAAATTTTATATCTTTCTAGCTGTTTTATCTACCCCGCTCTAAGCGCTTCAGCGGATAAGCAAATTTTAGCTAATTTCTAAACCATAGAAAGCCCACTGGTACATTGAATTTCAAGCCCAAACTACAATGGTCGTTAAGCTTATACTTCATATTATGCTGTGTGAAAATTTCTTCCGCGGCCCGACAAAAGTGTCCCGTTGAGAGACGGAAACGATGAGTCAATTTTGGCAACGCGACCAATTTGTACCGCAAACAAACGTCACTATAAATAAACCCAACATCAATCAAAAATCAGCTCAGAAAACCTTCTACAGTTCAATATCAGACATCAGACACATTGTAACTTAAAATACTTTTTATTTTGATGAAAAAACGTCCTACCTCTGGGTATTCGTCGTAGAATAGATGCTAAAAGAAGAAGCTTTGATTCTAGCTTTCGTTACCCGACACCGAATAAATTACATCTCAACCACAGGTCGAAAAGTCAATGCAATCATCTGTTCGTCACACAAGGGTCGTATTTGAGTATTTCCCTCCTTGTACTGCAAAATAACATGTTTTATAGCAAGGAAATTAACTTATTATCTTGAAAAGTTAACATTCCTGGTACTTTAAGCGTTCTTAAAAACAATTAAACATCTGTTTCCACTCGCTTACATTTGCATGACAAGAATTCGCTTGCTGCTAAAGCGGCAAACTGTATGGAAAAGATAAAATGCAGTTTTCAATAGGTTGAAACTGCTCATCGTAGGGAATATACTGCAGAATTTGCGTTGACTAGTTACTGGCAGCGAGGAGGACTTAAGAGTGGTTTGCTGTAAGAACCGACTAAGGGTATGCAAGATAGAAAAATCCGATTTTCTCAAAATCTGCCAGAATAAAGGCTTTGGTGAACTAGTTCTAAAAATATAAGTTTCGGGTCGTTTAGATTTTTATTTATTTTTTAATGAATATTTTCGTATTTTGCCCTTCGCGGCAGTCAAAATCAACACCAAAATCGGGACTTTTCCGGAAGCTCCTGTTCAAATATTGAAAGCGTCCTAAAACAGATTAACCCGGGGAGTTAAAAGATCTTATTTCCTCTGTTTATTAGCAGTGTCAAAGTTTCATGAAAAGCAAACTTGAATTTTTTACGAAATTTTAAAATTTATACCCAACAACGGTCGTTACCGACAACCCAATTTAGGGTAAATTCAAGGCTCAAAAAAGCACTCTGGTACATGGCTTTACACAACAAGACTATACTCAGGGAAAGAACAATCACTTCAACTAAACATCGGCCAAAAAACATTTTGGGACAAATGAAACGGCGAATTTTGAGAGCGCTTTGAAAACAGGCTACTTGAGTGATATGAGCGACCCTTTGACCTTTCATGTCAACGGAAATCAACACACAGCAGCTCTTAAATGTGACTTTCCTTCTCCTGAACACGAGTTTGCTTGTTTTTCTGGAATGTTTTCAAATAGAGGAAACTAGGATAATTTTTGAATTTGGAGGCCTTTGTTCCCAATATTGAGCGATGTTGGGCAATTTAGAGAAGTATGTTATGAAATTGACCTACTCTGTTTATCACCGGATTATACATTCAAAGTCTGTTTACAACGTGAATGCGGAATCAATAACGAAGTAAAAAACCGATTCATGAAATGTTTAGGAAATAAGTCTTACCTAAGTGAGCTTTTCCTGGCTGGAAACTGCAACTTTCATTGCAAAACACATAGCGAGATCGCCGAGCCATGTTGCACCTCAGTTGTCAAATGTTTCTAAACTGCGGCCGAGGTTCCCTATGTTAACGATTGACCAGATTTAGGCCCACATAGCGTGCAGTCGGAAACAACACTATGGTGGCGAACGCTTGTGCTTGATAGGAAAAAAAGTAGGGGTAAAAAGGAAAAAGAGAGCTTTTATTGCATATATACTTATTATTATATATATTTTTTACGTCCAAATCGGTGACACGTACTACTAAGCAAGTTTTCAAAATGTCGGTGGCCTTTAGGGTTAGAGCCTTATAGTCCTAGCCGGCTTGCAGACGTCTCCTATCAGTTGTGTCCTATTTCCTTTGCTTCACAAATATGTTTCTAACTGCTCGTCTTTGATGATACAGCAGCCACACCCGTAGACAAGCCTTTTGATGCTGTCTTTCCTATGGATGTCGCACAGGTTCGAGTTGTCATATGCGATGAGATTGTCAAAAATTTAATTTTATACTTAAAAAAGTACTTCATCCAGTACAATCTGGCAGGTATCACAGAAATTTTTCTCACTTAATATCTCCCGTTTGGGCAGCGGCATCTCTGCCTGTCCCTGGAAAAATGCTGAATACTCCGCATATCATCAGGACAATGATTCTCAACAAGCTAACATGCTTACCGGTAGGAAACAGATGTTACTGCATTCAGCACAGCAACCATGTTAAGACCCTTGCCCACTTGCATTGCCAGAGCGAAAACTAAAAACAAAAACAAAAGCAAAAACTGCCCGTGTCGCCGAGACTACATCACAAGAGAGCTCTGCTGACTCAAGAGATCAAGAATTCGACTATCGACACCGCTATCAGTTACGACGTGAATACGCTGGGTGCTATCAACTGCTGTGTAGCATTATGTACCCTAAAGAAGGTCAATACCTGGACGGGTGTCTGTAGAGTGGATTTCGGTGACCCAGAAAGAGAAAAAGGGGCTTGTGACATAGAGGTAGACACTATCGAAACCCTAGCCCGCGTAGCAAGCGTTTCCGTAGGCCTAGAGTTTTTCGTACGTTCGAAGCATTTTTCGCTTTTTGGCAGCGCGAAAATTGGGGCGAGTGCAAAAGAAGTGGGAGAAGGGGCAGGAGAAAGGAGGAAAGAAAAAGCTTGCCCGCAAACCCCACAATTTTGAAAAACCTCTACGCCAACGAACGTCAATCAATTCAGGTAGGTTAATTTGAGCGTGGCCCACATCGACACAACTAACTGTTTCTCTCACTCTGGAAAATTTCGATCTTCAGGTTTGATTCTAGAAGACGGCTGTTCGGTGGCTTCAAATCTCAGGGACTTTCGGGAAGCTTTCTCTTTCTACATGGACTGTTGCCTGATGAAGTTTTGAGCAGCCGTTTAGACAAGTTGATACGCTGATTTGGCGGAGCTTGGGAAACAGGAGACTCGATATACTTATTGCATTCCGAATAACTTCGAATAATGCCCCTAAGTTCCTAATTTTTCGAGTGCAAAGATTGCATACACGTTCCGAAAATAGCTACAAGTTTTCAACAACTTCTACTCTAGCCACTCTGAAAATATCAGCAAGAATTGTTCCTTAAGAATCCTTTCTTTCCGACGCTTTGAAAAGGTTCCCGAAGAAATAAAACTGATTTTCCTAGCAGAGATAAATTTCCAGATTTATTAACTTGAAATTACAACGACAAATCCTGAAGCGCCCTTTGAGTTTCCAACTTTCGAGGCTTCGACATCACATCTCCGAGTGCTTCGTTTCTGCAGTTCGTGGATTTGACTTACGTGGAGCATGTTTTGATTTTGACGAAAGTAAGTTTGTAACATCCGGTGATCTGTCATTTGTTGCTTTATCGACAAGCTGTCACGCTATGAATCCACCCAACCTTGAGTGCTAAAGGGGCGTTTTTCAAACTTGTGGCGTTTGCGGGCAAGCGTTTCCTTTTTTTGCCTCTCCTCCCCTCCCCCTCCCCGCTCCTTCCGTTTTTTGCGCTCGCCTTATAAGGTTACTCCGGACCTTCGCAGGTGTCCTCCGGGAAAAACTTCTGAGTTATGCGCGCCATTTTAAAGAAAACCATGGCAAACTATATATCGTCGGAAAGGTTAATAAATATAGATTTCGGAAAAAAATATGAATTCCCGGAAAAGAAAATCGCACACAACCGCGAAAATGACTGTGTGTCATTCAATTGAATTAATAGGGTATCAAATCCAAGCGCAATCGCAAAATAACTGCACAGTGTTAATCACAAAGGATCAATCATCAAAAGTGTGTGAGCATTTTTCGATATTATGTCTGGTTATTTTTTAATTAATCTGTCAAGTTCGAGCAGCAAAGAATACGCAATGCACATTGCGTTGAAGATCGCCATGGGTGAAATATTATAAATTTCAAAAATTCCCGGCACAGTTTGGTTTCACAACATGTAAGGAACGTTCAGACCAAATTTCACAGACCTGCCGAATTCTTATACCCTATTAATTCATTTATCTAATTGAATGGCGAATGGTCAATTTTTTTCCCGAACGACACGGGAGGACACCCACGAACGTCCGGAGTAACCTTAATTTGGTGCGGCCAAAACGCGAAATGCCTCAAAAAGGCGGAAAGGTCTACGGAAGTGCTTGCTACGCAGGCTATCGGATTTCACGAACTTAGACACATGAATGATTGTCACGATTTACAAATAGCTTGCGACTGTCACTTGCAACTTCCTCAAGTAAGTGCGACGGTGTAAACATGCTAATCAATTTTGAGTTTTCTTGTGACACGGCAACAGTTTGGAGAGCGAGCGTTTGACGTCGGCAAAGGAAAGCATATCATCAAATCAAAATTAAAGATGAAAAATATTGAGAAAATACTGGCCTAATTTTTTCATTTGCCATGAAAAAGAGACTACTAAACTAAGTTGAGACTACTTTCCCAAAAAAATTACTGTTAGGAGCAAGTGAGGCAACGGATAGCGGCAGTTTATTTTTGCGCAACAAACTGGGTACAGGCAAGAACCTGACAGATATTCGAGTCGCTAAGAAAGCAGATAGGTCGAGGTTGTTCTCCAGGTACTAGTCCCTCACTGCACTGCTTCACTCTGATCGGCGAATTGACTTTTTACTTCGAGCTAAGCGTTTAAGCTATAGTGCTGCACTAGAGAAGCAAAAGTTCTATATCCGATAGATTGTATTAGATCAAGCTTGTACAGTTATAGCACGCCATCGCTTACAACACTGACCTGAACTTGTGCGACTTACATAAGAAAGGCAGCGTGAAAACGCTAAGCTTAGCCATGCTTAGGACTGTTTTTTAGTATTTTGGCTTGGGCAGATGTATTTCTCGCATGGTGTAAGGTGCATATCTTTCTTCCTTAGCGGACATTAGACCTAATTAAAGACTTTTAGCAAAGAAATAAACAGCGGCCAAGTCCATGGCTGAGTTATGTAACCAAGGGTAGGGGGAAGGGGGTAAGAACAGTAGAACAGTAGAAAGTACCGGATGAAGCACTTAAATTTTAAAGTATATTATTATTATTATTATTATTATTATTATTATTATTATTATTATTTTCTTTTTTTTTTTTACAATTTCATCGTTTATGACAAGTTGAACCTGTGCGACATACATAGGAAAGGCAGCAAGAAAAGGCGGAGAACAGCCGTGCTAAAGACTGTTTGTGAGTATTATGGCATGTGTACATATGTATCCCATGCAAGGCACAAATCACAGCACCTTCTGCCGTAGCGGAACCAGTCGAGGGAAGTGGCTGCTGTTTCATCGAAAACTAAAGAAAGACACTGATTTGTGTGTTTTCATGTGTTTATTACCGAAAGGTAAAATGTTTCACTAAGAATCAGGGACGGCGGAGCCCGGGGGGCTGGGGGGGGGGGAGGGGGCTTTAGCCCCCCCACTTTTGAGGAGGATGACATTTTATTTTGTTTTAGTATACGTAGTTATTCGAGAAAATACATAAGAGTATTTGCCAGATGAAACTAGTGTTTAAATTGTTATTGCTTGATTAAGTCACCTACAAAGCTACAACTTTATACAAACCTCGTCGGAAACTTTTCGCGTTTACGTATTTTTAACATTTTCTCAGCGTGTGCTTCCTTCCCACAGACGGGAAGCTTGTTTCAAAAAACCGCAGGTTAGCGTAGGAGACCAGAAGACTGAGAAATAACCTCCAAAATATTGCTGTAAGCACTAAAAGTACCTTTCATTTTACGCTTTATCCAGGCTAATTATTTCAAGAAGTATCTCACGGAAAATGCTGTAAATACGATTTCCGAGACTCTAGATTTTCAAAATTTTCCCCCAGACCCCCCTACCAACTCGCGCCTCCGGCGCTCGTTTTCAGCCCCCCACTTCAAAATACGCTCCGCCGTCCCTGAGAATGGGAGTTTGAGAGCCTTCTGGAGTGAAGAATTGAACGAATTTTGTGTGTTTAGTGCGCTTGAGTCGCTTGTTCAACAAGACTCTAACCTTTTATACTACAACGCTAAATTTTAGCGTGCTCCCTTTGGTCGAAATCAATCACGTAACGCGATACTGTCTCTCCTCAGTGGTACCTATCAACGCATATTGGCACTTTTCGCTCAAAATTTAGCGTTGGACGATAAAAACAATAGAGGGATTCTGTCTCAGGCCCTATGTGTGATAGATTTCCTGGGAAATTTGATGTGCAAACTTCATATAAGCCCTCAAACTACGTTCTTGGGCTAATATTTGTTGTCAACATCAAATTTCCTTGGGCAACGTATCACACGGTAGTGCCATCAACAGAAGAACTCTATAAGGAGTTAAGGTGTAAAACCACTCTATTGTTTAAATAGGCCACCAACATTTTGAGAACTTGCTTAGTAGTACGTGTCACCGATTTGGACGTAAAAAAATATATAATAATAAGTATATATGCAATAAAAGCTCTCTTTTTCCTTTTTTCCTCTACTTTTTTCCTATCAAGCACAAGCGTTCGCCACCATAGTGTTCTTTCCGACTGCACGCTATGCGGACCTAAATCTGGTTAATCGTCAACATAGGGAACCTCGGCCGCACTTAAGAAAAATTTGACAACTGACGTGCAACATGGTTCGGCGATCTCGCTATGTGTTTTGCAATGAAAGTTGCAGTTTCCAGCCAGGAAAAGCTCATTTAGGTAAGACTTATTTCCTAAACATTTCATGAATCGGTTTTTTACTTCGTTATTGATTCTGCATTCACGTTGTAAACAGACTTTGAATGTATAATCCGGTCATAAACAGAGTAGGTCAATTTCATAACATACTTCTCTAAATTGCCCAACATCGCTCAATATTGGGAACAAAGGCCTCCAAATTCAAAAATTATCCTAGTTTCCTCTATTTGAAAACATTCTAGAAAAACAAGCAAACTCGATCGTGTTCAGGCGAAGGAAAGTCACATTTTAAGAGCTGCTGTGTGTTGATTTCCGTTGACATGAAAGGTCAAAGGGTGGTTCATATCACTCAAGTAGCCTGTTTTCAAAGCGCTCTCAAACTTCGCCGTTTCATTTGTCCCAAAATGTTTTTTGGCCGATGTTTAGTTGAAGTGATTGTTCTTTCCCTGAGTATAGTCTTGTTGTGTAAAGGCATGTACCAGAGTGCTTTTTTGAGCCTTGAATTTACCCTAAATTGGGTTGTCGGTAACGTCACCGTTGTTGGGTATAAATTTTAAAATTTCGTAAAAAATTCAAGTTTGCTTTTCATGAAACTTTGACACTGCTAATAAACAGAGGAAATAAGATCTTTTAACTCCCCGGGTTAATTTTTTTTAGGACGCTTTCAATATTTGAACAGGAGCTTCCGGAAAAGTCCCGATTTTGGTGTTGATTTTGACTGCCGCGAAGGGCAAAATACGAAAATATTCATTAAAAAATAAATAAAAATCTAAACGACCCGAAACTTATATTTTTAGAACTAGTTCACCAAAGCCTTTATTCTGGCAGATTTTGAGAAAATCGGATTTTTCTATCTCGCATACCCTTCGTCGGTTCTTACAGCAAACCGCTCTTAAAGTCCTAAAAATAAAACAGTGACAGACTAGTGAAAGCCAGTCATTTGAAATTAATTTCCACGCAGTCTGTCCAACTGAAATACCCTTATTCTGAGAAAACACAACAAAGTCTAACATGGTTAAACTTACCAAGGTGGTTGAAGGATGATCAATTTGACTGTTAGTATTCTGGTAAAATAATAGGAATGTGTTTCTTGCCTAGCTAGTACTAAACGTTTTAAGACGGCCCTGTCAAAGAGCCTGTCGTGACAAAATTTGTTTTAGCGCGATTGGGGATTGGGGCGAACGCCGGGGAGTGGGTGGGGGTAAGGGGAAGGTAGGGCTTTCGGAAATATGCAGGTGTTACACTAAAGGCTACATTACTGAAATGATATGAATAAAGAAAGTTACAATGCACATTGATATTTTTGTCTGTATTCCCGTTGTTATTTTTATAATAACGTTAATCGACAATGATCACTTAACCAGTGATATAAACAAAATACCATACCATACTCATACCATAAGGCTGTACCGTCTAAAAATAATCGGCACGTACAAACAGATGATATGGTTGTACGTGTAGCCTTTGTATTTTGCGCAATTTGTCTTTGACTCGACTATATATGATTCCACTTTGGTATATTTGTAATAATTTGGGTAATATTTAAATCGTGTGGCCAATATGACATGTGTTTTTAGAATAGTTCTTCGCTGGCATTTGTCTTGTTAGTTTTAAGTGCAATATTCCGTATCCCTATATGTGCTTCCATGTCCTAGTACATGCGTGTCATTGGGCTCTTGTGTTTGCTGTGATAATCTTACTGTTTGCATCAAACATGTTGCTTGTAGGATAGATGATAGCTTCTTATCGGGCGTTGTTGCCCTATAAGCATTTAGTGGAGCCTTCGATTGCTCAGCTTTAACTTGTCTCAATAGTATAGCCCAATCACTTACTCAAACCAAAAGGAACGAATTAAAGGGCTCTCTGGGGGTATCAATGATTTTCACATTGCATCGCGTGAGTGATATACGAGGCATAAATCTTGAAAAAGTGAATCATCCTTACTTTAAAATTTGCACCCTATTTTGATTAAAGCAATCGCAAAACACGGATTTTTGCGCACTTTGCTTTTGTCTCGCTAGTATTGCAAAAAAAATGGAAAAGAAAAATTCAGCTCCACTAAGCTTAGTCTGTTCGATATTTTATTCAAAGAGGGATTTTGTTGTATAAAGTATATAAGGTAATCGATTACGCTTTTTTATTTAAGGAAACGGAATGTTGCACTCGAATCGAAGGCATCATTAGACAAATGTCAGTTAAAAAATAGCTGTCTTGAGAGAAACGTTTTTTGTTAGAACATTTCTCTTGTCTCTATTCTCTTCACGGACTTCTCACTCCGGGTTAGCAAAGATGTTGACGATGAATATAGAGTTCTCTCTGGAAACGTTAACTTCTTTTGCTGAAAGAAAAACCCCCTTCACATAATTCGTGCAAGTGAAAACATTTCTTCAGCGCAGAACAATTTTAAAAACTCGTATCATATTTGCCTTCCGATTCCAATATTACTCAAATTACTATAATAATGACGTATATATAGACAATAATACATGGGCGCGCGGAGATATGGAATTTCTCTTCGAGTGTTCAACACGATATCTCACGAGTGAGCGTAGCGAACGAGTGAGATATCGAATTGAACACGAGAAGAGAAATTCCATATCTCCAAGCAACCATGTATTATTGTGTTTATTATATAAACACAAAAGCCCACAATATTAGTGAAACAATTTTTATTTAAAGGCAACAGCAGTAAGCGTAGAGGCAAAAGATAAAAGTGATTCCGGTTCAACTCATTCAAACAAACAATTTTCAAATACATTCATTAACACAATAGGAAACTTTTTACTATTATTTTATTTTCATGCTATTATTACTACTCTTTACTGCTTTATTTGTCCGTATTCATTAGTAGACAATCTAAAGTCACCGTACCTTCTTGCTCCAGATTAAACTTGCGACGTAAATAACTGGAATAACCCGAATATGGTCATCCTTAGATTCGGCAAAGTCGCAACTCGCCGTTAGTTGTCGAAGCCTACACACAAACTGATCCGCAGTCTCGTGTCAAAATTGAGAAATTCGTTTAAACAAGTGCCTCTCGAACAATTCAACTGTCAAACGTTGTCCTTCGATAACAGACTCGCTGTAGCGTAGGTTTCTAAGATATTCGCTCCACAGAAGCGATAATTCCTCTGAGTGTTGTTGGCTCATTTTCAGTACCAGACTTTTCTCACAGACAATAGAATTCTGCTGAGGTAAGCGTCTAATTCTGGCGGCGGTATGTCTTGGAGTTGTCTTGTTTCGTTTTCATTTGGCAAAAACGACTTCATCAATGCTACGTCGCTGTGTTTTTGTTGGCTTCAGCTCGGCGACAAATCTTTTAACATCGATCTTCGTCAGTGAGGGACACGAATCTTTCACTTGCCGAATTTTGATTGTTTTTCTGGTGTAATGCTCGAGGCCATCGTAACCTGTTAGTAGTTATTTCTTTTTTGAACAAGCCAAGCGAACAGCGATCGAGAACTACGAAATCATGGCAAGCCGTTGTCAAAAGTGGCGCGAAAGAAGGCGCGTGACGTCGCGAAAGCTGATTGGCCGTATTTTCACATGTAAAATTATCGTAATTTTACGTGTACCAAATACGATTTTTCTCAGTGGTGTAAATCTCTATAAAACACTCCAGTTTATATAATAAATAGAGGATATTACACGGCGGCCCGAAGATATGAAATTTATTATCTCGTGGTAAAAACAACATTTTACGAAGGAGCGCAGCGAGTGAGTAAAATATTGTTTTTTACCACGAGAAAATAGAATTCATATCTTCAAGCCACCGTGTAATTTTCTTTTTATTATATAGACAAGAGCATTTTTTCACAAACAACAGAGTAAAAGAGGGAGATGACGTCATCGATATCCTCACTAGTGAGGATATGGAAAATACGCCACTCGAGTCCCGGATGTAGTTTCGTATGAGCTTTACGAGTGGTCTATTTTCCACTAAAACACTCTTGTATATATAATAAAGAATGCTATCGTATATAGAGTACTAAGGTGGAAAGTGAGTGCGTACGCAATATTTACGCTCAAGTTGGTGATGTATCAGGAATCAGTCCAAAGTAACGGTACAAGGCATTCAATAGAAACCAAATATGAAAAGGAGTATCGAAAAGTAGGTTCCATTGAAGTTCTCATGCGAAGTCAGATTAGGCCGTCTTTCCAAAACCAGCAAATTTGTGCTTAAATACCTCGACCAGTTAGTTGCTACTCAAAGTAGATTGGAGACTGCCATATATGCCAGTGTTGTAATAGTTAGTGCTGGTCCGAAGGTTCTGTGTTTTTACAATAATCACCAGAATATTGCCTTGTAGAGGTAATAAATAAATGCAATAACAGATATGGCTATCGCTGCGCCGACAAGAGCACTTTAAGTTCAAATGTGTGGTGGCCTATGGCTATCATTTGAAATTTGTTCCGAATTTACAGACGAAACTTGCAAAATAGAACAAAAAAGTAATAAAAACCAGAATTAAAAGTAAATGTTATTACAATCAAAAGTAAAAGGCACTGAAGATCAAAGTAAAATCAAAGCAAAAATAAAAATGAAAATGAAAGCCAAAACAAAGTACAATGAAAATGAAACAAAAATCAAATCCAAAAGCAGTTTTATATAAAATGAAAGACAATCAAGATGAAAGTGAAATGAAAACAGCTAACAAAAAGAAAATAAAATGAAATTAAAAGAAAAACAAAAGTAAAATTAAAATGTATGTGACCCTAGGGCTATCATAGTATACCAGGATGCTTTGCACGGCGATGTCATGCACCAAACGTGCAACCAGCAAGATGGCGGATTGGCAAGAGTTCAGGGAGAAAATGAAAGCGAAAAGAATGGACAGGGGAAAGGGAAAGAAGAAGGATACGGCTGGTGCATGGAATCACGACAACGACACTCTAGTTGTGCAGCAACTAAGCGCAGAATTCTCGGGTAAAGCACATAAATATTCAAGAATTGGTGCAAGGGAGTTCGTGCCCTACGAATATGAGGAGTTGACGATAGAAAACATTCGAAGTGCCTGCAAAGACACTTCGGAGTTGACGAGACAATGACCTGCGACATAGTGGCAGGAGAACAGGGACCATCGTGCAACTCTGTGAAGCAGATCCCGAACTCTAAAGTAATTCATGTGCGTTTTGTGGAACAAGTCGCAGTTGGCGAAGCAAATGAAGGCAGTGAACCCACTCGAGCTCCTGGCGGCCGTGGTGTGAAGTCACCTCCAGCGAAAAGGAGATTTTCCGGCCTGGGAGATGGCACACAAAACAGATCACAGCCTACGAAATCTGTACCAAGTCCGAGCAAGTTCGTTCCAAGGAGTCTCTCAGTACTTGAAATGCTTAAACTGGGCAAAGCAATCACGCAATCGACATCTTCAGTTGATATTTATTCCTTTGATTTACAGCAGATGTCATAGTCCAGGATACCACATTCTATTGAATTCTCCATTCAGAAAGAACCTTTTGGAAGAGGAGGTTTCCGTGAAGCTTACAAGGCTACGAGCAAAGCAAAGGGATTTGAAAGTACAACTTGGGTTATCAAAAAGTACTTGCCCCAATCGGTCAGTGACATCCAGGCGACAGGTCAAACAGTGGAACAACACACGAAGAAAGTAGTACAGATGCACTACCTTGCAAGAAATTTTGCAGCCCGATTAAGGCAAGAATTGCAAAGTAGTGATAACCTTATGTCGTTTGGAGAAACGCTCAGATGTAACAAAATTGTTTTGGGTAAGCGCGATTCTGATGAGTACGTTACAGTGGAAGAGTTTGTTGAAGGGTCATTTGTCAAGCACATCAATAATAATGGGCACATTTGTGGGGACACCAGCAATCCTCTCTGTAATAAGGCTGAATGCCTAGCGCATTATTCATTTGAAAGGTCAAACAAAGAAGTTATGATAGTCGATATCCAAGGGTGTCATTACTTACTTTTTGACCCGGAAATTGCCTCAAAGAAACTGAAATCAAGTGACGAATTTCTTTTCTGTACAGGTAATTTGTCAACAACTGCTATTCAAAAATTTATTGACAGCCACAAATGTAATTGGTATTGTGAACTTCTCAAGTTACCTAAGTGTACAAGTGATTAGGCTGGAGTGGTTTTCGGTGCCACTGTGGCTATTTATGTGCAGGTGTTTCTCCCCAGGGTGGGGCAATCTGGACATCTTGTAATTCAGCTGGGGGTGGGATTTTATCATTTCTGTTGTATTTGAAGCAAACATAGAGTCACTTAGTAGTAAGAGATGCACCCTGAACTAGATGACAGGTGCATTTAAGTTGAGTTTTTGAGATCTGGTTCATTTCCAGCATCACAAAGTTCGTATTGAACATTTACCTTCATAACAGAAATCCAATAAAAAAATGCACCTTAGTGTTATGCTGTTATTGTTTGTTGTTAGTGTTTTGACATAACTGATGTAGACTACCGTAATTTGTTCCAGTTAAAGAACCGATAAACAAGAAGGGTGTCAACCTCTAAGACACCTTAGAACAAAGTGGAATGGAGCCACTTGATTTCCTACTTAAAACATGTGAAAGTGTGTGCATAAGTTTGTGCGGCAAGGATCTGTACAAGTGCTTTTTTGAACCCTCCCCAACTCGTGACCACTGACCAAGTCCATAATAATATTTCAGTTTTTGTTCTCCTTGTGTTCAAAAACAACGAAAGGGGTACAGTCCTCCTACCTGCCTATTACCTTGGGAACTCTGAAACCTACCGAAGAAGTTTTTTTTTTAATTTTCTCACTATCTCTATTCTCATTGGCTGTGAAAACACAGTTAATTCACGGAGGCATCGAACTGTGGCATCATATCTACAGACAGTAGGATTTATGCATGCAGAATTGACGTCAAATCTACAGACAGATTTACACTGCAGAAGTGACCTCATACAACATGCCACGCTTTTCTGCGGCCGCTTATGGAAGGGCTTGAGTTGCAGAAGGACTACAAGAGCCTTTTACAGTGACATTAATTGGCTAAATTTAAGCCACATGTCAAGGTTGCTCAAAATATCGTTATAGCAAGCTATGATCACAAAATTCCGTATAGAATCCTTACAGTACTCTTAGCACATCTTGAGGTTAACTGAAGACTTAATTTAACATCAAGAAATATAAAAATTTGACCGTTGACATATGAGTAAGTGATTATAAAACAAAGGTGTCTTTAGCATAATTTTCTTACTCTAGCATACAGTAAATGGTGAACACCCCATGTACTTAACTAAAAGGCTGGATGTTAAACTTGCTTTAGGTCCACTTTCCTGTTTAAGTTTAGTTTTGCGTCTTCATTTATGAAAAACATACGCTGTATTTCTTTTTCCTGGTAAAATCATCATTTTAAATATAATTCGATGGGTGCATCTTTTTTTCCTTGTGTCTTCAGCTTAAGTGTGAAGAAGTCAGACTAAACAATATGAAACTGATTAACATTTCTGTGAATGAAAACAAGGAGGCACAGCGAAGTAGTACATGTACACATCATAAAGGAAGAGACCTACCCGTACCCATGGAGTTTTCACCTGGAAAAACCAAGGTTCTGCCAAAAATGATGCAAATCTCGGGGGAAAAGAAAGCTTGCTAACATCAGCAAAAATGATCCAACAACCTCCTGTGACAAGAATTGCCTGTAAAGTTATTTATCTGATACTACAATAACATTGATTCATGTTGTTGCCGGTAGGCTAAAGTGTGTCTTTAGGAAAAGGAATGCATCTACACAGTCTTCAGGCTTTATTTCCTCCGTTTTGGGAATCAAGCGTTCACATCCGGCTCGAAATCTTGCATCCAGGAAATCATCATCAATTTCAAGTACACCAGCATGAGCTGCTACTTCTTCCAGTTGCTCCTCTGAAACAGGCCAACCTACAGACCGATACACTACAGATGTTAATCTGTGGAACTATGGAACTCTACCAAATAAGAAATTATATTATCAACTCCACAGTAAACATTTTGTGAATTGTCAGGACACCCTCAGAGGACAGAACTGTCAGCAACGGATAACTAGTTTTCTAAAAGCAGTAACGCACAGACTGCAGTTCTGGGCAGTAAGGTTTGGGAGATGTGTCATTTAAAAATTTGTTTACGCTTTCATTTATCTCGACCTTACCACCTTTGCTGGCATTGCTCACTAAACAAACCCAAACCATCCTCTAAATGTTTAACCTGCAGACTTGAAGAAATGCCACATACTCATTTTAGGATAAGTCAGACCAAAGCTCTATGCTTCACAATAAAGGCATTGTTCCAATTTATTGGCCAGGAATGTGGCTACAAATGAAATACTATTCAGTTGTAAGAAGATTACATTTAACTGCGAGGCAATCCATGCAGAAGTTTTCTTTTATATTGGGCAGTCAAGGTTTGGGATACCCAGATCATCAAGAATAATTAACCTTTAGGCTGTATGGAAGTGTTCTTGCCAAAACAAGCAAGAGAAAAAAAAAAGAAATGAGAGGTAATTAAGGTGTGCAAGTGAATTATGGTGTCCAATAACTTCAATTAGACTTTTTTCTTTCAAAAATGCAAGCAGAAACAAAGAAACACCCTGATAAAACACTCTTTTTTTCTTGTGTTTGATATATTGCTTCAAGATTAAAGTATGAATACCATCTGAGACCTACCACTTTCCTCAAGGCCATATTCACTAGGAAAATTGTAAATATGGTCAGGAATACCATGGGGTAATGCCGTGTCCTTCTGTTGTCGAATCCTATGAGTATTCCAAATAGTGTCTTTAAATGTATCCAACTCCTTTTGCAACAAAGGAATCATTACAAATGCCAAGAGCATCCTAATAGAAGCAGATGTTCAATTAGAACCGCAACTGCAAAATGTTAGTTTTTCTAGGGTGCATGTGGTGACAAGTTCTTTTTTCAGTCCCTTCAATAGCATTTAGGGCTGAGATGGGATCTCTGTTCAAAGGTAAAAGGCTGAATAACTACACGTTTTCCCCCTTTCTCACTGCCAGTATGTTTTTGAGGAAATTGGGTTCATTGCTTATGCATGCAGTGAACATTTAACTTTAGCGATATTCAAAACATTCTGAGGTTGCAAGGAAAGCGCCCCACCCCCCTTCAAAAAGTTTTGACAGGACTTAAAGTCACGATGTTTGCAGTACCAATGCAACTACTTCCAAAGATTACTAATTCGAGTGCAGCTGTATCCATAACACAGACATTTCTGACCTTCTACATTGTGGGCTGTCCTTCAAAACAGTACAGTGACTACAAAAAAGTCATCTTTGCAGTTAACAAGCATTTACAAGGAAATCTCAGATCTATTAATGAAAAGTCTAGCTTGAACAGGGATCGACAACCATGACCTAGTGCTCTCCCACTAAGTAAGATTAATTTTTATACATGAGACATATTCAATAAAATTATGATGCATCATGAACAAAATATGAAATGCAGATGAAAGAATAAATTCGAGCGATCTTTGCCGTTGTTACGCATTTCTTTGGATGTGCTTTTATTAGTTTGCAGATTTGCATATTGTGAATTCTTTTAGTACACATTAGCATGAACACAGCACTGTACACACCTATCTGTTTCATCATGGGGGTTGTAGTGATGCTGATCTTTAAGCCACATAAGTTTTTCTTTGTAGTATTTTTCAAGTCTTTCGTGTAATTCCTTCCACCACCTTTCAATCTGAAAGTAATATAAAGCTTAAACACCAAAGTAACATGTAGTGAAAGAGCTATGAAGAACGACGATGGAAGAGGGATTAACACATAATTATATAATTTCTTTTGCAAATGAAATTGTTTCTGAACAACCCTGGGTGATGCAAAGCAAACTGCAAATATGCCACGTGCAACTACATACACCAGGTCAACAAAATGCTTTTGAAGAAAGTGGCTTAAGCAAACTCTCAATGTTTTTATACGTGCATGGGAGTACAGTACAAAGAAAAAAAACTGGGTCTCTGATGGGACTTCACTTTGCACCGTTCTGCACACTGGGTGGATACTCTGACTACTAAGGTACTGGTTCATCCTCGTGCCAGGTGTCCTGCATACTGATTTGCCATTGTAGTCCCATGCATGCAGCAAACTAAATATAGTTGACTGTAAAACTACAAGACCTAGCTTAACTTCTACTGTCTATTTCCTTTCAATACAATGGTTCACTAGAGCAATAACGGTTCACATGAGAAGAGAACACAATGAAGTTAAAACTTGTAAACGTACAATAAACTGTTATGTCAAGCTGAGAACATACCACACATCTGTCACAGCAATGCCTACTGATTATCACCTGTTAGAGCACTTACTTGGTTAGCAGTGGATGGCCCATAAATCACTGTCTCTGTTGGATCCATATCACCATGTTGCTGCCGAAGAAACGCATGCATTGTGGCCATAACACCCGTTTCCGTGCCTCTGTCCATCCTTAATTATGAGGGAATGACTCTACTCTCATACAGATATTCTAGATACCAACGGCCTATCAATGTCGGCTCGCTGTTGGTGGTCCAGATCCGAAGCCACAGCAACTTCCTACTTGCAGTATCTATACTGCCATATATCGCTAATGGGAAGGCATTATTCTGAAACCCCATCAGCTTATTATGACCATCTACAGAATGAACCCAGTTTGGGTCTCTAGTTGTGAAACACTGCTTCTTTTTCTTGTTTTTGGCGCCAACCGCACGATTTTCCAGTCCGTCAGGATCCAGTTCCTGCATAACTGCATATACCAGATCTCTCGGAACGTTCAAAAGGTGCCCTTGCCGGATTTTTTGTGTAATGCTCGATAACCAAGAAGTTGGCCAGGTCCCTCAAGTTCTTTTCCTACAGCCTCCTTAACTTCATGGAGAGTAACATTTTTATCCGAGTAGAAAATATGGAAGTGTCGAAGTCGTCTATCAAGAGTTGGTATACTCCAAGCATGCATGGGAAAGTCTCTTTTTAAAAAATCTAAAATTTCCTTTCTTTGCATGCCCTGCCTCACGTACATTTCCAAATTTTCCTTCAACGCGAGGTAGTCTCGCCAAGCATCGTTTCTACTGGCCGCCATCTTGTCTTGTCAAGATTCACAAAGCATGACGGGACGGCAAGGTGTTTCCTGCAAAGCATCCTGGTATACTGTGATAGCCCTAGGCTCACATACATTTTAATTTTACTTTTGTTTTTCTTTTAATTTCATTTTGTTTTCTTTTTGTTAGCTGTTTTCATTTCACTTTCATCTTGATTGTCTTTCATTTTATATAAAACTGCTTTTGGATTTGATTTATGTTTCATTTTCATTTTACTTTGTTTTGGCTTTCATTTTCATTTTTATTTTTGCTTTGATTTTACTTTGATCTTCAATGCCTTTTACTTTTGATTGTAATAACATTTTACTTTTAATTCTGGTTTTTATTACTTTTTTGTTCTATTTTGCAAGTTTCGTCTGTAAATTCGGGGCAAATTTCAAATGATAGCCATAGGCCACCGTACAAATGGAATTGAGATTGAAAAATGTTCATCATGGTAGCAGGCGTAGTAAGCGTTTCCGTAGGGCTGTCCGCAGGTTTAAAGCATTTAAAAAAGCGAAAAATTCCTCGAACGGACGGAAAAACGTACGGAAGCGCTTGCTACGCAGGCTATCATCATAGCGGAATGAAATAGTCGAGTTGTTCATGGCGACAGTCGGTCAGCAATTATTGATTTTTCTGGCTCTTGAAAGGATCTCTTACTTATTTGTATATCTGACTAACACTGTGGAGAATTTGAAGGAAAGCCTTCAAGGCTGGCACTTTTCGTACTCTTGCCCCAGGTGTTTTACAATTTGTCAGTCTTTTTGAACCAAACAACATAGCTTTTAATCCCTATTAAAATCGAAGTTATTTTCGATTAACACGAGGAGAAATATGAAGTTTCGATGTTCAATATTTTCAGTATTTTGTTTATCTCAAAGAGGGTGCGTATGGGAAAGCTATTTTAAATGAATGGGGAGCTTTCATTTTAGTAAGAATTTATGCTTGAAAACATATGTCCTTAGTATTTCAAAGCAATCAATTAATGTTAGATTTTTGGCATGACGTTAGGTGGTGTTGAAATGACTAGTGCGCAAAACTTAGGCCCAGTTCAAACGTCGAACTTTACCTGTGCCGAGCCTAATGCAAATTAGCAAAAACAATACCTTTTGCTCATTTGCATTAGGTTCGGTACATGTAAAGTTCGACGTTCGAACCGGGCCTTATTTAATTCCAATCGCTGCAAGTGCACAATTCATACATAATTAAAGACCATTAGCACTTTCCACAATGCACCGCGGTCGTTTCTGAATTTCGTGGAACACGAAAATACTCAGCAGTCGCGACTGTAAGAAAGACATGAAGTAATCCGGTTCCATCGCGCAATTTGCGGCCAATTTTGGTCACATGTGAAGTGCAAAGAAATATATAACGTATATTCTACGTAATATTTTGCCTTGTTACGAATTGGAAGCCATTTTTGGTCGCGATTGGAACTTTTCTGTGGAGCGGCTCAAGGGCTGCCGGCAAGAAACTACAACCTTCGGGTTTGGCTCATAAATTCGGTCTTTCATGCAAATGAAATACCTCTATCAGATCGCCTATAATTACCTCTATATTTTATTTTCGAATTGTTTTGTTATCACTTTTTAGTGTTCTCGTTTATTGTGAGTTGAGATTTCATTTAAATTTTAACATCGATACGTGACCGATCGACCGGAACAAAGTTTTGTCTGCACGGCAAAATATCGATGAAGTACAAAACTTCTCGGCTCACTGGGGGCTTCGTTTTGTTCTGCATTGAAATGAAGCTTTAGGTGAAAGTTGAAGGAGGTTTTTGTGTCTCAAGCCGTCGAAATTTTTTCGATGTGACCTTCGAAGCAGGCGAAAACGGCTTCCACCGGTAGAGCTCGTTTAAATTGTGCCCGCTGCAAATTAGATGCAACGGACAGAAAAGAAGCCAACTGGAAGTGTATGTTTTTTATACGGAAAACTTCCCAGCTCGCTGGAGGTTTCAATTTCGTTTGCATCGATCTCAAACTTGCTGTGAAAGTAGGAAAAATTTTCCTGTGTCTTTGACGTTAATTTTTTTTTTCGATGGGAAGATAATGTTCTCGGCGAGTTACTGCTACACGAAGACGGGTGGAGCGGCTCAAAACGAAGTCCGGAAAAGTGTTTGACGGCCTTTTGATATCTGACAGGGCCGCTTCTTCTGACTAAAAAAATACTGACGACCGAAATTTCAAACTCAGTGCTCATTACTTCTTTTAGATGAGGGGCCGTAATTTTTCCTTCCGAGAGATCGTGGCCCATCCAGTCGAATAAAAATAAACAATGCGCGGTGCATCACGTTAAGTGCTAATGGGTCTTTAATGTCTACTAGATTTGGATTAGCCCGTCAGAGCCATCATATGGACCACCCTATGGACTATCCAAATTTTATTTTCAAGACATGTACATGTAAGTACTAATGAATAATAAACAATCAACAATGAAGACGTAAATGCATGCTGATACTTTTCCTAAACTTTAGCTGGAAACATTTTGGCTTGAGTGTCTTGTGTGGAACAAACTTGACGTTGCCATGGCAATCGCTTTGTGGCAACTATTTTTTAAAACATCACAATTCTTGCTTTAATCGCTACTATTTTAATGTTTTCTAATCGAATTTGTATTTTACATTTAATGTGGCAACATCTTATCATTTAGGAATAACCACTCACTAAAAAAAAGGAATTTAGCTCTAATTTGAGGAAAACGTGAAATTCAAAACGTGAAAATCCAAGATGGCTGACTTAACTGGTAAAAAATGTGATTTCTCGCTATAAATTCACTACTCGATTCGTCATAAATTTCAAGTGTATGACACTGTTAATTAATTTAAAACTTTTTACAATCAACTGGTTTCATAAACTTCCCAAGCAGCGAACAATCTCCCTTCGACATAGTAAGAGGTTGGTACAGTTAAAGCTGTAAGGAGAAATTGCTTAGTTTACCCTAAGCGTAGAACTCAAGGGAAAAAATAGCAAGCTCATCCTTGTGTTCGAGTGACCTTATTTCTTTATTTGCATTACCACACTATGTCAATTAGTCAGATTGTTACAGCCCCTAAGAAAATACTTTGTCACATTACTTACAGAACTGGATCCAAAATTACATGCACGTAGTAACAACAATACTAACATACACTAATCTGATGCGATACTAACAAATAATAATAATAATAATAATAATAAAATTTTCTTTAAAACTGAATTTAATAACATAATAAAACTTTATAAGTAATAAAACTTTATTTACGTGTCCATCTTCGAGCGTCTTCAATGAAGTAGCTAACTGGGGACACCTAACTAGATTACATTACAAAAGATTAAGTATATGACTAACTAACTAACTATCTACATAAAAATATAAGTATACAATACTATCTCTGTAAAATTTACAATTTTAAAATGAGTCATACATAGTGTAGAAAATCAGGACTGAAATCAGAAACTAGTTGTTTCATAGAAAGCGTTCTTTGCAGGTGTTATGCATGAAGTTGGAAAAGTCGATAAATTTAATACGCGTGTTAAACGTATTCACAGAGTCAGACGATCTAATAAAGGGGTTACGTTTTGACCAGATAACAGGACCTAAATAGCTTATGCTGTGCTTACCATATGCAACCGTTTGAAACCTTGGTAAGACAAATTCTGAATTTCTGAGAGAATACTGACTATTACTGACTATGAATAAGAGGACAATGTACGGTGGCGCCAGATTGTTTTTGACTTTGTACATAATAGTTGCGATGTGTTGCAGTGGTCGAGTATAAAGTGTTGGTAGGTTAGCCTTTTGTAGGAGTTCCTTGCATTACTTTTAATTATTGCCTAAAAATATTACCTATGTGTATTTTGCAGCTCGCTACTCAGGAAGAAAAAAGCGTTTAATCTATACATGATTTATGCTGTGTACTGTTTTACAACAGTTACTCTAGTTTTGGTATTTCAACATTTTCTTCCGGAGCTACTTGCTGATGCACAAAACAAAAACGACATTTAACAACCGCAGGACGATGACAGTCCTTTAACCCTTGACGGTAGTTTGTGCTAAATGTAAACAGGATTAGGGGATTGACGGCAGTACTGAGATATGGAAGAAAATAACTGGTAATATGGACAATTTCTTGTATTTTTTCTTCTTAAAACGTAGTGGAAAACCTGTAGCAAAAATTTGAAGATGTAACGGAAATGGCTACCGACACCAACGTTTTAAATATATATGAAGTCTGGATCGAGATGTCTTCATCGTGGTGAAAGGAAATCGTCGAGTTTTTCACGGCGATAATCTCCAGATAGCGCTCAGGAATTACTGATTTTTCTTTCTCGAGAGAGGATGTCAATCAACAGGCGAACTTTAATAATTTGAGTAGACCCAACCTGTAATTAGGTTCTGTTCGTGTGAAGAACCGCGTTCTACCCGAGCCTAAGGCAATGCTGTTTCGATTTCATCACCAAAATATATCATTGTTCTTTACGTATTATGTATATATCCGTTTGCTAACAGCAAAGCCACTCGAATTCTTCTCTTTATCAAGAAGTATCCGAGTGGCTGTGAAGGATCCGAGCCCTTAAGGCCGATTTAGAACGCTTAAAGTTTCCTGAGTGAGACCGTCACATGAAACGTTTTTATACAGCTCCCGACTTTAGCATCATCTATGGCTACGTTTGTTGTATGGGTTGAAAACACAATTCGGATTCCTACGTAATGTAGGTTTGATTTACACAAAACAGTTCGTGGCATAGGCTTTACATGAAGCCTACGTAAAAACAATCACGTCCTTGCAGTTAAGTGATATGGGCTTGGGCTCATTTGCGATTCTTTGTGTTTTGCGCACTTTGTTTTGTCTCGAGTATTGCAAAGGCAAATGAAAAGAGGAATTCAGCGCCACTAGGCTTATTCGGTTGGATGTATTATTCAAAGAGGGATTGTGTTATATAAGGTATAAAAAGGTAATCATAAGTCAGCGCGGGCACAATGGGACCCCAATTCCCCCCCCCCCCCCCACCCCCATGCTAAATAGGGTTAAGACTAGAACATTTTTTAAATTTAATATTAAACTGCCAGGGACCGTGGCGTTTTCTTCTGCTTTCCGTTTATCTCCCCATACGCCTTTTAACACGTCACTGTAGTTCTGGTAGTTCAACATTTTCCTCTTGCACCCTATCCCTAAGCGCAAGACATAAACAACATTTGCCGGCGGCAAGATGAAAACAAGTCTTGAGTACAAATCCGCCAAAAAAGTTCTGCTCTTTAAATAGAAGTTGATGTGCTTAAAAGTAGCTACCTTTTACATTCTTGAAGTGTTGAAACGAGAACAATTCTTTTTAAATATTTTGCTGCCAGTGACCATGACATTTTTTTCTGCTTTCTGTTTATCTCGCCACATCATTTTTTTTCCTTTTTTATTCTTTTCGTACGTTATTAGTGTCCCCAATTAGTTTGTCAAAAGCTAAATGCCTAGACAAATAAAGTCTACTACTACTACTACCACTACTACTACTACTACTACTTCTACTACCAATACTACTACTACTACTACTACTACTACTACTACTACTACTACTACTACTACTACTACTACTACTACTACTACTTCTAATACTAATACTACTACTACTAATACTAATACTACTACTGCTGCTGCTGCTACTACGTCTTTTAATAAGTCACTGTTTACGTCTTCTTGTAATGTTGTGGCTATTTCCTTGGATCACAGGATTTGTTCTTCTCAAGGATTTCTTGAACATTTTGAACAATGAGGATAATAAAAGGTACATAGTAAAGTAGCACAAATCCTAATATTCTGTAAATAGCAAGCACGAGCCCACTCGAGTCTGTAGTGCAAAGATATATCTCATCGGGGTCTGCTTGTCTGGCAAAATACGAGTATGGAACGAGAATACTTCCTGGTATAATCCAAGTTAGCGTGATAAATACCGCTCAAATCCTTCCTGATATCATGGATACTTTCATAGGAAACACGATAGCAATAAATCTTTCCACAATAACCAGTACAAGGCTCTCCACAGAAACTGAATATGAGACAGAAATTAAGTAGTTTCCAAGTTTGCATTGAAACGAAGACACTGAATGTCCAAAAATACTAAGTCTGATACATAAATACAGTGGCCAGTTAGTAATGATAAAAAGCAGATCGAATACTGCCATGCTTGTGATGTAGCAGTTCATGCTGATCCGGAGGTTCTTTGTTTTGAAAAAGGTGGTGATTACAAGAATATTGCCCATTACAGACGTCAACGCGACAACAGAAACGGCAACAGACGAGGCTGGTTTAAATGCATTTGGAACTAGCATTTCCTCTTCATCATGCCTGAAAGAAAGAGTCGAATTGTTCATGATTAAAACAGTACAATGTTAGATGGCGAGGAGGAAATTATGCTTTCTCTGCGTCCTTTAAAAGCAACTTTGGATAAGTAAAACTTGTTGGAAAGTGCTAGTCAACATTAAAAACGATTTAAACTGAAACAGCTGTCGGGAAAAAAATTAGTCCTTAGAATGTGATATTTACTATCCCACCTGGCCCAATGTTTACCCATGTCAAATCATGCGACTTTACCGTTGAAAATTATTTTTTGTTTTGTTTCGTTTTGTTTTTCTTTAATGCATCCGACGACTCATTGAAATGGAAATCCTTAGTTAAATTGGTTTAACCATTTAGACTGAACGGTGCAAAAGCCTTTATCTCGGTATATTAGTCTTTGTCATTTTCGGTTGATTCAGCTAAAACAAAAGCCAAGTAAGAAATCTGAGAAATTAAATCGGTAAAGGACATATGTGCACATCTCTCGTATATGTGCACATCTCTAAAGGACATATGTGCACATATGTGCACATCTAATTGAAATCTCCAAAAGCACCTCACAACTGGTTTGTTGAAATCAATAATCAAAGAGGCTGTGAGCCAACTCGAGAATCAAAGTACGAAATTAAAGGTACCAATTTAGTTCACAATCCGCTACACATCATTTTCAAGTCGGTGAATAGTACTAAACGTTCTCCAAGAAGGAAAATAACTGGATGTAGGTTTTCAGGGCTTTATGGTGCAATTTCCTTCACGTTTCGTTCAACTATCTGTGTCCACACGCTGGCCATCTTTATGCATATTTTGAATAGCAATCATGCCCTTTATCCAATCAGCATGCACTAGGAATGGCACAGGCGGTCGAGTCCGCATGGATAAAAAAAAAAGATGCTCAATTTTAGTTAGAGCATCCCTACCATTTCCTTTTTGCTTCAGTTGAGCACAAACCTGCTTAAACTAACAAACAAGGGGGTTAGTTTCTAAAGAAACTGTGGTGCTGCGTCGGTGGGGACGTAAAACACAAAATTTTAAATTTATCAACTGAGTTGATAAGGTAGATTGGCCACCGTAAAGAGATTGAAAGCTGACGTTTAGAGCGTTAGCCCTTCGTCAGAGCCCTTCGGATTCGTTCTGACAAAGGGCTAACGCTCGAAACGTCGGCTTTCAATCTCTTTACGGGGGCCAACCTACCTTATCAACTCAGTTGATAGATCCAAAATTCTCCGTTTAAACTAAACCTGACAGAGGACACCGAAAACAATCTTTTAAGTGGGGACAACATTTGATGCTTGCTTGAGTTGAACGTATTCAAACGACCCATGGGGGAACTCGTGAATGTAACATATGAGCCGTTTTGTCTGCATGTGGGTCATTACATATATCTTAATCGACCAGGGCTGGCGGAACAGTTGTGTATGTATGGGTGCTGGGGGTGAAAGGGGGGGGGGAGTGCTTTTGTTCTTGAATGGACTAACCTTCGGTTTTTCTGCTGACTCGAGAATTTTCCCCATAAGAGAGCAGTGCAATTGCCTTTTTTTGTCAATTTTGAGGTACACTGCTCACTGCTTCTAAAATATTTGGTGGCTCCTAAAGAAGCCGTTTGTTTTATGGGACCGCGCGCAGCTTCATAGGAATCAGCCTTGGAGAACAACAGCAGCTGAATTGCGGTATCTCGTTACGCAGAAAGAATTCAGGAATAGTGCTAGATAAATTTTGTCGGTGTTAGATTCTACAGTTAATGGGTCATCTGGATTCGCACTGGTATACTTCTGCAGCATAACAACCAGCTTTCTCGCAAAGACTGTTAGGTGTTGAGTAAAGCAGCAGTTTCGTTGAGTTGTTTTTAAAAAAAAAGCGACGAGGAGTTGCGACTTTAATAGAAGTCAGCTTCCATGAAAGCTACATTTCATTCCTATTTTGATATAATTAACATCCGCGAAAAAAATTAATTAAGTTAAAAGAGCTTTATCTATAGGCAAGGCATCTCACACGAAGATTCTTTTGAGCAATCAGTCTATTGTCTGCCAGGCCCAATTAGTGAAAAGTTAAAACACGACGTCTGGACAGTTACATTTAACTTTTTTTAAACTGTCAAAATCTTTTACCTTTCATCGTTGGTCTGCAGTTAGAAAGACTGTCCAGAAATAATTTTTTCCCCATTTGTTTCTCGAAAATTGGCATCGTGCACGTGTTTGCTAACTTTGCAAAGAAGCTTATAAAACTTAGTCAAGGTTTATTCTATAAAAAGGTTCCTGTTCTGAAATAAGCTACCTTTGTATAGTTATGAAGTTTTGAGGTGAACTTGAATATATAAACGCTAACTGCTAGTAAGCAAAGCGTTGGTTCATTTTATTTCGTATTCCTTTAAAATCATTGCTTTAGATCTGATAATTCAATATTTTCTTCCCGAGCCACTTCCTGAAGCACAAAGCATGAACGACATTTCCCAAAAGCAAGGCGAAGACAATCTTTCAGGGCTTGACGATAGTTTGTGCTAAATGTTAACAGGATTAGAGGATTGAAAACAGTACTGAGCAAGGGTAGAAAATAGGGACAAAAACTAAGAATCATTTCTAGTATGTTCCCTTTTTCTGAAAAGTGCTGAATAAACATCAAAAGAAAAACTGCAGCGTAGGTTAAAGTCCAGCATACTAAAAAGGAAACAATGATCGAGATTAGGATCTTCATTACTCTTGTGTTCTGTTTTTGTCTTCTTTTGCTGTGGCCATTTCCTTGGATCACAGGATTTGTTCTTCTCAAGGATTTCATGATGCGAACATTGAGAATGATGATGACAATAAGAGGCACAGGGTAAAATATCACAAATGTGACTATGAGGTAAATACTGCCAGCTAACCCGCTACTGTCAGATGAGCAAAGTTTTAGTTCATCAGTTTCTGCATTTCTAGTGTAATACAATAAAGGAACAAAGGCACCCAATGGTATAATCCAAGTAAGCAAGATGAAAAGCGCTCGAATCCTTCCTGATATCAAAGCTATCTTCAAAGGAAACACAGTAGCAATGAATCTGTCCACAGTAATCAGCACAAGGCTTTCGATAGAAACTGAATATGAAACAGGACCAAGGTAGTTTACGACCTTGCATTGAAATGCATGCGAAAGTCTGCTTCTTGAGTACAGCGGCCACTTGGCAACGACATAAAGTAGATCGGAGACTGCCATGTTTGTGATGTAGTAGTTAGAGCTAGTTCGCAGGTTCTGACTTCTCAGAAAAGTAATTATCACAAGCGTATTTCCGACTGCCGACACAAGTGCAACAAGCGTATTAGCAGCGAAAAATACTGCTTTAAATGCATGTGGAACTGGTGTACTTTCTTCATGTTGTTTGAAAAAAACAGTTGAGTTATTCATCTCGATAGCTTGACGGTACAAAGGCGACTAAGGCACTGATGAAGTGTTTGGCATTCTCAGAGATGAAGCAGGTGGTGAAAATTGTTCATGGCAAAGTCTGGAACGTCAATAACTCAGTTTGGTTTTTAGTCCTCTCCAGTAAAGCCGCTGTCAACTGATACTCAGACGCTCTTTGATTGGTTAAAATATCTCGTGTCACTTTTTTAACCAGCTAATTAAAAGGATAGAGTCTCCTTTTAGAAATTTTATTTGTGTAATGAAATGACATCTGTTAAATAATTCAGTGGCTAAAGCTTTTACTTTGTGTGATTTATACGAAATGTTTCATATAGGTTAAATGACGGTGATGAACGAGGTTGACAAAGGCATCAAAGTTAAAAAGCGCTCCAGGTAACAAGCCCGTGTTATGGTGACACAAAGTGACGAAGTGCCGGCACTTAAATCCGAGAAGGATTTTTTTCTACTTTTTTTGCCATGTGGAAACTAATAATAACAAACAGTGTGTGTTTGGCACTAAAAGGCCTAGAACCGCGAAAACACAATCTAAACGCATAGAATGTATACTAATTAGCCAAGTAAGGGGGTTTTTTCTACTGTATAAGTAATCAGCATCCCTGCTCGTACCATTCCAGATTTTTGATTGCAGTAGTGTGGGGCTCTCCTCACAGAAGCAGAATAGGAAAAACTGCTTATTTCGTCGAGTAACTGAGCAGCATGTTGTTTCCGTGGAAAGTACATATATAAATTTTCTTGGAGATAACGTCTAATTGAACAAAGTTGCTAGCCCTCGGACTATCCCTGGCCTTATCTTAGACCAATGTATGGAAAGTAAAAATTTTCTAGTTTAACTGCATCCTCAAAATTTACTGCCTTGAATAGTTAGTTTGCAATTAAAAGAAAAGATTTTTCTACTGGATTCATTCTTTTTAATGAAGTAATTTTGCATCATGTTTCATAACTATGATGGATATTTCATATTATTAAAAACTGGACTAGTTATATTGGATTTCTAAAACTGATTTCTGAACAGAGCTAGGCTATCAGCTCATATACTTGCTGCGACCAAACGTGGTCAATGAACACTCGACAACAAACTGAACAAAGTGAGCTGAAAGTTTTTTTCCTCGCGAGCAACCCGGCGAGAAAAATGGACGAGAAAAATCACTTAGCAGCGAATTAAAATTATGCAGAAATTCCAACAATGTCACCAACAAGCATCACCAACAGCGTCTTCTAACACAAGTCAAAATTGTTTGAAGAAACTGTGCAGAAATAGAAATTTAAGCATTAAGCGTTGTTTACAATCAATTTCTCTCGTCGATCGTCACGTCGATCATAAAATGGAACAAACGGTAGGTTTTATCAGGAAGGCTTTCCACTTCAAAATATTAAGACAAGACATAAAATTAAACACAGTGAAATGGGACAGGAGCATTTAATAAAAACTAGCACACATTCACGGCGAGTCGGTGCGAAAATCATGAAGCAGTCTAAACAAATACTAAACAAACTACAGCTGCAAACTACCAAGAAGCTGGAAGGGAGAAATTTTTGTTCGCCTTTAACATGCAAAATTGACACTGGTTTACCCACAGGTCGCCCAAGCTCACTCTGAGAGAGCGCATATAATAACCTGTTCCTTTTTGCATATATTATGAGTCGGCAAAATATAAGAGTTTGTATGGAAAATGCAACTAAGACGCTCTAATTACCATGAATGCGAAATAGTTCATAATATAAATGGTTCACCTTGTTTCTGTGGTCCACGAGAGGTTCGAAGATTTTTGGAAATGGTCAGAAACAATCCTATCTCAAACTTTGCCTGCTGAAAGCTAGTCATGAGCAAGTAATCAAATCGACATTATTTTGCCTTCTAATACTAATGTGCTCACGTGACAGGCAATTTTAAGTTTGACCCCCCCTGGGAGTAATTTTAGCTCAAAAATTTTTCCAAAATTTACCAACATTGCACGTCTCTTGTCAAAACACACGTAAGCCAATCATAAATCTAATGATATTACTTTAATAAACTGTCCTTCTTCTTCATAAAAATACTAATATTTCTTTCAGGCTCTTCTTATCAGCTGAACAATAGTTTTCAACAGAGAGTGTGGTTTGGCAGATCTGAAAAAGTGGCTATTTTACCAAATTTCAAAAGAATTTTTTCTATGTAGTAGACAAGATCTATAGTTGATCTGCATTTCCCAAGAGAGTCAAAGGATTGTACTTAAACATTATCGAAAAATCTTTGCCGGCAATTCACTTTTAAGCTTCAATATAGCTTATGCAAAATTGACATTTTCCTAGAACAGACATATCTGCTGAGGGACAAATGGGTCGCGATAAATCAGCTTTTAACACTTAACAAATGCATGAAACCTGTCAAAAGGTAACGTACAGGCTCACAAAGTATACGGTTATCGTTTGAATTATTTCACTGCCACAGATTTTGCACATAAACGTTTTGCAGCTATTGAAGTTGTTCCTTTTCCACCCCTCCCCCAATAGATTTCAGTTTAATTTGGTGTGTATTATTTAATTTCCAGCAGAAGCTTATTTAAAGCTATTCGTATAGATTCATGTGGCCTTTCGGTGTGGTTTTGAATCATTCAGAATCTAAAATAAATTTATAGGCCATAAAAACAGACTGAAATGAAAGAATTGAAGTCAAAAGGTTGTGTTACTCTACGTGACACAGAGAATCGACTTTCGTGCACGGATATTAAACTTCTCGACGACAGATTTACTATTTTACAAGGGGAAAATGGCAACCAAATAATTTCACATATTCCACGAGGAACAAGAATTTCCTTAGGGAGCGGTCATTAATTATTGGGGGGGGGGGGAGGGCAGATAAATTTAAATAAATGACAGTTTATCACTTAAGACACCATCAACTTCATCACCATGACCTTCATCGCCATCACTTTCAACGCAATCTGACACCTGCGTCGTCATCACCTTCGTCGCCATCACTTTCAACACCATCACCTGCCCCATCATCAGCTTCGTCGCCGTCACTTTCATTGCCATCATTCGCAGCAGCATCACTTGCCTCGCCATCACTTTCATCGTCATAATTTGCGTCGTCACCACTTTCAGTTCCAGCAAAAGTTAAAAACCTACGAAGTTCGGATTTTGCAGTGTCATCTAAAAGACTACATCCTGAAGATATCAACGCCGCGGCCAATTTCTTTCGTCTCTTTCCTAGTTGGATGACAATCTCTGTGCGTAAAACCTTTGTACACGTCTTTCCTTCTGGCAGCTCTGCCGCAATCTCTCTTAAATCTCATCTATTCTAGCTAAACGCCTCACCGTTTTCAGTTTCTTCCTCTTGTTGTTATTCTGTTTACTTGATCGCGACTTCCTTTTCGTCGCAGAAAATGTATGTTTAAACGCTGATTCGCAGTTTGCTGCAGCTCGACTAGTCCAGAGCGTACCCTGTCTAATTCCTTTTTCATAGCATTGCAATTCAAACAATTCCTCAAAGTCATAAGCAGTTTTGCGCCCAGTCAAAATCTGGCCAGCAGAGTGTATGGTTGTTTTGAGGTGTTCCTTGAGATCTTTTTCAAGCTTTTTAAGGGAGGTTTCAATAGTTTCTATACACAGCAAGTTCTGCCTGATAGTTCCCGAGTCATGTTGTTTGGGTGCATGATTTTCCCGAAGGAGAAATGAGAGATTTTATTTGCTCGGAGAGCGGAGAGTAGCGAAAACGCTTTGAAGATTACGAAGATTACGAAGCCATATACAGGGAACAAAAATTAAAAACCTGGAAGTTGCTGTACTGGACATGTACATTGCAAAGCGGAAGTTGAAGCAATCAAAGGGGGACGTTGAAACGGGAAAAAGTGGATGTCATAATAGCAGACATCGGTAGGACGCTGGTTCCCGATAGCCTTCAAGTTCCCAAAGACAGTGATAGCGACGATGATGATGATGGTGATCAGGAAATTGGAAGTGATATTGAAGATAGAGGGGATTTTGACGAAGTCTATGATAAAATTGAAGACGAAGGCGAACCATTTGTGGAGGAGGGGAAGGAGGAGGAGGAGGAAGAGGAGGAGAAGAGGGAGGAGAAGAGCATTACCACACTTTTACATACAACGAGATCTGGTCGAATTTGCAGGACATGGAAGGGGAGAGCAAGCGCTTTGGATTTTTCATGACGGAGCTAGAAATTTCAAAGTTTCTATTTAATTGACTAGTCACCAGATGGTAAAAGAAATGCCGCTGCAAAAATAACTCTGGAATACTTTGAATGTCAAGACTTCAACAATTTGAATGTTTTCTTGGCAGCGTTTTTAAATACACACCTGACTTCATGTTTTTAAAGAGTTTATACTAAATCGGAACCAAGTCTACGTGGCTGCGCACTAGTGACCAGGCACACTTTGCCACAGGTAATTTGCCGTTATCTTTAATACTTCTCTGAATTACAGGGGCGTAGCGTCCATAAACACACGTACGCACGGGCGTACAGCTGAAATGCGAGAAAAATATATTTCTATTGCCTGAAGGTGTTTTTATCGTTAGATTGTTATATCATTTCGTATGATAGTGATGCAACTTTATGTAAAATTTGTCATTATTCCATTACGAATGGAAAGAAACACTGTGAATAATAGTGAATGTCAATAAACGGGTCACGTCTACAGCTATTACGAAGTGATACGGAAATCACTGGGGACGAGTTCGAAGCCGAGGTCACAAGATGGAGGCACAAAAATGCAACGGAAATGATCAGCATGTAAGGCCAAAGACTTTGGTTGAGACTCTTGAGCACGCAAACCCCCAGTTTTATCCCGTAGTATATGTTTTACTTGTAACACTGTTAACGTATCCTGTATTAACATGCACTGCTGAACGTAGCTTTTGTGCTGATGATGAGGCTGAAAACTCCCCTTTGAAGTACCATGAGTGTACCATTCTTTTTGAACAAAACTTGAACGCAAATTTTACACCACAGACCAAATTATTATTATCCAGCCCTAGTGCAGTAAAAAATAAACATTTTTCTCAAGTTGTTTCATTAAAAAGTTTAAGAAAACAAGGCATTTATACATACGTCAATTTCAGTGATGCCCGTCTTCCCTGTATTAAAGAGGCCTTACCTCGTGTTTTTTTTTTTTCCCTGGGGATGGGGAATATGTAATTTAACTTGCCCAAGTGTCGGACATTTGTCTCTCCCGGGGCATTTGACGACCTTATGGGTTTGAACTCACAGATCGTGGTTAGGTTTCCATGGTGATTTCATCAGCAAATTGGAAATTTGTGGTCAGCTGGCTCCCAGGAGATCTTAACGATAGATCCAATGAAAGTGCTCACTGAGCAAAAAGGAATAGTGACTTCTGTGAGCCTTACTTTACCTTAGGTAAGGGGGTGAGTCTGGTTGAAAGCTATGGGGTCTTTTGTTACGTTTTCAGCATTCGTCCTTTATTATCCCTTTTTACACATATCGTGTTCATCGTATATTAGAAAGTGAAGGCGTTTTTGTCAAAACTGAAGAAAAAACTTGCCTATTTTGAGTTGTGTTACTGTATTTTAAGGTATCTTTGCGAACCAATTGAAGAAACGAACTGCTGTTTTTTAGCGGAGCCAGTGCGTCAGCGGAGCTCCAAATTTGGTAACCTATCAAGCCAAGAAATTTTGGTAGTGACGTAATAGTCACGTGACCGTACGTCCGTCCGTGTGCACCACAGGGATACCAATACACTTCATACACTTGATATAACCGGCTGTGCTGAATGCCGTGTGTTTTGGCGCGAAATCGAATGTTGACCCGCGTTGTAGAAAAACAAGCAAAGACAACAAAAGTCAAAAACAAATGTGTTAATGGAAAAATAAAGTTCAAAAGAATACTCAGTTGTCATTTTGGTGGAAAGGGAAAAGTTCAATTTAGGCTTTAAAGTTCAGGCAAAAAGTCAAATTTGCCTCGTCAGTTCTGTTCGAACTCGGTCGGCACACCGCTTGAGTTCGCAGCTTTTCGCAGCGGTTTCAACACCAAATATAGCAGAGCTAGTGCTTTTTGGTTTTTTCTGTCCACAACCATGGTTTTTACGGCGTTCCAAACACATTTTGGCAGGAAAAACACCAGCATTTTCATGCTGATAGGCAACTTGTCACAAAGAAAGAAATAAATATTAAAATTAACTTGTGAGATCACAATAAACGCTCATAGCCTGGTGGACTAATATCCCGCTTCAGACGCCGACGTCCCGGGTTCGGCTCTCAGAGAGGATATGAATTTTTTTTATTTTTATTTTTTTATTTAACAACTTGAATGAGAGTATTTTCATAAATTAAAAATTAAAAAGGCAAAAACAAACAAACAAAACAAAAGGGGGGGCTCCGCTTTTAGGCTTGGCTAAATATATATATTAAGCTTATTTAGTAGGCTTAATTAAGTTCAACAACTGTAAATAATTAACTGTAATACTTTCTATGTACACAAATTACAATTTAGTTTCAAGTTGTCCGTATGGTAGTCCAGCATCGCCTTGATTTTCGACTTGTTTATGGACTAAACATGAAAAACACTCCCCAAAAGTATAACGTAGACAATTCTTCAGAGCTTGACGATAGTTTGTGCTGAGTGTAAAAAGGATAACGGGATTGGCGGCTGTACAAACAAATGGAAGAAAGAACTGGCAAACAACAAAAAGCATTTCTTGAAGGCCCCTTTCTGGAAACTTCAGTAGAAAGTCTGAGACAAATAAGAACACGTAATATGGAGTCCAAGACACAAAAAATAAGACGGTAATGAAATTTAAGATTTTCATTAATCGATGATTCTGTTCATGTCGTCTTGTAATGATGTGGTGATTTCCTTGAAACACAGGATTTGTTTTTCTCAACGATTTGACGATACGAACATTCAGAATGACAATGATGATAAGAGGTGCAATGTAAACCAGCACAAATCCCACGAAAATGTACTGGGCCCTTAATGCACTGTTCATATCAGTTGCACAGAGATAAGGCTCATCAGACCCCTCTGCAACTCTAGAGAAATGCAAAAAGGGAGCAAGAAATCCCATTGGCATGATCCATGCCACCGATATCAAAGCCATTCGAATCCTTCCTGATATCATGGTGACTTTCAGTGGAAACACAGAAGCAATGAATCTGTCCACAGTAATCAGCACAAGGCTAAAAACGGAAACTGTTAGCGAAACAAACGTTAAGTAGTTTCCAAGTTTGCAAGCGAAGTCAGGTAAAGCCGTTTTTCCAAAAACAGCAAGCCTGCTGCTTAAATATATCGGCCAGTTTGTAGCTACCCAAATTAGATCGGAGACTGCCATGCTAGTGATGTAGCAGTTAGTGCTGGTCCGTAGTTTCTCTGTTTTTACAAAAGTAGTGATCACAAGCATGTTTCCGAGTATGGATGATAACGCAACAACAGAAATGGCCACCGACGCCAACGCTTTAAATGTATCTGGAACAGGGATTGAGATGTCTTCGTCATGGCGTAAGGATATCGTGGAGTTGTTCATGGCGATAGTGTCCAGATATCGCTTAGGAATCACTGATTTTTCTGTCTTGGGAGAGGATTCCTCGTAACAGGCGAACAATAATAATTTGAGTAGACACAAACTGTATTAGGCTTGCCTCTTGTGAGGTACAGCGTTTGTCCCGGGCCTAAGGCAATGGCGTTTCAATTTCAGCATCAAAACATGTAATTATTCTTTACGGCATTGGTTTAAATACAAGGTCAGATATTATGTACTTGTTTATCATGCATCTATTATGTACGTATACAAGCTATAAATAGCAAAGCCACTCGAAACCTTGAAGTCTTGTTATCAAGAAGGATTTGAGAGGCTTTGACGGATTCGAGCCCTTAAAACCGATTTAAAATGCTTGATGTTTACTAAGGACTGTCGCAAGTAACTTTTCAAGTTTGTGCCGCTTGCGTCAGGCAAAAATGGTGTACAGCTCTCGTCCTTTAACACGGTCTGTGCTTACGACTGTTGTAGCGTTTTAAAACACATCTCAAAATCCAACGTAGTTTTCTTGCCGCACGCGGCAATCGAAAGCAAGTTGTAGATTTGATTTGCATGGAACAATTCGTGCCGTAGGCTAATTCTTAACCCTTTAACCGGCAGATTTTTTAAGGAACTGTTATCACTGCAAGTGTGTTGCGTAAATATGCCCACAGCTTCTATACTATAGCTCCTAGGGCCATTAAACCATATATCCAAATGTTCATCATCAAATGGTCTTTCAAACAAGCAAGCGTTATTGTTAACATTTTACCGAATTATTTCAAATTTTATCTCTGAAAGAGCACTCGGCTCCCAAAGCTACTTCTTCCCCACGAGTCAATCGCCATTGCGAGTCAGACGTACTTGTTTTCCTTCCCTCGAACATTCATGTTCAGAATTGTAAGTATTGATTCCTGTTTAAGGTCAGTTGAAGAGAATCACGATTGCCGGTTAAAGGGTTAAGCAGGGCGTATGCTACATAACTGTGCCGACTAAAAATAATCGACCCTTAACTTTAGATGATGTGGCTGTATGTGTTGGACTCAATTGTATTTTGTGTGTGTGACAAATACAATGAAGGCAATACTGTGTGCAAAATACGACGAAGGCCGCCAATACTGTGTGCAAAATAAAATGAAGGCAATACTGAACTACCACACACACAGTGACGTGCTAGGACCATTACTTGGCAAGACACAAAATCGCCAGTTTGTATAAACAATAATTGACTTTCAGAATCGAAAGCAGAGCAAGAAGAGGTTGACGCGTTTTGCAGACACAGTCTAGTGTCCATTAACTGTTATTCTTTTAAAAGAGCCACCTTCTTTCTGCTAAAAACATCGTTTTCAAGTTATTTCCGTTATTCAATATAGCTTATGATTATAATGGATGTTAATGTTTATATATATGAAGCCACTAAGGTGCAGTTTATGGCTCTCTGTGTAATATTGAAACCGGAAGGCAAATATAATAAGAGTTTTTAAAATAGTTCTTGTGCGAAATATGCAACCAAATATTTTTTTTCTGCCAAATAAAATTTCTAAGAGAAGTCTATATTCATCGTTAGCATCTTTGGTGTCCTGGATGTGAGAATTCCGTGAAGAGAATACAGACAAGAAAAATGTACTATATAAAACTCCTACTCGAGGTAGTTACTTTCATCTAAAATTGTGTTAGTTGATAACTTCAAGTGCAATATTCCACGTTCTTGTGTAAGAACATGCCATTACCTTATGTACCTGTTATAACAAAATCACTATTTGAATAAAACATGGAACTCTGTGAACGTATAAGGTCAAGCTTAGTGGAACTGAATCTTCTCTTTTTCCCGTTTGCAATACTCGAGACAAAGACAACTTGGAATGAACATAAAAAGCACTTAGTAAAAGGGTAACGTAGACAATTCTTCAACGTTTGCTTACGATTTTTGGAAGTAATCTAGTTTGTAGTTCGCCGGCGCAGCTCGTGTGAAGGAAAATTAGTATACAATGTGAGTGGAAGTTAAAGTCAGCGTCAAGAAAGACTTGAAAGTAGCTTCCTCGATGATGACTTCCGCTCAGGTTGTCGATACGTCAGTCTACGTTGTCATAAACAGTTCTTCTTAAGACTACACACATGCCGGACGATCATACTTTACTGGCATACTTTACTGATTATACTTTACTGACCATCCTACTTTAATGACTCCTGGGTAAATCATATACAGTGTGACTTTAACACAATTACCAACTGGAACTTAAAACAACGAATTGAGTGGCCCTTTGATGTTATCAAGGATATTGGCTTAGGCTTCCATCTTGAAAGAAGGAATAATGATCACTGTAAAGTGTGCCTGGATTATTATTGTTAAAACACTGAGGGCAAAACATGACTTGCTATCGAGAGCGTCTACTGGAGATTTACCCTCACAGGGACGGCGGAGCGTATTTTGAAGTGGGGGGGCTGAAAACGAGCGCCGGAGGCGCGAGTTGGTAGGGGGGCATCCTCCCCCAGAAAATGTTGAAATCTAGAATCTCGGAAATCGTATTTGCAGCATTCTCCGCGAGATACTTCTCGAAATAATTAGCATGGATAAAGCGTAAAATGAAAGGTACTTTTAGTGCTTACAGCAATATTTTGGAGGTTATTTCTCAGCCTTCCGGTCTCCTACGCTAACCTGCGGTTTTTTGACACAAGCTTCCCGTCTGTGGGAAGGAAGCACACGCTGGGAAAATGTTAAAAATACGTAAACGCGAAAAGTTTCCGACGAGGTTTGTATAAAGTTGTAGCTTTGTAAATTCTTGTGACTTAATCAAGCAATAACAATTTAAACACTAGTTTCATCTGGCAAATACTCTTATGTATTTTCTCGAATAACTACATATGCTAAAACAAAATAAAATGTCATCCTCCTCAAAAGTGGGGGGGGCTAAAGCCCCCCCAGACCCCCGGCTCCGCCGTCCCTGCCTCAGACGTACAAGCAAACTCACACACCTCTCCCCCACACCCTAGTGCATAAAGTGATTGTTGCACTGCTGGGGGCGTGTGACGTCATCCAAATGGCGCCCATCTTTGATATTGCTCCAAATTAGGTAAATGTAAATTTTTATGCTTGACATGTAAAATACCACAAAATGAAATAATCTGTTGCTTTTTGTCAACATTTTATACTGTTTTCTCCGACAAAAGGTGAAAAAACATCCTTTTTAATCAAAAATGGCTTGACTACACCTTACTTATGACGTCATATCACGTAACCATAGCGACCAATTTCCACCAGACTTTGCTTAACTGTGTCTAAGGTATAAATGAGTACAGCTACTGAAAAGGAGGGTGCTCATCAAAATCAGAAAATTGAAAAAAAGAACTTCACTGGGGGGGGGGGGGGGGAATCCACTCTCTCCACGCCCTGTATGGCGAGGGTTAACACTGGCTGCCCAGCAAGCCATTTATAAAAATATGAGTCACTTGCTCCACAAAGCTGTTATTTTAACCTGTCTTTAAGATAAGAAATGTTTAAAGTAACGGAATGTTTAATGTATAGACACTTCTTTGTTTCCAAGATACAGTTTGAATTGTCCTGCGCCAAAATCGGTTGAAATAGTTTCGGGGTTTTCATGAAAACGCACATCTGTTCACCAGTGATTATGAAGTAATCGACCGGTGGTCGGCGACGCTGATTCTTTTCCATGCTCACGAAAGCCTGAATAAAGTTTAAATACGTCTCCAGGGTCTGTTTTCTCCATTCAAAATGCCGGCTAGAGAAAAGTAATAGTGACCCTTCACTTTGTTGTTTCGGTCAATTGGGCGTAGCTCCTTCGAATTTCCTCAAGGTGGACAATTTACCTTATCGACTTAGTTGAAAAATCCAGGTTTTTTTTATCTACAATGATGAATTACAGTGAAACCCCCCATATAACGAAGTACCGAGGAACTGGGAAAAATGTGATCCTTATAACGGGGGGGGGGGGGGGGGCTCGTTATATCGGGATCCTTTTCCATATAGTTTACTATTTCAGGGTATCCTTATTCCACTTTAATTAAAATGTCCAACATGTTTGGAGGCACGTGACCTTCTATTCTTCCATAGTAGTCTATGTGTGTTTTCTTACCGCAGTTTTGAATAGAGAGAGACCCCTGGGAACATCCAGTTTACTTGACTTATCTCATCTCTTCAACGCCGGTGCTTGTAGGCCTTTATAGCTGACAACTCGGGTGGAGGGTGTGCAAAATTGGCGCTAGTAGGTTTTCCTGCCGTTGTTGTAAACTAGGCCTAGACCGTTAAAAAGCGAACGTAAATGTCAAACGATGTCATGAAGACTTCGAAACGTTGTTACCTTGTTATCTCATTTTTTCTTGTCAAATGTTATTCGAAATCTTTAAAATACAGTTTTGGGGCGGCGAAACAAAAATTCATCAGTAGCGCTAACTACATTAACAATAAGTAAGGCCGGGGTACTTTTTGCTGTATACTACTTTATAACAGTTACTGTATGTTTGCTATTTCAACATTTTCTTCCCGAGCTACTTGCTGATGAACAAAACATGAACAACATTTGACAACGGCAAGACGAACACAGTCCTTTAACCCTTGACGATAGTTTGTGCTAAATTGAAACAGGATTAGAGGATTAACAGCAGTACTGAGATATGGAAGAAAATAACTAATAATATGGACCATTTCTTGTATTTTTCTTCTTAAAACGTTGTCAAGAATCTGCAACAAAAATTTCGACATGTAGTATAAGGTCCAACAGATAAGAAAGGAAGCCATGATCGAAATTAGGATCTTCATTATTCGTTGATTCCTTTGAAGTCTTATCCTGTTGCTGTGGCCATTTCCTTGGATCACAGGATTTGTTCTTCTCAAGGTTTTCATTATGCGAACACTGAGTGTGATGATAATTATAAGAGGTGCACAATAAAGAAACACAAAACCCCATATGTAGTAAATCTTGAAAGCTAACCCGCCCGAGTCAGTAGGGCAAAGTAATAGTTCATCAGGTTTTGCACTTCTGGAAAAATATGAATAAGGAACGAGGCCAACAACTGGTATAGTCCAAGATAACAAGATGAAGAGCACCCGAATCCTTCCAGATATCATGCCTACCTTCAAAGGAAACACAACAGCAATGTATCTGTCCACGGTGATCAGTACAAGACTTTCAGTAGAAACTGTATATGAAACAGGACCGAAGTAATTTACGATTTTGCACTGAAATGTAGACAACGACTCTCCAAAAACAGAGAATCTGCTCCTTGAGAACAGCGGCCATTCAGTAGCGACAAAAAGTAGATCGGAGACTGCCAAGCTAGTGATGTAGTAGTTAGCGTTGGTCCGGAGACGCTCTGCCTTTACAAAAGTAATTATCACCAGAATATTGCCGAGTACCGACGATAACGCAACGAAAGAAATGGCTACTGTCACCAAAGCCTTAAATGTATATGAAGTTTGGATTGAAATGTCTTTATCATAGCCAAAGGAAATCGTCGAGTTGTTCATGGCAATAGTCTCCAGATATCGCTAAGAAATCACTGATTTTTCTGTCTCGGGAGAGGATCTCTCCCAACAGATGATCTTAATGATTTGAGTAGACTCAACCTGTAATTAGGTTCTAATCGTGTAGATCAGTGTAGTTTTTCCTTACGTTGTTGGTTTAAATACTAACTAGAAGGTCAGATATTATGTAACTATATATCCGTTTGCTAAAAGCAAAGCAACTCAAGTTCCCCTTTTTGTCAAGAAGCATCCAAGTGGCTGTATAGGACCAGAGCCCTTATAAGGCCGATTTATCTGATTTTGCTGACGTACGACTGTCGCATGGAACATTTGTAGATCCTCTGCTCGCGTCAACCCAAAATCGTATACAGCTCTCATCTTTAACATCACTTGTGGCTACAGTTGTTGTATGGTTTTAAAACACAATTCAAAATCTTACGTAATTTTCTTGCCGCACTCGACAATCACAGTTTCAGATATAGTGACAGTGACAGTTTTGATACACACGAAAACAAAATAGTCTGTTTCGTAAGCATGTCTTATGGGATAAGGTTGTACCGTCTAAAAATAAGTACGAATAGATGATATGGCTGCATATGAATGACTTAGACTCAACTCCAATTTTTTGTGTTTTGCACATGTTGTCTTTGACTCGACTATATATGATGCCACATATATGTAGGGTATATTTGTAATAGTTTAAGTAATATTTAAATCGTACGGCCAATATGACATGTGTTTTTAGAATAGTTCTGCGCTGGCCTTTTCTTATATGTAATTCCATGTCTTACGTACATGCATGAGACTTTTTTGGGTAGTCTTACTGTTTACACCAAACACTGAGTGGGACCTTCGATTGGTCAGCTTTAACTTGTCTGAATATTATAACCCAATTACTAACTCGAACTAAAAGGAAGGAACTGAAGGGCTTACTGAGGGCATCAAGGATTTTCACATTACGTCGCCGGAGTGATACACGAGGCATACATCTTGAAAAAGGAAATATTTATTGCTTCAAAATTTGCACCCCTATTACCTACCCCTAAGTGGGATTTTGTTATATAAGGTATATATAAGGTAATCGATTACGCTTTTCTTAATAAAGGAAACTGAATATTGCACTCAAAGGCATCTGTCACTTATAAAAATAGCTGCCTCGAGAGAAAGTTTTCTTTGGAAAATTTTTTTTTGTCTGTATTCCCTTGACGGAATTCTCACTCCAGATTAGCAAAAATGTTAAAGAAGAATATAAAGTTCTCTTTGGAAACGTTAACTTCTTGTGCTGAAAAAAAAACCTTGGTCCCATAATTTTTTCAAGCAAAATCATTTTTTGATCTCAGAACTATTTTAAAACCTCGTGTCATATTTGCTTTCCGATTTCAAAGTTACTGAAATTGCTATAATATAACCCAAGTGGCAACCGATATACATAGAATACTAAAGTGGAGAGTGAGTGCATACGCAATATTTACGCTCGAGTTGGTGATGAATCAGGAATTGTATCAATGAGCGCAGCAAATGTATACTGTGAAAAAAAAGAAGAAAGAAAGAAAGAAAGAAAGAAAGAAAGAATGAAAGAAAGAAAGAAAGAAACAGTTCCCATGATGCATATTCATACTGAGACATTCATCACTTTAGGTACAATCTTTTAATCTTAAAAAATACCAACACCGCAATTAGCCGTGCACATAAGCTCTGTATAGAGTTTAAAAAAATTGAACTACAGTTCTCAAAATCGACTCAAAAATTTTCCGAATGTCGAGAAACGCTCATCTGATCATCGATAGTTGCAGAGCACCATTTGTCGACGATGCAGATTTCTTTCCATGCTCATAATAAACAAACAACAGGTCATGTGATCTCTAAAGCAATAGTCCGTAGCCACATCGAGCCTTCGCTATGTTGATTTGCTCAATTTGGATTGTCTTAATTGGCAGTGACATCTAAACAGCTTACCCTAGTTGAAGTGCCATTTTGGACCTTACCATGTAAGTTGTGCTAGAAGTCACTCACTGGTGCCTATGGTAGTTCAAAATCGCCCTCATTTGCGACTTGTCTATGGAATAAACATCAAAAAAACTTGCTAAAAGTATGATGTAGACAATGCTTCTGAGCATAACGGTAGTTTCAGTTGACTGTAAAAATGATAACGGGATTGACAGCTGTACAAACAAAATAGAAGAAATTAAGAACTAGCAAAAATAAAAAGCATTTCTTGTATGCTCTTTTCTGAAACTTCAAGAGAAATTCTGAGACAAATACGCGAGACGTAACACGGAACCCAAGAGACTAAATTCATCATTCCCTTGGATCACAGGATTTACTCAAGGATTTCATGATGACAACATTGAGAATGATAATGACATAAAGAGGTGCACAGTTAGGTAGCACAAAACTTAGCATGATGTAAATAGTGCTTAATACACTGTTTAAATCATTTGTGCAGAGATATAGCTCAGCAGGTTCTTCTGGGATTCTAGAAAATGCAAATACGTCCAATTGGTATAATCCATGCCACCATATCAAAATGGCTGGAATACATCATAATATCATGATTGTTTTCATTGGAAACACAGAAGCAATGAATCAGTCCAAAGTAATAAGCGCAAAGCATTCAATGGAAACCAAATATGAAACAAAGTATCAAAAAGTAAGTTCCAAGTTTGCATGCGAAGTCAGATAAGGCCGTCTTTCCAAAACCAGCCAATTTTTTGCTTAAATACATCGACCAGTTAGTAGCTACCCAAAGTACATTGGAGACTGCCATGCTAGTAATGTAATAGTAAGTGCCGGTCCGAAGGTTCTGTGTTTTTACAATGATCACCAGAATATTGCCTTGTACAGGTTATAATGCAATAACAAAAATGGCTACTGTCGACAACAGCATTTGGAATTAAGATTGAAATGTGTCCATCGTGGTAGCCTGCGTAGCAAGCGTTTCCATAGGACTTTCCGCGGTTTTAAAGCATTTAAAAAGCGAACAATTTCTGCGAACGGGCGGGAAAAAGTATGGAAACGCTTGCTACACAGCTGGCTATCATAAAGGCGGAATGAAATCGTCAAGTTGCTCATGGCGACGGTCGCCAGATATCGGTCAGGAATTACTGATTTTTCTGACTCGTGACAGATCCCTTACTAATATTTGTACATCTGACTTAAGTACTCCAGAAAATTTGAAGGAAAGTCTTCAAGGCTGGTTTCGTTCTCATTAACTCGCCCCAGTCTTATTAAGTAAACTTAGTTTTGAATACGAGTCATTTTTAACACCATTTTGGATTCTTTTTTAGGCAAACTAAAGCTAGTGATGTGAATTGATTCCATGAAGAACTGATAGCGAATTTTTTTAGACATAAAATCGTATTAAAACGTAAACCTTCCATCGATTTAAAATAGCATTCACACCTAATATCTTTTCGCTAGATAAAATGGTGCCGTTTATTTTTTAATCCCTATTAAAAAAAAATCGAAGTCATTTTCGATTAACATGAGGAGAAATATAAAATTTCGAGGTTCCATGTTAAGTTTTTGTGTAACTCAAAGAGGGTTCTTATGGGGAAGTTATTTTAAATGAATGGAGAGTTTTCATTTTAATAAGAATTTATGCCCGAAAAAATAAGTCCTCAGTCAGTTCGGCAACGCAATCAGTTTTAAAGGGGCATAGTCACGAGGATTTCGCAGATTTCTGGTCAAAACTGTGCTAAAATTATCGGTAGCTAACTTTATCCATGCCCAATTGTGTTTGAACATTTAAAGCAACATATTAACTTAATTTTATTAAGAGAAAACAAACCAGGACCATTAAATATCGATTTAATGTCAACACGCTGAAAGAATTTGAAAAGTTTAGCGTAATTTTTTCAAATTGCAATACATTTCCATCCGTGCCATCCGTAGCAACAGACGGCAGAAAATAGTTTCAGTGAAGTAATATAGTCTTTGGTAACAAAACTAGACCATTATTTGTGGGCGTTCATTGATGTGAGGACATATTTTTGATTTTTAAAGTGAACTAAAATAGCGTGACCATGTTCCTTTAAATATTAATAAGCATTTATTTCTGAAAACAGATGTCCTTAGTTGTCAAAGAAACCAATTAACTTTACGAAATTTTATTGCATGGCCTAAGGTATGGCGTTGTTGAAATGACTAGTTTGCAAAGTTCGTTTGTTTGGAATCACCGCAAACACACAGTGCCTACATAATTAATGTCTACTAGATTTAGATTGGCCAATCAGAGCCACGGTATGGACCACAATACGGACGGTACAGTAGGGGGGCTACTCACAGTATTATTTGTAATACATGTACATATAAGTAATAATGAATAATAAATAATCAATAATGAAAACGTAAATGCGTGCTTGCGGCGTGACAAAACACCTTTAAGGAAATAATCAGTTATCAGATTCCCAAACATCTCTGTAATTGGGTATTATTCAGTGTTCACCTACATGACTAATTGGCATCAAAAGCCATCAAAAATCCAATTCCGTAAAATTTGGTGTGTTTAAAACGGACTACCTTATACAGTCTAAAAGTGTTGAAACGAAAACAATTTTTATACTATTAAACAGCCATTGATTAAAAGATCTTGGCATTTTTTTTACTATTTTCTGTTTGGCTCACCGTACGCCTTTTAATAAGTCACTATATAGTTCTGGTAATTCAACATTTCCCCTTGCACCCAACGCCTAAACACAAGACATAAACAACATTTGCCAACAGCAAGACGAAAACAAATCTTCAGTCCTTGACGATATCTTGTGCTAAGTGCAAAGAGTATTCGAGGGCTGAAAGCTGAGTACAGAGACACGGACGAAAGTAATGACAAAACATAAGGGCCATTTCTTGTATGTTCTTTGTAGACACGTTTCGCAGAAGCTGGAAAAGAATAACAAAGATGTAGCATAAAGTCCGGCAAATAAGGAGAATTATATGATTGAAATTAGGATCTTTATTACTCGTTGATTGTGTTTACGTCTTCTTGTAATGTTGTACTTGGATCCCAGGATTTGTTCTTCTTAAGGAAAATGAAAATCCCGCCTTTACCAGTTACAAACAGGAAATAACACTTAAGTCTTGGGCCTGTTTTTTGTTTAAGAATGAAAACCAACAATTACGGTGGAAATTACGATGCAAAGTGCGCTAACTGTAATGCTGCAGTAGTAGGGAAGGAGATCATCAATCTAGTAACAACTACGGGATGCATCTGATCATTTTGGAGCTATTTGCCTATCTAAAAACAATATTTAACAAGCGCAGGACGAAGACAGTCCTTCAACCCTTGACGATAGTTTGTACTAAATGTAAGCAGGATTAGGGGATTTGACAGCAGTACTGAGACATGGAAGATAATAACTAATAATATGGACAATTTCCTGTACTTTTCTTCTTAAAACATTGTCTAAAACCTGTAACAAAAATTTGGAGATGTAGAATAAGGTCCAACAGATAAGAAAGGAAACCATGATCGAAATTAGGATCTTCATTATTCGTTGATTCCGTTGAAGCCTTATCCTGTTGCTGTGGCCATTTCCTTGAATCACAGGATTTGTTCTTCTTAAGGTTTTCATTATGCGAACACTGAGTGTGACGATAATTGTAAGAGGTGCACAATAAAGTAATACGAAACTCACTATGTAGTAAATCTTAATAGCTTTCCCACCCGTGTCATTAGGGCAAAGGAATATTTCACCAGGTTCTGCACTTCTGGAAAAATACGAATAAGGAACAAGGCCAACCATTGGTATAATCCAGGACAACAAGATGAAGAGCGCCCGAGTCCTTCGAGATATCATAGCTACCTTCAAAGGAAACACAACAGCAATGAATCTGTCCACAGTAATCATCAAAAGGCTGAAAACGGAGACTGAAATTGAAACAGGGGCAAAGTAATTTATGAGTTTGCACTGAAATGTAGACAACGATTGTCCGAAAACAGAGAATCTGCTCCTTGAGAACAGCGGCCACTCAGTAGCGGCAAAAAGGAAATCGGAGGCTGCTACGCTAGTGATGTAGTAGTAGTGCTGGTCCGAGGTTTCTATGCTTTAACAAAAGTAATGATCACCAGAAGATTGCCGGTTACGGAGAATAACGCAGTAGCAGAAATGGCTACCGACACCAACGTTTTAAATATATATCAGGGCTCGAAATAATTTCCGAACAGTCTCCAGACACGACGACCGGACAAGTTCATTTTATCGGCCCATGTAAGGTAATCCAAGAGAGCCTTGGATTCTGGATTTCACGCTGTGGATTCCGGATTCCATGTTCGTGGATTCCGGATTCCACGTCCATGGATTCCGGATTCCACGGTCCAAAAGTGGCTGGATTCCAGGTTCTGGTTTCCTTTGTACTTTGTTTTCCAAACGAAATGACTTTAATAACAGGTTTATTATTAAAAGAGAATTTTTCTTTTCTTTTTTTTACCAGAAAAGTAGCTCGGTTTCTATGAAATATTATAAGTATAATCTATACAGCATCAAGAGTGATAAAATATACTTCTTTGCCTTACCTGTGAAGACTGTGAATGCGAGTATTCCCTGAAGTCCACTGATTCCACATCTTTGTACAAATACTGACGAGGTAGAACTATTATTCTAAAAGCGTTAACAAATCAGTGCTTTTTATTTTCAAACAATTTTTAAATTGCCGCAGGGAAATGTAAAACAATCAGTTACAAATTCACAATAAATAGAAGGAAAATAGTATGTTTATCTCTTACTAAATTAATTATAGGTCCGTAATATTTCGAAATATTTAAAACAAGAACAGGAACACTGATCATGATACAGTAATAAACCTGATGAAATAAATATCGCTATCTTTAAATCGCTGGTTTTTGATGCCAAGAGATTATTTCTGACCGCAAATTCTGCCACTTTGGGGATGAATGTTTAAATGTAAGTGAATGCGCTAACTATCTTATTAAATTACACCATACCGAAAGTAACCTGTTCCAGGCGTTCAGATATTGCGAAGTTGCGCGAAGAATAAAAGCGAGAAAAATGCAGGGAGGTTAGAGAAGGGTAGGGGCTGATTTTTATTCGCGTCATTCCCGTTGCCCTATACATTAATGTCACTTCTGCTTTTCCCACCACCTGAACGCCTGGAACAAACTATACTTATAACTTTGCAACATTTGTAACATTTGTAACATTTGTGTATTTTAAGAACTCGTTCATTGCAATTACATACTGGCGCACTTGAGTAGCAGATAGTCCAACGAGAAAAGTTAAGTGACCAGAAAGCGTTTATCTTAGAACGAACCGTGTCGTTCTCCGTCCTGAAAAACTTACCCCCGGCAGTCTTACTGGGAGTGATTCTTCGCCTTCATCCTCTTGAGTTGGTTCTGCAATACCTTTCTCATTCTCATTCTTGATATCATCGTCCCCATGGCCCCCATTTGCAATCTTACAGAGCCTATTATCCCCCTCAGACGATAAAGTGATGCTGTCTGGTTCTTCACAAGAAAAGTGGAGAACTCGGGTTAAAATACACTTGGGGGAGTTCCCATTACAGACATCACCATACCTGTATGTAAGTTGATTATTTGTCTGATTTAGCCACTTTAGAGAAACTTTCTGCCGTCCGAGATTTCCATCTTTCACGTCAATTGAACATCTTCCAAAACAGCAGCTAGCCAGAAAGGTGAGCTCTCTCTCCTGCGGTTCTGTTTTACGGCCGCTACGTCATTTTTCTTGTAAATGGTTTGAGCTCGTACAGCGGTATCACGCTGTGCCACATTAGTATGCACAGCAAGGCAGGCTGTTGCTACGTCTTCTCTTTCCTCCGAAGAGGCTGTGGTGGTAGTTGGACACATACTAAGGGCAGAAGGCAGGGTGCAAGTTAGCTCTTTCGTTTTTGAGGGGACATTTCCTTTCTTACGCCTCTTCCATACTCTCTAGCAAACTCTCGCATTACAGCTTCTCGTCTTGTGTCTTCTTCTTTGGAACCTGTTCCTTCGATCATTACTGGCTGCTTCTTTGGTCGCGTCTTGATGTTTGGGGGCTCACCTTTGATTATCTTTTCTGGATAAAACGACTTGGGCCTAGTGAAATATGAGAAATATGCCTGATAAATGCGCATCATATAGTCTTCGACGCAGCGTGCTCTTCTGTAAGCGTAGTTCTTCACTGTAGGCATGTCGTGGTCTGCTCTTTCTCCTCCGCAGAGGCCTCCTACAGCTGTGCCTTGACTGCACGCTTGGGAAAAAACGTGCGGCGCGCAGAGCTGTTTAATTACTAACAGGAGCCTCTGCGGAGGAGAGAGTGGTCTGCTCGCATTCCTTTGAAAAAACATTCCACGCCCAAAGTTGTCATACTTTGGAAACAGATCCTATCGAGAAGGTGGCTATGCACAATCTCCGTTAGCATGTTGGCAAGGCTGGTCAGCGATTCTAACACTATGAGGAAGGACTGTCGGGTATTAAAATCAAGGTATTGTCATGTCGGGGCAACACAGCCCAATTACGTTCACAACACAAATAGCACCGCAACAAATGCAGTACAATTTTGCTCTAGGTATATGAAAGGGGTACCATTAAGATTTTGATAAAAATGAGTATGTTAAAGGTAAGGGTTTGAACCTCTCGGCGGAACCTCCTCAAGTAAAACTTATTGAGTAGCCCCCCCCCCGGGTCCGGAAGCCAGTTAGTGCACCAAAAAATGAAACATCACAACCACTAATATTTCGAGATTCTACAGCCAAGGATATGGATTTTTTATGCCATTATTATAATTCTTTTTAAAATTATTATAGTAACGAAATCCGAAGCTTGTTCTCAATTGTACACTACACGGACAGGGTTAGGCTCTGAAGGCGTAACGGGGTCCGTGTAAAGACTAGACTGCGAGAATCGCCTGTTGCGCCTTTGCGGTTTCACGCACCGCAGGATCAGGAAATGATTCTATCACGTCATTCATTGAATTACACCATGGTTTTTTCGATACCGATATCGACTGATATCTCAGCACGACTCAGGGGTGTTCATTCGTGTGAAACACGCGTGGAATTGCCTATTGCGTCTCCTCGCAGCTTGAGTTGTGACACAATGGCCGCTTTTCAGAAGAAAAGTGTTCCTGGGACAATCACGATGGGCTGGATTCCTAACAAGCTGGATTCTGGATTCCAGTGGTTGGATTCCGGATTCCATGAGCTGGATTCCGGACTCCAAACTCGTGGATTCCGGATTCCACAGGCTAAAATTGCCTGGATTCTGGATTCCGGATTACCTTACATTGGGCGAATTTTAGCTCGGTCACGTACCGTTTCTGACCGGTCAAACTTATAAGATAAATAACTCTTTAAACAGGGGCCCATGAACCAAAAAAGTCGTTGCTTAGAGCTTATAGCACTTTAAAGCACTCATTGTCAACAATAAAATTAAATAAATTACACAGCGGCGAAATGAAAATAAGCTTGTGTTGTACTAACCCGTAACACGTCAAAATATCATTATCGTACACATGAAGTACACTAACAGTAAAGTACTTTTAGATATTCGAGGGCATCACTTCACACAAGAAGACTTCGATTACATCACTCGGGAACATTACGATGAACTGGATAGAATCAAAGAAGTTGACCATTACCATTGCACTGCATGCTGCGCGGGTTTCCGTGACGTGACGTGTGCGTACATGCGTACGTTTAGATTTTTTTTGTAACACGTTCCATGGTGGATGACAATCACAACCTAACCAGTTGTTGTTTGAATGATTTTCATTTCGTGTTAACTCTATAGGCCAATAATAGCTGGCAAACGTTAAAATGTTTGTCCATTCAGGTTCACGTATGTTTGTCATTGTATAACCTTTTATGTTTATATTACACACGCAACAGATAAACACGTCGATAAACTTGCGAAGAGTGGAATAATTATTGGTTTTACTTTAGTATAGTTCCTTTGTGTTATACTTTGATTATATTTATTCTGGACTGAGGAATTACTTTATATGCAGGAAGAAATGCAAAACTTGAAAATTAACTATTACAGTGAATTTTGTGACCGGAAGTGCGTCAACCCCGATGTCTGTTTCAGTGCGTGAATTGTAAACAACGGTTCTAATTGCATTTCAGATCAAAGTTCCGCAATACACAGCGACTCGCTACATAACGATAACAATTGAAACAACTGAAGAGCATGGAAATTTTAATATATAATTTATTTCATTTTCAATACGATCGAATGTGACCGGACATTACACGACCGGCAAGACGAAAGGTTGACCGGTCAACTCTCCAATCAGTCCGGACGGCCGTTATTTCGAGCCCTAATATGAAGTCTCGAAATCGTCGAGTTGTTCATGGCGATAGCCTCCAGATAGCGCTCTGGAATTACTGATTTTTCTATCTCTGGAGAGGATGTCAATTAACAGGCGAACTTAACAATTTGAGTAGACCCAACCTGTAATTAGGTTCTATTCGTGTGAAGAACGGCGTTCTACCCGAGCCTATTAGGCAATGCTGTTTTCATTTCATCACCAAAATATATCATTGCTCTTTACGTTATTAGTTTAAATACCAACTAAAAGGTCAGATATTTAACAATTATCCTGCGAAATCGCGCGGAATATCACCTGATACTTAGCCGACGAGGCCGTAGGCCGAGTTGGCTAAATCAGGGGATATTCCGCAAGATTGAGCAGGATAATTGTTTTATTATTCAACAAATTCTCATCGACTACCATTTTCAGAACGAGAAAAACTATGGTTCTATGATGAAAACGCTAAAAGCTAGCAACACATAATAACAATCAAAACAGAACTTCAAGAAATCGAAGTTTACTACAGTTCACTCAAAAAGACTTATTTACATACTCATGTTTGGAAATGACAAGACAAAGTAAAAAAAATATTGCTACCTTACCGAGAATAAGTTCGCTTCCTGTGAATTAAAATCTTTTCAACTTTAGTCTTTACAACTTTCCGTGAGCAAGTGTGCTGCTTCGTTCGCAATAGCATTTTCTTGGTTGAGTTCTCACTATGAAAATTCCAAGTCAACTTCTGGATATCTTTGTGACCTGAAGCAAATACTTGTTGAGTTTTTGAGAGCATTTAATCGTGGAAAGTTTCTTCCAGGGAGTTAAAATTTCCGGAGAACACTGCTAAAACTGCCTCGCTTTTCAAAATGGCCGCCAAACAAGCAATGAAAGAAAACCTGCACTGCACTTCCAAATATGGTCATTTACGTATATCGCAGGATATCTGTCACGTACGGATGACAGATATTGAGGGCTTCTTTACCATATATGGCCATAGTGACAATTTGTTGAATAATAATATGTATTTATTAAAAACTGGACTAGGTATATTGGATTTCTAGCATTTTGATTGGCTCAACGGAGCTAGGCTATCAGCTCATATACCTGCTCCGACCAAATATGGTCAGTGAACACTCAACAACAAAATGAACAAATGAGCTGAAAGTTTTTTCCTCGCGAGCAACCCGGCGAGAAAAATGGACGAGAAAAATCACTTGCCAGCAAATTTTAATTAAGCAGAAATTGCAACAACGTCACCAACAAGCATCACCAACAGCGTCGTCTAACACAAGTCAAAATTGTTTGAAGAAACTGTGCAGAAATAGAAGTTTAAGCATTAAGCGTTGTGTTTACAATTAATTTCTTTCATCGATCGTCACGTCGATCATTGAAATTGAGCAAACGGTAGGTATTATCAGAAAGGATTTCCACTTCAAAATATCAAGACAAGACATAAAATAAAACACAATGAAATGGGGCTGGAGCATTTAATAAAAACTATCACACATTCATGGCGAGTCGGTGCGAAAATCATGAAGTAGTCTAAACAAGTGCTAAAAAAATACAGCTGCAAACTCAGAGACCAAGAAGGAAGGAAGGGCGAGATTGTTTTTCGGCTTTAACATGCAAAATCAGGACACTGGTTTACCTGCACTTGTTGTAGCTCTGTGTTCCAACAGGTCCAAATGCTCAGATAGAAATTGGATGCCATGTAAAAGGAGTTGAATCGCTTTTCCAGTTGTTTGAATGTTGTTTTTACCATTCCTTCCGCAACCTCTAAACCGAGAACAACTGCATTTTGCGCTTTGCGTTTAACAAACTATGATGGTGAATTCTAATGTTCCTCGCTACAGTAATCTTGCTTCTGAGCTGCATAGAAAATACCTTTTCAAGTTCAACTGTTCAAATTTGTTCTGTCTTCAGTTCGATCAAACACGTACATGATGGCTCCGTTGTGCGAACAGATTACAAACTTGTTCAGTTTCAACTCCAGCAGCTATATGGTGAAATTGTACAGCTTCAATCCGCTTTGAACGATGATTACAACAATGTTCAGGAAAAATCAAACATGTACCATATTTCAGAGCCAATAATTAGAAGATTTTTTTCCAAAACGTGTGCTTCTTTGTTCACTTTCGAGCAGTTTTCATTGATTCATTCAGCTTTGCAATGAAACGGTGCAACACTTTGCAAGGTTTTGGCGCCTTTTTCGTTCAGTCATGTGATCGATTCTTGTTCCGCTTAAATTTCTTTTCTCATTTTTCCCGTTCTTTCTGATTTTTTTTTAATAGTGGTTAAGTTTTTAATAAAACAATTATTCTACTCGGGCTTGCTGGATATCAAATGATTATAACCAACTCGGCGCTACGCGCCTCGTTGGTTATCTATCATTCGATATCCAGCGCGCCCTCGTAGAATAATTGTTAAATATCCGTTTGCTAATAGCAACGCCACTCGAATTCTTCTCTTTATCAAGAAGCATCCGAGTGCTTTAACGCTTAACGTTTCCTGAGTGAGACCGTCACATGAAACGTTTTTATACAGCTCCCGACTTAAACATCATCTATGGCTACGTTTGTTGTATGAGTTTAAAACACAATTTGGAATCCTGTGTTATTTTCATGCCACACCTGACAATCTTAGGAGAGCTGCAGGTCTGATATACGCGAAAAACATTGTCTTTTCGTAAGCATGACGTATGAGATATGGTTGTGCCGTCTAAAGATAATCGGCACGTACAGATAGATGATATGGTTGCATGTCTTGGACGCAATTGGAGCACGTGACCTGCTATTCTTCCAGTGGTTTCTTTCCGCCGTTTTGAATAGAGAGGAGCCCCTGGGAACGTTGGTTGTATACAGTTTACTCAATCTATCTCATCTCTTCACGCCCGTGCTTGTAGGCCTTTATAGCTGACAACTCGGGAAGAGGTGTGCAAAATTGACGCTAGCAAGTTTTACTGCCGTTGTTGAAAACCAGGCCTGCATCTCATTTCCTTTGCTTTGTGAGTTCAATGTCAAACGACGTCACGAACAAGTCGAAACGTTGTTCCCTTTTTACATCATTTTTTCTTGTAAAATGATATTCGAAATCCTTTAAATGAAATGTTTTAAGGCGGCGAAACACAAAATCGGCAGAAACGCTAACTACAGTAAGCAAAGCCGTTGTACTATTTGTTGTGTACCGCTTTATAACAGTTACTGTAGGTTTGGTATTTCAACATTTTCTTCTACTTGTTGATGCACAAAACATGAACGACATTTGACAACCGCAGGACGAAGACATTCCTTTAACCCTTGACGATAGTTTGTGCTAAATTGAAACAGGATTAAAGGATTGACAGCGGTACTGAGATATGAAAGAAAATAACTAACAGTATTTACCATTTCTAGTATTTTTCTTGTTAAAACGTTGTGGAGAATGTGCATCAAAAATTTCGACAGGTGGTGTAAGGTCCAACAGAAAAGAAAGGAAGCAATGATCGAAATTAGGATCTTCATTATTTGTTGATTCCTTTGAAGTCGTATCCTGTTGCTGCGGCCATTTCCTTGGATCACTGGATTTGTTCTTCTCAAGGTTTTCATTATGCGAGCACTGAGTGTGATGATAATTATAAGAGGTGCACAATAAAGTAGCACTAAAGCCAGTAGGTGGTAAATCTTGATGGTTAACCCGCCCGTGTCAGTAGGGCAAAGGAATAGTTCATCAGGTTTCGCACTTCTGGAAAAATAGGAATGAGGAACGACGCCAACAATTGGTATAATCCAAGATAACAAGATGAAGAGCGCCCGAATCCTTGCAGATATCATAGCTACCTTCAAAGGATGCACGACAGCAATGAATCTGTCCACGGTAATCAGTACAAGACTTTCAGTAGAAACTGTATATGAAACAGGACCAAAGTAATTTACGATTTTGCACTGAAATGTAGACAACGACTCTCCAAAAACAGATAACCTGCTCCTTGAGAAGAGCGGCCATTTAGTAGCGACAAAAAGTAGATCGGAGACTGCCATGCTAGTGATGTAGTAGTTAGCGTTGGTCCGGAGACGCTCTGTCTTTACAAAAGTAATGATCACCAGAATATTGCCGAGTACCGACAATAACGCAACAAAAGAAATGGCTACTGACATCAAAGCCTTAAATGTATATGAAGTTTGGATTGAAATGTCTTTATCATAGCCAAAGGAAATCGTCGAGTTGTTCATGGCAATAGTCTCCAGATATTGCCGAGTACCGACAATAACTAACCAGCCTAAGGCAATGCTGTTTCCATTTCATCACCAAAATACATCATTGTCCTTTACGTTATTAATTTAAATACCAACTAAAGGTCAGATATTATGTATACATCCGTTTGCTATCAACAAAGCCACTCGAATTCTTCTCTTAAAGCTTTATCAAGAAAGCATCCGAGTGGTTATGAAAGTTTTGAGCCCTTAAGGCCGATCTAGACCGCTTCAGTAACGTTTCCTGAGTGAGACCACAACATGAAACGTTTTTATACAGCTCCTGACTATAGCATCATCTATGGCTACGTTTGTTGTAGGGGTTTAAAACACAATTCGGAATCCTACGTAATTTTCATGCCACACCTGACAATCTTAAGAGAGCTGCAGGTTTGAAATACGAGGAAAAAATATTGTCGTTTCGTAAGCATGACGTATGAGATAAGGGTGTACCGTCTAAAAATAGTCGGCACGTATAGATAGATGATATGGTTGTATGCCTTGGACGCAATTGCAATACTTAGTGTTTTGTAGATAATTATAGTAGTTTGACTTATATTGAAATGGGAACTGTGTCAGTATATGACACGCGTAGTTCTGCCCTGACATTTCTTTTGATAGTTTTACGTGCAATATTCCATATATGTGCTTCCGTGTCTTCCATGCGTGTCATGCATTGTTCTTGCGTGTGCTGCGATAATCCTAATGTTTGTATCAAACATGTTGCTGCTAGGATAAATTGAAGCTTCTTCAGTATCGGGTGTTTTTACCTGATAAACATCGAGCGGAACCTTCCATTGCTCAGCCTTAACTTGTCTGACTATTATATAAACCCAGTTACTAATTAGAACATAAAAAGAGGGGAGAGGAACGGGCAGTTAAATATCTTATCTCCCTATTTTTAAACTCATTTTTCTCCCTCCTCCCTAGTTTTTTTGGCCGTTTCTCCCTCCTCCCTGTTTTTTCACCTTTCTCCCTGATTATGCTTTAACGGGTTCTTATTACGTAACACTACACTGCAGTTTAAATTCCTTCCAATATTGTCACTTTACTAAAGAACATTGTGCTCTTTGAATACCTACAAACTACTAGACTTAACATGTAGTAACAGGGTACCTATTAATGATGTGCGCTACCTTTGTGATTTTGCCAAACTAACAGGCTCTTTTCCTCATCTCAAGCGACATTATATCCTCATGATCCCTTAGAGTTCCTCTCATATCTTCTTGTTTCTCTATTGTATGGTATTTGATGTCTTGCCTTACTCTTACTCTCAGTTTTTATCTATAATCACACAGTTCTCACTGGATACAGCAAAGCCAGAATTTCCTTTAATATATTTCATAATCAAATTAATTCTGTAAACAAAGATGTTCTTTTTAAAGAAAGTCATGACACTTTGCCAGTTTGCAGGCACTCGAACCCACCTGCTGCTGCGCGTAAGTGTGGGCATGTTACACTCTCAGTTCGTCGTCACTGTCACTATCGCTATTATTCAAAGCACCTTCAACTTCACTTTCCTGAGGAACAAGATCGCTGATGTCCAACATCCCAAAGATTTGGTCAGGACAGTGCCCCTTTTGTTACTGCGCATACGTTCTGCGCATCTCGGGTCTGGGGTGCGTTTCTCGAAAGCCCCGAAAACATTTCGGTCCCGAAAAGCCAGTTATAAAAACATGATCAACTCATTCTACAAAGCTGTTATTTTAACGTGTATTCAAGGTAAGAAATGTATAACTAATAGGGGCAGTTTGATACTTAGAATGTTCTTTAATTACAGGATACAGAGTAAGTTATCGTGCTCAAAATCGACCCGAAAAGTCTCGGGGCTTTCGGGAAATGCACACCTGGTCAATTTGCGTGCCTACTAATACAACGGTATTGTTGAGCGGTTTATGACTAAGTGGAAAAAGCAGATCTTAGCAAGGGCTATCAGAATCCTAAAAGAAAATTGGGGGTAACCGCGCATTCTTCAGAGATATTTGGAAAGAAAATGCCATACATTCTTTATATTTTAAAGCTTTTTTAGAATTATGGTTGCTTAGTTATTTCTGAAAAAGTGCGTGGTTACCCACATTTTTCTTTTTAGATTTCAATAATCCTTACTAAGATCTGCTTTTCCCCCATAGTCATAACCTTTGCAAAGGTACCTCTGTATTAGGACCCCCGTCCTTAAGAAGGTTTGCCTACATCGCAACGTTTTTGTTTCTGACTGAACTAGAAATGTTTATTGGTTCTTGATGAGCGTTAAAATGTTAGGATTTGTACCGCACTAACGGGTCAAGATAACGCAGCATCAACCAGTACGCGAAGTCCATAAAATTTTTTAAGTACAATTACATTGTCAGTTTAGTTTCATAGTTTTCTGACTTCCCTTCCTACAAATTATTCTTATCAAGCAATTTGCAGTAGAAATTTGCACAAAAAGACTTCGGAGTTTTACGTGACACAGTGCAAGAGGGAAGTCCAGAACATGTCAATGTTTGAGTGACAGTCAAATTACTCTAAAAGATCACAAAATGGAGCTGTTATCGGTGACATGAATGCCGAAAGTGCGATTCCACGGTCTATAATAAAATACTTCTTAAGATCAAGTTGCTGTATTGTTTCACACTTCTGAGAACCTAATGGAAGCACTGAATCAGAAAGCACTACTCGTTTTATTGGTGACGCCTAAACAGCCCTAAACACATGAAGTGCACAGAAAAGACAGAAAACTAGAAAGGCAAAACATTTCGTACTCACCATGGCCTTGCCCCCGACCTTCATCCTAAATATCAACGAACACTAACATGACTAACTCAAGGTCTCACGATTTTCCGATTTAGCCTCTAAATCTCACGCTCAATCACAATATCTTGAAATGGCCAAACAATGAAGTGAGAAATTCGCTAGCGACCTCTAGTAGCATGAAGTGCGAAAAACAACAAGAGACCATTCAAAATATTGCAAACACCTGTACCTGAGCTGACGGGGTCAAAATAGTCTTGGGTACCCAGGGTCTACCCAGTCTTCTCTCGATATAATTGTTTAGTGTGGAACAGATCCGTACAGTTTCTTATATTAGGATCTATCAAGGCTTTAAAGACTCATGTCACGGTTTTTTTAAGACATTCTCCCTTCTCCCTTTTCATGCTAGTTCTCCCGTCTCCCTATTTTTTTGCGTCCTTTCTCCTTCCTCCCTATTTTTTTGGGCCATTTCTCCCTCCTCCCTAAACCGTTCCTCTCCCCTCTAAAAAACTAAAATAAAATAAAATAAAGGCCTTTCTGAGGGCATCAAGGATTTTCACATTGCATCGCCTGAATCATACTCGAGACACACATCTCGTAAAAGAGAATAATAATGGCTTCAAAAATGGGCCCGGTTTACGTTACAGCAATAGCAAAATACGGATTCTACAGCCCTCACCCTTTAACACTGTTTATGCCTACGGTTGTTGGAGGGTTTTAAACGTATTTTAAATCCTACAAAATTTTGTTGCCGCACACAATAAGCCTGATGAATATAGGCTGTAGGTTTGATTTACACAAAACAGTTCGTGGCATAGGCTCTACTACGTAAGCCTACGTAAAAACAATCATGGCTTTGCAGTTAAGTGCCGATATGGCTGTTTGTCTTGGGCTCATTTGCAATTCTTTGTGTTTTGCACACTTTGTTTTGTCTCGAGTATTGCAAACGCAAATGAAAAGAGAAACTCAGCGCTACTGGGCTTAGTCGGTTCGATGTTTTATTCAAAGAGGGATTATGTTATATAAGGTATAATATATAGATTTAGCCAAGCCTAAAAGCGGAACTCCAATTTTTATTTATTTATTATTATTATTTATTTTATTTATTATTATTTTATTTATTATTATTATTACTATTTTTATTATTATTATTGTTATTATTATTATTATTATTATTATTATTATTATTATTATTATTATTATTATCTCAAGTGGTACCTGACAGCAATATTATAGTTTAGGTAATTATTAGTAAATACACCTCTCATCAAATTAGAATCTGCATACCTGCCAACCTTATAAAATCAGAAATAGGGACCACCCCCCCCCCCCCCCACATGCTCACCCCAGTCCTGGGGTAGTGCCCTGCCCCCCACTGCCCCCCAACACTGAGCAGGGTCTAGGATGCTCTAGGGTTTTTGCATTAATTTTTAAAAATATTGCCTGTACTGTACTGTCTTAGCATTAGAATTCTCAGGTGTTGTTTAATGGTCTCAAGCACCACATGTATTGCACAAAACAAAAGAAAAGTCAAAAAAAGACCAATTGAAGACCAATCTTTAATAATCCAGTTCCAAATTGTCTTTTTTTCCTGGAAAATCGGAATGTCCCGATTTTTTTAGGTTTTGAAACTCCAAAATCGGGACAATTCCCATTAAATGGGGACGGATGGCAGGTATGAACCTGTTTTACAAAATTCTAAATAAGCCCCAGTTTTAGGTTGTAAACTCAAATATTGGGCACAATAATTATTTTTGTTCACCTTACCTCGGCCTTTTCTCTGCCACAAGTCTACGGTTTAATTTATTTACATTTTTGCAGAGTTGTCAAATTGCATAGACAAGGTACTAATATTTATTGAAAAATACCTCCACCTTATTCAGTGGTTTGACAGATAAGTTGTGTGGTATAGAGCGAGGAAAAATGCGAGCAATGAGTACCAGTAAAATGTCCTTGACCATTATCTGTAAAACCACTGAATGATATTTATTATTCCACTACAATATTTGCCTATCATTTTAAATGATTTATTCAATGAGTGATTTGAAACCAGGACACTACAGTGCAATACACTCATACTCTCATGTATGTGTTTCCCCCTTATATGATAAACTGATGCTATAGTGGAATAACAATGTACCTTGTTTACTCTTATTGATGCCCAGGGACTATTATATTAAAATCAATCTCTTTAAGTACCCATCAGTCATGAATCAACCACTCAACCACTTAGTTGATAAATCGGTCAATCAGTCAATTAAAAATTTGTGACTAACAGTGTTGCCAATGCGAATAACAAATGGTCCAGTAACCACTAGTGACTTTATTTGATGCACAGATTATGACTCACATGTTACTACCCCTGACTGTGATGGTAGTAAATCTTGTGGTTTAATTTGTTTTTGGTTTGATCATTAGCCTTTACACTGCATCTAATGTCACCAATGAGCAATGTTACTGATTGTCATAATCTGGTAGCAAAGAGAAACAAAAAGAAAAGCCTCTTCATAAATCATTTCAGGATAGTCAGAAACCTGTCATGTAATGAACTGACAAGAGGGGATCAGACTGTGGTGAATCCATCATTTGAAATAGTTTTCCCTGTCAAGTGAATTCAAGTAAATAAGTCTGAATCATTATTCCTGGGAAGTTAGTTGTGTGTGTGCTTGTGTGTGTGTGTGTGTGGGGGGGGGGGGGGGGGAGTAGGGTTACTCCCAAATAACTGAAATGCTACTGGTGTATGGATGTCTTACTGAGGGAACATGAAGTGTATGTGGATACAGTCAAACTAATCACCAACATCAAAATTTACCAAAAAAAAAAACAAAAATATAAAACCTTATTTCAAAACTGCTCTTAAAATTTTTTATTTCAATTGATAATGTCTGCCTGGGAACATACATGTAGCTAAGAGTACAAATTTATTAACCAAAGCCTTACAATAAACTGCCATATTTTTTCTGACATCAGGTTGATGGAATAAAAACCTGTATGGGAAACAAAGCAGAGTTTAATTATCTCAGTTGCCAAAAGTAAGCCCATGGCTTTAGGGAGGTTCTAAGGATATTTGCGCAATTTTTTCTGCGCATCCATACTGCGCACACAATTCACAAAATTGGCATTATGTCATGCCGTGTCATGCACTGAGCATGCACGCTCGCATGAAAAACTACCCCAAATGTTTTAAGACACTGTAAACTGCCGCTTATAAGCCCTAGGCTGATACAACTTTGTAAGGGGTTTTGGGTGGGCTTATAAGTGGAGGGGCTTATATCCGGGGGGGCTTATAAGCAGGATAAGAAAAACGTTACAAAATGAGCCACAGCAGTGTTGATCGAAATACGTTTTTAATGTACCAGTTTGTAATTAACCTTTGAAATGTCACAATAAATCGAATTCACTTCAATTTTAACAACAAAATCAAAACTGCAACAATGCGAACGTAACCGGAACATAACAAAACAGAAGCTCAGAGTTAATCTTTGCAGTTTTCTGTGAGAGTGCTTAATATTGAGGAAACAGGGAAAACTAGAGGAGGGCTTATATCCGGGGGGGGGGGGGGGGTGGCATATTACCGGATGTATTTTTTGTTTACAGGTGGATGGGCCTATAGCTGGGGGGGGGGGGGGGCTTGTAAGCAGGCGGGCTTATAAGCGGCAGTTTACGGTAATTGTTTTGAGTTTTGAGCATGTGCATTTAAATAAGTGGCATTGAAGCATTCCAAGTGGATGAAAGGTAAACTGTATTTTTCGAGATGGTTGGTCTCATGTAAATACTTATGCCAGTCTGAATTTCAGACTGGTCTCATGTAAACAAAATTGCACCAGTCTGAGTTTACACTGCTTTAATGAAATCAGGGTTTTACTGCCCCTGGGTATCTGAGGATGTTGTTAAACATTCTTAAACACGGAACGAACCTATATGACTGAGGCTGAGGTGTTCAGCCTGTCGATCACAAATCCCAAAGGGAGGCGAACGGGTGCATTTGATTGGCTCACCGGCGGGAAGCCAACAAACATTCTCGCAAAGCTTTGCTCTATAAGCACTGTAAATATTTTGTTTTAGCCCTGTGAAATAGACAGTAGTAAATCGGTAAATAGCAAATTTCCGATCATCGCATGGGTTGCAAATAAAGTCTTCGGTCTTATGCTCGGATTTTTGCATTGCGAAGTTTTAAAAGTAGAAAATAATCGAGAGGCAAAATACCCGCCGCAAATACTTGAAAATTTGAAACCGCTCCGGAAAAAGAATTCAAGCGCGACTGAAGATGACACGCCTGATTAAAAAGAGACTAAAATTTTGTCTTGTTTTTTTTTTATTTATTCCCTACGTTTCAAAGAGAAGAAAATGCTTTTTTTGTAAAGCCGCGTTAATGAAAGTGTATTAAATGAGAGCGAGCGGTTCAAACAACATCGCGTGTAAACAAAACACTCAAAATAAATTTGGAAACTTGCAGAAAATTATATTAAACTAAACCATTTCAAATCGGTCCTACTATTAAACTGACCAAAAATTAAAAGGTATTCAATGACTTTTTGGGCTTTTATCGATGTTAAAACGACCGCGAATATTTCCAACTCTAGTCACAATGTTTCGGTTATTCTGCAAAATAATTTCGGGTCGACATAAAGGCGGTTGTATTAACTAAAATTCAGTTGAAATCTCACTGTAAATGGCATCAGGGCAACTTTTTAGTTATAATTCAAGCTTTTATAGTTTTGTTTTTCACTAGAGAGACATTCTGTCAAAGGAAAAGTTTCTAACTGTTCAAACGTTGCAAGAACCTTGTTTCCTCTACATTTGAATTTGCCAAATAAAGCCAACAAAATGCTTCCCATGATCCTTTTATAGGCTCGCTCCGTGTTTAAGAGCTGCTCAACTTTAGTCTGAGGGGGTGTTTGCATGACACCAGTTCATTGTATGCTTTTCATTCTGCTACAAGTTCACCCCAGTTCCCTCTTGCTTCTCTGTATTTGTTACATGATTACAGCACAAAATCTCATAACAGTGCAAGCCATACCTGGGTGAGTTCATACCGGTATCACGTAAACATGGTGTAACTATTTGATTCATTCTGCATTAAGTTACCCCCCTGTAATTAACCATATTGCCATCCAGATAAATCTCACATCACGGTGAAAAAGGGATTTTGTAACTTGAGGAAGGGAGATTCTTAACTACAAATCTCGCATTGTTGCTAAGGGATTTTTGTGGATGGTATTCTGTCATACGCTGTTTTCAGCGTTTCCTGCCACTATATTGGTGAAATAATGAAGAAGAACATCTGAATTCCACAACTGAACATTGTGCGTGCATAGCTACTGCCAGTCCCAACTGCACATTAAAAAGAAAATCAGTAAAACTAAGAGGAAGCTAGTAAAGTTCCGACTTTTTTGCGAATCGCCCCACCCTTCTTTACAATCTGAAGCATGCAATTACTGTTTTTACAAAGAATAGAAGAACTACAGCACAAAAATGTATAAAGATATGTGCTTGTGCCATCATAACTTTTATATTCATAATAAAGCAAATTTCTAGAAACTGTTGCTTAAAATTTGCATCCTGATAATCTTAAAATGTTTGCAATGTTTACAATAGCGAGAACTGTATGCTGTTTGAGTTTTAGCATTTTTTCTGTTCAGGTCAAGTGACATGCTGAATATGGTTGTGACTTGAAAATCTTGAAAACCTTTCCCATAAAACAAACGTGGCCAAGCAGCTTATCTGTGGAAGTAATAGGGTTTCCAAGATATGATGGTTCTGAGGAACTTCCCACAGCAACAATATGGTGATTAAGAGTCTCCTCCCTTAAGTCCAGATGTAAAGGCTCTCATTGCCACCCAAATGGAAGTCTTGATGGCACACTCATGTAAATGTTGTGGTTCAATTTTATCCTTGGTTCAATTTTTATTTTCCATTGTGAATAATAGGATTGCCAAATAAAAATTGGAGCTCCACTTTTAGGCTTGGCTAAATCTATATACTTGAATGATTTTAAAACTGTTTAATTATGTTTGACTGGGTTCAGAAATTGAATGGAATCAAACACAGCTGTACATATAGGCATATTTTTGGTTAATAATTATTGTGTTCAATTACCGAACCCAAATTAACCCAATCACTGCATTCAATCCAGTTCAATTTACTGAACAGTTAGATACGTAAGCTGAGCTAATTATATATTAACTGATATCTTCCACGTACCTTAACTTCACTGTAAGAAAATGCTGCATCACTGATCACTGCTGGCATGTATGCCTAGAACAGAAAAAAAGGATCAGTGAAAAAAAAAAACAAACAAATTCAGGGCTAAAAATTGGCAGTCGCCCAGTCGCCAGTGGCGATTTAAAACTGACCAGGGCCACTAAAAGTCGAGGCTTAAATGCCTGATAGAGGACTGCAAATAAAAGTTACACTGTAGTTACAATTCAAATAAATTAGACTTTCATTGGAGCATCTTTGTTTTCTTTCCCCTCCTCAACTCTAAGTTCATCAATTGAAGAAAATTTTCAGTTCTTGGAGTACAAAATTCATGAGAACGAGCGCCTGTCAAATTACTTTCATCCTTAAAATAACATTAACTTCATTGTTTTTCTTTTGACAACATCAAATAACTAATATTGTATGTAACATACATTATTAAAGCATTCACAACGCAATTTTTGATCAATGTGACATTAATGAACAGAAAGAATGGGAGAACAGAATAGTAATTATATAGTAATTAAGTTTATTGGATGTTCAATCATGTCCAGTCTCCTTTGCTTAACTCAGTAAAGAGCCAATTGCAATTAATCAAACATGTTCTAACTAATCCCGGCAGACAATTGTCAGTTAAACAAGCCAGATTGCCTTTAGGAAGCAAAAACACATCAGTACAAATATGTCAATTGCATAAAAAAATCCTTTGCTTACATCTGGATTCTCCCCCCCCCCCCCACCCTTGGGAATACAATGATTTTTGAGAAAACCAAAAAATGCATGCAGTAATTATTTGAACTTTCTAAAACATGAACATTCCATTATGAGTGACAAATAGTAAGAAGCACTTTCCACAATGCAGTGCTTTTATTTCATACATGTAGGTAAACTGAGATTGAAAAAAATGGCAAATTGCAGTTGCCTTCTGAACTAATGCATGGTTCAATTTTACCTGTTACCATCCCCCCACCGGGCAACCCCGAGGACAAGTCCAGCCCTTCGAGCCTGGGGGGTGGGGAATTGTTTGAAGTGGTCTTGTCCCGGGGGGTCGGGGAGGGGGGCAAACCGAAAATAACTTCTTGTTGTTCTTGTAAAGTACGACACTTCTCAGTTGATATGATGGCCCCGGACCGCGTGGAGAAGATTGCCTATTCCCAGTGAAAATCTCTAGTATTTGTAGCAAACTGTTTAGAAAAGAGTAATCTTTCAAAATTAAAATCTGTGTTCGACGGTACTTTATTATAAATTGTTGAAAGAATGTGCGTTTGATGCATACTCGAATGAATGGTGGTCGTCACAAACAAAGAAATATTTCTTCAGTGTGTTTATATTTATAATAAGACCACTTAAATAGACTCTATATAAAAATGGATGCACAGCTTTACATGTATGTTAAACAGAGATCTCAGTCCAGTGTTCTTATGAAACAAGCTAAGAACCCTGGTGAAAATCTTTTTAAGATCCTCGAGGATCTTTAAAGATCTGCGCAAGGATCTTTGTGGATCTTGACAAGGATCTGCAAGGATCTTCATCCATATCCTCAAAGATCTTAAAGGATCTTTGAAAATTCTTGCAGGACCCTGCAGGGTCCCTGCAAAGATCCTTCAGGATCTTTAAAGATCCTTAAGGATCCTTCAAGATCCTTAAGGATCCTTTAAGATCCTTAAGGATCCTTCAAGATCCTTAAGGATCCTTTAAGATCCTTAAGGATCCTTTAAGATCCTGAAGGATCTTTGCAGGGACCTTGCAGGGTCCTGCAAGAATTTTAAAAGATCCTTAAGGATTTTTGCAGGGACTTTGAGGATCTTTGCAGGGTCCTGCCAGAATCCTTAAGGATTTTTGCAGGGAGTTTGAGGATCTTTGCACGGTCCTGCAAGAATTTTAAAAGATCCTTAAGGATTTTTTGCAGGGACTTTGAGGATCTTTGCATGGTCCTGCAAGAATTTTAAAAGATCCTTAAGGAATTTTGCAGGAACCTGGAAGATCTTAACAGGAATATGAAGGATCTTTACAGGAACTTGAAGGATCTTAGCAGAAACCTGAATGATCTTAGTAGGAATCTCAAGGATCTTTACAGGAACCTGGAGGATCTTAAGCAGGAACTCGAAGGATCCTGACAAGTTCCTGTCTGGATCCAGCAAGGAATCGACAGACTAAAAGGACCTGAAAGATGTTATTACAGTCACTGACTTGGTAGGATCTTACTGGGTCCCTGCAGTGACTTTAAAAGGATCTAATAGCGGGGCTAGCTGATTAATCACCGCTATCAAATCCTGCAAAACAATTAACACTCATAACTAATCTCTGTTTATATAATTCCAAATTTATTTTATTTCTCAGATAAATTGTTCTCATTTTTTAAGATATGTTACTGGTCTTACAATGAAGTGTCTCATTGATTTAAAATCAACCTCTTTACGCAGTATGAAACAGTAACGTAAATATAAAAAGTTAAATGTTAATATCTTTATATTTCCAGCCTTACAAAGTAACCTTTTAAAGCTTTCATTAAAGTAATATGGGTAATGTTTTCTTTCAGTTTGTCACAGTAGTGTTTTAAATTTGTCCAAGTCTAGCAAAATCCCAACAGTATTTGGACCTTGTCTGCCCTACTGTACTTCTGTAAATCATAAGTCACTTACTTTATGTTGGGACAATTTTCAGTTAAAATAAGCTACCACATGAAGCCATATTGAACCTAATTAATTTTGTCTTGTCTGACCAAACTGGTGAAAAAATAAAATTTGCAGCCTTAAGATTGACGTTGTTGGTTATTCCCTGTTACAAACTGTGTTGCAAGTTGCAGAAACAAGTCACACAAATTTGATCTCTTTTAATGTTTGTGCAATGTTACTACAAATTGTAACACAGGTAGTTGGCAACAATAATGTTGCCAACTACCTTTTCATAGTCATGGTTTTAATGAAGTTGCATGACAGGTGGAAAGGAAAAGTTTACATGTGTGCCATAAAGCCATAATTTCAAGTAGGAAACACAACTAATTGCCAGTTCCGCTACTCTTTAGCTTTGTCTTTTCTTGTATTTTCATTGATATGACTGGTCATAAGTGAAACAACAACATGGCACAAGTTCAGCTGCCTTTTAGCAGCCTTGTCTCCAATGACAGCTATAAAAAACTCTTCAATATACTTATAATAGATATGAATTTAGTTATCTAATTCTAATTTATGAGCCACAAACCTCACACTAAGTAGACTAAAAGAATTGATTTTCTCCAAAAAAGGAGGAGTTACCATAAGCATTCTCTCCTATAATTTATGACATGTACTGCATGTACTGCTACAACAGGTACAGTTGAACACTATTCAATATCCCGGAGTGGGGGGGGGGGGGGGGGTGGGGTTTGGGAGAGACTTCCATTTGAAAATGACAATGATGTCTGCTCAATAAGGGGTGTAATTTTCAGGCATTTGGTCTCAATTAGTGCGTTCCAAGACAGAATACCTTTTTTTAGTCCTCAAAGTTTTGATGAGGCGTGCTCACCATTGAAAAAATATGACATTGCTAAAGAGCATCTGTGTCGGTTTTCATATGGGAGTACTCCAACCCACCCGAACCCCAGTGTAATAATGTACTTATAACTGATAATTATAAGAAGTTCTCCACTAAAAACTGAAACATTAAAAGTTGTAAAAATAATAGCTACAATAAGAAGTTTAGCCCAAAGAAGAGTCCTTTGTGGCATCATTTCCTGATGCTTCTTCAGATTTCTCTGTCAATTTTGGCTTTTCCTTTTTGCGCAAGTCGTTGCCCTTTTGATTGACGGAGCGGCGTATCTCCGGCCAGTACTTCTGCAACACTTTATCGCCATATTTCCTTGCCATGCATTCTACAATTATAGATAAAAAATAACATTTTTTTAATAACGGAGGTTTTTAACCCGTTCATGTACATGGGGATCCCAAGGATATCCAGGTATAGATTTCCACAAACCTAAAACTGAACACAAGTGGGATGCATTTAGAGCTTTTAGTCAACCGATACTCGCATGCCTTTTCACAATGTCTAAGGATGGCCGACCAGAATCAAATGCAACACTGGTTTTTAAAAATGTGTGGACATTAAGGCTACCAGGCATCTACTTAGACCAAGCTACTTATTCCCAAGTAATATTCTTCTATTGCTGTTGACAAAGTAGTAATTTCTTTGAGTGGTTTAGCTTACAAAATAAATACAGTAGAACCCCGGTAACTTGAACTTAGATAACTCGAAACAACCACGCTAACTCAAACAAACTTCCATTTCCCTTGGATTTGAACTTACTTTTCAGTCATTTTTACTCGGTTAACTGGAACTTGTATAACTCAAAAACCCTGCTAACTCGAACATAATTTTGTTTCCCTTGATCAAAATTTGGGTCAAATTTACCCCGATAACTCAAATCCCGGTTCTTGCAATTCATTATGGTTGTCAATTTATTAGAGCAACAAAACAGATGACGTATTTGACAGCCTTTTTCCACTCTTATTTAAGAATTGATGATCGTGTTAGAGTTTCTGACGAGATAAGTTTAATTTGCACTGTACTGTATACTGAAGTGCTGTAAAATCAGTAAACTATCAATTATTATCTTGGCAAATTAAATATTCAATCTAACCTGATAACTCGAAACCCCGCTAACTCGAATGGATTTTCACTTCCCTTCAGAGTTCGAGTTACCAGGGTTCTACTGTAGGTTGTACATAACAGAACTTTCACAGCTGTATTTGTATGCTATTGTAAACATTGCGCCTTTCCTCATTAATATTGTTTTAGCTGCATGACATGAATGATTAAATTAGCTATAAATCATGTTTATATAAGATTCATACAGAATCAAACCAAAATCAATGTCAAAATCAATCAATGACAGTCGAAAATCGATCATGTTGAAAGTCACAAAATTTTCCTTTACCGATAGATCATAGATTTCCAATATCAATCAATTAATTGGCATCGATGGTTATCATTTATGATCGATTAATGATTTCATTAACTGGTCAGGCCAGAAATCAGATGCTAATGATGTGGAACTCACTACTTACTTCTCAAAAGTGCAACTTTCTCTTTATCAAATTCGACTTTTGTTCCTGTATGACTAAGGGGAGGGATCATTCCATTTAGAAGTTCTTCACGGGTGAAAAGAACTCCAGCAACTTTTGTTGCATATCTTGTTGGCTCTTTGCTTGGAGCTTTTAGTGCCAGCAGGTCTATGTTATTGTACACCTACATACAGGGTAAATACAAAATTGTACAAAAAAGATATTAAATGATCTGTTTGAATAACTTGTAGTTAGTATAACCACACAATACAACTTGTGTGAATATAAAAAAACCAGTTTCCATACATTTTCTTAACCGGTTAACGTCCGTGCCGGCCTGAGCCGGCCTTGATTTTGCGCGTGTTCGCTTTTGGCCCCAGCCTCCCCTAGAAAGGCTTTTTTGGTCCCCTTTTGTCCTAGTGTCTTTGGGAATGTTCAACCAATCAGAATCCACCAACTGCGCATATATTTGAAGGCTTGAGGGGGTCCTAGAAGGGAAGACTTTTTGTCACTCTCCAAGAAGATCACATTTCACTCAAAATGGCTGCCGTGCTCTTCACGCGTGAATTTTCAAGATGGCAATATCTCGCTCTCGGAAGGAAGGATTACCTTTTGAAACTTAAAAATCGAAAGAAGAAGCTCTAAGGAACACTCGACAAGTTAAGCGATGGAATTTAGAGCTTTTAGAGCGAAGAAAACATCTTTCGAGGACGAACAGCTGTTTTGTCAAAGCGAAGGACAATCTTGCATCGCAAGAGATTTTTCGAACTGCGGACTTTCTGGGAAATGCTCAAGCACTTCTACGAGTCTACGGTAGAGTAAATTACACATTTGATTGTAAATTTTTACCGAAATAACTTCTTAATTGAAGGATTCTTTGTATTTCTTAAAGTTTTCGTAAAAGTTTTGAAAAACGTGCACAGTTCGCATCAGTAAATGCTCTTCAAAATAACTTGCACATCGAGCGAAATCGCTTGCGCGTAGCTTCCCTCGAAGAAAGAATTGAACGCGTTTGGTTTTCAGAAACGAATAAAGGCGTGTATTAATAAATGTGTTATTTAGAAAAGCTTACTGTCTCCTCTTCTGCGAATCTTCGTTCATGAAATTTCCAAAAATAATAATCTGACCTAAACACACACAAATCCTCTGTTGTGGTTTGATTTCACGCGCGAGACAACATGTGAATCTCTTGCGTAAATTTTCAAAATTTTGACTTCAAGATTGTATTTTTGGCTAATTCTTAATTGACAACTGGTGTATTTTATTCGAAAGTTAGAAATTCTAACTATTCTAGATCAAGTGAGTGTTGTGTTTTCGAGCCTATAAATTGTCGTTTCGTACTGCACATGGGGTTGTTTATTACCAACTGCTAATTTAGCGAATCGATCAAAAAACACGCGGCCGTTAATGAGTTAAGGTGGCTGGTAATGGGTGACAGCATTTTTGCTAAATGTTTCATACATGTAACTATTGCAGTTGCTAGTTACATGTTATAATCACCATGGCATAAGGTAACCACAGCAACAAACACTGTACCCTTAACTTAAGCTATTATTATTAGTACTTAAACTTAAAAAAATGTCTCGATCAGGGGCAGTCAAAGCATCATTTTTTGGAATTGTTTCTGGTATTAGTGTGCTAATTCTCATTTCTGTCTCAAGTGGTTTTCTTGCCCAATGGTTTAAGGTTAACTTACCAGCTCATCATCGACTTCGCTTGCATTGTCGTCTTGGTCATCATCCAATAAATTAACCGATTTGAGTTTGTACTTCTGTGGAAGGTATAAAAAAGAGGGTATGACTAATGCTTTGCTGCAAGACTTAATTTTGTACACATTAAACTATCCAATCAGTAAGCTGTGTAGCAATTGCAGACTGACTAAGCTGTGGAACAGCTCTTTCACACTCAACATGCTCACCATAAACACTGAGTACACCATTAACAGTTACACTGAGTACAGGTGAAACTGATTATGCTAGAAGTGATTCAAGTAAACCAGCGTATGCGTATTGACACAGTTCAGGATCAATTTCTGGGATAAGACTTCTAAACTTCTTATCTAAACCCACATGTTTAGAACTTTCAATGTGAAAGTTTCCATTACTGACTGTCATACCTCAAACGTTTGATGACCAAACATGTTCATGCTTAGATGCAAGTAAAGGTAATTAACATGCTCCAAACTCAAACTACAATTCAGATTAAATTAAAGAAGCACAGCCTTCAAAGGGTTTTCAAGGAATTTGGCACCTAGAAGAATTGGTTTCCCTTTTTGTTAATATAATTCACTATCCAGTGGTTAGCCTAGTATGTTTTGCTGGATAGTGAATTATCTGGCCCCAGTTGTTCAAAGTTGGTGTATAGCGATTTTTCTGTTGGAAAGCCTTATCCACCCTTTGAACAACTGTTTCTTCAAATCTTAATCATACAAATTATCTTGAGAGAGGACTCGGCAAGCATTAACACCTTTTCCCACAACCCTCCCAAGACAGCCTGCTACGCATGTTTCATGTGAGACTCCTGGCCAGTGCTTTTATTTGTAAAGGCCAACATGCATGCAGTCAATTTTTTAAGAGCAACGTGTTGAATTTGGCCCAATACAATTTAACCTGTCAACACGCTTAGGTGTATTTACCAATCACTTCATGTGCCATGCTAACAACATTTTTCTTTATTTTTCAAATAAATGAAAATATCAAAAAATAATTATGGGTGTCCTGTATATAATTTGACAACAATATATTTTTTCCTTCTCATTCTGCAGACCTACCTCCACGCCAGGTGAAAGTTTAGGGCTTCCTCTGTCTTCTTGGCATGATGAGTTATTTTTGAAACCTTTGACGGACTTTTTTAGCTCATCAACTTTACTCTCTATGGAGTTAAGTCTTTTAACAATGTCTGACAGGCCCTGTGAACAAAATTTACTCTGGTTTAAATGCTCCGTTTGGATCAGCCAATCACTTAGTTACAAGTCAAGAGTTAGTAGTTGTAGAGAGGCTTCTAAAATATGTATTACTGACTGGCTGCATCTAAGTGTGAAAGCATGATCTAAGTGGGTATTAAAGATTGCATGATTCTTCATGAAACATTTGAAGTTTGTACAACACAGTTGGAATCACTTAAGCAAGTTGTCAGAACTTTAAGGACAAAATTTCAAACCAGGAGATCCCTAGACATCTGCTTAAATTACAAACTTTTGACAATGCGACAAATCAGTTCCAACCTTGTTGTATTTTGGGCATGAAAATTGTCGACATGTTAAGGCTTGATGCAAACAATGGTGTTATTATTCTGCAATAACTATATAAGTGCGAGGTTTAACACCAGGAAAAATAAAACTTAAGTCAATCAAATGTTTTTTGCCAAGATGTCATAAAGCTGATTTAATAATTTATTAATTAACACCTAAATTCAATAATAATTACCACATGACTAAACTTTGAAACAGAAGAAGTTTAAAAAAGTGTGGCAGTTCTTAAGAGTTTCATGAGCATCAGACTTACATGTTTAAAAATGACATCAAGAGAAAACGATCTGCAAACAAGAGAGGTTTTCATCAATAGCACCTTATATAAAACGACTTCATCAAAGGAATAATAACAAAAATTAACAAAAACGCAGGGGGGGGGGGGGGGACTTAATCTCGGCCATAGGAACAACAGAGCAGTTCTCACAATACCTACAAATAAGTTAAATAATTGATGACAACATCCATTTACATTGATTACTGACATATGCAAGTCACTTAATATTCGCATCATGTTATGTTCACGACACCTTTCGGTATTGTTCGTGTCACTTTAATTTGCAAAATTAAAGTGTCGCGAAAATTTCATGTACATTATTCTTACTAATTTTTGCAAGTACTAATTTTTGCGATTTCAAAATAATAGCAAAAATTTATACGCGCGAAAAAACATTGCGCGAATCTTAAACACGCGAAAATTAATACCATATTTTGTATCAAAACATAAAAAAATTAAATGTTTGGAACTGCAACTATCCTTCCTTGAAAATATCTTTCCATCTTGTTTTTTGACTAGCACCCTTCCTCTGATTACCGTTTTCTTTAGCTTGTAAATCGACCAAAAGCTCTTTAGTACAGTCACTACAGTTTCCGTTTGCAGGCTCCTCGTAGTTACACTGAACCAGACCATCGTATATTTCTAGTTGTTCCTTAGTCATATCATTGACGACTGACCCAGAAAACACTGACAAAATCGCGAAATTTAATAAACTTTTTCTCCAAGTTTTCCTGCAATCGCGAAAATTAATACTCGCGAAATTCAGCTCCCGCGTTTTCGCGAAATCAAATACGCGGGAAAATTAGTAAGAATAAGGTAATAAGGTAGTAGAAACCTGCAGACCATGCTTTACACTACAAATGAATTTTCATTAGTTACCTTGTTTCGTCTTCAGTTTTTTCTCCCAATATATTTTTTAACTTAATCTGTTCCTCAGCCAGTGCTATTCAATTTAAAAAAGATATCTCAGTGTGTGTGAAAAATAATAAAGAGCACTGGAAATAACAATTATATATTCAAACATAAAAAGATAATTAAAAATAATTTAAAAAGATATAAAAGACATAAATCATGAACATTTTGCCTTAAAAATTATAATACTAGACCTAATCCCAGATTGCCAGTGAGGGCAGGCAATGTTCACTTTCAAAAATTTGGATTTTAGTTTGAAAAAATTATAAAATTAGACACACCTTTTGAGGATTCTCCGAGTGACTTGCTGCTACATTCAGCCTTGTCTGTGTGTATTAAAACATATTTAGTAGGATGTTTAATACCCAGTTAGAAATATCCACACCCATCCAGGAGCCCCTACAGGGTGCAATGAAATATTGCAGCTTGCATGAAGGGCAAGCTTTACCCAGGATGTACAGTCTAGCAACTTTCCAAGTTAAGACCACTTTAGTAAGTTGCATGGCGAATAACATTTTGGAGCTGGTGACTAAAATGGAACTTAAATCCCCAGCATTGAGAAAAATGATTGAAAGCATGAGCTAAATTAGCTACTTAAATCGCTGGCGAACAGATTTAACAAGTCAGTGGCCACTAAGGAAAACATAAATTCGGAGGTTGTCTATCCTAAAAGTCACATCAACTGGTCCAAAAAAGTCCTCATAAGTATGTTTTAATTCTTCCAAAATTTTCCCTGAAAACTTTCACTTGCCCTTGGTCATAAATTAGAGAAGGATGATTCAGAAATGCTAGCTTTAGGAATAAAAGCCACTCTAGCCCAGCTGCAAAATCATCTATCAGACATGCACTTCTTTGCGCGCTGCCCTGTTAACCATGAGGGTAAATTATCAACGAAATAAGTTACTCATTACAAGAAGTTCAGTTACCTTGTCTACTCTTTTTGGCGTCTCCTTGGGCCTCTTTTGAGCTTGTTGTAGTTCTTCGTTTTTTTGATTTGTCGTCTTAAAAGTAATAATTTATTAATATTAATATATTTTTTGTAATGCTGATTTTTTTTAAGCAGGGGCTGGGGAATAGAGAATCTGCTTTCAAAAGAATATTATATTTCACTGCACAGTCGAAAATAAGTAGTAATGAGAAGAGGGTTGCAAAGGGTTTTTGCGTGACATGTGAAAATAGGGCAAAAATTATTATGTGACGAGTGAAAATTAAAAAGCTAGAAAAGACATGTGATTTGTGAATTGTGCTGTTTTAAGTATTGCGACGTGTGAATTTGGTTGAAATTTGTAATTGGAAATGGGATCATGGGAAATGGGAAATGCTACCCTCTGAGTAGTGCCCACACATTGGAATTTGAAAACTGAAATTACAAATAGAAGTAACATAGCCTTCTTTGTAATTTAACATATGCAAATATCTGTTTACACCAAAGAGAGAATTGCTACTGAAGAAAGTCTATGGCACATTGGAGGTTTTTTTCTCTCTCTTCAGGTCAAATCACTTGTAGAATATGGCTGTGATTTGAAACCCTTGAAATATTCTTTAGTTGAACAAATGAAATCTGTTTAGAAATAAATTGGTAGCTATTGGTAAAATTGGTAGCTGTTTAACTATGAACATATTTATATTTACTCATCCTTTACCTGACTTCTGAGTGAGTAGTCGAAACTGTGCCTCACAGTCCTCTTTTGTTCCTACATGTATACAATACATTAGACAAAAATAATGTGTGCGCAAGAACTTTGAAATGCCGGATTTTTTTTGTTTGTGTTTTTTCTTTGGGGGGGGGGGGGAGGGGTAACGTTGAAATCTCACAGAAATTAAGCTTAATAATAATTATAGATCAAGAGTTTGACGTTTAACATCAAAACAGTCTCAACAATAGCAGTGTAACATATAGAAAATCCTAGAATAATAGCTGTTCCTAAGCTTATCATCTCCCCGTCTGGAAAACATAATAGGTTGATATAGAACACTCTGCAGTTCGAACTCGATATTTAGATCATAACGTACCATAAAAAACTTGTTTGGCAGGATAAAGCTTCGAATTTTTGCCCCTTCCCCAATACACCTGGATATCTTCCAAATGGCGATAATCACTTTCTTCAATACACTCCGGTGTCACCACATCATATTTATGTTTGGCCTCAAAATATACCAGGACATGCTCTTGTTCAACTTCATGATCTGAATGTCAACAAAAAAATAATTAATATACCAGTAGAAATAGTATCAATCAATATGAAGTACGGTTAAGAACTCTTGCCAATGCAACTGATCATGATTTGCTGCGGAAATCAATCGATGTTTGAATTGAATCGGACCGGATGGAAGCTGTCTTTATGAAATTCATTTGAGCTAATAAAAACGCATAATTCACGTTAAATGGTCAGAACTAAAGCTTACCCGCTCTCTTGATCTGTTGGACAGTCAAAGCAAAGTTCCTTTTGGACTTGGCAAATCAGAATAAAAGCTTTTCTCCCGCTTGATTTCGAAAACGACAACAACGGTTCGAAAACCTCCACATCACATGGTATTTCCATATTAGGCTAAGACGACCATCAAGCGTCGCGCGCGCGCATTGTGCATGTGTCGTTCGAAAAAAATGCCGCGAGTTTCTCGGGAATTTTGTATCCGCAAAGAAATTATTGTCTTCCGAGACGACTGCCGCATAATCGACCTCTTAGTAGTGATGGCATCAAGCAGTTGGTCTTCTTTTCCTTCAACCACTCGCGCGAGCAAAATATGTATGGTGCGCAACAACGCATATAAAATTACTCTACTGTTCAGCATTTTCTGTAATAATAATACAATAAGGAAATCTCAACTAAAGAACTGGAGCAGTTTCTGAAGGTTACGCCTCGCTTTTGCGTTAGCTGACTAGCCATACAACAAATTAATATGTTAAGACCATCTTACTCTGAAAGCACCTTCATGCTCGCACGCTCCAAGTAAAACGTGGCCGCCCCTTTTGCAGGCAAATCAATTTTAATCTTTGTCAGTTTCGACCATCCCGCTTTGTAAACGACAAAACAATGTTTATCACTCACTTAGTTCACTACTTGGAAAAATCTTTTTACGTTTTTACTTTAACCAGTATACAATTTTAAAGAAAGAATGTTGTTAACATGTCCGAGTCCGACAGCGTGACAATCCAGTCTCTCAAGATGCAAGAATTGTGTTTTGGGATTCTCTTTCATGAATTTGTTACTACATTCAGCTGTACATTCAGCTCGCTACACGTAACATACAAAATTCTCTTAAATCTTACCAGAATTAGCCTCTGATCGTAGTTGCTGCAGCTGAAGTCTTTCGCTCAAAGCACCGGAATGGGTCATGTTGTTCGCCGTTCTTGCAAATGAGACGAAGAAGAAAAAGTGCGAATCTCGGTTTTTATATTCTGTCCCCCACTGTCAACGAATAATGATGCCATTCATGAAACAGTGCCCATTGTCATAAGATTAGATTAAATAATGTTTTTGGCTATAATATGCGCTCGTCAATTCGAAAATTCTATAGTTTTTTGATAGGCTCGATAAGGAAAATCGAAGGAAAATACAGCAGTCCGGCTATATTATATTAACAGCCTCCCCGGTATTATAAAATGTGCTGTGCATTTTTGTTGTTAGTTGTGAAATTTATTTATTTTCACGCTTTCTTCAAAAATCATCTTTAAAACTGGTTACTTGTTTCTCAGATATTGCCGAGGTTCATCGACAACATTTTAAAAACTCGAAATCACAGCGCGCTGTTATCACATCATCACAAAATTATTAGTCGACGGTATTATGATCATCTTTTTTCTGGTCTTCATTAGATTAAATAATGTTTTTGACAGCCAAACAGATTATGACACCTTTCGTGGCTCAAGCGAAGGAACCTGGTGTGAGGTATGTTAGGAATGCTAGGATAATATCCTAGCATTCCTCTGAAGTTCTTACAGTTGACACCGCTTGGGGAAATTAGGATCTAATTAAATCCAGTGTTCTTCTACTGTCATTCGTTTTTGCTCTCCTTTATAATGCGATCAGTTACAAGTGTAGAATAAACCTCAACTTGACATCAAATTCTGGTTTGGATTTCTGACAAATATCTCAATTCTTGCCTCTTGCTGAAGCCCATTTTTAATGAAAAAAAAAAAAACAACACAGCTATCATTGCCAATGTAATAATTATTATAGTGGAAGTTTTATGCTGAGAACATCTCAGAGAAAATAAATTTTAAGCAGATTTGAGGTAAAAGTTGCAACCAATCGCTATGCAAAGTCAACATTTACAGTTTGTATGAATCAAAGTTTCGTATGCATTTTCATGTAACTTGTAATTAAAATGTTTACTGTGTACTTTGTGGCAAATTATTTTGCTATTAGCTTGTGCTTCCTTCACGAGCTAGAGGTCATCTAGCTCACGATCATCAAGTCAGGCAATTAGTGCTGTGGTTTTTTTTTCTTTGGCTTCTTCTCGGGCTCATATATATGGGAAGAGAAAGCAGAGCCACATTTCAAAACGCGTCGTATTGACATTGCGACAGATCGATTACCGTTTAAAACTCGCAACATAAACCACCTTCGCTCTGATTCAAATCGCCCCCAAAACCGGTTTTAAAAAAAAACACAGAAACGCAGGTAAATAAGGACATTTTTATTTTAAGATTATGAATAACTAATACAGCGTTTGGGTTCCCTGTGATGATTCCAGAGTATTATTGAGGTCGTCATTGAATAATTGCAGATTCTTGAGGACCCTGAGAAAGATCTCTGAAGGATCCTTTATAGGATCCTCTTAAGTTCTTTTAAAGGTCCTCATTAAATCCTTGAGGATCCTGCGAAAGATCCTTTATAGGATCCTCTCAAGTTCTTTTAAAGGTCCTTATTTAATCCTTGAGGATCCTTAGAAAGATCTTTCAAGGATCCTTTACAGGATCCTCTTAAGTTCCTATAAAGGTCCTCATCAAATTCCTTGAGGATCTTTAAAGATCCTGCCAAAGTACTTTGTAAGATCCTTTCAAGAACTTTTTAAGATCCTTCTAAGATCCTTGAGGATTGCAAAGGACCCTGGCAAGGAACTTTACAAGATCCTTGAATAGATCTTAAGAAGAACCTTGTAAGATCTTCGTCGAATCTTTGAGGATCCATAAGGAATCCTTAATAAGATCTTTAAAAGGATCCTTTAAAGGATCCTTTAAAGATCCTATTGGAATCTTTGAGGGTCCTGAAGGATCCTTGCAAAGATCTTTGCAACAATTTTTGTCAGGAACTTCATAAGATCTTCACAAGACCCTCTTGAAATCTTTAAGGATCCTTGAAGATCCTTAAAAGATCCTTGTGTGAGAGGATCTTTACAGGACCTTTGCAGATCTTTGAAGGTCTTTGAAGATCTTTGAAGATCTTGCAAAGATTTTCACCAGGGAAAAACTCCTTTAAATGCTGCCATCAATTTGCTCATGGGCCTCTTGTGTGTATGCACTATATTTAGAATAAAACGTGGCAAAGAAAATTTCTTTACTTGCCAGCCGTACGCCAGTGCAGGTAGAGTTTTTTCTTCAGTTTTCTGTTCATGTTTTTATTATATTATGCATGTAGTGTCCTTCTTTCAATAAACTCTAGAAAAGCATTTAAGTTCTTGTCAAAACGTCTGATTTTGCTATTGTATGGAAATCAATATCGTCATTTAGGTTTTGTACACAAAACAACGTATTTGTGGTCGATGAGGAGTCCCGGGGGTGGGGAATCGTCTCTTTCTGTGTGCCCGGGGGTGGGGAATAGACTGCCAAGTGAGAAAAAAATTGCAAATCCCCGGGGGTAGGCCCGGGGAGGGGGAGGATGGTAACAGGTAGAATTGAACCATGCATAATATTGAGTGATAAACAAAAAAAATTCACACATACACATGTAAGCTTAACTTGAGCTTAACTGAAGCCAAATAAAATTATTGAAATTCAAGCAAACAATTCATAAGTGATAAACAAAATTAATTCACACATAAGCTTAAGTCTTGAGCTTAAGTGAAGCCAAATAGAATTATTGAAATTCAAGAAAACAATTCATAAGTGATAAACAAAATTAATTCACACATAAGCTTAAGTCTTGAGCTTAAGTGAAGCCAAATAAAGTTATTGAAATTCAAGCAAACAATTCAGAAATCAGAATAAGGGTTAAAAAATATTTAAGACCTACTTCAGTAGATACATAAATGAGGATGTGCTTTTTCGTCGATTCGTTACTTGCATGGATTTTGGTAGGGTTTTGCCGAGGATATTGTAAACAATGACTGGATTCAGAGTTTAATAACCTGCGATCAGGCTCTATTTTCGTTTCGCTCGGTGAAACATTCAGGCGGGACGGGCGAAACGAAAAAATAGAGCCTGATACAATTCTTCTACGGAACATCTACCGCCAACTTTTTTTGATTGATTGACATTCAACAAAACAGCCAATCAAAATTTCTTCTGCTTGCACGATCCTCGGTATGCAAATTTCCCATAACGGCAATTCGCAAAAAGTCACGCAAATGTCGGCAAAATAAGAAAATCATAGGCTACAATATATCTTGTAGGCACAAGCACTCAAATTTACATGATTGCTAACTTGAGGGTTCCGGTATTGTACATGGTTGCTCTGCCTGAGCTGAAACTGAACTAAAATTCAAAACACGACAAGGTTGTCACGTACCAAAATATGCATGCTTGAATCGTTACCCATTTCAGGTGGTATTCGGAAATATTCTCTTCGCATTTGTCACCGATTTTCTGCGTAAAAAATCTTGGGAAATTAAGAGAAATACCTTCAGTTTCATTCTTTAGAATAAAGATATAAATAAAACCGTTTATAAACAAAGGAGTATTTTGTAATTTAATTTAGTTCCAGAAGTGATAAACAATGAATGAATAAACTGAAAATCGTTACTGCGACTTGATTGCGGTTCTTGCCAAACATCAGTTCACCGTTAAGTTTACCGAATTATCGGTTGACTTGTTGATCATTCTTGGCGAAAGATACTTGCTCGTCTGTTCATTTTGTTTCGTAAAACCCGGAAACAACCACTACTCTGTTCACGTTATCAATACTAGCTGAAAGCCGTCAAATGAAAATTCCGAGACACGATGCGGTAAAACGGAATACATACTTCACTACTGTTGTTGTACTTCTCTGCTCCAGGTGGGAGACAGCTCGCGTCAAACCGAACGTCATTCTCAGGGGAGAAAGAAATGGTGACAATTCTCCTAGAACGATGAGAATTTATTAGAGCAACACATTTTACTTCGGCAGACTTGTTCCTTGGCTGTTCCTTGGCGATGGCGGTCGGATCAAAATTGTGGAGCGAGTCACGTAGACAATTTACTTCCATTGACAGCTCTATTGTTAAAGGGCCAATCAGATTGCGAGATTCCCGCGGCCAAAATTTGGCCGCCGACAGGAACTCCTGTGAGAGATTGTATCAGGCCCTATTTTAGCGAGCGACCAACATAAGAGAATATGAGAGCGATGCTAAAATTCGGCCTGATCGCAGGTTAAGGCATATATCACGAGGCATATATCACGAGGCATATATCAACGAGGCATATATCAATTATGTCCTGTTTTGTTATTCTTTTGTTAGTCAATGAGTTAACATCTTGACGATTCGCGTTGGTATTTGTTCTCGCCTTTTACTTCATTGCATGCTTTCAGAAGCTGTTTCCTCCTTTGCCTGGCTACACTTTGCTCCGTGACAACAAAACACACTGGTATTCTTCAAAGTTGAGAAAAGCGGGTTATCGTCGTAAAAATAAATAAGCTTAACTGGAAATATTATATTTATGACCAAAGCCAAGACAAAATTCTCTTTTTTCGAGATAACGGGGAATTGGAAATAACCGAGTTGAGATAGTGGGATCCTTCTAAATAGAAGCGAATTTCCCATACCGTAATATTCTGTGAAATGATTGAAAAATTCCGAGAAACTCACCCGGGAAACTCAGCAATCAGATCTTCACGCTGGTTCAATTAAAGCATCGGGCCAAAGCAATCCATATTTCTCCTCAATAAAGACATTCATATTCCACTTAACAGGCATTCGGGACCGACAGTCGAGTTTCTTTAGCCTATCTTTTCATTTCTAACGCTGAAAAGGTATTGTGTTCTCGTTCTCACTCAGTCACGCGCGCGGCCATATTGTGAAATCTTGTAGTATGACACCATCACCTTTGCACTACCCCCTCAAATTGTGTTCCCTTTTTTCGTTTTGTTTTGTTTTGTTTCTTTTCCTCTTTTTTTCAGTAGTAGTATTAAATGACATACCGTAAAAGGTGCGGTTTAAGTTTTGACGAAAAGTTCCCTTTTGTAACAGTACATTTTTTTTTGTTAAACAAACTTTGCTAAAGCACGGAAATTGATTTTACCTGAACACCTTGTAACTTCGATTCACGCTGTCCTTGGCGTAAATTTCTTCTCCGTTCTCTCTCTATTACGACTTCTTTCCCCTTGATGATCTGTAGAATAAAAAACAAAAACGTAGACGTAAATTATTCGGTGGTACAAAATTATTTCCAATCACAAATAGATAAAAATCAAGAAAACTGTACCCGACCTGTTTACAGTTCTCTGTCGGCGTCTCTCAGTTTTCCTCTGGCGTTGTTCTTCAGTACCGTTCCGTCTTATTTCTAGTTGCCTTTATCTCTCTGCTGTACTGTTCCTTCGTCTTTCTCGTTTTCTTTACCGCTCTGCTTGACCGGGTGCTTGACGCTGTTCTTCAGTGGCGTTTCTCATCCTTTCGTGTTGTTGATCTCTTCTCCTTCTGAGCCTGCAGTCATACAACTGACAATGACGACATTAAAAAACATATGAATTTCTTCTAAGAAACATACTTAATCAAAACAAGCACAAAAAAAGTAAAGGATTATCTTCTTCTTACAAACGAAGGGGAAAAGACTGAAAAAAAAGACTGGAAAACACAGAAAATAGTCAAAATACACTTCTTTGTAGACGGTTGTTATGGAAACGTCAATCATCATTGACACCATTGACACAGGGAAATTTTTTCTGATAAATTTTAGGAAAAGTCACAAGCTTTGGTGATTACTCGTTCAGCCGCGCCCCCAGGTTAAACAGGGTTAAAACGAAATATATAATATTAAACTGTCGGTGACCTTGGCGTTTTTCTTCTGCTTTCCGTTTATCTGGCCATACGCCTTTTAATACGTCACTGTAGTTCTGGTAGTTCAACATTTTCCTCTTGCACCCTATCCCTAAACGCAAGACATAAACGACATTTGCCGGTGGCAAGATGAAAACAAGTCTTGAGTCCTTGACGATAGTTTGTGCTGAGTGCAAAGAGAATTAGAGGATTAAAAGCAGTACTGAGATAAGGAAGAAGGTAGTGGCAAACAACATAGACCATTTCTTGTATGTTCTTTACAGAAACGTTTTGCAGTAGCTGGGAAAAAAAACAACAAAGATGTGGTATAGAGTCCATCACATAAAGAAGAAAACCATCATTGAAATTAGGATATTCATTAACTCGTTGATTCTGTTGACGTCTTCTTGTAATGTTGTGGTTATTTCCTTGGATCACAGGATTTGTTCCTCTCAAGGATTTCATAAACATTGAGGACAATGAGGATAATAAAAGGTACGTAGTAAAGTAGCACAAATCCTTAAATATTCTGTAAATAGCAAGCACGAGCCCACTTGAGTCTGTCGTGCAAAGATATATTTCATCAGGTTCTGCTTGTCTGGCAAAATACGATTATGGAACGAGAATACCTCCTGGTATAATTATACTAATCGTACCTTTTTGGTACGCTTCGGCGGCATATCAGGCGAGTTTGGTCGAGCCATGGTTCGTATTTTGGCGAGACGCAGTCGAGCCAAAATACCCATGGTGAGACCAAACGAGCTAGATATGCTGCCGAAACGTACCAAAAAAGGTGCGATTAGGTATTTACCGTACCCAAATTCGTCCTGAAACCCGGCGTTTTTTTTTTTCAGTTACCGTGATCAGTCAGGCGTTGTAGAGCGACACGTATTTACACTTTTCTGGTCGTCAATCCTTCTCAAACTCCTCATCTGCCATTTTATTTAATTCTTTTCTTTGGAGTTTCAGTTTCTGAATCTTGGAAGTACAAGTTATGAAAGAAATTTGGAAAATCCGGCTCCATTTTGAAACTAAAAAAGTTTCAGCGCTGTCCATAAAGTTCACGCAAGCGCCCGCCAGTGTAGCCGCTTTCAATTTTGGCGCGAAATTGTATTTTTTTTCCTCTCTTAACGTGAAACAAATTACTTTCTCGTTTAACAAATGTTATAGTTTTACGTTTCGCTGTATTTCTGTTGCAATTTTCGCCTCTAAAGTCTGCAAAAAAAATGCGAGTTTCACAAACTGTCCATGATATCGTAGGATATCAGGTCAGTGACTTGATATCGTAGAAAATCATGACAGTAAACAAGGCTTCTGATTGGCTAATTCACAATTTGGGTACGGTAATCCAAGTTAGCGTGATAAATACCGCTCGAGTCCTTCCTGATATCATGGTTACTTTCATAGGAAACACGATAGCAATGAATCTGTCCACAGTAACCAGTACAAGGCTCTCCACAGAAACTGAATATGAGACAGAAGTTAAGTAGTTTCCAAGTTTGCATTGAAATGAAGACACTGAATGTCCAAAAATACTAAGTCTGCTACATAAATACAGTGGCCAGTTAGTAATGATATAAAGCAGATCGGATACTGCCATGCTTGTGATGTAGTAAATCGTGCTGATCCGGAGGTTCTGTGTTTTGAAAAAGGTGGTGATTACAAGAATATTGCCGATTACAGACGTCAGCGCGACAACAGAAACGGCAACAGACGAGGTTGATTTAAATGCATTTGGAACCACAGGCAGCCCAAATTGGCAGTATGCGTACTAGGAGATTTCACCGACAATCTAAATTTTTACAATAACTGAGCGAATTCTCGCGCGCTGATTGGCTAATTTTTATTGTCAATAAGAGTACAGACGGATGAAACACGTAAAGCTGACGCAATCAGCAAAAGTTTTGTCAAACTTTTCCGTGCTGCAGTCTTGATGAGGCGATAATTGTACCACAAATCTAGCAGTCTTCAATGAGGAAATCATCTAAAATTTATGGGTTAAAACTGAAGAAACCATTGCAACCATGGAGCGAAAGGATGAGGATGTTTGTTGAGAATTCAGACCTGAAAATCGGCGGTGAGCGGGAATTTGTGCTGTCGATGAAAAAAGGCTGAACCGTGTTTTAGCGGATTATTTTGTGAACAGTTTTCACTGGATTAAAGGTTAGTTCAGAAACTTGAATTTTTCCTTGTATTTCTGGCCTATTCTTACTTAAGTTTTGATTTACGAGCCTGTGATTCTCCAAATTATAGCGATGAAATTCTGATTCCGCGGCAATCGCATCTTCCATGGACTCTTGCATTTCTTTCCTTCGTTTGAAAATCAGTTTTGGCTTTTTGTTATTGTAAAAAACAAATTGACGTCAGTTTTTTATGCGTCTGTCCTCTTATTGATGATAAATTTCGTCATAACATTGTCAAAGTTTGTTGTAGATCCACTCGCCTGCGGCTCGTGGATCTACAACACTTTGACAATGTTATGACGAAATTTATCATCAATAAGAGGACAGACGCATAAAAAACTGACGTCAATTTGTTAAATAAGCTTAAGCTTAAAAAACGAACAAGTTGAAATGAAAACACAAATAAAGAAACGTGTAAATAAAACATTGCTTACGTTTTATTTGTTGTTGCTTGATGTGAATTGACTGTCCTGGGAGCTATTTACACAAATTTTAAATTTTGCTGATTAGTACCGTATGTTCTGTCCTTTATATAGCGAAGCAAGGCTGGCGGGTGAGAAACGAAGAGACTTTTCAACGGAGCTCGACAAAAGCACTCAAAATACTCCCACCTCCACAAAATCCGAACCAGTACAGTCCCGCTTGCAACACTTTCCGAAAGTTTTCTCTTCGGAGTCAAAAGGTCACAATAAGTGGGCAAAAATCCCGCCGTTTTCGCCACAAAAGCGGCCTTTTGTCTTTCGTCTTATCCGCTCGCCGATCGCTGCCGACACGGGTACGCGCCATCGTAACAAATTGCTCCCGACCCCGGGTATGCTTCGTTAATTTGACCCAGCGAAAACTGCTCCCGTGTGGAGGCCTAGAGAGTTTAGAGTTAGCTCCTAGTAGAACTGTAACGTAGCGACAATTTTCAGAGCAGCACAAGAGAACAAAATGAACACTACCAACCACGATAAAAGAGCTCCGCACGAAGCAAAAATTTTTTTCCTTCAAGCCGGCAAAATTGTTTTTCCGCCGAGTCCGCGCCAACTCTGTAACCTTGACCTCAGGGCGAAAAAAGGTTGGGCGATGAAACGAGCGCGTCCGAGCAAAAAGGTGTGATGCAGTGGACTGGGATCAAATTAAGTGCTAGATCAAAATGGTTGCCTCCTTGGGTTTCCTCCGTAATCCTGATAATCTATTAAGTTCCCGAAAAACGCCGACTTTTGGTTATCTTTTCTTTGCCTTATCCGCCTTGATCGATGCTAAAAAACTGCCTAAAACCTGTCTAAAAACGAGCAGAGTAAAGTAAAAAGATGGAAAATGGCGTTTGGATGACGCGTGGCATGACGCGTATTTATAATGCGTGCAGCTCGCGCAAGGTTAATCAGGACACCCTGGTAAACTAATTAAATCAAATCAACATCAACACCGCGCTTCTTCCTCTTTTTCCCCAAAATCTCTCCTATGCTTGTCTGTTTCTTTAGGAACTACAAATAGAATTCTTCCTCAGTTTAGACGATTTTCTTTGCCATGTTTTTGTGAGATAAAGGGAGGAGAAATCTTCAAAACTAAATTTCACTTTTAATTTGTTTACATCCAGTTGACAGCGTTGCGAGGAATCATCGCCATGGCGCATTGCAAGCAGGCAAAGTTTAAAGTTGCAAAACGCCACTATCTCCAAATATCTCCAGCTAATGTTTTATTATGTTATGTAAAATTTATCGACCTTTAAAGTATGTAAGATTTAGGGTGGAGTAATTTGGAGCTTTTGTAAAAGAGACGATGAAAGACAACCATGTCGTGTTGCAAGAGCAAGCATTCGACACCCTCAAATTAAGCTCATGTTTAGCCAAGTTACGGTAGAGAAGATTGACTAATATGCACGCAGACATAAACATTTTAAGCTGTGAGCCAGGACTGTGAAAAAGCGTTTTAATCATAGTGCACGGCTGGCTGAAAAATAAAGAAAGAAAATGAGATTTCCGGTTTGTTGAAAGGTAAATTTTGCCGGCTACCAAACGCACCGGAAGCGCGGAAAGAGAGCTCGTGCCAGTTCTTCTCCGCATCACACATCGCTTGAAGAGCGGACTGCTCGTTTCATCGCCCAACTTTTTCCCGCCCTGCTTGACCTGTTTCACGTGCTTCGTCCATGCGCGAGGTTAAATTCTAAACTCTCTATGCCCCCACACGGGAGCAGTTTTCACTGGGTCAAATAAACGAAGCCTACCCGGGGTCGGGAGCAATTTTGTTACGATGGCGCGTACCCGTGTCGGCAGCGATCGGCGAGCGGATAAGACGAAAGACAAAAGGCTGCTTTTGTGGCGAAAACGGCGGGATTTTTGCCCACTTATTGTGACCTTTTGACTCCGAAGAGAAAACTTTCGGAAAGTATTGCAAGCGGGACTGTACTGGTTCGGATTTTGTGGAGGTGGGAGTATTTTGAGTGCTTTTGTCGAGCTCCGTTGAAAAGTCTCTTCGTTTCTCACCCGCCAGCCTTGCTTCGCTATATAAGCTTAAAGGACAGAACATACGGTACTAATCAGCGAAATTTAAAATTTGTGTAAATAGCTCCCAGGACAGTCAAGACACATCAAGCAACAACAAATAAAACGTAAGCAATGTTTTATTTACAAGTTTCTTTATTTGTGTTTTCATTTCAACTTGTTCGTTTATTATATTTAGACTATCAATGAAATATTCTAGTACCCATACTGACAATTTGGGCTGCCTGTGTTGGAACTAGCATTTCTTCTTCATCATGCCTGAAAGAAAGAGTCGAATTGTTCATGATTAAAACAGTAGAATATTAGATGGCGACTAGGAAATTATGCTTTCTCTGCGTAACTTTGGATAACTAGAACTTGGTGGAAAGTGCTAGTCGACATTGAAAACGATTTAAACTGAAGCAGGTGTTGGAAAAAATTAGTCCTTAGAATGTGATTCCAACTGCGACTTTTCCTTTGAAAATTATTTTTTGTTTTGTTTTGTTTTGTTTTGTTTTGTTTTTCTGAATGCATCCGACGACTCATTGATATGGAAATCTTCAGTTAAAAATTGGTTTAACCATTTAGACTGAGCGGTGAAAAAGCCTTTATCTCGGTATATTAGCCTTTGTCGTTTTCGTTTGATTCAGCTAAAACAAAAGCCAAGTTAGAAATCTGAGAAATTAAATCGGTAAAGGACATGCGCACACATCTCTTTCAAGGCCCATTGAAACGAAAGGGTAATTGAAATCTCCAAAAGCACCTCACAACTGGTTTGTTGAAGTAAATAATCAAAGAGGCTGTGAGCCAGCCCGAGAATGAAAGAGTGCGAAATTTAAGGCACCAATGCAGTTTAGTTCACAATGCGCTACACATCTTTTTCAATTCGGTGAATAGTACTATACGTTTTTCAAGAAGGAAAATAACTGCATTTAGGTTGAGGGGCTTTGTGGTGCAATTTCATTCACGTTTCGTTCAACTATCTGTGTCCACACGCTGGCCATCTTTATGCATATTTTGAATAGCAATCTGCCCTTTACCCAATCGGTATGCACTAGAAATGGCAAAGGCGGTCGAGTCCGCATGGATAAAAAATGATGCTCAACTTTTGTTAGAGCATCTCTACGATTTTGGTTTGCTCAACGTTTTCTGTATGTACCACCTTGTTAAGCACAAACCTGCTTAACCTAAACCTGACAAAGTGAGCCGTTTTGTCTGCATATGTACATGTGTCATTACATATATCTTAATCGACCAGGGCTGGCAGAGAAGTAGCGGTGTATGTATGGGAGCGGGAGTGGGGTGGGGTGCTTTTGTTCTTTAATGGACTAACCTCAGGTTTTTCTGCTGACTCGAGAATTTTCCCATAAGTGAGATGTACAATTGCCTTTTTTTAATCAAAATCGAGGTGCACTGCTCACTGCTTCTACTCAGTATATTCGGTGGCCGTTTGTTTTATGGGATCGCAGCTTTATAGGAATCAGCCTTCGAGAACAACAGCAGCTGCATTGTGGTATGTCATTACGTATTGTGGATTCCTACTGGTATATTTCTGTAGCATAAAGTCCAGGTTTTTTTTAACAAAGACGGTTAGGTTTACAGTAAAGCAACAAAATTTACGCCCATCACTATGTCAATAGTAATTGCTATTTCGCTAGCGCTAGCCATTGAAAGGGCAGACAAGATACAAGTAAAACACAGGCTTTTTATACACATATCATGGAACTGATATCCTGCCGAAATAATTGTTGGTTTCAACAACAAAAAGCGACAAGGAGTTGCGACTTTAATAGAAATCAGTTTCCATGGAAGCTGGATTTCATTCCTATTTTAATATAATAACATCTGCGAAAACAATTAAGTTAAAAAAGTCTTTTCTATAGGCAAGGCATCTCACACGAAGTTTCTTTGGAGCAATTAGTCTACTGTCTGTCAGGCAATAGACCAATAGGCGAAAAGTTTAAAACACGACGTCTGGACAGTTACATTTAACTTTTTTTTAAAACTACATCTGTCAAAATCTTTTACCTTCCTTCGTTGGTCTGCAGTTAGAAAGACTGTCCAGAATTAATTTTTCCCCATTTGTTTCTCGAAAATTGGCATCGTGCACGTGTTCGCTAACCTTACAGAGAAGCTTAATATGAAACTTAGACAAGGCTTATTCTATAAAAAGGTTTCTGTTCTAAAATAAGCTGCCTTTGTATAGTCATGAAATTTTGTGGTGAACTTTAATATATCAACGCTAACTGCTTAGTAAGCAAAGCTTTGGTACATTTTATTTCGTAGTCCTTTAAAATTATCACCTTTATAGATCTGATAATTCAACAGTTTGTTCCCGAGCCACTTCCTGAAGTACAAAGCATGAACGACATTTCCCAACCGCAATGCGAAGATAATCTTTCAGGGCTTGACGATAGTTTGTGCTAAGTGTAAACAGGATTAGAGGATTGACAGCTGTACTGAGAAAGGATAGAAAAGAGGGACAAAAAATAAGAACCCATTCTAATATATTCCCTTTTTTTGAAAAGGGCTGAATAAACTTCAAAAGAAAAACTGCAACGTACGTTAAAGTCCAGCATACTAAAAAGGAAACAATGATCGAGATTAGGATTTTCATTACTCTTGTGCTCTGTTTTTGTCTTCTGTCGCTTTGGCCATTTCCTTGGATCACAGTATTTGGTCTTCTCAAGGATTTCATGATGCGAACATTGAGAATGATGATGTCAATAAGAAGCACAAATTAAAAAAATCCAACCATGAGAGAAATAGTGCCAGGTAACCCACTAAAGCTTTTACTTTGTGTGATTTATAAGAAATGTTTCATATAGGTTGTTTTATATGACAGCCATGAACGAGGTTGACAAAGGCATCAAAGTTAAAAAGCGTTCCAGGTGACAAGCCCGTGTTATGGTGATACAAAGTGAGGTACAGCTTTTGTCCCGGGCCTACGGCAATGGCGTTTCAATTTCAGCATCAAAACATATAATTATTCTTTACGGCATTGGTTTTACGGCATTGTTTATCATACATCTATTATGAACGTATGCAATCTATTCTGGACAACAAGAAGGATTTGAGTGGATTTGACGGATTCGAGCTTTTAAAAACCGATTTAAAATGCTCGGTGTTTGCCTAGGACTGTCGCAAGTAACTGCTCGCGTCAGGCAAAAATGGTCTACAGCTCTCGTCCTTTGCACTGTCTGTGGCTGCGATAGTTGTAGGGTTTTATAACCATCTCAAAATCCTTCGTAGTTTTCTTGGCGCACACGGCAAGAATTCGTGGAACAATTCGTGCCGTAGGCTATTCTTAAGCAGAGCGTATGCTACTGTGCCGACTAAAAATAATTGACCCTTAACTTTAGATGATGTGGCTGTATGTGTTGGACTTAATTGTATTTTGTGTGTGTGCAAAATACAATGAAGGCAATACTGCGTGCAGAGTACAATGAAGGCAATAATGTTTTTGTGCAAGAACATGCCATTACCTTATGTACCTGATATAACAAAATCACTATTTGAATAAAACATTGAACTCTGTGGACAAGCCGCATTCGTGGAATATTTGTGGTCGATTATAATTACTTTAGCTGTCAACTCCATTGTTTGAAAGGAGCAACAATATGGACGCTCAGAGCTAGAACCATGTCTTCTAACTGTCAACACTGGCCAGTTTGGACTTGTTTTCAATGAGGTTCTGTCATCTCTCGGCATAATCCACTAGTTACGATCAAAGCACAGTTTACCAGTGATGAATGGAATTCAAGGAACATCGCTCACTACACTAGCGGTTCGACACACGCATCACGTTTCAACGCGGCAGGCGATTTCACGCTCGCTCGCTTGTTCGTTTTCCTCGACTATCCCTGAGCGGAAAGAGAGACTGCTCGTAGTCTACAGGGAAATGCAGTGTTATTTCATAGTACTATCTACAATTTGGAACAAAAAACAGGCGAGCGAACGAGATATGCTGCAAATTGTTTGTCTAGCGAATTACTTATCTTAGGGACATCATAGATGCCGTGAGTTTTGCGTTATTGTACATTCAAATAGTACATTCAAGGCCGCGAAATTGAAGCGATATCCGCTCGTTCCAAACACAAATTAGATACTAGACTAACGTTAACCTCGTCAACATTATGAGCTTGCTCCTCCTATTTCCCGGGTATTTACAAATCGTTGAAATAACTACTATTAACAAATCATGGGCCTTTTGTCTGATTTTTCCTTTTGTTGTAAGCTCCAAGTAAGCTTGTATCAGCGAAATTTCGGAACAAGACAAGTCCGGTTGCGTAGAATGGTCAAGGGATGACGATGTGTTAGTGCAGGAACTCTCAAATATTGGCAGGCTTTCTCTCTTGGCTCTCTCTGAGTAGAGCATTTTGGCGCAACTTTTGGCGTGTTTGTTGGCTTGTTTATACGCGAGAAAGCAAACTCTCGGATTGATATTTGGTCTGACATGACTGTTCTGTCTTTGCAGTTTTATCACTAACAAGACAATTCCAAAATCACCCCTCATATATCTGTGCGTAAATCTGCTCACAGCATAGGAAGCCCAAGCATAATATTTGAATATCATTAAAATGGCGTTTCAAAATATAAGACTTTGTATGGGATTTCGAAGCGAACATTTTGAGCAATACATAACCGCAAATTAAATGAATAAAGTTCATGAAACATTACATGGTGTTGTTTGCTATCCTTACAACGCATTTTGAGCAATTTTAGGTCTATTTACCTTACTGTGTATTAGTACATGTATAATACATTGAAAGAGGGAATAATCATAGCTGCAAAATGTGTCTCGATTATGTTTGTTATTTTTGTGATCGTGGCACCGCTGGGGGCCTGTGACGTCATCCAAATGGCGGCCATCTTTAATATTGCTCAAGATTAGAATTATTTTAAAAACGCCGGAAATGGAAATTTTCCATGCTTGACACGTAAAATAAGGCATGAAATAATTGATTGCTTGTTGTCGACATTTTATACTGTTTTCACCGACAAAACGCGAAACAACATGCATTCTATTCAACACTAAAACGACGATCACCAAACAAAACTGCAGTTTTTTAAAGTCAATTTAAAGGCAAAACACGCGCACGGGAGTCGCGCAGGCTCGTCGCCCATTTAACCGTTTAAGCACTGAGCCCCGACGAAAATGAAATTTCTCTCTACATGATCACCAATTGTTTGAATATTCAAGTGACAAGAATAAAGGAACTAATCACTGAGGATTGGATGTCTTGATATTTAGACAAATTCTCCTCACTAGTTCCATAAGAAATGTATGGAGAACAGTAAGGAGAATATGCATTTTCATATCAGGGCTGAAGCCTGGCCTATTATCAAATTACTCCCTGCAGGGATCTGCAGGGGGAGATAGCAGAAAAACTCCTGCCTTACTCTACCCCTGAAAGGCACTCCTTTGTCTAGAAGAAGGTTCAAGACCGCACATATGGTTTGAAGAACCACCACTAAACACGAAAAGACCGAAAACCGCGTGATGAAGTTATAATTTTCCGCAACCGCGCGATAATTTCTTTACCGTAAACCGCCAAAATTATTACGAATGTAACCGCAAACCGGCACTCAAAATTGGCTTAAACCGCCAAATCGCCAGAGTATAATAGACCCTCATGAATGCGCGGTACGCTTTTCGTCTGGTTGTGTGATATTATAAGCTAAACTTGCGTTGTTCTATTAAACGTGTGACGGCTCAAAATGGCGTACCTAACAACGAATATCAACCCTCTCTTTCTCCGAAACTAGAGCTTAGTGAGCCGTTATTTTGTAAATAAAAACACAACAACACATAAACTACACAATAAGCGAAAAAAAGGAGAAAAAATTTTTTGGACCTTCACCCGTACATAATACCTTAATTACTTTAACTTCTCCAATTATATAAACCCTTTCCCTTCGGTGATTTTAGAGTAATTGTCGCTTTTATTTCTTTATCAAAAAAGTTTCTTGAAATAACAAACTTTCCTCTCTTTGCTCTCTGTCTGTAAAAAGTCGATTGATTGTAAGTTTGCAGAAGTTTGAGTTGTGACTAAGGACACCGTGTCTAGCATGGAAACTGAACCTAGGAAAAAGACGACTTCCCAATATTTGCGTAAAGGTTTCAGAATTTTATTCTTGCAGCTATCATGGCAATCCAAGTTAATTACGCACTTTAGAAAGACGTATAAGTAAGAATCAATTCTATACTTCGTGATGAATAAAGCAAGCAAAAGTGTCGTTTCCTCGGAGGTCCGCATGGTGTTTTCGCTTTATAGCCTGAATTTCAGGCGAGTTTTTCTGTGGCTTTGATTTTGACTACCAGCTTTTGCAATCATCTCTTTCTCGCAAACGGACTTATCCCCAGTTTTAGCCCTCAAACAACAGCTACGTAATATACCTTTAGAAAAGGCGAAAGCTAGCACTGCTACGACAAAAGTATAAGCTTACCTGACACAATTCATGTTTCTCTTACGAGCCATTGACTTCGAGCGAAAAATTCACTATGGTGGCGAAGACAATTAGTTTGCTAAAAAAGATATGTGGAAGAAGAGTCTCTCTAGGAACTGTCTTCAAGGTGAAAACCTTATCTGTTTCGTGATGGCCTTATCTCCGCGAAATGAAAACATATGACGGGAATTTTTAAATTGCCACCATTTTCCCCTGAATGGTTTCTCTTGAATCTAGTCTCTCTGCTTGCGCCCGCCCGCGAAAATGGCGGGAACGAGTTAGCGCACGGGCACTCATTTTGCCGCTGTGTCGTTTCGGGGTGTTCAAGAAACGCACATCTGCTCACCAGTGATTTAGGAGCACTCGACCGGTGGTCGGCGACGCTGGTTCTTTTCCATGCTCATGAAAAACTGAATACAGTTGAAACTTGTCTCCAGGTTCTGTTCTCATCATTTAAATTGCCGGCTAGAGAAGACCAATAGTGAGCCTTTACTTTGTTGTTTCGCTCAATTGTGCGTCGCTCCCTTGAATTTCCTCACGGTGGACAATTTACCTTATCGACTCAGTTGAAAAACCCAGGTTTTTTTTTGTTCCTCTATGTTGAATTACAGTGGAATCCTCGATAAAAGGTAGTACCAAGGGAATGGAAAAAAGTGATCCTTATAACGGGGATTAGTTATATTGGGTTCTTTTCCATATATTTTACCATTACATTATTACTATTTGGGTATCCCTGTTCCACTGTAATTAAAATGTCCAAAATGTTTGGAAGCACGTGACCTGCTATTCTTCCAGTGTTTTCCTGTCGCCCTTTTGATTAGAGAGAAGCCCCTGGGAACCTTGGTTATATCCAGTTTGCTTGGTCTATCTCATTTCTTCACGCCGGTGCTTGTAGGCCTTTATAGCTGACAACTCGGGTGGAGGGTGAGCAAAATTGACGCGATCAAGTTTTCCCGCCGTTGTTGTAAACCAGGCCTGGATCTCATTTTTTGTGTTGAAAGTTCAAATGTCAAGCGATGTCATGAACACGTCGAAACGTTGTTCGCTTTTTATATCATTTTTTAAGTTCTGGGTCGGCAAAACAAAAATTCATCAGTAACGCTAACTACAGTAAGCAAAGCCGTTGTACTTTATGTTGTGTACTGCTTTATAACAGTTAATGTAGGTTTGGTATTTCAACAATTTCTTCTCGAGCTACTTTCTGCTGCGCAAAACATGAACGACATTTGACAACCGCAGGACGAAGACATTCCTTCAACCCTTGACGATAGTTTGTGCTAAATGTAAACAGGATTAGAGGATTGACAGCAGTACTGAGATATGGAAGAAAATAACTAACAGTATGGACCATTGCTTGTGTTTTTCTTGTTAAAACGTTGTGGAGAATCCGCAACAAAATTTTCGAGGGGTAGTATAAGGTCCAACAGATAAGAAAGGAAGCTATGATCGAAATTAGGATCTTCATTATTCGTTGGTTCCGTTGAAGTCTTATCCTGTTGCTGTGGCCATTTCCTTGGGTCACAGGATTTGTTCTTCTCAAGGTTTTCATTATGCGAGCACTGAGTGTGATGATAATTATAAGAGGTGCACAGTAAATTAGCACGAAAGCCAGTATCCAGTAAATCTTCATAGTTGACCCGCTCGTGTCAGTAGGGCAAAGGAATGGTTCATCAGGTTTTGCACTTCTGGAAAAGTAGGAATGAGGAACAAAACCAGCAATTGGTATAATCCAAGACAACAAGATGAAAAGCGCCCGAATCCTTCCAGATATCATGGCTATCTTCAAAGGATACACAGTAGCAATAAACCTGTCCACAGTAATCAGCACAAGGCTTTCGATAGAAACTGTATATGAAACAGGACCAAAGTAATTTACGATTTTGCACTGAAATGTAGACAGCGACTCTCCAAAAACAAAGAATCTGCTCCTTGAGAACAGCGGCCATTCAGTAACGACAAAAAGGAGATCGGAGACTGCCATGCTAGTGATGTAGTAGTTAGCGTTGGTCCGGAGGTGCTGTGCTTTTACAAAAGTAATAATTACCAGAATATTGCCGAGTACCGATAATAACGCAACAAAAGAAATGGCTATCGACACCAACACCTTAAATGTATATGGTGTTTGGATTGAAATGTCTTCATCATGGCCAAAGGAAATCGTCGAGATGTTCATGGCAATAGTCACCAGATATCGCTCAGAAATCACTGACTTTTCTGTCTCGGAAGAGGGTCTCTCCCAACAGGCGGTCTTAATGATTTGAGTAGACCCAACCTGTAATTAGGTTCTCTTCGTGTGAAGAACGGCGTTCTACGCGAGCCTAAGGCAATGCTGTTTCGATTTCATCACCAAAATATATCATTGTTCTTTACGTTATTAGTTTAAATACCAACTAAAGGTCAGATATTATGTATATATCCGTTTGCTAACAGCAAAGCCACTCGAATTCTTCTCTTTATCAAGAGGCATCCGAGTGGTTATGAAAGTTTTGAGCCCTTAAGGCCGATCTAGACCGCTTCAGTAACGTTTCCTGAGTGAGACAACAACATGAAACGTTTTTATACAGCTCCTGAATATAGCATCATCTACGGCTACGTTTGTTGTATGAGTTTAAAACACAATTCGGAATCCTACGTAATTTTCATGCCACACCTGACAATCTTAAGAGAGCTGCAGGTTTGAAATACGAGGAAAAAATATTGTCGTTTCGTAAGCATGACGTATGAGATAAGGGTGTACCGTCTAAAAATAATCGGCACGTACAGATAGATGATATGGTTGTATGCCTTGGACGCCATTGCAATACTTGGTGTTTTGCACAAGTTTTCTTTGTCTCGAATATATATGATGCCATTGGGTATAATTATAGTAGTTTGACTTATATTGAAATGGGAACTGTGTCAGTATATGACACGCGTAGTTCTGCGCTGACATTTCTTTTGATAGTTTTACGTGCAATATTCCATATATGTGCTTCCGTGTCTTACATGCGTGTCATTATGCATGGTTCTTGCGTGTGCTGCGATAATCCTACTGTTTGCATCAAACATGTTGCTGCTAGGATAAATTGAAGCTTCTTCAGTATCGGGTGTTTTTACCTGATAAACATTGAGCGGAACCTTCCATTGCTCAGCCTTAACTTGTCTGACTATTATATAGACCCAGTTACTAACTAGAACATAAAAAACTGAAATGAAATAAAATAAAATAAAATAAAGGCCTTTCTGAGGGCATCAAGGATTTTCACATTGCATTGCCTGAATCATACACGAGGCAAACATCTCGTAAAAGAGAATAATAATGGCTTCAAAAATGGCCCCTGGTTTACGTTACAGCAATAGAAAAATACGGATTCTGCAGCCCTCACCCTTTAACATTGTTTATGCCTACGGTTGTTGGAGGGTTTTAAACGTATTTCAAATCCTACAGAATTTTGTTGCGCACAGAATAAGCCTGATGAATATAGGCTGTAGGTTTGATTTACACAAAACAGTTTGTGGCATAGGCTCTACTACGTAAAAACAATCAGCCATATCACTTAACTGCAAATAATAATAATCTTTCCTCAATAAAGATTATTATTATTTGCAGTTAAGTGATATGGCTGTTTGTCTTGGGCTCATTTGCAATTCTTTGTGTTTTGCAGCGCTACTGAGCTTAGTCGGTTCGATGTTTTATTCAACTGAAAGAGGGATTATGTTATATAAGGTATAAAAAAGATAATCATATGTTTTTTATGTAAGGACATAGAATATTAGACTGCGAGCAGTCTCTTTCTTCTCCTTATTTTAACAAGAAGGTGGCGAAAAGACTGAAGCTCGCGAGCAGCGACAACGGGGCTGGCAGCTTTACAAACAAATGCAAGAAAAGAACTGGCAAATTTTTTTTAAAAGCATTTCTTGTATGCTCTTTTCTGAAAAATTCAAGAGAAATTCTGAGACAAATAAGTTCACGTGATATGGAGTCCTAGGGACAAAAATAAAACATTAACCCTATTTAGCCTGGCCGGGGGGAGGGAGGACACATTGTTCCCACGCTGACTTTAACGAATTATAACTTTTAAACAGCTAGACGAATAATCACCAAATCATGTGACTTTTCATAAAAGTTATCAGAAAAAAGTTTCCTGTGTCAATGACGTGTCTATGATGATTGACGTTTCCATAGCAACCGTCTACTCAGAAGTGTATTTTGACTATTTTCTGTTTTTTCAGTCTTTTCTTCAGTTTTCCCTTCGTTTGTAAGAAGAACAAAATCCTTTACTTTTGCCTGCTTGTTTTGATTAAGTGTGTTTCTTAAAACAAATTCATCTATTTTTCGATATCGCCATTGTCAGTTGCATGACTGCAGGCTCGGGATTCAAGATGGCGGGCTCAACATTCAAACTGGCTGGTTTGTGACGTCATTGTGACATCGTGTCACGTCATAATTGACACGCCATAAGCCCAATCTACAAACAGGCCAAGATTCATCACAAGAGCGTTAATACTTTTCGAGATCTTTAGGAGGAGCTTTGTGCCCCCCTCCCCTCCCCAGGCCCAGAAACAAAAAAAAACGCCCAGGCGAAAAAGGGTTAACCCAACTTCGAATTTTCATTTGTCGCAGATTCTGTTCACGTCTTTTTGCAACGATGTGGCCATTTTCTTGGATTACTGGATTTTGTCTTCCCGAGGATTTCCGAACGTTGAGGATGATAACGGCAACTGAAGTAAAGTAGCACAAAACTTATCATGGTGCACCATTTAAAACACTGTTCATATTATTTGAGCAAAGATAGAGCCTATCAGGTTCTTCTACAATTCTAGAAAAATGGAAAAATGGATAAAGAAGTCCCATTTGAAAAATCCATGCCACTGACATCAAAGCCACTCGGATCCTTCCTGTTACCGTGACTACTTTACTTGGAAGCACAGAAGCAATGAATATATCCACAGTGATCACCACAAGGCATTCAATAAAAACTGACTATGAAACAAATGTTGAGTATTTTAAAAATGGATTTGTAACCAGGTGGGTTCATAATAATATAAAACGTTACTCTGGTTAAAAATTCGTGTTCCAAAATTTAAAATATAAAAAGTTAAAATCCCAACGTTTCGCCTAAAACTTTAGCCTTCATCAGGGGAAGTGATAAGAAAGTTTCACCATGGGCGCGTTGTATATAAAAAAATGCAAATGAGTAGTTGAGCAGTTTCCAAGTTTGCGTGCGAAGTCAGATTGGCCGTTTTTCCAAAACCAGCAAATTTGTTGCTTTTCAAGATACATCAGCCAGTTGGTAGCTACCCAAGGAAGATCGAAGACTGCCATGCTAGTGATGTAGTAGTTAAAGCTGGTCCGAATGTTCTGTGAATTCACAAAAGTAATCATCACCCGAATATATATTGCTGGATATGAATAATAATGAAACAACAAAAATGGCTACCGACAACAACGCTTTAAATGCATACGGAAGCAGGAATAAAATGTGTTTATCACAGCGAAAGGAAATCGTCGAGTTGCTCATGGCGACAGTCTCGAGATATCGCTTAGGAATCACTGATTTTTCTGTCTCGTAACAGGATCTCTTACTTTTTCCACTAACCCTGTAGTGAATTTGGTGGAAAGCCTTTAAGGCTGATTTCCTTCTCATTAACTCGCCCAAGGTGCTTTAAACATTTTGCATACGAGTCATTTTCAATTCCATTTTGGTTATTTTTGGGCAAACAAAAGCTGGTGATAATGTATTATTGCTTGCTTTGAAGAACTGACGGCGTCCGTTTTTAGAAAACAAAAATCCTATTAAAACCAAAACATCCCGTAAATTTCAAATAGCAGCCCCACCCAATCTCGTTTTGTGCTGTTTGTGTATATTTTTTAATCCCTGTTAAAATCGTCGACATTTTCGATTAAAATGCGGAGAAATCTAGAGTTTATATAAATGAATTCAACGTTTTCGTTTGGAATAAAATACATTTCTGAAAGCAGAAGTCGTCAGTTCTTCAAAAAAATCAACACAAAAATCGCACATCAAAATAAAACCAGAATTGTAAAAATAGGAATTGTAATCCGTTCTTGATCGGCGTAGAATGGCTAGACAATTTAAACGAATGTTCACTATCTTCCACGGCAGGCTATCCGAGCATGAACGTGTAAGAAAGTGCAACTACTCAAGAAGAAAGAAGTGAATTTGATGAAGTGAGTTGATTAAGATCCTTCTCAGTTATTAAACAGCAATTTTTTTTTGATAGAAGATTAATCTACAAAACTAATATTCATTTTTTTTCTGCAAGGGAATTCTATTTTTTTTAGACATTAAATAAATCGCAGTGCATGCTCAGGGCGTGATAAAACACCTTTAAGTCTGCAGCTCATAAACGTTCCTACGATATAAAGTTTAAAGAAAATGCCTAATTGTTAGTTTCCCAAACATCTCGGTACCTTCGTATTGTTACGTGTTCTCCTGCATGACTAAGCGACATACAAATCCACCAAAAAAAGTTCTATTCCACAAAAGCTGATGTGTTCAAAACTAGCTGCCTTATACAGTGTTGAAGTGTTAACCCGATTTCCCCTGGTTTTTTTTTTTTTGAATTTCTAAGCCTCCGGGGGGGGGCACAAAGTGTCCCCCCTATAGATCTCGAAAAGTATCAATGCTCTTGTGATGAAACTTGGCACGTTTGTAGCACGTCATTAGCTTAACAAGCCAGCCAGTTTGAAAAATGGGCCGCCATCTTGAATCCCGAGCCTGCAGTCATACAACTGACAATGACGACATTAAAAAACATACGAATTTCTTCTGAGAAACATACTTAATCAAAACAAACACACAAAAGTAAAGGATTCTCTTCTTCTTACAAACGAAGGGGAAAGACTGAAAAACACAGAAAATAGTCAAAATACGCTTCTAAGTAGACGGTTGTTATGGAAACGTCAATCATCATTGACACTTTATCGACACAGGGAAATTTTCTCTGATAAATTTTAGGAAAAGGTAAGAGATTTGGTGATTACTCGTCCAGCCGCGCCCCCAGGTTAAATAGGGTTAAAAAGAAACTTAATATTAAACCATCAGTGACCTTGGCGTTTTTCTTCTGCTTTCCGTTTATCTCGCCATACGCCTTTTAATACGTCACTGTAGTTCTGGTAGTTCAACATTTTCCTCTTGCACCCTATCCCTAAACTCAAGACATAAACGACATTTGCCGGTGGCAAGATGAAAACAAGTCTTGAGTCCTTGACGATAGTTTGTGTTGAGTACAAAGAGAATTAGAGGATTAAAAGCAGTACTGAGATAAGGAAGAAGGTAATGGCAAACAACATAGACCATTTCTTGTATGTTCTTTACAGAAACGTTTATGCGGTAGCTGGGAACAAAAAAAAAAAGATACATATAGAAGAAAACCATCATTGAAATTAGGATATTCATTACTCGTTGATTCTGTTGACGTCTTCTTGTAATGTTGTGGTTATTTCCTTGGATCACAGGACTTGTTCTTCTCAAGGATTTCATGAACATTGAGAACAATGAGGATAATAAAAGGTACATAGTAAAGTAGCACAAATCCTAATATTCTGTAAATAGCAAGCACGAGCCCACTTGAGTCTGTCGTGCAAAGATATATTTCATCAGGTTCTGCTTGTCTGGCAAATACGAGTATGGAACGAGAATCCCATGGTTAGAGCGTCTGACCGGTGCACGGAAGGTCATGGGTTCGATTCCCGTCGGGGACTCAGATTTTTTCTTTGTCCCACGCTCGCGACATGCTGAATATTCCATCTTTTCTTATGAAACGTCTTCATCCTATGATACCCCTCCTAGATATCAGAACAAGGCTTTCAAAAGAAACTGAACATGAAAGCCATTGAAAGGACAGACAAGATATAAGTAAAACACAGCTTTTTATACACATATCATGGAACTGATATCCTACCGAAATAATTATTGCTTCAACAACAAAAACCGACAAGGAGTTGCAACTTTAATAGGAATCACTTTCCATGGAAGCTGGATTTCATTCGTATTTTAATATAATAACATCTGCGAAAACAATTAGGTTAAAAGAGCTTTATCTATAGGCAAGGCATCTCACACGAACTTTCTTTGGAGCAATTAGTCTATTGTCAGCCAGGCAATAGACCAATAGGCGAAAAGTTAAAACACAACGTCTGGACAGTTACATTTAACTTTTTTTAAAACTACATCTGTCAAAATCTTTTACCTTCCATCGCTGGTCTGCAGTTAGAAAGACCGTCCAGAATTAATTTTTTCCCCATTTGTTTCTCGAAAATTGGCATCGTGCACGTGTTCGCTAACTTTGCAGAGAAGCTTATGAAACGTAGACAAGGCTTGTTCTATGAAAAGGGTTCTGTTCTAAAATAAGCTCCCTTTGTATAGTCATGAAATTTTGAGGTGAACTTTGATATATCAACGCTAACTGCTTAGTAAGCAAAGCTTTGGTACATTTTATTTCGTAGTCCTTTAAAATTATCACCTTAGATCTGATAATTCAACAGTTTGTTCCCGAGCCACTTCCTGAAGCACAAAGAATGAACGACATTTCCCAACCGCAATGCGAAGATAATCCTTCAGGGCTTGACGATGGTTTGTGCTAAATGTAAACAGGATTAGAGGATTGACAGCAGTACTGAGAAAGGATAGAAAAGAGGGACCAAAAATTAGCACCCATTCTAATATATTCCCTTTTTTTGAAAAGTGCTGAATAAACTTCAAAAGAAAAACTGCAACGTAAGTTAAAGTCCAGCATACCAAAAAGGAAACAATGATCGAGATTAGGATTTTCATTACTCCTGTGTTCTGTTTTTGTGTTCTGTTGCTTTGGCCATTTCCTTGGATCACAGGATTTGTTCTTCTCAAGGATTTCATGATGCGAACATTGAGAATGATGATGACAATAAGAGGCACAAAGTAAAATATCACAAATACGAAGATGAGAGAAATAGTGCCAGCTAACCCGCTTCTGTCAGTTGAGCAAAGATTTATTTCATCCGTTTCTGTATTTCTAGTGTAATACAATAAAGGAACAAAGGCACCCAATGGTAATATATAGATTTAGCCAAGCCTAAAAGCGGAGCCCCCCTTTTTGTTTTGTTTGTTTGTTTTTTTGCTAGCAGCTATTAATTTGTGAAAATACTCTCATTCAAATCGTTAAATTAAGAAAAAAAACAAAAGAAAAAACAAAAGAAAAAAATCCTACTCTCCCTGAGAGTCGAACCTGGGTCGTCAGCGTATAGAGCCGGATATTAGTCCACTTGGCCATCAACGATTGTTCTATCTATTCAGGTTAATTTTAATATTTATTTCTTTCTTCGTGACAAGCTGCCTATCAGCATGAAAATACTGGTGTTTTTCCTGGCAAAATGTGCTCGGAACGCCGTAAAAACCATGGTTGTGGACAGAAAAAACCAAAAAGCACTAGCTCTGCTATATTTGGCGTCGAAACCGCCTGCGAAAAGCTGCGAACTCAAGCAGTGTGCCGACCGAGTTCGAACAGAACCGACAAGGCAAATTTGAACTTTTCGCCTGAACTTTATCGTCTAATTTTTTTCGCCTAAATTAAACTTTTCCCCTCTCACCGAAAAGACAACTGAGTATTCTTTAGAACTTTTTTTTCCATTAACAAATTTGTTTTTGACTTTTGTTGTCTTTGCTTGTTTTGCTACGACGCGGGTTAACATGCGATTTCGCGCCAAAAACATACGGGATTCAACACAGGGTTATATCCAGTGTAACCCTGTGGTAACCCTGTGGTGCGGACGGACGGGGGGACGTACGTACGTACGTACGGACGGACGGTCACGTGTCTATTACGTCACTACCAAAATTTCTTGGCTTGATAGGTTACCAAATTTCCTTAGCAATGGAGCTCCGCTGACGCGCTAGCGCGCTGGCTTCGCTATAATCCAAGTTAGCAAGATGAAAAGCGCTCGAATCCTTCCAGATATCACAGCTGTCTTCAAAGGAAACACAGTAGCAATGAATCTGTCCACAGTAATCAGCACGAGGCTTTCGACAGAAACTGAATATGAAACAGGACCAAGGTAGTTTACGACCTTGCATTGTTTACATGCGAAAGTCTGCTTCTTAAGTACAGCGGCCACCTAGTAATTACATAAAGCAGCTCGGAGAATGCCATGTTTGTGATGTAGTAGTTAGTGCTGGTCCGAAGGTTCTGTATTCTCAGAAAAGTGATGATCACAAGTATATTTCCGACTACCGACACAAGTGCAACAAGAGTATTAGCAGCGAAAACTACTGCTTTAAATGCATGTAGAACTCGTGTACTTTCTTCCTGTTGTTTGAAGAAAACAGTTGAGTTGTTCATCTCAATAGCCTGATTCTACAAGGGTGACTAAGGCAATGATGAAGATTTTGGCATTCTAGATGCTTCAAAGAGAAGCAGGCGGTGAAAGTTGTTCATGTCAACGTCTGGAACGTCAATAACTCAGTTTGTTTTTTAGTCCTCTCTAGTGTAGCTGCTGTCAACTGATACCCAAAGGCTCTTTGATTGGTTAAATTATCACTTGCCACTTCTTTAACCAGCTACTTAGAAGGATACGGTCTCTTTTAGAAATTTTTGTTTGTGTAATGAAATGACATCTGTTAAATAATTCAGTGGCTAAAGCTTTTACTTTGTGTGATTTATAAGAAATGCTTCGTATAGGTTGTTTTAAATGACAGCCATGAACGAGGTTGACAAAGGCATCAAAGTAAAAAAAAAGCGCTCCAGATAACAAGTCCATGTTATGGTGACACAAAGTGACGAAGTGTAGTCACTTAAATCCGAGATGGATTTTTTCTGCTTTTTTTCATGTGGAAACTAATAATGCCAAACACTGTGCGTTTGGCACTTAAAGGCCTAGAGCCGTGAAAACACAATCTAAACGCAGAGAATAAAAACTAATTAGCCAAGTAAGGGGGTTTTTCTCTACCGTATAAGTAATCAACATGCCCCACTCGTACCATTCCAGATTTTTTATTGCAGTAGTGTGGGAGGTCTCCTTACAGAAGCAGAATAGGATAAACTGCTTATTTCATCGAGTATCTCAGCGGCATATTTTTTCCGTGGAAAGTACGTACATAAATTTTCTTGGAGATAAAGTCTAATTGAACAAAGTTGCTAGCCCTCGGACTATCCCTGGCCTTATCATAGACCAGTGTATGGAAAGTAAAAAGGCAACTCCAAATTTTCTAGTTTAACTGCATCCTCAAAATTTACTGCCTTGAATTGTTAGTTTGCAATTAAAAGAAAAGATTTTTTCTACTGGATTCATTCTTTTTAATGAAGTATTTTTACATCATGTTTCATAACTATGATGGATATTTCATAATATAAAGGATATTCCATAATTATGACTCAAAACGAAACAGGTGTTGAAAATTGTTCATATCAATGTTTCAAACGTCAGTGACTCAGTTTGAGTTTCAGATTTTTACGTTAGAACCGTTTTCAATTTACTTTCGAAAGTAATAGGCGTTTACGTAGGCTTTTCTTCACTACGCACTGTTATTGGTTAAAATGACTCACGCCACTTTCTTAACTAGCTAATGAGCAGGATGAAGTTTCCTCGGCTTGTAGAAATTTTAGGAATTCCACTAAAAATTATTAACTTTTTTTAAAGCCTTTATTGTGAGTGACACAAAGTGACAAAATGTAGACACTCAAATGTAGCAATATATGTGGAAACGTTTAATTAATATCGTGTTCATATCGTGTACATTTTTCAACTGGACCAAACAAAAGCTGGAATTTTTTTTTTTTACTGATTAATGACTAACAGATCCTGACAGTGTGTGTTTAACATTAAAATGGCTACTAGAGCCATAAAAACGCAAAATTCTCACCTGTAAAATGTATATTACTCAGAAGTCAAATTGGTTTTGCTACTAAATAAGTAATCAGACCAGTGAGAGGTCTCCTTCCAGAAGAGAAACAGAAAAATTAAATTGCTTATTACAACGACCATCTGGCAAGCATAATTCAGCTTATGTTCGTTAAAAGCACCTGCTCGCATGAAGTTTTTTGGAGGTAATAATGGAGGGGAACAAAGTTATATTTATTATAATCTGCATCTTGTACGTTGTATTGTGAGTTTTTAATTAAAAGAAAACCCTCTCAGAATTCATAAGTTTTGATGAAGCGATTTACATTATATTTTGCTGCTCACTCCGTAGTCGTTCTGATCGCTGGGTATTCTTATACAGCAGGGAACGAAACCGCGACGGGGTCTATTTTAAAAAAGGTTTTTCTTTGAAAAGAAGGTCCTTTATGCAGAAATAGAAAAATAGAGTATTGAGGCAAACACAAACAATGCTAACCTCTAAAAACTGATCTCAGACTCATGTTCCCCGTAACATAATAAGTTAACGTAATTCAATATTTTCCTCGCGAGCCACTCCCCAAAGCAAGAAATATGAACAACATTTGACAACCGCAGGACGAAGACAGTCTTTCAACCCTTGACGATAGTTTGTGCTAAATGTAAACAGGATTAGAGGATTGACAGCAGTACTTATATATGGAAGAAAATAACTAATAATATGGCCCATTTCTTCTATTTTTCTTGTTAAAACGTCGTGGAAAACGTGCAGTAAAACTTTCAAAAGGTAGAAGAAGGCCCAGCAGATAAGAAAGGAAGCCATGATCGAAATTAGGATCTTCATTATTCGTTGATTCCGTTGGAGTCTTATCCTGTTGCTGTGGCCATTTTCTTGGATCACAGGATTTGTTCTTCTTAAGGATTTCATTATGCGAACACTGAGTGTGATGATAATTATAAGAGGTGCACAATAATACAGCACGAAACCCACTATGTAGTAAATCTTAAAAGTCAACCCGCCCGTGTCAGTAGGGCAAATGAATAGTTCATCAGGTTCTGCACTTCTCGAAAAATACGGATAAGGAACAACGAAAACAATTGGTATAATCCAGGACAACACGATGAAAAGCGCTCGAATCTTTCCTGACATCCTGGCCACCTTCAAAGGAAACACAACAGCAATGTATCTGTCCACAGTAATCAGCACGAGGCTATAAACGGAGACTGCGTATGAAACAGGACCAAAGTAATTTACGATTTTGCACTGAAATGTAGACAACGACTGTCCAAAAACAGAGTATCTGCTCCTTGAGAACAGCGGCCATTCAGTAACGACAAAAAGGAGATCGGAAACTGCCATGCTAGTGATGTAGTAGTTAGGGCTGGTCCGAAGTTTCTGTGTTTTTACAAAAGTAATAATCGCCAGAATATTGCCAAGTACGGATAATAACGCAACAACAGAAATGGCTACCGACAACGACGCTTTAAATGCATATGGAGCCAGGGATAAAATGTATTTATCCTGGCGAAAGGAAATCGTCGAGTTGTTCATGGTGACAGTCTCAAGATATCGCTTAGAAATCACTGATTTTTCTATCTTGGGAGAGGATCCCTCGTAACAGGCGAAGGTAATAATTTGGGTAGACACAAACTGTATCAGGCTTGCCTCTTTTGAGATACAGCGTTTGTCCCTGGCCTAAGGTAATGGCGTTTCAAATTCAACATCAAAACATATAAGCTTTCTTTACGGCATTGGTTCAAAAATACAAGGTCAGATATTACGTTCCTGCTTAACATGCATCTATTATGTACGTATCCGAGCTATAAATAGCAAAGCCACTCGAAACCTTAGCTTCTTGTCATCAAGAGGGATACGAGTGGCTTTGACGGATTAGAGCCCTTAAAACCGATTTACTTTTACTTTCACTTTTTCCACTAACCCGCTGTAGTGATTTTGATGGAAAGCCTTTAAGGTCGATTTCGTTCTTTTTAACTCGCCCCAGGTGTTTCACAAATTTCTAATTAATATACGAGTCATTTTCAATTCCATTTTGGGTCATTTTTGATATTGTATTGATTGCTTTGAAGAACTGACGGCGCCTGTTTAATTAGATGTATTACTCTAATCCATATGTATCTTCATATTTATCTGTTACTTTAAGTCTTCCATGTACTTGGCGTGTTAACCCTTTCCCAGCCGTTAAAGCGGTTTTCTGAGTGCTATCGTGCCAAATGCCACTAAAATTTGCTACAAAGTCGTTTTCTTACAATTTAGCTAGATATTGAACTAGCTTCTGAAGTTGTAAATTGCACAATATTTTGCCTTAACGCATGCGCATAAGCCAAAATTTGGACTTTTTTGCAGATTCATTCCAATTTTTTTCTCACTTCTTTTGCTTTCCTTTTTCTCTCCCGTTCTGTTCTCTTTATCTTCTAAACTTTATCCCCTTTCTATCCACTGGAAAATTCATTCGTAAAAATATGAACCCTCACTCCACAAAGCTGTTATTTTAACATGTCATAATGGAATGTTTAACTTTTATTTTTTTCTGAAGCATCTCAGCGGTCCGGAATCCTAAATCCTTGAATCTGATTGGCTAATGACGCGCGCTCCAGCGGTCCGGATTTTCCCATACGGACCCCGCGTACGGACCGCTACAATCCGCGGGAAACTTTGAAGTGAAATCATTTCACACCTGCACAACGAAACGTTGGATTTTTCTTCTTAAAATGGAACTTTTCTCTCACTATCCGTTGTAAAGTGAAAGAAAAAATCAGCAATGGAATAATAGGCCTGGTTATTCTACGAAAAAGGCGAGTTTTTCTGTGTTTTTTTATTCGAGTTGTGGTTTTCTTATTAACACGCCATTTGATTTAACACGGATTAACTGCAAGTTAGTCTTTTGACCTCCGTTTCTCGGTTGAAATGTCGTTATTTTCCTTGGAGATCTCTTTTCTAATCCTGTCCCATTTAGCTTCATTCAAAACAATATGATTATTAATGACTGTTGGCTAAAATAGTCAAACAAAAAACCTCGCAACGCTGTGCCTTCGACAAGAACTGCTGCATGTCAACAAGTTTTTGCAGTTTAGTTTTCTCGGCTCAAAGTATCGATTTGCGAAAATCTTGACCAAGAACGAACAAAAATGTTTAAAATACTAAGATATGCAGTAGAGTTTGTGGAGTGTAAGCATTAGTTTACACATAAAGCCTTACTTGTCTTAAAAATCTTTCGGTACTGTAAACCAAATTTAAACTTGGGGTGATTTCATTTTGAGCAAGACAAAGCTTATTTCTTTATTCTTGCTATGAGACGCGTCCGGGTTTGTTCTTAACGCTTATTTTTTAATGATATATTTTAAGTTCTATTTTATCGTTTATCTATCCTTTATCCCTACGGTTTGCTAGCGGCTCTTTCTCATAAGCTTAATAATTTTGATCGTGGGAACTAGCGCACGTAGAAGGACTGTTTACAAACAATTCCCAAACCAATTCGCCTCGTTCCACCTCCAAAAAAAGCAGAAAAAAATAAACACGTTATTCACCGGCCTAGGTCGGTCCGTATAGGGAAAAACTGTGCCCTTGGTCTTGAGTATGGCCCTCGGCCTGCGGCCTTAGGCCGTACTCAAGACCTCCGGCACAGTTTTTCCCTATACGGACCTCCCGGCCGGTGAATAACATATATTTATTTTTTTCTGAAGCATTTTTCCGGTCCGGAATCCGGAATCCTTGAATTTGGTTGGCTGTTGACGCGCGTTCCGCCGGTCCAGTTTTTTCCTATCCGGACCGGTTTTGTTATGGTAACCGCGCGAATTAACGGGTGTCAGTAAAACGCCGACTCGGGATCGGGGCCTGGGTCGGGGTGTCTTTTTTCTATCTTTTTTTTTTTCTTTTTTTTTTGCGATTTACTTGCAAATAAATTCATTTTGGTCGAAGAAGTATCTGTTGGTTTATAACGGAAAATTCTTTTACACTGTAAATAAACTGTGAAACATGGAACTGTGCATGTGACAAGCGTCCTTCAGTTAGCTCATTTTCCCGCGAACGTGGTCACGTGGTCAATCATGACGTCTTTTCCACGTTTTCCTTTCATGAACATAGCGGAAGTAAGCAAGAAAATCCCATAGTTTCCTTGCTATTTAGGTTCACATGCTTGAAATCTTGAAGGGAAAAGTAAAATGTTAAAATAAGCTGAAATCGCTTTTGCTGCAGGTGTTACAGTAATTTCCTCAGATTCAGAGTCAAGCGGTGGCTTTAGCTTTTTGATGGTAAGCTAACTTTTTGCAACGCTACTTACCAAATTTACATGTATTCACTCGCTCATTAAAACTTACTGAAACTCTACGAAGGCTTTCAAGCAAAATGACTGATCTATTCCATGTAGTGCCTACTCAAACGCAGCGCTCGTTTGCAGCCATGAACATGGCAAACCCAGCTGAAGCACTGCTAATAAAAAGTCGTAAGGATAAAAAAGTGCTTTCGGCAGCGAATGAAAGGTAAAAGAATCAGTACGAGCGCGAGTTAAATCGTACTTATTAAAAGAATCTGGTTATGAAGCTTAGCAAAGTCCTTGATTTATTCTTTTGTTACCGTTTTTAGCCTTGACCGTGGACAAGCAACAATAGATTTTGAATTTTGCCCTAGCAACTGACAGATAAAAATGTCACTGTCTAGTTATTCAGCCATAGTTCGACATAGTGTTCGAACGTAAAACAAAGATTGTACATGGTCGTAGTAACCCGTCGTGAACGTTGTCAGTTGATGATAGTCGTTTAATACGCACATGAAAGCCTACAAAAATGTAAACATAGTACGTTAACTTCTCATTACTCTAATGGCCGTTTTTATGCTAGAGACGTTTAAGTCGTCTAGACGCATTTAACGTCTCAGAAGTTAATGTCGTCTGGTATAAAAACGGGACGTATTTAAGTAGACGACCAAATAGAAAAAACCAAGGTTTTCTAAGAAAAAAACAGAGTTCTATTCTTGTAAGTCACTAGACACGGCTAAACTCGGCGGCAAATCGCAAAACAACAAATCCACCTACACGTAAACATGGCGAGGACTTAGCTTGCTTTGCACCTTGTTCTCGACGTCTTCGATAAATAAAAGACCAGGTGACGCAAATGTTCTTTTAAAAGGCAAAATCAGTCAAGGAAGCGGTTTTTGGAAGAAGCACTTGGTTTGTGTGTTGTGGCCAACAAGAGAGAAAGGAAGAAAAGAAGTGGAGATGAACAGAGGAATTCTTTGTAGTGGAGAAACGGCTACCTAAATTGGAACGGTAAAGCGCTTCAGGGCTAAATTTGTCCCTGTTAAGGAGGTCTCGTTTTTATACTAGACGACTTTAACGTCGTTAAAGTCGTCTGTTAAGACTAGATCATAGCCGTATTCCTTGCTTACCAGAATTGCATCCTTCCGATTCGGCCGTCTTCATGAAAGGAAAATGCGGGAATGATTGACTACGTGACCGTTTTCGCGGGAAAATGAGCAAACTGAAGGAAGCTTCTCACATGCGCGGTTCCATTTGTTTCGTAATTTCTTTAAAAGGATTTTCCGTTGTAAACCGACAGATACTTTTTCGTCCAAAAGGAATCTAGTTCCAAATAATCGCAAAAAAAAAACGACACCCCGACCCCGACCCCGACCCCGACCCCGACCCCGACCCCGACCCCGACCCCGAGTCGGCGTTTTACTGACACCCCGAATTAACCGCGCGAAAACCATTGAATGAAAGTTGAAAAACAACATACCTCGGTTGAACTCGAGAATTTTTTTATTTACGGCTCAAAGATGCGACTTTTTTGGCAAGTCACAATTCTTGTGTGTGTTGTAAATGGAAAGTTCAACAAGGAGGGGAATAAAAAACCTTGAAATAACTTCAAAAGGCAAGTACTCGTTTTAATTTTGTGTAGCTTAGCATGGCGGTTGGTGAGTTTGTTGTTGAATTCCCTTCACACAGCAGTTTTAGTTTTTAAAATTGCGATCGCCACAATGCCTTTTGACTCCGATATTTACTTTAATGACTTCGTTTTTCAGTTTTTTCTCTTAAATTAACGAGGTTCGGTATATTTTCATTCAAGAAATTGTGCAGGCTTAAACTGGAATTTTGCTTTTTCATCTGTCGTAAATGAAGATAAGCTTAAAAGCCAGCGCACCGTTCGCTTTGGTTAAAACTGAGATCAAACCGAACGATTTCGCTAAATAATTAAATTGTTTATATCCAAAGAACCAGCACATACGTTTACAGGTACGAAGCAAAACATAAAAAGAAAGTAATTAGGCTAAACAGAAATGTTTTTCGAAGTATTATTCTCTTTCATTTTTTACGCAAGGGCAATTAAACCTGTCCTAACGATTGAGTCCTTTGTTTTTGTTTTTAGTAAGCTTAAGCTTAATTATAAGTATTTAATTGGGTTGTTTATCCCTATGCCGGGTAGGATTTTCCATGTGCGTGTCTGTTCTTGAAAAACAACCTTTTCCGTGTTGATACGATAGTTTCTAGTCGAAAATATTACACTTAAGTTTTAAAAAAGTTTGAAGTGTTTATGATTACATTCGCTCCACGGTTTCCTGCCATCTGACTCAGTGAAACTTACGCGCGTTCTGACAACCTTTCGAGATTGATCTGCAAACTCGCAAATGTTGGGAAAAAAATAAATATGTTATTTACCGGCCTAAGTCGGTCCGTATAGGGAAAAACTGTGCCCGCGGTCTTGAGTACGGCCCGTTGTTTTCAAGACGCAGTTTCAATTATCGGGGCCGAAATCGGTTCAAAAAGCTTCGGGGTTTTCAAGAAACGCACATCTGCCAACCAATGAATGATTTGCCACTAATCGGATTCCTCTGTTATGCGCAAAGGATTCTGGGATCGCTAGGGGGCAAACATTGCAAGTCGCTCGAAGGAAATGTATGGCGAAAAGTTGTTTTGACGTCCAAAAAGACGATTTTTGGAGGAGTTCGACGCTTTTTCGCCGCTATTTTATCAGAAATGGATTTGGACCATGTTGGTACGTGGGAAGTGTAAGTTTTAGTTTGTATAACCTCGAAATATGTGATAAAATCTACCGATAAACGTGTTGCTTGCGAAAGATTAATTGTGAAATTTTCGTCGCGTAATGCTCTCGAAATATCACAAAGTTAGGCGTAAATCGGGAGAAAATAAGTCAATAAACCCTATTTAGTTGTAACTACATGTGTACAGACTGCTTTTTGGTTATCTTTGAACTCAGTAATACAAATAATATCGGGAATATGCCCGGTGGCGATCATTGTGCTGTGTGGGGTTGTGACAACGATCGAAGGTACCCAGAGAAGCAAAAAATTCTTCCTCACGTTGGAATATTGAGATTCCACTCGCCCAAGAGTAAAAAAGATGTTTTGTCGTGGGCCAGAGCTATAAATTGTGACCAATTTAAAGTTACAAGGAGTACAAAGGTCTGCTCAAATCATTTTGTGCAAGGTTATCAGACCCCCGAATGTCCTACACCAACACTGTACATGAGAGGGTACGACTCGAGTAAAACTAAAAGACCTGCTCCAAAGGTCAGGCCAACAGAAAAAAAAGGAAAAAAATCAGGAAAGCGAAAGCAAAGTGATAGAGCAGATGAAGTCCCAACTATGAAAGTGCCTTTTGTGGACGACGAGTCACTATTTGGAGAGAATATTGACTTTTAACATCCAGCCTCATCATGTTCTGCAGATACTGATCCTATTTCTAAAGTTGACGTAGACACACAGACTGAGTATAAAAGTCCAGAGAAAGAGAAGAGGGACTATTTCATTGAGCAAGCAACTTGCCCCAAAAACTGCTATCGTTACACAGGTGTCACAAGATCTAAGTTTGATTTACTATTTGAATTTTTACAACCAAAGACCACTGACATACGTGTCTGGAGGGGTAGTAAAAATACCAAAAAGCCATCCAAAAAACGATCAGGTAAAAAAAAAGACGACGACTTATAATGACGGAGTCCTGACAAAATGGGAACAATTTGTTCTCACTTGAGTAAGAACAAGAAAAGGTTTTGATGTTAAATTCCTTGCTGATACTTTTGGAATTAAACCTTCTCAAGTGTCTAGAATTTACAATACCTGGATAGCATTTTTGTCCCAAGAGCTGTCCTTCTTAGTTCCATGGCCTTCAAGATCAGAACTGAGAAAATCTTTACCAGAAAGGTTTAAAAGATTTCAGAATGTAAGAATAATACTTGACTGTCTAGAACTTTTGATACAAAAACTAAAGGTCCCTATTAGCCAAAAGATCACATGGAGCAGTTACAAACACTGGAACACTTTTAAGTTACTGGTTGGAATAACATCGACTGGTGTTATTTCTTTCATTCCACCACTATGGAGAGGCTCCATTAGTGACAAGGAAATAGTAAAGCAAAGTGGACTGCTGAACTTGCTTGAGGAGGGGGATGCAGTCATGGCTCACAAGGGATTTCTCATTCGGGATCTCCTTACATTCGAAAGACTGTACCTTGTTTCTTCAGCCTACTGTAGAGGAACACGCCTGTCAGCAAAAGGGACAACACACACTCGTCGTGTGGCGTCATTGCGTACTCATGTTGTAAGGAACATTTTAGAATTGAAACAATTTAGAATACTCTCTGGAGTTATACCCCTTTTGATGAAACCGGTGTTGGATAGAATTGTGTTTGTTTGTGCTGCTTTAACTAACTTATGTAAGAGAAGTATAAAGTAAGGTGCACAATGCATAAGTTAGAAAATATATATTTATTGATTTTCTTGATCTTCTTGATTTCAATATGCTCACTGCTTTGTCTGATTACTGTAACTATGGAAAGCTTCAAGAAGAAAGGAAGGGACTATTTGCTTACAATAAAACTTGAAAACTGTTGCCACAACAGTTTTCCATAATTTAGCATTAAAATTAACTGTAACTACAAATATGCCTTTACTTGTATATGTAACAAAATCACAGGTTTTGAAACCTGAAACAGCCATGCAAGTCTGAACTTGACAATAATGTATGTGATTTTCATCAAGAAAATATTTCCCCTCTTGACCTTTTTTCCACCAATGCTGGGAAGCAGAAATGCAATTTTTGGGTCAAGTAGCTTGATTGATTTCCATTATGTCATTGGCTGAAAATGTCAAGGCTTTCAGAAATTCTTCAGCAAAATTAAAGAGATTGTTTTCTGAAAGCTTATCAAGATTTGCCTGGACATAGTCTTTAGCTTGGGATGATACATACAGATGTGAAATATTGTATTCAGACTGTGAAGGGGTGTTTTCAATATCATCAAAGTTATTTGAAGATGGTAAAAAATCAAGAATATCAGAGCAGGGATCTATTTTTCTGAGATTGTTTGCAAAGTCAATTTTTTCTTTAAAAGTTGTTTCCTCTCTATGTTTCATGGGCCTGGGATCAAATGAATCAATCCATGAATCATCACAGGGGGTCACTTTTCTTTTCTTCTTCTTTACAATGCTGTGGGAAATTTTCATTTCCGAAACAGGGACTGGTTTGTGGGTAGGTGCTGGTTTGGGGTTCCAATAAGCAGACATAGAGGTGACAGACTTTGTTTGATTGGACAGAAAATCATCTAATTCAAACAAAGTTGCACCTAAATCTCTGCATTCTTGATCTGCTGCACCCTTGCACCTGCAGAATGCAGAGTACACAGACCCATTTGAATCAAGGACAAACCAGAGCCTGTAAAGCTTCTCGCCTTCTTGGGTTTTTCCTTCTGTGTGGGTATGATCCCAGCTACAAACACCAAAAAACTACTGCCATCAAGGTCTTGTACAGATTTAAATCCAAGGCTCTGAATATGGCCATTTAAGCAGAGATTATACTCTTCAAATGAGCGCCAGGATGACAGCACGCTTTTGTCATAATCTGTTTTACTCATAATTAAATGATTGAAAATGTCCATCAGTCCAAATGGAGGTAGTTGTGAAAAATCATTGGACAATGATGCCATTTGAAAAGGATCAGGGACTTTTTGTCCAGCTGGTAAAGTAAGGCGTCTTAGTAAACATGTATCAATGGAATCATTTTCAAAGTCAGGGTCACTTGGAAGGTTCATACTAGCAACAGCTTTGGCTAACTGAATAAGTTCAGATTTGCGGTAAGTGGAGACTTGAACACCCCTAGCAGAAATAAATCTTTTAATTTCTTTCACATCCATTTTGTCAAATTCATGATCAGCAGTAGTAGTGGCCTGTTGTGAAGATGGTTGCTTCATTGCTGTAGGTTTATCTGTAGATGTGAGGGAACTGGTCATAAAAGAAGATGCAGATGGTTGCTTAGCAGAAGTAGGAGTAGTAGCTGGGGCTGGTTTTTTAACAGGAGATGGTTGCTTGGCTGCAGTAACTTCAGTAGCAGGGGCTGGCTGTTTTACAGAAGATGAGGCTGGTAGTCGCTTGGCAGTAGTAGGAGTAGCAGGTGGGGCTTGTTGTCGAACAGATGGCTGCTTGGCAGCAGTCGGTTTAGCAGCTGGGGCTGGTTGTTTGTCAGAAGATGGTTGCTTAGTACCTGCAACTGGTTGTTTAACGGGAGATGGTTGCTTGGTAGTTCTGATTGGTTGTTTAACAGATGGTTGCTTGGCAGGCAAAGGTTGCGCTCAGGGCTCCCATTGATAACAGACAACTTTTTGCATCTGAAGGGGCTACCCTGAGCGGTATAAATCAATAAAGGTTCTTCTTCTTCTTCTTCTTCTTCTTCTTCTTCTTCTAGTAGCTGCAGCTGGCTGTTTATCAGAAGATGTTTGCTTAGCAGTAGTAGCTTTTGCTGATCGAGATGGCTTTTTGACCTTTGTTTCAGTATATGAGGCCGATGCTTTTGTATTGGTAGAAGATGGAGAGGTGGCTTGACATGGTTGCTTGGATCTAGTAGCTTTGGTACTTGGAGATGATAGTTTGACAGAAGGACAAGTTTGTGAGTTTTGTTTAACAGCCGCAGCATATGAATTCCCATTGTTATCTAAATCTATTGAAACAGTGGATGCTGTATTCTCAGGCAAAGGAGCACTACAACAGCTACCTTGGGGCAGCAGGAGGTTGAAATGGTTTGCTTGAGAATAGTCATCATAATACATTAAAGTGATAGGACAACTACACTGATTTTTTGTTGTGATCGAAGAAAATGAATCAATGTTGACAATCGGTTTAAAACTGAACCATTTTCTCAGTTTTGTTGAGAAGGTACAAATAGGTCGCTTTAGGAGTGATGCACAACTGAATATGTCCACAGTTTCCGCCCAAGTTCCCGTGATCTTGCTGTTCTTGACATGTTCCTCCACAGAGTTCGAAGCGAAGAAAAGCGGCTCAAAAACCTTCGGATTTTTCTCAATCAACTTGAACTTAGCCTTCGGATTTCCTCATGTTTCTTATCGCTCGTTTCATCCCTCCAGAGAGCAAAAGCTCGGTAAAAACAATTTCCATCTCCTCTGACAACAATTTCTCTCCTTTGAGGAGGTAAATTTCCAGAAGCCATAATTTCTTGCTTAAGAAGTTACTAATAAGAAAACAGCCTGTACACATGTAAATACAACTGAAAGAGGTTTATTGAACTATTCATGCCGATTTAAAACCTACTTCTATGATATTTCGAGAGCATTACGCGATGTGAATTTCACAATAAAAAGGCGTCAATAAACCTTTCGCAAGCAACACGTTTATCGGTAGATTTTATCACATATTTCGAGGTTATACAAACTAAAACTTACACTTCCCACGTACCAACATGGTCGAAATCCATTTCTGATAAAATAGCGGCGAAAAAGCGTCGAACTCCTTCAAAAATCGTCTTTTTGGACGTCAAAACAACTTTTCGCCATACATTTCCTTCGAGCGACTTGCAATGTCTGCCCCCTAGCGATCCCAGAAACCTTTGCGCATAACAGAGGAATCCGATTAGTGGCAAATCATTCATTACTATGGAGCATCATCCGATCGGTGGTCGGCGTAGCCTACCACGCAGACGCTCTTAGGGTTTCGTAGGGGAGGAACGCGTGACGAAACCCGAAGAGCGTCTGCGTGGGAGGCCATGGTCGGCGACGCAGATTCTTTTCCATGCTAATAAAAAACTAAATACAGTTCAAACTAATAACCAGGGTCTTCTCTTCATTCTAAAAGGTGGCGAGAAAAGACCTTGGCAAACAGTGGGACACGTTATCTCTTTAAGACAGTCAAAAGTCAATAGTGAGCCTTGACTGTGTTGATTCCCTCAATTTAAATTCGATCTGACGAAGGGCAAACGCTCGAAGCGTCAGCCTTTGAATTTCCTTACCTTGGCCAATTTACCCAGTTCATAAATCTAAAGAATTGGAGACACGTGACCTGCTATTTTTCCAGGGTGTTCTCTTGCTGTTTGTTGTATATAGTTTATTTAATCTCCCTTATCAGGCGGCCGTCGAGCGAACACGCACGTCGCGCCGACTCATAAAATGGACGTTTTTTGTTCTTCATTTTCGTTTTTTGTTTTTCATTTCGCACTAGTAGTCGTCCGTCAGTTCACTTGGGGTGGCGCGGTCTCTGGACAATGGGTATGCTGTTATAATGACGTAAATAATGACCTTTGAGCGACAATTCCATCGCTGTTATATAAACAATAGATTCTAGATTGCAAGTAGCCTGCACTCGCGTCGTTACAATCCAAATGGAGTCCTTAACTAAAGACTGTCGTGAATGCCTAGGGACCGTTCTTCACGATATCACGGTTTAAGAACGATTTATTTCTCCAGGTAAAGTAGCCTGCAGAGCAGGCGTTTTTTACGAAATGAACGCTTGTTTAACGATCGCTTAGGCCGCCATTTTGAAAGCAAGTAGAAAATGGACTCATCGTCCTCATCGTCCTCATTGTCCTCTCCCTTGGAATAATGTTTTGCCTCGCCCCAACTCTCTGTCAGTTTCATTATTCAAGATGGCGGCATATCGGATTATTTATCGCTCCGCTCCGCTCGCCCAGGATATTCATCGCTCGCCCAGCAAATACGCCTGCTCTGCAGGCTACAGGTAAAGCTACAGAGTTTTCCGATTACAAAGGCGAACAAACAAAGATCTCACGTTGCTATTGATTTTATCAGTTTCCAAAATTAATCTGTCAAATACCGTAGTAACTGTCATAACAGGTCACCGGAAACCACGAACTACAATATTTGACAATAGTTTGACTACGGGTGGGATTGACAATGGCACTGGAAAATTGAAGAAAACTGGTTTAAAATAAAGAGCCTTAGTTGAGTGTCCCTTTTAAGATCTTTTGGAAAATCTTGAAAAGACCTAGGGGGAAGCAGTTTGAGGTCAAGTGAATGATAAAAGAAACGATTAAAATTAAGATCTTCATTATTCGCTGGTTTTATCTACGTCCTCTGGCGCTGTTGTCCACAATTCCTTGAATCGCGAGAATTGTACTCTTCAAAGATTTCATGATTCCAATATTAAAAGTGATTTTAACTATATAGCGCTGCACCGGTAAAATACCACAAAGGCCAAAATTCTACAAACGGTTAGTGCTAAGCCGCCAATGACAGAAAGCATGAAGATGTATTTTCCCAGGTTCTGCGGCACTTTCTGAAAAAGAAAATAGAAACCTGGAGCAAGGACAAGGGAAACTGCTCGAATGCGCCGTACCTTTCATATTTCTTTGTATGTTGTACAGACACTTACCGCAAATCTGAATACGCAAAAAAACCAACAACAACAACAACAACAAGAAAAACGTGATGTAGTATCACACAGTGCAGAGAGCATAAGTAAACCACCAAGATCTAAATTAGATAGTTATCATTTGTTGACTCTGTTTCCCCTTCTTTGTTATGCTTTTGCCATTTTATTGGATCAGACGATTTCGCTAACTTTTGAAAGTAGCAAAAGAACCCTAGGTTTAGGCAATGAACGCCGTTTCTGTTCCAAAATAAGCTGCTTTAAATTAGCCATGAAATTTTAAGGTAAAGACAGGTACATTTATTGCTAATAACTGAGTATTCAGTACTCCTTTAAAATTATCACTTAAGATCTTTTTTTTTTGTAGTTTATTTCTTTTTTTCTTTTACAGGAATAGATCAAGAAACATACAGAAAAAAAATTACTAAATTTACAACAATTACCTTACTTACAAACTACAAAGAAAGAAAAAGAACTACACTGCACTACACTATACAAGGATTACATATTCAACTTAAACTTAAAATTAAAGAGTGATTTCGGGAATCCTAGAAAAACGAGGATGAGATAACAGCTACTGTTGTATTAATGGGAGTAAAGGTTTCCATTTTTTGTCATGGAAATGGATTTTGTTGTTTTTTTTCGCGATAAAACGTTCGGTTTGAAACGTCTTTTTAAATTTATCAACTAGCAATCTTATACATAAGGAGCTCTTATTTAACTTGCAACGATAAATGAAATATTTACTTTCAAGAAGGATGTAGTTGACTAGAATGCTTATATTATCTTTATCTAAAATCCCAAAAAGAACATCCTTAATATCAAACCTAACAGTTATATTTATAGAATTAAGTAATACCTTTAAATCATCCCAAAACATACACACTTTCGGACAATGGAAAAAAGATGTTCTATGGTCTCCAACTCCTTTTCACAAAAATCGCATAAGGGAGAATCTACTTTTTTAAACTTAAACAGCATCTTGTTTGTGTATAAGATCCTGTTTAATATTTTATATTGGAATTCTCTTAATTTAGTATCCAATGTTGTTTTGAAGGGGAGTAGATATATCTTTTCCCAGTCTAACTGGGATGCGTGCGTGCTGAAAGCTTCATTATATTTCTTTTGCGCTGTTGGTATACTGGATATCTTGGAAACAAAACTGTCATATAATAACTTCGATTTAAGATTTTGCAAATTGACTTTTTTCCCTTGAATACGTAAATTGAAATCAGTTTGGATTAGATCATAAGTTTCTGAGGAGATAGAGTTTTTATTTTTCTGAGGAGATAGTAAGAGTTTTTATCACTTAAGATCTGATAATTCAACATTTTCGTTACGAGCAAATCCTTGAAACACAAAACATGAACGACATTTGCCAACCGCAAGGCGAAGAAAATCTTTAAGGGCTTGACGATAGTTTGTGCTAAATGTAAACAGGATTAGAGGATTGACAGCTGTACTGAGAAATGGTAGAAAATAACGCCAAAAAATATGAGCCATTTCTAGTATTTTCCTTTTAAGAAAGCGTTTACAAAATTGTACAAGAAAATTCGCGAGGTAACTTAAAATCCAGCATACTAAAAAGGAAACCATGATTGAGATTAGAATTTTCATTACTTTTCTATTCTATTTTTGTCTTCTGTTGCTATGGCCGTTCCCTTGGATCACAGGATTTGTTTTTCTCAAGGATTTCATAATACGAACATTGAGGTTAATGATAACATTAAGAGGCACACAGTAAAATATCACAAAATCCGACTATAAGGTAAATAGTACCAGCTAAGCCGATCATGTCAGCTGTGCAAAGGTAAATTTCGTCAGGTTCTGCATTTCTAGTGTAATACAATGAAGGAACAAACGCACCCAATGGTATAATCCAAGATAACACGATGAAAAGCGCACGAATCCTTCCTGATATCACAGTCATCTTCTAAGGGAACAAGATAGCAATAAATCTGTCCACGGCAATAAGCACAAGGCTTGCAATAGAAACTGAATATGAAACAGGAAATAGGTAGTTTAAGAACTTGCATTGAACTGGATACAAAGACTGTCCGAAAAGAGAAAATCTGCTCCTTGAGTACAGCGGCCACTCAGTAGCGGCATAGAGTAGATCGGAGACTGCCATGCTAGTGATGTAGCAGTGAGTGCTGGTCCGAAGGTTTTTTGTTCTCAGAAAAGTGGTGATCACAAGAATATTTCCGACTGCCGACACAATCTAGTGCGACAAGAGTGTCAGCAGCGAAAAATACTGCTTTAAATTCATATCCTTTAAGTCTGCAGCTCATAAACTTTTTTACTATTTAAAGTTAAAAAAAGAAATACTTAGTTACTAGTTTCCCAAACATCTCGGTACCTTCGTATTGTTACGTGTTTCCCTGCATGATTAAGTGGCATACAAATCCGCCAAAAAATTCTGCTCTGACTATTAATAGAAGTTGATGTGCTCGAAAGTAGGTATCTTTTACAGTCTTGAAGTGTTGAAACGAGAACAATTCTTTTTAAATATTAAACTGCCATTGACCGTGACGTTTTTTTCTGCTTTCCGTTTATCTCGCCACATCATTCTTTTTCCTTTTTTATTCTTTTTGTACTTTATTAGTGTCCCCAATTATTTTGTCAGAAGCTAAATGCCTAGACAAATAAAGTCTACTACTACTACCACTACCACTACCACTACCACTACCACTACCACTACCACTACCACTACACTACTGCTACTACTACTACTACTACTACTACTACTACTACTACTACTACTACTGCTACTACTACTACTACTACTGCTACTACTACTACTACCTACTACTACTACTACCTACTACTACTACTACGTCTTTTAATAAGTCACTATAGTTCTGGTAGTTCAACATTTTCCTCTTGCACCCTATTCCTAAGCGCAAGACATGGACGACATTTGCCGGCGGCAAGATGAAAACAAGTCATGAGTCCTTGGCGATAGTTTGTGCTGAGTGCAAAGAGAATTAGAGGATTAAAAGCAGTACTGAGATAAGGAAGAAGGTAATGGCAAACAACATGGGCCATTTCTTGTATGTTCTTTACAGAAACGTTTTTCAGAAGCTCGAAAAGAATAAGAAAGATATAGTATAGAGTCCAGCAGATAATGAAGAAAACCATCATTGAAATTAGGATATTCATTACTCGTTGATTCTGTTTACGTCTTCTTGTAATGTTGTGGTTATTTCCTTGGATCACGGGATTTGTTCTTCTCAAGGATTTCAAGATGAGAACATTGAGGACGACTATGAGGTACACAGTAAAGTAGCACAAATCCTAATATTCTGTAAATAGCAAGCACGATCCCGCTTGAGTCTGTCGTGCAAAGATATATCTCATCGGAGTCTGCTTGTCTGGCAAAATACGAGTATGGGACTAGAATACCTCCTGGTATAATCCAAGTTAGCGTGATAGATACCGCTCGAATCCTTCCTGATATCATGGTTACTTTCATAGGAAACACGATAGCAATGAATCTGTCCACAGTAACCAGTACAAGGCTCTCCACAGAAACTGAATATGAGACAGAAGTTAAGTAGTTTCCAAGTTTGCATTGAAATGAAGACACTGAATGTCCAAAAATACTAAGTTAGTAATGATAAAAAGCAGATCGGAGACTGCCATGCTTGTGATGTAGTAGTTAGTGCTGATCCGGAGGTTCTTTGTTTTGAAAAAGGTGGTGATTACAAGAATATTGCCGATTACCAGACCCCCCCCCCCCCCCGATTACAGACGTCAACACGACGACAGAAACGGCAACAGACGAGGCTGATTTAAATGCATGTGGAACTAGCATTTCTTCTTCATCATGCCTGAAAGAAAAAGTCGAATTGTTCATGATTAAAACTGTAGAATATTAGATGGTGAGGAGAAAATTATGCTTTCTCTGCGTCCTTTAAAAGCAACTTTGGATAACTAGAACTTGTTGGAAAGTGCTAGTCAACATTAAAAACGATTTAAACTGAAGCAGGTGTTGAAAAAATTAGTCCTTAGAATGTGATATTTACTATTCCAACTGGCCCAATGTTTACCCATGGCAAAACATGCGACTTTTCCTTTGAAAATTATTGTTTGTTTTCTTTCGTTTTGTTTTTCTTTAATGCATCCGACGACTCATTGATATGGAAATCCTCAGTTAAATTGGTTTAACCATTTAGACTGAAAGGTGCAAAAGCCTTTATCTCGGTATATTAGCCTTTGTCATTTTCGGTTGATTCAGCTAAAACAAAAGCCAAGTAAGAAATCTGAGAAATTAAATCGGTAAAGGACATATGTGCACATCTCTTTCAAAGCCGATTGAATCGAAAGGATAATTGAAATCTCCAAAAGCACATCACAACTGGTTTGTTGAAATAAATAATCAAAGAGGCTGTGAGCCAACTCGAGAATGAAAGAGTGCGAAATTAAAGGCACCAATTTAGTTCACAGTGCGCTACATATCATTTTCAAGTCGGTGAATAGTACTAATACGTTTTCCAAGAAGGAAAATAACTGGATGTAGGTTTTCAGGGCTTTATGGTGCGATTTCATTCACGTTTCGTTCAACTACCTGTGTCCACAAGCTGGCCATCTTTATGCATATTTTGAATAGCAATCATACCCTTTACCCAATCAGCATGCACTAGGAATGGCAAAGGTGGTCGAGTCCGCATGGATAAAAAAAAAGGTGCTCAATTTTTGTAAGAGCATCCCTACCATTTCCTTTTTGCTTGTTTGAGCGTAAACCTGCTTAAACTAACAAACAAGGGGGTTAGTTTCTAAAGAAACTGTGGTGCTGCGTCAGTGGGGACGTAAAACACAAAATTTTAAATTTATCAACTGAGTTGATAAGGTAGATTGGCCACCGTAAAGAGATTGAAAGCTGACGTTTGGAGCGTTAGCCCTTCGTCAGAGCCCTTCGGATTCGCTCTGACAAAGGGCTAACGCTCAATACGTCAGCTTTCAATCTCTTTACGAGGGCCAATCTACCCTATCAACTCAGTTGATAGATCCAAAATTCTCCGTTTAAACTAAACCTGACAAAGGACACCGAAAACAATCTTTTAAGTGGAGACAACATTTGATGCTTGCTTGAGTTTAACGTATTCAAAAGACCCATGGGGGAACTCGTGAATGTAACATGTGAGCCGTTTTGTCTGCATGTGGGTCATTACATATATCTTAATCGACCAGGGCTGGCAGAGCAGTTGTGTATGTATGGGTGCGGGGGCTGAAAGAGGGGGGTGCTTTTGTTCTTTAATGGACTAACCTTCGGTTTTTCTGCTGACTCGAGAATTTTCCCCATAAGTGAGCTGGGCAATTGCCTTTTTTTTTTGTCAAAATTGAGGTACACTGCTCACTGCTTCTACTATATTTGGTGGCTCCTAAAGAAGCCGTTTGTTTTATGGGACCGCGTGCAACTTCATAGGAATCAGCCTTCGAGAACAACAGCAGCTGTATTGCGGTATCTCATAACGCAGACAGAATTCAGGAATAGTGCTAGATAAATTTTGTCGGTGTTAGATTTTACAGTTAATGGGTCATCTGGATTCGCACTGGTATACTTCTGCAGTATAACAACCAGTTTTCTCGCAAAGACTGTTAGGTGTACAGTAAAGCAGCAGTTGAGTTGAGTTGTTTTAAAAAAAAAAGCGAAGAGGAGTTGCGACTTTAATAGAAGCCAGCTTCCATGAAAGCTATATTTCATTCCTATTTTGATATAATTAACATCTGCGAAAAAAATTAATTAAGTTAAAAGAGCTTTATCTATAGGCAAGGCATCTCACACGAAGTTTCTTTGGAGCAATCAGTCTATTGTCTGCCAGGCCCAATTAGCGAAAAGTTAAAACAAGACGTCTGGACAGTTACATTTAACTTTTTTTTTAAAACTGTCAAAATCTTTTACCTTCTATCGTTGGTCTGCAGTTAGAAAGACTGTCCAGAAATAATTTTTCCCCATGTGTTTCTCGAAAATTGGCATCGTGCACGTGTTTGCTAACTTTGCAAAGAAGCTTATGAAACTTAGACAAGGTTGCTGTACTGAAATAAGCTACCTTTGTATAGTTCTGAAATTTTGAGGTGAACTTGAATATATAAACGCTAACTGCTAGTAAGCAAAGCGTTGGTTCACTTTATTTCGTAGTCCTTTAAAATCATTGCTTTAGATCTGATAATTCAACATTTTCTTCCCGAGCCACTTCCTGAAGCACAAAGCATGAACGACATTTCCCAAAAGCAAGGCGAAGACAATCTTTCAGGGCTTGACGATAGTTTGTGCTAAATGTAAACAGGATTAGAGGATTGAAAGCAGTACTAAGAAAGGGTAGAAAATAGGGACAAAAACTAAGAATCATTTCTAGTATGTTCCCTTTTTCTGAAAAGTGCTGAATAAACTTCAAAAGAAAAACCGCAACGTAGGTTAAAGTCCAGCATACTAAAAAGGAAACAGTAATCGAGATTAGGATCTTCATTACTCTTCTGTTCTGTTTTTGTCTTCTGTTGCTGTGGCCATTTCCTTGGATCACAGGATTTGTTCTTCTCAAAGATTTCATGATGCGAACATTGAGAATGATGATGACAATAAGAGGCACAGGGTAAAATATCACAGATGTGACTATGAGGTAAATACTCCCAGCTAGCCCGCTACTGTCAGATGAGCAAAGATTTATTTCATCACTTTCTGCATTTCTAGTGTAAGACAATAAAGGAACAAAGGCACCCAATGGTATAATCCAAGTAAGCAAGATGAAAAGCGCTCGAATCCTTCCTGATATCAAAGCTATCTTCAAAGGAAACACGGTCGCAATGAATCTGTCCACAGTAATCAGCACAAGGCTTTCGATAGAAACTGAATATGAAACAGGACCAAGGTAGTTTACGACCTTGCATTGAAATACATGCGAAAGTCTGCTTCTTGAGTACAGCGGCCACTTGGCAACGACATAAAGTAGATCGGAGACTGCCATGTTTGTGATGTAGTAGTTAGTGCTGGTTTGAAGGTTCTGACTACTCAGAAAAGTAATGATCACAAGTGTATTTCCGACTGCCGACACAAGTGCAACAAGCGTATTAGCAGCGACAAATACTGCTTCAAATGCATGTGGAACTGGTGTACTTTCTTCATGTTGTTTGAAGAAACCAGTTGAGTTGTTCATCTCGATAGCTTAACGGTACAAAGGCGACTACGGCAACGATGAAGCGTTTGGCATTCTAGATGAAACAGGTGGTGAAAATTGTTCATGGCAATGTCTGGAACGTCAATAACTCAGTTTGTTTTTTAGCCCCCTCCAGTAAAGCCGCTGTCAACTGATACTCAAACGCTCTTTGATTGGCTAAAATATCTCGTGCCACTTTTTTTACCAGCTAATTAAAAGGATAGAGTCTCCTTTTAGAAATTTTATTTGTGTAATGAAATGACATCTGTTAAATAATTCAGTGGCTAAAGCTTTTACTTTGTGTGATTTATAAGAAATGTTTCATATCGGTTGTTTTAAATGACAGTCATGAACGAGGTTGACAAAGGCATCAAAGTTAAAAACCGCTTCAGGTAAAAAGCCCGTCTTATGGTGACACAAAGTGACGAAGTGCAGGCACTTAAATCCGAGAAGGATTTTTTTCTACTTCTTTTGCCATGTGGAAACTAATAATAACAAACAGTGTGTGTTTGACCTTAAAAGGCCTAGAGCCGTGAAAAAACAAACTAAACGCATATAATGTATACTAATTAGCCAAGTAAGGGGGTTTTTTCTACTGTATAAGTAATCAACATGACCCACTCGTACCATTCCAGATTTTTGATTGCAGTAGTGTGGGGGGTCTCCTCACAGAAGCAGAATAGGAAAAACTGCTTATTTCGTCGAGTATCTGAGCAGCATGTTGTTTCCGTGGAAATCATATACATAAATTTCCTTGGAGATAAAGTCTAACTGAACAAAGTTGCTAGCCCTAGGACTATCCCTGGGAAAGTAAAAATGTATGGACCATATGTATGGAAAGTAAAAATTTTCTAGTGTAACTGCATCCTCAAAATTTACTGCCTTGAATAGTTAGTTTGCAATTAAAAGAAAGCTTTTTCTACTGGATTCATTCTTTTCAATGAAGTGATTTTACATCATGTTTCATAACTATGATGGATATTCATATTATTAAAAACTGGACTAGTTATATTGGATTTCTAGCATTTTGATTGGCTAAATGGAGCTAGGCTATCAGCTCATATACTTGCTGCGACCAAACGTGGTCAATGAACACTCGACAACAAAATGAACAAAGTGAGCTGAAAGTTTTTTTCCTCGCGAGCAACCCGGCGAGAAAAATGGACGAGAAGAATCACTTGGCAGCGAATTAAAATTATGCAGAAATTCCAACAGCGTCACCAACAAGCATCACCAACAGCGTCGTCTAACACAAGTCAAAATTGTTTGAAGAAACTATGCAGAATAGAAATTTAAGCATTAAGCGTTGTGTTTACGATTAATTTCTTTCGTCGATCGTCACGTCGATCATAAAATGGAGCAAACGGTAGGTTTTATCAGGAAGGCTTTCCACTTCAAAATATCAAGACAAGAGATAAAATTAAACACAGTGAAATGGGACAGGAGCATTTAATAAAAACTATCATGCATTCTCAGTTTTTGTCTGGTGGTTTTTCCCGGCAGATTGCAAACAGATAACTGAAATAAGCTTCTGGGCTTCGTCCGTAGGTCCTCCCGAGACATGCGCAACACCACAACACGTAGCACTCTTTACCTTGCTCTGGTCCGCCCACACCTTGGGTATGCAACTCAGGTGTGGGCTCCGCCGTCCATCGAGCTCATAAAGCTTGGTGAACGTACTAAGAGACGTGCAACGAAGTTCGTGCTCAAGCTCCCCTTCCATTCCGACACTTCTTTTAAAGAAAGAGTGTGCACAGCTAACTAATCTCTTGCCGCTTTCATACTGGCATGATTTTCTGCATTTGTAGTGTTATTTATTAACTTAGCTAAGCTTAATAAAATAAAATAAAAATAGTTAACAAATAAAAAGGATGGGTTTTAAAGTCAAATGCCCTTGTTTGATAATCTTAGTCTTTCATGTTAGTTATTTTAGGTAAAATTCATTCGCAGTCAACAGAACGCCATAAATCGTCAACAGAGTGAATCGGCTTCCAGAGCTTGTGCCATCAGAAAGCGCTCCGAGAACAGATTAAGCTTATAGTAAATTCTGGACTGGTTAATTTTATGGATACTAGGTAAAGGATTTTTTTAATTGTCGTCATACAAATTCGTAGCATGGTTAAGACATCCAAGAAAAATCAGTGGGCGGGGCGGGCGTCGTGCACCAAGACAGGCGGTGCTGCGCGCCCATGTCGACTCACTAAGAGGCCTGTTCACAATATACTAATGTTCAGATGATCGAAGTTCCTTATTTATTAAACCTGATTGATACAGCTGAAATAAAGTTAGAGTTTACGTCTTGCCTATTAAGGTGTATTATTTACCATATCAGAAGAAATACATTTCATGTCAAAATGTTTGCACGAAACCTCCCTCGAAGTGGACAACCTATGGCACTCCCTACCGCTACACTACAGGTTTACTCACTCCTTCCCCTCCTCCCCTTCCCCTCCCACCGAAACAATGCTCCACGGTCCATGTTATAATGTGCACAATTATCATTTAGCAAAATTAATTCATTTTAAAGGTAAAAAATCAATAGGTCGCCATCAAGGAAACTTTTCATGTTAGCTAAATGGTTTTTGTGGTTAGAGTAGGGTTTTTGGGTAAAAAATACTGCGCATGAAGGAATGATTTATCGAAAAGATGCTTTGGCCAAGTTCCAGCAATGGTAATTAGACGCGCGCGTGTTTTTGAAGCAGAACTTTCTTCTAATGGAACCTACCCACCAACAAAAAGCATGATGCTCTGGATATGACTCAATAAAGATTAATTATCCATTCACGTACAATATTGAGCAACTACAGGGCAAGAACCGAGAGGGAGTGACTTGTTGATATCGCGAATGAATTCACCCAGCGAAACGGAAGCCTTAAACGGTATTATGGTATTTAGTTATTTAAGGTTCTTATCTCAAGAAAAATTCTGGAATAAAATTCGTAATTTGAGTCCCCGCAGACCTTAAAAGCGTACAAAGTATTTGGTTCATTAAAAAATCCCGTTTGCACATAGAAACATCACATATTCATAAGCATTCGGCTGCAAAGTATTCATTTTCGATTTGAAGATTCATGTGCACCTCCCGGTAATGTATTTTTTATCTCGGATATGCTCCTTTTTTGTAAATCCAAAACTAATCTGGTACCAAAACTTGTACCCGAACAAAGTTTAGGAAAAAATGATTTAACAAAGACAAGAACCAATACGGAGCCTGTTGCTGATGTCAAGATTTAATCCATTTTGCGAAAAGAAAGCCTTATAAAGGGAACCTGGCAGATTTAAAACTTGGTATAATTTTCCGATTCTTTTGTCATTGGACGCGTTGTCTCTAGCATTATTAAACCTGACTGATACAAAATAAAGTTAGCATTGCGACTTTCATATTAATAATCCATAATCCATAATCCAGAATTTGCGGGGGAGCATCTCACGTAACCTTAGCGTTTCTAGGTGAAATGCAGCTCGTGGAGGAATTATGCTTTAGCGAAAAGACGCTTTGGCCAAGTTCAAGCAATGGATATCAGACTCGCGAGTATTTTCTGAGCAGGACTTTCTTCTAATGGAATATTTTCCGTTGAGGACGGGCACGTTATGGATACCAAAAGAGCATTAAAAGGAGACAGTAGATGTTTTGAAATATCTTCTTGTAAAGCTGCAGAGAAAGCGCATTGGGACGAAACTAGTCAAGCCCCTCATTTGTTTTTCTCTTGGACACCGAACAGTAACCTTTATCAGAGGCAAGAGCTTTAATGTGAATAAAACGCCTGTGAATCGTTTGTTCTTTTCACGTTTTCATTTTCGAAGAGCCCTGGGTGAAATTCTAGATTATATATTTTTCATCAATTAACTGCTATTCTTTGGAAATTAAAAATTTGTTAGTCCCGAAAGCAAGGTTCCGGCGTTCGTTACTTTAGGTAGAAAAAACAAGCACTGCCGTTATCTGGTACTATTCATAACAGTAAAATGGTGTCGGGATTTGTTAGTCTTAGTCTCTACGTTTTTCACTACAGAAGACCGGGGCAGTTGTTTCTCGCGGGTGCCGCTTTAATTTGATATGGGGTGTTTGTTAACTTACCCCGTGCGTTTTCGAACAGAAAGCAGAAAAGCACCCTACGAGAAAATTTAAGCAAAATGCTTAAAACGTCGTCATCTGTTTTCTCACAGTGTTTCGGGGTATTTCAAAGAGAAATTTGATTGATCTGTTTGGCTGCTTTAGCTGGTCATTTTAGCCAACAATATCTTATCTTCCTAGCTGATTTTCAAGCTCGTGTTGGCTTCCCCAAAATGCTAGCTGATCTTTATATGGCTCTTTGAAACTTAAAGTGCCACTGAGACGAAAATTCGTAGGTCTATTTCGGCCAAATTCTGTCGCAGAATATCGCGTTGTGTCTATATTTACCCAGAAAACTGAACAAGAAACCGTCCATCCTAATATTTTTTAGCTCCAAAGTTGCGTAAAATGTGTCCGCCATTACTGAAAACGTGTTCCTGGGTGATTGCGCAATTTAATAGCTTGTGACGTCAGAGGCTCACCTCAGTCGCGTTTCCTTGTGTTTTGACTCAAGATGCCTACCGTCGACTGCGAGACCTCCGAAGAGTATTTCTACGATTCGAAACAGTCTTTAGCTTCCGAAACATCGGAGGATTCATTTCATTCGACAAATGAAGAATTTTTCTTACCGTACGATGTAAGAACTGATGTCAGGAGATTTCAGCTTATAACAAACTTGTAAACAAACTGTTCAAAGTTGTTTTTCTCGCCATGCTGGCGGGAGTTCAAAATATGCGCAAAATAATGTTTACAGTGATTACAGTTCAGGCACAAGTTGCTCAAAGAGCGGATAACTCTCATCCAACGGATAAATCGCTGTCCAGCTATTCGAAAAGCTGATGTTTTAAACTTTGGAAATTTAGACAAAACACCTATAAAAACTCTAGAATTTGATGCCCGCGAATTCTCAAGCATCGTGGATTGATTTTATTGTTCGCTTCGTTGGAGAAATAAAAGAAGCTATATTTTGTGTGCCGTTGTTTATATTTATATTGTGAAGCATTGAGATTTTTGGCCATTCTTAGCATACTGATGGGAAAAATTCTTGAAGAGCCGTAATGCTGTAGTCATCTGGCAGTCAGCTGATGGAAGCCTATCGTGTCAATCATAGCACAGTGGTCGCTTGCATAGAAACACAAGTGCTTGGGTTTCTAAGTATTTTAAACAGTTTTTGTAGAATTGTTAACTTGAGCCGAAAAAAGTGAAATAAACCAAGACCTTTTTTTAAGAACTGGAGGACTTGTGTGACCGGAATCTAAATATTTGTCGTGCAAATCAAAGCCACAAGGAAAATTTTCTGCTGCTCAACAACAACATGCGGACCCCCAAAGAAACGAAGCTTTCACTTGCTTTATTCATTGCGTAAAAATAATAGCTAGGTATCTAATCATTTTTCTTGGTAGTTCATTTACTAAGATTGATATGACAGTTAAAAGAAATAACATTGTAAACCCCTTAGACAAATAGTGGCGTGTGCTATTTTTTCCCAACCAACTTAAGCTTAAGCTTAAATTTCCACGCAAGACGATCCGAGCTGTTGAAGCCTTTAAGTATATATTTCGAATAATAATGTCAATCGACTCTTCATCGACAGGGAATAAGGAGAAAGGTTTCTCCACATTCAGGATGGTATGCTATAAAACAAATGACCATGCTTCTAAGCGATTACTGCTTTGAAATTAACACACACGGAATTAAAAAAAACCTAAGCAATACAAACTAGTGGCTTAATCGCGGCGGTCCTGCATTCGCCCAGGATGCACTTTATGAGGACTACGCCGAAGATCTTCGCCCTAGCAGACGGCAGAACTGAAAGGGTTTTCCACAAGAAAAATAAACTGTAAAATACGTTAAAAGAAAATAAGTTTTGCTCAGTGGTGGATGTGTTGAAAAAGAAACAAACTATCACTTCAACTGCGTTAAGATAAGGTACCTTTCGTCTCGTTTTTCCGGATCTTTTTTGGAATGGACAATGGAATAATCCTTCGACATGAACAGCCCTCTGGAAACACTCGTCCGTGAAGTGATCAGAACAGCCGACAAAAATACCTCTCGGGATGAAATTTGCACTCTGTGTGATTACAAAAATTATTCATTTTTCCATTACGGGTCCGCTCGCAAGGCTTTGATGAAGCGAAATACCAGCTCGGTGGTTGGATTTATTGTTGTAGCATTGTACAACACAAGTAATACCCTTTATAACTGCTGCAGCAACGAAAATTTCAAGGCCGTACAGCAAACTGTTGGCAGGAAATCTTCCCTCCACGACAGTTAAATTTCTCGCGGCAAGTAAACGTATGAAGGTATTAGGTTCGAGGTGAGCCTCTAACGTCACTTCCGCTAATTCGCAAGCCAGCTTCCGGAACAAGGGCCAGTAATGGCGGCCGTAAAACCTCGACAAAAACCGTCCGAAAAAAGCGACTTCCAGTCGTCGTAATGAGTTGAAATTTGGCATGGTGACTAACAACCACAGACTATTTTCAAAAATGCAAAAATATGGAATACCAAAATTCTGGTCCCAGTGGCACTTTAACCGAATTTTTGGTGGTCTGATAAAAGTTCCTCCTTTCTTAGTTGTGCTGCTTATTCACAACTCTGTTGTAGTCTACGATCAGCACAAATCCTCCCAAACCCTGCAAACATCGTATCTCACTTATTATAAAAGCCAGATTCCAACCTTAAAACACATCGATGTTTTTTCGATTGATTGAAATAAGAGATATGTACATCAGAGATACATCAATGTTAAGCTCTATTATATACGGGAGACACCGCATTTAGAAAAAACTCCTCTGCATTGTGTTTAAGACTTCCATTGAGATATTTGTTCGTGTCTTTATGCAAAACTGTTAACTGAATAATAATAATAATAACAAGGTGCTTAAAAACGCAATTTACAACGTATGGAAGTCTCAATGCTTTTTACTAACCTCTTACTAACTGAACGTGAGGGCCGTACTGGGGAATATTGGCCCGAGGTCGTGGCAGTACGGACCGAGCGCAGCGAGGTCCGTACAAAAACGACCGAGGGCCAATATTCCCCAGTACGGTCCCGAGCAAGTGAAGTTAGTAAGTGGTTTATTATATGGCATCATTTTTCGTTCGAAACAACACTTCCGGTAGTTCATTCAAGTCAATTTCCGGCGCGGTGTCAAGGAAAGAAGCCAGCGATTTTAACAGGCTTTCGAATCAGTTTGATGATCGTTGCTGTCGATCGGTAGAAACTTGCGTGGCTCTTGAATGAAAACTGCTCTGCTTCTATTATATGTGTCAGTTTTTCGTCGTCCTGTACAACACAAGAAAGTTTTATTTGAAAATACTTCTTCGTTATGGGCAGAGACAATTCGGGAAAAAGAAGAATAATGAAAAGGCCGCGGTAAAACTGGCTCACATACGTGCTTCTCAAACTCTGGAAATTGTGGCAGCGAGTTAGTCATTGTGAACAAAGGAACACTCGAACCTAAAAAGAGACACTGGAAATTATCTCTCCATCAAATACTGCAAGTTGTTTGCTTCAGTGGCTTTAAAGAGAACTTTGTGGATGCTGAGAGCAAATTTTCGTCGCACCTAACAAAGTTGTTTTTAGCGCGAGCTACAGCAAGAGCGGACTTGTAAACACGCTAAAATTATTTTCAAGGATGTGCACTACAAGAGCAAACATCTCGCTGAGGAATCAAGGTACACTGTTAGTTTAATGCATGTACGTGTGGCGAATATTAAACTAGACAAGAACGTGATCGTTTGCTTTCGATTTATAGTTGCCGGTGAAAGCCGTTTGCTAGTTGTTTTGCAGTTTTCATTCTTTTTCGCCGTGAGGTTTTCTTGTGAGAAACGTACTCTTTTGTTAATGCTGAATTTTAATAATTATTGTTTAAGTCTTGGCCGATTTACTTGGGTCTTTACAGCTTACAGTCTACAGCCGTACAAAAAAAACAATAAACAAACACAGTCACTGAAGAACGTTGGCCCAGTCGGTAAACTTAATTGAAGATCGCTTTTTCTAAGCAGACGTGTTTACCTCGTTCATTTGTTAAACTTTTGTACCAGCTCCAAACCTTTTCTTTTTTTCTCTTCTTGCGTTTTCACAGTTTGAATTTTGCTGTAGCGTTAGCACTAAAAAAAAAATCCAAAAAGGACCGTTTCCATGGTAATGGTCCGTACTGTAAAATCCCGACCGAAGACTAACCAATCAGAACACTCGATTAAGACTGAAGAATTGCTTGCCATATAATAAAATAAGTTATTTACCTAATCTAACTATAGACGCTGTTAAAAAGAAATGTTTTTAATCTCAATTTAAAAGAGTCAACTGTGGAACGCTGTTTGATTATAATGGGCAAGTCATTCCAGAGCTTTGGTGCAATGAGTGAGAAGGATCTGTCACCATAGGTAACCGTTTTAAATAGTCTTTGGAATAGACAGTAGGTTTAAGCTACTTAATCGTAGTAAACCATGAGGCGTGTAGTTAAGTAGCAGCTCATTTAAATAGGCTGGAGCAAAACCATGGAGGATTTTGTACGTGACCAGGAGAATTTTAAAAACAATTTTTTCTTTCACCGGAAGCCAGTGTAAACTCTTCAAAACTGGAGTGATGTGAGCCGACTTTTTTGCTCTAACAGTTAGCCTTGCGGCTGTATTTTGCAACAGTTGTAGTTTCTCTAACTCGTAGGAGGGGAGACCGAGAAGAATGCTGTTACAGTGATCAAGTTTTGAAGAAACAAATGCATGAATAAGACGTTCCATAGCAGATCTGGATAGAAAGTTCCTAGTTTTTCCAATTTGGTGAATAGAACGTGAGGCGGAGCGACAAATATTAATTGTTGATGTGAGTTCTTAATGGCGGTCAAGTGTGACCCCAAGGTCTTTATCTTCATTACTCGGAGTAATTGAACAATCTCCAACCTTGATAGAAGGAATTGGATTGGCCGGTGAAAAACGCGAGAAGTGTAATTGCAACGCGTACCATGAAGATTGCCGGTGTTATTCTCGCTGTTCTGACAATCCTTGTGATGTTGCAATCTGCGCTATCTGGAGGAAGTGAGTAGTGCTTGCAACAAGGAAATCAGCCGTGCTAGGCTTAGCTTATCTTTCACCTCAAAAGTGACTAAAACCACCTTTAAATTAAGAAAAATAACAAATTCCATTTTGTAAAACACCGAAAATAGACAGAACCAGTGGCTAGCGCTGCTTAATGGCTTTCGCGGGAATGTTTCGCTGTGGTTTCATCTACAGACTAAAAATTTAGAATCGAATGATCGTGATCAAGGTTAATTCTGAAATCCAGAGGATTAAAATGCTGGTTAAAATTTCGTTATTTAGGGGTATTGAGAAGAGCGAGTTCTTGCTAGGTGGATTTGTAAGTCTTCAAATTGGATTGGGTACACGCTTAGCTTGTGCTACCGCCAAAGAATAAGGGGATGATAACTTTAACACTGGTGTGTTTCCCAGTCTATATTCAAAAGGAAAAGTTAGGCTCGCTTCGGAAAGGTTAATTGAAAAATGCGAGGCACAAGACAGGCTCTACAGTCAAGTGAACCAAGTAACACTGTCCTAAACATAACAATACTGACGACGAAGAGCCCACATGGGAAGGACTTAGTCATAATTTTGTGATATCCTATACAGTTATACCCTAAAACCTAAACCATCGTAAAGGAGAGAATCAAAGTTTCCTTCATGCAACGTGGTTCTCACCGTTCTAACTGTTTATCTAACGTTGCCTGTAACAATTTAATAGCCGGTGATTTTCCAACGGGATCGCTTCATTTCAGTGTCGTTGAACAGTCTGGCCGTGATATCTTCAGGGTATTTTTTGCCTTAGGTTGGGTCGAAATAACATCAGAACAGTCAAATGTGTTCGAGTGAAGCTTGCTATGAGACGAAACGTATAGTTCAGGTGACAATGTTGCAATGCTAGGATTTAAATCACAGCTGTAGCTTATTTCAAGGTTGACGTTGAACATAGTTAGTTTAAGATGATAGGAAACTGAATGGTTTATACGTGTTTCGTCCTTTAATTCCCAAACACTAAAAAATGTGTTCAAATTCACAGAGTGGTATACAATAAGTGACTCTCCCGTGTGTTTTGGGGCCAAGCTAGACGAGCCGGGTGAGATGTATGTTCCAGCTAGTGGCTTCCTAGCTAAGATAAGGCTTGTTCATCTGTATGGGTACGTGACCTGTTAGACAAGATGCAAACATTGCTGGTCTCACTGGGGCTGTGGGTTATTCTCACTTGATGGCAACAGGGATTACATTGGTGTCACCGTGGTACTCGGCGGAAAGCATGGGAAACGGATGTTCCCTCCACAGGAGATAGGAAGGGGCAAATATGATTGGGTCCTGGTTCCTAGTCTCCTTAACGCAGCCGTTCTTAGAGTCGTCACGCAACGCTACTCTTGCGTAACGACCCTAAGAACGGCTGCGTAGGAGACTATGGTTCCCGGATATAATTCGCGTTCCCCTGAGCTGGAGTTGTCGGCTTATGAATTTCCTGGTTCGCTCAAAAGGGGAGATCGTTTGGAGCTGTGGAACACCGAGGACTTGGATGATAGCAGCGAACAAGACAACGACGGAGAAGTTTGCGCTAAGGTACTCGGTTACATAATTCAGTGAAAAAACTTTGCTGATATATTCCCAAGTTAGCTGTGCTATTATAAAAGAGAGAGAATAAACAAAAACCGAATTAAATATGTGAAAGAAAACTCTCTCTGACTTCATGAATTCATTTTGCTCTACCGTATAGTGAATTATTTTATATTGTTTTAATTAGAAGTATCATTTTTTCCATCAGTTCCGAGACTTAAATAAAACTAGTTAAATATCCAAAAATTTGCCAACTTCTATCACAAACAACTGGAAGGCACAATGATTGAAAAGAACTACTAAACAGCTTGCATTAGAATGGTAATAATCCAGGACCCGGCCAAAGATTCAGCAATTAAAACGAAAACCACCTTAAGAGCGAGTTACAGTAAGAATCGAACATTCGGCGGCAGAAGTTGAAAAATCGACTTCTTTCATTTTTTGCTCATAAATAGGTATTGGCAAAACTAGAAACCTGATAAGGTTCGTTTCCGCGAGGAGCACTTTAATGTGGAAAACAACGAGGACATTGATTCTTCGATTTGCGAGGACAAAACCGCATCGCCCCGGCAAACTAAAGCGCACAGAAAGCGATCGATATAGACATTTTCTATTAACAGAACAAGTCTTTCTCAGTAACTAGACATTAATTAAACGTCAGCAGCGAAACTTTCCAAACTGACGAACAATTCGGAAATAAAAGGTAGGTTTTGATGATAAGATAAAAATTGATTTGGAAGCCAACCACTATCAAATAATATAACATGTACCATAACTACAATTGGTCTCCATCCTCCTTCAATGGACAGATAAACAGTGTTCTCAAAGATTCTTTGGAGATGGCTTAGCGGGGCTTTTGAACGCTAGAATCTTGAGCTCTTTGGAGTTATGGTACATGCTAAATTATTTCATAAGTTCAAAGTCACGACAAATACATTTGAAGTTCCCACAAGAGGACACCATCGGGTACTAGAGAAAGTATTCGCAAATTGAACTGGCCATTAATTAGAAAGGAATGATTCTCTTAAGCCAAGTGATGACAAAGTGCAACACTTGAGGGATGGGGCTAAAATTGACATAGTCAACAAGTACCGTACATGCGTTCTTTTGGGATCTAGTAGCCACAATGAGGGCACTAAAGCCATGTTGGTAGCGTTCATTACCCCTTGATCTGACAAAATTACAAATGAGCCTGAGTGTGTGTCTTTGTTTGTTTTGGTTTTGTTTTTAGGAAGATCGTCGCTGCTGAGTGCACAATGCAACGGCGACTATTTACACACACACAGACCTAACAATAGGCCAGCTTCGAGTTCACTAAGACAACTGGCTAATAAAAGACAAAAGACGCAATTATACAGGGTTAGTCTCAAGCTGAAGTTAAAAATATTCACAAATACCAGCAGGAAGGTGCTGAACACTAACATAAAACAGTACACAAGGTGGTGAAAAGTTCATCTTCTCGGTATTTGTGAATATTTTACTTCAGATTGAGACTAACCCTGTATAAAAGCGTTGTTTGTCTTATTCAGTGGTCTTGGAAAACTCGAAACTAGACCATTACCGGTAGTCATCAGAGTTAAGAGAGTGCGTTCCACTGGTTGCATTCTATCAGACAGCCAAACTCTTCCGGTTCACAAGTTGCCACTAAGGAGACGATAGCCTTTGCTTTCCTCTTAATTGATTAAAGCACGGGTCTTGAAAACACGAGCTCGGCCGGGGTTTACATATTGTTTTGACTGAGAATTGTTGTAGAATCAATATTATTGTAGAACTCTACAAGCAGGATTTTAAGATGGTTCTGTACCTCTTTTCCCCATGCACCTGAGCATTGAGAATATCTTCTACCACCAATTTAAAAAAAAATGATTTGACCATGGTGAACAAATTTTCTTCTGACAACAAATGTCCTTGAATATGTGCTGGCAATGTCTTGGTCAGTGGAACAGCGAGCGCCCAACCCAGCTAAATCAAATGAAATAAAGATGTAACCATCGCCGTGGTAATGGCAATTTAAGCAATTACGAATTAGACAGCAAAAAAGCTTCAAAACGTACTAACCAAGGGCCTGAGAACTAATTTTCCACAAATCTTTGAATTGAGTGACCTATCTGCAAGAGAAAATTCACATAACAAAATTTCCGGCACGACAAATCAAATTGGCATGCCAGTTTATTTAGCAAAGACATTTGTAACATGAAATATTTGACAATATTTTCTCATCTACACCAGCAAATAGGGTTCGCCATAAGAAATGTGTTAGTGTGCATGGGGCTCTGGGTTCTATAAAGTCACAGGTAGGCATCTTGCAATTGATAACAAAACTTCGAAAATCAATTCAACTAACCCTCTGGTAAAGTTTGTGCACGGCTTTACATCAACAGCTGATCAACGAATTTGCTAGTGATATGTTTAAAAATGACAACCAAGGCACAACACAACAATGATTAATTAGTATTAAGGAGCATTTTGATGCCTCAGTTGACAAATTCACTCACTTTAAAGATTTCTCATGTCAAAAATAAAAGAGCTACAGTCTCGAACAATAATTCTTGGGACATTTGACACCTCTGAGGACGGTACCCCTTCTCCCGTTCAATGTTGTGCAAACCGCTGGCTTTTCTGACAGAAAATAGCACATTTTCTAGTCTTTTCAACATTGCAAAGGGGGGGAGGGAGAGAAGTCGGCAAGGTGTCCCAAAATTATCGGCCGAGACTGTCGGCTGTTGCGTGACTCGTTACTTGTCCTAACAGAAGTGTCCATTCTTTGCCTGCATGCATTAAACGTAATGTTTAGCCTTCCTGTCAGTCTTTCTCGTCATGACTTACAATAACAGACCAGTTTCTGGCTCTGGAGACACGTCACATCAGGGTTCACAGAAAGAGACCGTAACTACTGGACAAGATCACCGTGACCTCAAGGCTACAAGTTTCCAATAGCACGCATGTGCGGTACTTAATGACTGTCCTTTTTAGCCACACCCCACAGGTGTTACACTTTCTCATCACTTGATTTACTTATGTGGGAAACCTGGACCTGCATGAGTATTAGCTATGCCGCGCTGATAAGGCATGTAAAGCCCGAAAAAGCTGTTCACGGCTGCTAACAGAGTGTTCAAGTTACAAAACCACGCATGTGCGGTACTTGATGACTATAGTTGCTAGCAGCCATTAGCTGTATAATGGAACGGTGTCTGCTTACGGGAGTTTGTAGCGCTCACTCTATTCAGTATTAATAAACATTTTCAAGAGTTTCACTTCAACAAAATGCAGAGATAAAGTTGACTATTTTTTTGGGGGGAAAACAATGCCCATCGTAGCACTGCCCATCTTTTTCAGGAGCTATGGCCCCTTACAGGAACTTGTAAATACAGTGTTTGTATAAGAGTCACGGTCAGGCAGATCTCTTCGCTTATAAGACAGTCTCTGTTCAGAGAGCTTCGACTTTACTGATAGCTCTTAAAACTTGCATTTGTACCGTGTAGATTGGCTCATCAGGCAAGGGTCTGTCATTCAGAATGCATATTACGCAGCTTTGTTTTCGTTAGGTGTTTTAAAGAAGAAAATGTGACCAGAATTCCAAAAATACTGTCGTCTTAGAAAATCCGTGCTACATTATAAATGTAAACTGGAGACTAAACGCGTTACACGGGAAACAAGCGAGCTCACATTAAGCAAAGGACGACTATACGTATTCTAAATTTGAGAAGCAAATTAAATAGCTGGATACCTCATCTACGTAAACATTTGCTCTAGGCAGGATAATACGTAGCCTCACGTCTATTCTTGCCTGTCAATTATTCCTTGATGACGAGGCAGAGTACGATCGCGAGTAAGTTTATACAGAGAAAGAAAAGTCCCGAAATTTTTGCTAGAAGTAAATCGTATTTTCTTCAGAAACATTTCTGGGGTGGACAGACAGTGGAATTTAGCAATCACTTGCAATATTTCAGTGTAGTATTGTGCACCGTATTTACTGCACTGTAAACTAACGATACAAGGCAATACTGACTCTGAAGGATACAGCTAAAGTAGAGAGTGGAGTCGTGTTTAATTTTTATTTTACGGATATTTGTTTCTAGTCAGTCGGGGTGATAGCAACTTTGTTCAATCCAATTCTGATTATCTCCAAGAAATTTCATGTGAGGTGCTCTCCACGGAAGGAAATTATGCTTGGCAGATGGTCGTTGTAATAAGCAATTTTTCTTCTTTCACTTCTGGAAGGAGACCTCCCACAATACTGCAATTAAAAAACTGGGCTGATATGAGCAGGGCCAAAACATTACTTATACAGCAGCAAAAATCAGTTGCTTAGTTAGTTCGTATACATTTTGCATGTGAACATTATCCCCCTTCACTGCTCTAGCCCTTTTAATACCAAATACACACTGTTCGTCATTATTAGTTCCCATATCAAAACCAGTGGATGAAATCACTCTCGTCTGATATAAGTTCAAAGACTTCCAGCTTTGCTTTTGCCCGCTTCAAAAATACAAGCGGCATAGATTTGTGCCTACATTTTGTCACTTTGTATCACTACAATAACTTGGCCTGGTAAAAAGAGCGCTAGTGGTGTTTAAGGCCTCTGTCAACCTCTTTCGTAGCTTCCATTTAAAAAAAAAATAACCTACCAAACATTTCTCAGAAATCACACAGAGTAAAAACTTCAGCGACTTAATTATTTTCACAGATGTCATTTCATAAATATAAATAAAGTTTCTACAAGGCCACTGTATCCTACTAATTAGCTGGTGAAGAAAGTGGTGCGAGAAATTTTAACCAATCAAAAATGTTTCATCTTATTTGACAACCGCTATGCTGCAGAGAACTAAAAAACAAACTGAGTTATTGTTGTTCTAAACATTGATATGAACAATGTTCACTACCTGCATGCTTCACTTTGAATCATCTAGAATCATGTCAAACGCTTAATCATTACGTCAAGCATTAAGTCAAGCTATCGGGATGAACAACTCAACCGTTTTATTCAAAGAATTTGCAAAAAGTATACCACTTCGATATGAATTTAAAGCAGTATTTTTCGCTGCTAACACTATTGTGGCACTGGTATCGGCAATCGGAAATATTCTTGTGATCACCACTTTTCTGAGAACAAAAAACCTTCGGACCAGCACTAACTACTACATCACTAGCATGGCAGTCTCCGATCTACTCTATGCCTTTACCAAGTGGCCGCTGTACTCAAGGAGCAGATTTTCTCTTTTCGGACAGTCTTTGTATCCAGCTCAATGCAAGTTCTTAAACTACCTATTTCCTTTTTCATATTCAGTTTCTATTGCAAGCCTTGTGCTGATTACTGTGGACAGATTTATTGCTATTGTGTTCCCTTTGAAGATGACTGTGATATCAGGAAGGATTCGAGCGCTTTTCATTGTGTTATCTTGGATTATACCATTGGGTGCCTTTTTTCCTTTATTGTATTACACCAGAAATGCTGAACCTGATGAAATTTACCTTTGCACAGCTGACATGAGCGGCTTAGCTGGTACTATTTATCTCATAGTCGGATTTGTGATATTTTACTGTGTGCCTCTTATTGTTATCATTAACCTCAATGTTCGTATTATGAAATCCTTGAGAAAAACAAATCCTGTGATCCAAGGGGACGGCCATAGCAACAGAAGACAAAAACAGAATAGAAAAGTAATGAAAATTCTAATCTCAATCATGGTTTCCTTTTTAGTATGCTGGACTTTAAGTTACCTCGCGAATTTTCTTGTACAATTTTGTAAACGCTTTCTTAAAAGGAAAATACTAGAAATGGCTCATATTTTTTGTCATTATTTTCTACCATTTCTCAGTACAGCTGTCAATCCTCTAATCCTGTTTACATTTAGCACAAACTATCGTCAAGGCCTGAAGGATTGTCTTCGCCTTGCGGTTGGCAAAGGTCGTTCATGTTTTGTGTTTCAAGGGTTTGCTCGTAACGAAAATGTTGAATTATCAGATCTAAAGTGATAATTTTAAAGGAGTACTGAATACTCAGTTATTAGCAATAAATGTACCTGTGTTTACCTTAAAATTTCATGGCTAATTTAAAGCAGCTTATTTTAGAACAGAAACGGCTTTCATTGTATAAACCTAGGGTTCGTTTGTTACTTTCAAAAGGTAGTGAAATCCTCTGATCAAGAAAATGGCAAAAGCATAACAAAGAAGGGGAAACAGAGTCAACAAATAATAACTATCTAATTTAGATCTTGGTGGTTTATTTTTGCTCTCTGCATTGTATACTACATCAGGTTTTTCTTTTTCTTTTTTATTTTTGGCGAATTTCTGCACAACGTACAAAGAAATATGACTAGGTACGGCGATTCGAGCAGTTTCCCTTGTCCTTACTCCAGGTTTCTATTTTTTCAAAAATTGCAACAGAACCTGGGGAAATACATCTTCGTGCTTTCTGTCATTGGCGGCTTAGCACTAACCGTTTGTAGAATTTTGGCCTTTGTGATATTTCACCGGTGCAGCGCTAAATAGTTAAAATCACTTAAAATATTGGTATCATGAAATCTTTGAAGAATACAATTCTCGCGATTCAATTAATTGTGGACAACAGCTCCAGAGGACGTAGACAAAACCAGCGAATAATGAAGATCTTAATTTTAATCGTTTCTTTAATCATCCGCTTGACCTAAAACTACTTCCCCCTTGTTCTTTTCAAGATTTTCCAAAAGATCTTTAAAGGAACACTCAATTAAGGCTCTTTATTTTAAACCAGTTTTCTTCAATTTTCCAGTGCCATTGTCAATCCCACCCGTAGTCTATTTTTTTTACGTTAAGGTCAAACTATTGTCAAATATTGTCCCCACTTGAAGCACTGTCGTCGGCTTTCATTTGTCAGGCGTTTAGTTCAAGCAGGTTTGTGCTGGAACAAATGATGCATGAGGATCCAGACAAAAAAGAAGTTGTCACGTGATTAGGTGACCCGAGTGGCAGGTGGTGGGTATGATGGTGGCTTATTACAGTATTCAGAAGAGAAAGATAACCTTTTTAAAACTTTAGTTTAAAGCCAACAGGAGTTTTTTTTTTGGTCATTTGTTGCTACAACTGTTAAAAGAAATGATGTTAACCCTCATTATCCAGAACAGAAATATGAGAAGCTTAGAAAATATCAAATATAACAGACTGAGTGCTAGGAGAGGACTGGAAACTAGACTTTTTTTTCTCAAAATCTAGCCGTACAATCCTACCTCAACTTTTCAGGATTTGGAAAATGGCTATAAATAAACACCTACGCAAAAGAAAATGAAAATCTGTAGGGCAGAATTTTTGCTAATGAAGTAAATGTCGAATTTTCGCTTTTTTGAGAATTTCTAAAAATCTCTGTTACAGATTTTGCCAATTTTTGGCTACAGGTGACACTTACTACTATGAATTGATTCTGATTTTTTAACTGTGGGTTATACGGTCAGTTTTCGAGTAGATTGGGGTCAAAAAATCAATTTGCGATTTTTTTGCGACCTCCTTCGTGAGCAAAACTGAGCATGCGTGCAACTTAAGCGTGCTGAAATAACGCAATATGGCGCGTGCGATAAACATAAAACTTTTTACAACAACTTTTCGAGGTTTTTCTCGAGGCTTTACAGATATTTTATACAAGTAGCGCTAACTAACTGCTTCAAGACTTCGTCCATCCATGAAAAAGAATATTAATAGTACGCCACGAGCGATTTCTACAAGGCAGATCCCAGGGGCCGATTACATGGCAAATTTCAGCCCGGGCTGAAATTTCGGACCGCCCACTGGGCTGAGTATTGTTGCGATTACATGGCGAATTTCAGCCCGGGGACAATGCTTAAAATTGGGCGGGAAAAGGTTGCAGGAAAGCGTTTTACATTCACAACTCAAGCGGTGTGCATGCCCAAGGTCATATTTCAGCCCGGGTTGAAATATAAATGCGATTACATGAGGTTTTTCAGCCTGTTTGACCGGGCTGAGATTTCACAAGCCGGGCTGGAATTCGCCATGTAATCGGCCCCTTAAGGCCCAGTAATACGGGCAACATTTTCTTGCAACTTGTCGTGCTACAGTGTTGCCGTTGCAAGTTGAGATTGTTTGTTGCGCGTATTACCACCTTCTCGCGCAACAAATTTTCATGTTGCAGAAAGTAGATGTCGCTTTTACTTTCTGCAACACAAAAATTTGTTGCGCGAGAAGGTGGTAATACGCGCAACAAACAATCTCAACTTGCAACGCAACATTGTTGCGCGACAAGTTGCACGAAAATGTTGCCCGTATTACTGGGTCTTTAGAGGTGTTTTCAGCTTTTTCTCGATGATGGCGTAAAGTATTGCACGCGCGAAAAAAAAATGGCGTCAGAGAGAATTTCTCAGCGCGCGCAATTGTGTCTCAGAAAAACTGTAGTAAGCCACCTTAATCCTAAATCGTTCAAAGGCACAATCAAGACCTGAAACGAAACTATAGATTCCACTTTTCAAATTGGCAATTTCAGGTGTTTGCTTGATGAGTCGCTATATTAAAATGCTAAAATGCTGAGTGTGACACTTTGGGTCAACACTGCGAACACAATGACACAGGGCACAGAGGAGTCAGATTTGACCATGAAGGATCTCGAATTACATCTTGTAACAACGTTTCGACGTCTTCGTGACGTCATCGTCATGTCGTCTTCATGACATCGTTTGACATTTGAACTTGACAATATTATCATGAAGACGTCTAAACTTTTGCCTTTTTAGAAACGCAGGCCTGGTTTACAACAACGGTAGGAAAACTACTAGCTCGCACCAGTCTCGCATTCTTTCCACTCGAGTTATCAGCTATGGAAGCCCGCAAGCACTGCCTTTGTAGAGATCAGGGAGATTAAATAAAATATACAACAAACAGCAAGAGAACACCCTGGCAAAATAGTAGGTCACGTGCCTCCAATTCTTTAGATTTATCAACTGGGTAAATTGGCCACCGTAAGGAAATTCAAAGGCTGACGCTTCGAGTGTTTGCCCTTCGTCAGATCGAATTTAACAGGGGCACCCAACGAGAAACTTTTAGCAAAATACTTGAGATATCATTTTCAGCTTTCTTAGATTGTTTCAGAGCTTTTTAAAGGCATATTTGTGTAAGCTAATACAGATTGGTCTATTCGGGGTTCTTAGCTGAAAATAGGCCACAGAAAATTTTAGGAAACAGAATCCTATTCGCCGAATTTCCGAGCTGCTGATGGCTCTCCGAAAATGCTAGCTGACCTTATTTGCACTCTAAACGACATATTTGTCCCTATGAAAACAACAGGAACTAATTAATGAGTCCTCTTGTTACGAAAGTCCGAGGTGATGTTTCGCCAAAGAAAATTCTCTAGCTTTCACCGCAACTGTATCCGAATATCTCAGGCGATTTTAGGCCTTCCGAACAGATATTTCCCGAAACGAACCGTTGGGTGTCCCTGTTATTTGCCTTAGAGTATTGCTCAATTGTCTGCTTCGCTTAAGCGAGTTCTGATGTTTACAATTAACTTTTTGGCAATAAAAGACGGTGCCTTCTTTTGTTACCGTGCATCCTTTAATTCTGCGCGGTGACAAAAGGAGGCACGGACGGTACCCACTAAACAAAGGTATTTTTGCACGGTTTATTAATATGCAGGGAAGTAGATCTTAGCAGGGGTTGCTGGGATCCAAAAAGATAATTGGGGTTACCAAGCATTGTTTAGAGATCAATTTAGCTTAAATTTGGAACCAAACACAAAAATGCCATGCACGCATTGTTATGTATTCAAAGGCTTTTAGAATTTTGGTTGCTTAAATATATCTGAAAAATGCGTGGTTACCTTCCTTTAGGGGTCCAAGAGGCCTTGCTAAGATCTGCTTTTCCAGCTGCATAGTGTAAACTGTGCCAAAATACCTCTGTATTAGAAGCTCGAGGCGCCGTCCTTAAGTTATCCCAGGCCCATCCCCTATAGTCTCCCTATTTATCCTTTATGGCTCTTGGTTAAGTTCCACGGGAAGGCTCCGCTCGGAGATTCAAACCCTTACCTTTTATGATCTAATCTTTATCGAAACGCCACCCCTTCCATGCACCTAAAACAAAAATTCCCCTCGCCCCCCACCCCCCGCAAAAATGAATAGATCATTGCGGGATTGTAGTCACTCGTATGCTCCAAACTTTCGCATATTCTTGCGTTGTGATTTCTGTCAAAATTTTGCAAAATGTTTTTAGTACTTAGAATTTCTCCCGAGTTTAAAAATTTCGGCAACCCTCTAGAATACCAAAGCAGCAAATTTCCCAACCCTTTCATATACTGCTAGGGCAAAAAGGGACCACTTTTGGCCGAAGCCTCTCCGTATTGTGCACAAAAGGGAGTACCCCCACTCCACCCCGCTTAGTCATTTTCTTATCTGAAAGTTCGCTGAATCTAACCACAGTCGTATGATCTTGACCGACCAACGATCACGTTTTTGAGCCATTATGTTCTTTAGAAATACTTCTCAAAACGCCTGGTGACTTAAAGGTACAAAAATAACCTAAAGTTACCAAAAAAACAGTCGAACCTCAAACTCTCTTTTTAAACTGCCGTTTGTAACTTTAATAGTCGCCTAGTACGCAGCCGTTTTTAGTGTCGTCTCACAACGCCTGGTAGAAGACTATTTGTAACTGGATTCAAAGTTAATTCAGCCTTACATTTGCTGCATTTGCTTCCTCTAACGTCTTTCTCTCTACAACCCCTCAGAGACTGCGCGGCCTATTTCAAAGTGGGGGGGGGGGGACTAACTAGATCACTCAAGTGTGAGGGAGGGGCGAGGGGGTGGAATGACAGCCTAACGCGAAATTTTTGTCCTCTTTAGTGACTAACAATGCATCTAGGGTGGCCAAAAGTGTTAAAAGTTGTCGGTTTTTACCCATCATATAGACTGGTATAAGTTACGAATCAAAGCTTTACTAAAGAGTATCAAAGGCATCAAACTATTCGACCTACCAGTGATTAACAATGTCGATACTTAGGACAAGTTTTGGTGGCCTAATCCGGAATAGAAGACAATATACTATAATTACAGTTTTCTCAGTTTGGAGATGATGATTCCTTTCGCTCAGTTATGTACCCACGATAACAAAATTAACGGAATACGGTCGGATAGTTCTGTGCCTGAGCCTCTTCTCTCATCTAAGACTTATCCGGTAAGGTGCAAACCTTGACGTGTTCGCATTTAAGATCTCAAACTCAAAAATATTTTTCTTAAAACTTGTGTAAGGCCAACTGAGAAAACTGAGCTGAGTATCATGAAATATGTAGTTCACCAAAGTCAGTCTGTCGGTATGTCCTGACTGCAGAATCCCTTATTTGTCAGGGGCCGCGCGGCCTATTTTAAAGGGGGGGGGGGGGGGGCTAACTAGCTAGCTCAAGTGTGAGGGAGGGGGTGGAATGTCAGCCTAACGCAAAATTTTTGTCCTCTTTAGTGACTAACAATACATCTAGGGTGGCGAAAAGTGTTAAAAGTTGTCAGTTTTTACCCATAACAAAACCGGCATAAGTAACGAACTAAAGCTATACTAAAGAGTATCAAAGACACCAAACTATTCGACCTACCAGTGATTAATAATGTCGATACTTGGGACACGTTTTGGTCGCCTAATCCGGAATAGAAGACGATATACTATTACAGTTTTCTCAGTTTGGAGATATTGATTCCTTTCGCTGAGTAATGTACTCACGATAACAAAATGAACGGAATACGGTTGGAACGTTTTGGTTTACTCAGAGTAGAGAACATTGCGTTCTTTTAGTGAGTTGGTATTCTGGATATTCCTAAACCGGAATAGGAATAACCAGGATAGTCCTAAAAGTAATATGCTTGAGCCTCTTCTTTCATCCCCGCACACATCTGAAGACCAGCAAGGTGCAAACGCGAGTTTCAACTAATCCGAAGCCAAATGATATAGCAAGGCGATTTGAACTTTTGAAGAGTATTCCGTTTTTGTTTGGTCCATATGAAAATTAAATCTGAAACCACGGGAAAACCACGGTAATGGTTAACCTGAAACTAATCACTAACTAATGAATTTTCCAACGTTATCATTATGTTTTAATGGCACCGAAAAGTGGGGAGGGGAAGGGGGGCGGCTAAAGCCCCGTCAGCCCACCCCTCGCGCGGTCCCTGCTTCTTCCTAGCTTTTGTAGGCTATCATAATTTGACATTACAGTTAAGGTGATTCCATCGAAAAAGAAGTTGTAATGAGAATTTGTTGAAACTTTGCACAGTTATTAATTACACCTAGTACATCGAAAAAATAAAATAAAAAGAGGGGGTCACCGTGTCTGATTTCACGCTACAGGGCTGTAGTATATAGGTACCTTGCTAGCTATTGACAGCAATATTAAAAAGCCTTTCCTTGTACCAGAGACACCCACTACTTTAAGAAAGTTATCACTAGCAATAAAACATAAGCATTATTCTTGTGATAGCAAAGCAATGTTACAGTAAAAGGCCTTAAAGTTGCCTCAAAAATAAAAGTAATGAAATAATAAGCAAATCGAGCAAATGCACGCTTCCAGTGAAATGCCTAAAATCAGATTGTAATAATGAATTAATCAGAATATTTGAAAATTGAATAATGAAAAATTCTTAAAATTTGGATATATCATGCAGAGTCGTGCTTTCTTCAAATAAATGGAATAAAAAAGAGGGGTCACCGGGTTCATTTTGGAGAAAACGACAACTCATTTCTCTCAACAGCTCAATTTTCATAGAAAACCTACCAAGTTTCGAACGCGCGCGCGCTCGTGCGCGCTAATCACGCAAAGATTGATGCGCAGAAAGGATGCGCAATGCAATTGAATGGAATCACCTTAACTCACACGTTAATAACTCAGTCAGTTCAACGGGTCCGAAGATGTCACATTTGTGTGCTCTGTTAAAAAAGATAAAGGGATTTTGATCCGATTTGTTTCAAGCAACGTAATTGCGACTGACAACAGCAAAAACACAATTGTTTGTTGGTTTTGAAGTTCAGAGAACGAGCCTTAATGAAAAGTGCAATAAAAATAAACAAAAAAATGAACATTTGACCTATCATATGTATGCTAGGCCTTATCCAGGTAATGAGGTTGTCTATAAAATAAACTAAAGTAAACAATTTAACTCTTTATTCAATCACTCAATTTTCTACTTTCAACTTTCTTTTATAAACATGTTATAAATCCTCTCACAATGTTCTGGCAGCAAGGCCATGTAATTTTGTCTAGGAAGTCATAAATTAGTGCCTAGGAGGGTGTGGGGGCATACTTCTCAGATACTTCTCAAGCCTTAATAACCTATTTCTAACCAAAATATGTCTTTTCCAAACCTACTTTTAGACTTGGGGCGAATTTTCTTGGTCTCTTGTGGAATGAGAATAGGCAGCATGAGAATGGTCATAATTATTGGAATATAAAAGAAGAAAAAAACGATCATTTCAAAATGGACTGAAAACTGACCACAGGTTTCTTTCTCAGGTTGGTAGGAGAATTTAAATTTGTCACAAGTGCGCTACTGACTGACCACTTTTTCATCATGCTCATTCTGCTCACTCTGCCCCTGAAACAGTAGAATACATGGAATGGAATAAACTACCATTCTAATGAGTTTGAATTATTGCCAAAAGGTCTTGGTAGCAGGAAACAAGTTAACATTTTAAAGAACAACACAACACTTTTAAGCTTCGAAGACATGTTTCGGCATCCCTGATGCCATCCTCAATTGTTTAGATTTCACATAATCACGGTTTTTTTCTTGTCACTCTTGCTTATACATTTTCATTTACAATTCTAATCACTATTGCATATAAATAGCTTTGTTGTAACTTTTTCCTGCAATTGAGGATGGCATCAGGGATGCCGAAACATGTCTTCAAAACTTCAAAGTGTTGTGTTGTTCTTTAAAATATTAGTTTGAATTATGTTTTGGAATGAGAAACATGCCAAAAAGTCATCCCAAGTATACTCATTCCAGCATGCCTTTCAACTGCATTTCTGTTTCTAGAATTGATCTTAGTTGCACTTTGCATATCTGAAGCAAAAAATCATGTTTTGTCATATCAAAGGATATTTGATATATTTTTTTGTTACTTCTCTTTCTCTCTGTTTCGCTTGCAGATGAAAAGAAACAAATGATACTCAATTTCAGACCATAATGGACAAATCTGTGACCCATTTCCAATCTTTCGTTTGGGGCAACACATACCTACATAGCTTATACAGGAAAGTACGCCCTCCCCTACAGCCACCACACAGGAATTAGTAAAATATGTGTAGAGTATGAGTGGATCCTTATTAACCACAGGATAAAAATGTCAACATAATCATTGCAAATGACTGCCAGCTCACTCCCAATGATATAACAAAAACAAAATCCTCACAAAAATCAATTGTTTATATTGTCTTTGTCATCTGTCTGGTATAAATAATGCTTTGACATTGGCACGAGCAATTTTGATGTTGTCACGACAAATTAGATATTATTATCCTGAATAAGACCAACATACCAAAATGAGTTTTTTTTTTCACTCCTTTACCATAAAGGTAGCAAACTGCTGACAATCTTGTGTGTCCTAAATATGCTCACCTTTATAAACTACCAAGATGGCGTGAGATGGTTGATATGCTTCATGCCATCGTTGCAACTCCTTTTATAGCAAATTTTAGTTTCCTTTTCCGATAAACGAGTGGCAAATGTATCGAAACAACATAAACATTGTTGTCCACTTCCATGAAAATAGAAAAAATGATAAATAAACACAAACTAAACGTCTTATGCGGAGGACAAACACACATTGGAACAACCGGAAGTTGTCATGTCTTTGACGGCACAGCCTGCACGTGGGATTTAATTAATATGATAAAACAAAATATTTAACTGCAGAAATCCGACTGTAAACACGGAGACACATCTCGGAGTCAACCCCTGATCAATACACAAGCACTTGGCTTTTACAATTATCAGTGTGTTTGATATTAAATTATATACGTTTTAAATTTACTACCTTTTAGTTCATTAGAATAGTTCATTAGAATTCTTATACCTTGCCTTGATCATGTTCCACCAATGGTTGCTTTCGCTCAAATTCTTACAAAAGAAGAAAATGGCTGCACCCATGTAACTGGAGCATGACCTGGCACTACTGAGTTACAGCAGTAGTGGGCTCCTGGTTACAGACAGAACATTTCCGGTTTCTGGCAGGTTTGTTCGATCAATGGCTATTTACATTTTCCCTAGCACAACAGTTCTTATTCAAGGAAGTGGACAACAAAGTTGATAATGTTTCGATACATTTGCCACTTGTTTATCGCAAAAGGAAACTAACATTTGTGATAAAAGGAGTTGTAATGATGGCATGAAGTAGATCGACTATCTCACACTATCTTGGAAGTTTAAAGGTGGGTGTATTGAAAAACAATATTCTGCATTAGTTCAAGTTATTACTTTTTTATTTCCAGTCAATTTTAAAGGGGGTCAGTAAGGGGAGTCAGCATTTTGTTAAAGCCTAACCCATAGAGAAAAAATGCTGGCCAGATTCCGACATCTACATTTTTGATATGACACTGGTTAGAGTTAGTCACGCAGCAAAAGATTTAGTAGATTTGTAAGTTCTTATTTCCTCAATTCAATTACACTCCCTCTCTTTATTTTTTGTTCATTTTTATTTAAAAATTAACCAGTTATTTGAGCTAGTCCACATTTTGTATCCAGAATGCATCTTACAACCAGTCTGTAGTCTGCAGTACGTAGTCCAAAGTCTCTGTTTTATACTGACCATTATCATTAATATGAACTCATCATCACATAGACATGCACTATGCTCACTTAATTCCTTCCTTTTTGGTTAATTTTATTGCATGAAGGAAATTATTTTTAGAAACTTCTATTGTGTTTCAATTTTTTTAAGGCAAATTTGCACACACACTGAAATTTGATATCAAGAAACGGCGAGTCTTTCTGGCTGGGTCAAATGACGCGATGTTTCTTGCATGTTCGTTAGTGTTTCAAAGTTCCTGGCTTTGGATCTTTTTTTGGATCTGCTTGTCCCACAACATAACACACTTAATTGACATGACAACCTAAAAGTATTTTCAAAAAGGGAATACATGTAACTATCTACGACACGTCTAAGTGAGAGTTTTGTTATTGCGCCTGTAGCACAATGTTATGCAACCTGTCAGCACAGTTCTGTTTTGAATTCTACTATCAGCACTATGAGTTTATTCCTTCAAATTCTTCTTTGTCAACCGTGTAGGGAAAGCAAAGAGGACTGAAATGTATTTTTTTTAACTGCTGTTTCTAGCAAGAAATAAACTTAATTAACCTGGAGGATTTTTCTATCAGAGACTCAGAAGCTTGATCTTTGGCCTGTTTATAAAACAACATTTGGAGCATGAAATTTTAGAACAACCCACACGTTTTACACTTGGAATCTCTTGAGTTGGATGCAAAGATGTTAGGACAATTTAATCTTTATCAGTCCTAGAAATTTGAGGGAAAATCTAGCGGCGTCTGAAAAATCATGGACTGTCGTGTGACCTGTCATATTTTTCAACCAAAGCTCTAAACTACAAACAGGTATTTTGAATAAAAACCGGTATCAAGAGGTACATTACAGGGTAAAAACCATTGATTTCCTAGAAGAATGAAAGGGATGTAAAAATTGTGAAAAGAATTTAAGTTTCAACTACTCTACATCTTGCCAAAACATCTTTCAATACTCTGAGACGGGAAATTTTAAACAGTTCAGTGCCAAATAAAGCATTTGAACATGGTTTCCATTGGTCCTGTTCAACATCATAGACTTGCAATGATGTTTCTTGCCCACCCTGTTCATTTTGAAAACTACCAAAGACAAATATTTGCCCTTTGAAACTTACAGCACTTGCGTACATTCTCGGTGCAACCACACTTTGAATTCCAGTCCAAAAGCTGGTGGCAGGATCATACATTTCACAGGAATTGGCAGTGGATGAATTATCTAGCAGGCCTCCAAATATAAACACTTTTTGTTTTATCGCTGCACCACCTGCACTTGCTCTTCCGGCAAGAGTTGCAGGAAGTTCATCCCAGGTGTTATTTGTTGGATCAAACCTTTCAACAGTGCGCAGAGAATGACCAATTGTATCAAGGCCTCCAACAGCATACAAATAATTTCCATCAGCAACTGCGCACACTCTTGATCTGGGACTACTTAGCGGGGCAACAGTCTCCCACAGATTTGTGTCAGGGTTGTATTTCTGCACAGTTTCAGTCCGTTCCTTGTCCTTGTCTCTTCCACCAATAACATACAAGAAACCCTGGAGAATAACGACAGACGAGCTTTCGACAACTATTTCTGGATCTTTTGTAGGAGCCCACAAGTTCAGGGATGGTTCATAGCATTCTGCAACACTTCCATTCTTGCTTCCTCCAATGATATACAATTTATTGTGGCAAGCACTCAAAGCATGACTAAAGTAGTTGTGCGCAGATAACAGACGAGCTAACTCATACCATCTGTTTTCAGAAGGAACATAACACAGCAATCTCTTTTCACCACAGGAAACAATAACATCTTCATAAGTTTTAAGGCAATTTCTTGGTGACTGGGAGAAAAAGCACTCTTCTGTTCCATCAGAACTACTACTCATGACATTCACGACTAAATCCACACATTTCTTTCTGTCTCTTACAAAGCGATGTGGCAGGATGACTTTGAACAAATAGTTTCGAAGTACGTAAATAAGCCGAACGTGTCGAAACAGGTCGTAAAAGAATTGGAACTTCTTGCCACCATTATCTTCCACCCACTTTACAACTACCTCAAAAATATTTTCCTCTCCTTTCACGACGATCTCGTCACTCGAAATCCACTCCTCGACTTGTTTACTGCTCAAATTCAGGAAATCTTCAGTTTCAGCTACAGCAACAAAGTTTGTCTGTATAAATTCCTTCGACCCATTCTGTAGCTCTTCACAACGATACTTAATGGCGGAATAATAAGCCATTATACAGCTGGAAAGAGACAATGTCTGTAGAATGACCTTACCGGACAAAGCTTTCAGACTCGGAAGAACCAAATAATCTGCAACAGCCATCAGATCATAAGCATTCTTTTCGTTGATATCGACATGTCCGGTGTATAGATATTCCAATACTTCTTCCATCACGGCTTTGCTTGTTTCTTCCAATCGAATCACTCCTTCTTTCTTTTCTTTCATGTCACTGTTAAGAGCGTTGTAAAAGGAGGGACTTGCTGCACACAACACGATCCTGTGAGCTTTCAAGCAAGCTTGTTCGTCACCGGAGCCAACTTTTAGAATCACATCACAGAAATGTTCGTTCCTGCGCTGAATATCGAGGCGTTTCATCATTTCCACACAAAACTGTTGCACAGCAGTCTCCCCGATGGCATCTGAAGATAAATCCAACGGCATGATGTAAAGTTTCTAAACATCAAAGCTGAAAGCGGGCGAGCTCTGATTTCCCGGTAAATGCCGGATGTGTTCTGCGCAGAACTTGGCTCCTCGGCGCATAAGCCAAAGAGAACACCTCTTCGTTTTGGGGGCCCGTCCCTCTCCCCCAACAATAATACCTGAACCCTGGGGGAGGGGTAGGGAAACCACCTATGAAGATATTTCCGTCGCAAACATGGTAACCTGCGATCGCGATCAGGCTCTATTTTCGTTTCGCTCGGTGAAACATTCAGACGGGAAGGGCGAAACGAAAAATAGAGCCTGATATAGCCTGCGAGCAGGCTCTCGTTTGGATTTTATGCGACTTCGCCGCTCGTCTCTTGGCTTCGCCACTCGCGTCTCGCATCTCGCATAAAACCCAAACGAGAGCCTGCTCGCAGGCTACAAACATGGCGTGGTCATCATCTCAAACAAGAAAACAAATGTTCTCGCGTAGAATCGATCGCCTAAAAACAGTTTTTTTTTCCTGGTGAAATAAACCATCTTGGACATGTTGGAAAAGGAGAAAACAAGGCACAGAATGCGGATACAGTGTTGTACGGCAAATCTCACACACAATGTCAAGTAATTTTCGGAAATGTTGAACTCAGTCCACCAGGCATCACGGACTGGTTATTTTGGACTTTAAAGTTCGAGTCCTATCCAAGGACCTAGGAATCTCAGAGATACTCAGTGTGTAGGATATGCGTCTTTCCAAGTAACGCTGACTTTCGGTAGTTGACTCGGTTTATCTTGGTAAGCTCTAGTACCCTCAGATGTTTGTCTAGGTCTCTGGGAATCACCCCTAGGGCTCCGATCACCACTGGTGCTAGCATATGTATGCATGTATGTATGTATGGCTTTCTTCTCTCACAGTCTCTCCACCTCTACTTTCAGGCCTTGGTACTTAGTGATCTTCTCTAATCCCTTCTGCTCTCGTTTTAATGTCTCCTGGTATTGCGGCCAGGTCCACAAGCAATACGTGCTCAGTTTTCTCAACCACAGAGATAGTAATATAGTATGCACTGGCTGATTAACTTCTTTTTTGCTGTGGTTTCTCATTAAACATGCTGTGTGATAAATTAACGTGATGTGGAATTGCTGTGGAATACACTAACATACTGCATATACTACTAGTGATGTCTAATGTCTGTCATCTTTCTGGAGAACTTTCTCAGCTTTGTGCTCCCACGATTTCTAGGCTGCTGGGAAGTTATATTCCTGTACAGCTTCCAGTGTAACATTGCGGCTACTCTGTTATGCCTATCTAGGTAGTCAGTCTGTGCAATCTCGCTGCACGCACTGATCAAGAGGTCAACTGTTTCGTGCTTCTCCCTGCACAATTGGCACTTCGGCTGTTGTTACGAGCAGAATTAATCCAAGCTTCTTGAAGAGAAAGCTTAAAACTTTTGTTTTGAACGGGAGTAGCTTAACAAAAATGGCGCGAATCTTAGTTTCAACCAATCACTGGGTCGTTTTTGAGACATCCATTCGTAGTTATATTGGAAAGGTAGTTAGTTACATTGACGTCTCAAAAGCAATCTAAGAAACTGAGAATCGTTAATTTACGGAATTAGGTCCCTTTCAAACGGATTCGTCATTTCCATTCAACACCTTTCAAGGTTTTTTTTAAATTCAATTTAGCCACCTTGTTAAGGCGATTCCACTGAAACAGGGAATTTTTAACTTTTCTTGAAATCGCGATATTTTGTTGACCGTGTGCCATTTGAATTTATGTATTTAAAAATGGGGGTGACCGAGCTCGTTTAGGAAAAAAAACGACCTATTAATTCTCTGAACTGCTCAGCTTTCATAGAAAACCTATCCAGTTACGCGCGCTTAACATGCCAAAAAAAGATTATATATATATATATATATATATATATATATATATATATATATATATATATATATATATATATATTTAACAATTATTCTACGAGGGCGCGCTGGATATCGAATGATAGATAACCAACGAGGCGCGTAGCGCCGAGTTGGTTATAATCATTTGATATCCAGCAAGCCCGAGTAGAGTAATTGTTTTATTAAAAACTTAACCACTATTAAAAAAAATCAAGAAAGAAAGGGAAAAATGAGAAAAGAAATTTAAACGGAACAAGAATCGCTCACATGACTGAACGAAAAAGGCGCCAAAACCTTGCGCAGTGTTGCAGCGTTTCATTGCAAAGCTGAATGAATCAATGAAAACTGCTCGAAAGTGAACAAAGTAGCACAAGTTTTGGAAAGAAATCTTCTAATTATTGGCTCTGAAATATGGTACATGTTTGATTTTTCCTGAAACATTGTTGTTATCATCGTTCAAAGCGGATTGAAGCTGTACAATTTCACCATATTAGCTGCTGGAGTTGAACTGAACTGAACAAGTTTGTAATTTGTTCGCACAACGGAGCCATCATGTGCGTGTTTCATCGAACTGAAGACAGAACAAATTTGAACTTGAAGAGGTAATTTTCATGCAGCTCAGAAGCAAGATTACTGTAGTGAGGAACATTAGAAGTCACCATCATAGTTTGTTAAATGCAAAGTGCAAAATGCAGTTGTTCTCGGTTTAGAGGTTGCGGACGGAATGGTAAGCTTCAAAACAACTTCAAACAACTGGAAAAGCGATTCAACTCCCTTTACATGGCATCCGATTTCTATCTGAGCATTTGGACCTGTTGGAACACAGAGCTACAACGAGTGCAGGTAAAACCAGTGTCAATTTGGCGTGTTAAAGGCGAACAAAATCTCGCCCTTCCTTCCTTCTTGGTAGTTTGCGGCTGTATTTTTTTAGTACTTGTTTAGACTGCTTCATGGTTTTCGCACCGACTCGCCAGGAATGTGTGATAGTTTTTATTAAATGCTCCTGCCAATTTCACTGTGTTTTATTTTATGTCTTGTCTTGATATTTTGAAGTGGAAAGCTTTCCTGATAAAACCTACCGTGTTCAATTTCAATGATCGACGTGACGATCGATGAAAGAAATTAATTGTAAACACGACGCTTAATGCTTAAATTTCTATTTCTGCACAGTTTCTTCAACCAATTTTGACTTGTGTTAGACGACGCTGTTGGTGATGCTTGTTGGTGACGATGTTGGAATTTCTGCTTAATTTAAATTCGCTGCCAAGGGATTTTTCTCGTCCATTTTTCTCATCGGGTTGCTCGCGAGGAAAAAACTTTCAGCTCACTTTGTTGTTGAGTGTTCATTGACCATATTTGTCGCAGCAGGTATATGAGCTGATAGCCTAGCTCCGTTCAGCCAATCAAAATGCTAGAAATTCAATATACCTAGTCCAGTTTTTAATAAATATATATATATATATAAACGAATAAACAATGAAGAGATTGTTTCACTTATCCTAGGAGTGCTCTATGCATGAATATGCAGAGCTAAATACAAATTTAAAGATAGAAAGTAATTGTAACTCGAGTTTCACGCATTAGTATTTTGCTCTGCATATCTATGCATAGAGCACTCATAGAACGAGTAAAGCAATCTATATATTGAATGTTCTCACGTAGAATCGATCGCCTAAAAACAGTTTTTTTTCATGGTGAAATAAACCATCTTGGACATGTTGGAAAAGGAGAAAACAAGGCACAGAATGCGGATACAGTGTTGTACGGCAAATCTCACACACAATGTCAAGTAATTTTCGGAAATGTTGAACTCAGTCCACCAGGCATCACGGACTGGTTATTTTGGACTTTAAAGTTCGAGTCCTATCCAAGGACCTAGGAATCTCAGAGAACATTCTATTTATATATATATATATATATTTATTAAAAACTGGACTAGGTATATTGGATTTCTAGCATTTTGATTGGCTCAACGGAGCTAGGCTATCAGCTCATATACCTGCTGCGACAAATATGGTCAATGAACACTCAACAACAAAGTGAGCTGAAAGCTTTTTCCTCGCGAGCAACCGGCGAGAAAAATGGACGAGAAAAATCACTTGCCAGCAAATTTAAATTAAGCAGAAATGCCAACAGCGTCACCAACAAGCATCACCAACAGCGTCGTCCAACAAAAGTCACAATTGTTTGAAGAAACTGTGCAGAAATAGAAATTTAAGCATTAAGCGTCGTGTTTACAATTAATTTCTTTCATCGATCGTCACGTCGATCATTGAAATTGAACAAACGGTAGGTTTTATCAGAAAGGATTTCCACTTCAAAATATCAAGACAAGACATAAAATAAAACACAGTGAAATGAGGCAGGAGCATTTAATAAAAACTATCACACATTCATGGCAAGTCGGTGCGAAAATCATGAAGCAGTCTAAACAAGTAAGCCTAGTAACTAAAAAAACATACAGCTGCAAACTACCAAGAAGGAAGGAAGGGCGAGATTGTTTTTCGGCTTTAACACGCAAAATTGACACTGGTTTACCTGCACTTGTTGTAGCTCTGTGTTCCAACAGGTCCAAATGCTCAGATAGAAATCGGATGCCATGTAAAGGGAGTTGAATCGCTTTTCCAGTTGTTTGAATGTTGTTTTTACCATTCCGTCCGCAACCTCTAAACCGAGAACAACTGCATTTTGCGCTTTGCGTTTAACAAACTATGATGGTGAATTCTAATGTTCCTCGTTACAGTAATCTTGCTTCTGAGCTGCATAGAAAATACCTCTTTAAGTTCAACTGTTCAAATTTGTTCTGTCTTCAGTTCGATCAAAGACGCACATGATGGCTCCGTTGTGCGAACAGATTACAAACTTGTTCAGTTCTACTCCAGCAGCTATATGGTGAAATTGTACAGCTTCAATCGGCTTTGAACGATGATTACAACAATGTTCAGGAAAAATCAAACATGTACCATATTTCAGAGCCAATCATTATAAGATTTTTTCCAAAACTTGTGCTACTTTGTTCACTTTCGAGCAGTTTTCATTGATTCATTCAGCTTTGCAATGAACGCTGCAGCACTTCGCAAGGTTTTGGCGCCTTTTAGGTTCAGTCATGTGATCGATTCTTGTTCCGCTAAATTTCTTTTCTCATCTTCCCCTTTCTTTCTTGATTTTTTTTAATAGTGGTTAAGTTTTTAATAAAACAATTATTCTACTCGGGCTTGCTGGATATCAAATGATTATAACCAACTCGGCGCTACGCGCCTCGTTGGTTATCTATCATTCGATATCCAGCGCGCCCTCGTAGAATAATTGTTAAATATATATATATTTATTAAAAACTGGACTAGGTATATTGAATTTCTAGCATTTTGATTGGCTGAACGGAGCTAGGCTATCAGCTCATATACCTGCTGCGACAAATATGGTCAATGAACACTCAACAACAAAGTGAGCTGAAAGTTTTTTCCTCGCGAGCAACCCGACGAGAAAAATGGACGAGAAAAATCCCTTGGCAGCGAATTTAAATTAAGCAGAAATTCCAACATCGTCACCAACAAGCATCACCAACAGCGTCGTCTAACACAAGTCAAAATTGGTTGAAGAAACTGTGCAGAAATAGAAATTTAAGCATTAAGCGTCGTGTTTACAATTAATTTCTTTCATCGATCGTCACGTCGATCATTGAAATTGAACACGGTAGGTTTTATCAGGAAAGCTTTCCACTTCAAAATATCAAGACAAGACATAAAATAAAACACAGTGAAATTGGCAGGAGCATTTAATAAAAACTATCACACATTCCTGGCGAGTCGGTGCGAAAACCATGAAGCAGTCTAAACAAGTACTAAAAAAATACAGCCGCAAACTACCAAGAAGGAAGGAAGGGCGAGATTTTGTTCGCCTTTAACACGCCAAATTGACACTGGTTTTACCTGCACTCGTTGTAGCTCTGTGTTCCAACAGGTCCAAATGCTCAGATAGAAATCGGATGCCATGTAAAGGGAGTTGAATCGCTTTTCCAGTTGTTTGAATGTTGTTTTGAAGCTTACCATTCCGTCCGCAACCTCTCAACCGAGAACAACTGCATTTTGCACTTTGCATTTAACAAACTATGATGGTGACTTCTAATGTTCCTCACTACAGTAATCTTGCTTCTGAGCCGCATGAAAATTACCTCTTCAAGTTCAAATTTGTTCTGTCTTCAGTTCGATGAAACACGCACATGATGGCTCCGTTGTGCGAACAAATTACAAACTTGTTCAGTTCAGTTCAACTCCAGCAGCTAATATGGTGAAATTGTACAGCTTCAATCCGCTTTGAACGATAACAACAATGTTTCAGGAAAAATCAAACATGTACCATATTTCAGAGCCAATAATTAGAAGATTTCTTTCCAAAACTTGTGCTACTTTGTTCACTTTCGAGCAGTTTTCATTGATTCATTCAGCTTTGCAATGAAACGCTGCAACACTGCGCAAGGTTTTGGCGCCTTTTTCGTTCAGTCATGTGAGCGATTCTTGTTCCGTTTAAATTTCTTTTCTCATTTTTCCCTTTCTTTCTTGATTTTTTTTAATAGTGGTTAAGTTTTTAATAAAACAATTACTCTACTCGGGCTTGCTGGATATCAAATGATTATAACCAACTCGGCGCTACGCGCCTCGTTGGTTATCTATCATTCGATATCCAGCGCGCCCTCGTAGAATAATTGTTAAATATATATATTTAAAAAAATGATGCGCAGAAAGGATGCGCAATGCAATTGAAGGGAATCACCTTATATAGTTGGATGATGCTGATTCAACTTTCGTTTTGTTCTCAGGTGTAAAACCTAGTTTAACATTATTCGACAAAGTTGTATTTAAAAATGTTGAGTGATGTTAGATCCATTTGATGGAGGCCTTATAACTCTGTATTTTGTGTAGCCGGTAATTTCAATTGAGGATCAATTTAAGGACGGTGCCTCCTTTTGTTACCGCGCATACGTTCTGCTCATCTCGAGATATTCGGTTTTCTTGGGTTTTCTTAAAGAATTTGCCCTCTAATACAACAATATTTTTGTGCGGTTTATGACTATGTGGAAAAAGCAGATCTTCGCAAGGGTTATCAGAATCTAAAAAGAAAATTGGGGGTAACCACGCATTTTTCAGAGATAATTGAGCTTAAATTTGGAAAGAAATTGGCATACGTTCTTTGTATTTTAACGCTTTTTTAGTATTATGGCTGCTTAATTATCTCTGAAAAATGCATGGCTACCCACATTTTTCTTTTTGGATTCCAATAAACCCTTGCTAAGATCTCCTTTTTCCCCATAGCCATAACAATTGCTAAAATACATCGCTATTAGGAGGCACCGTCCTTAAGGGGATTTCATCGAAAAGGAAGTTGTAATGAGAATTTGTTGAAACTTTGCAGTTATTAATTACACCTAGTACATTGAAAAAATACAATAAAAAGAGGGGGTCACTGTGCCTGATTTCACGCTACAGGGCTGTAGTGTGTAGGTACTTTGCTACCTTTCGACAGCAATATGAAAAAACCTCCTTATACCAGGGGCACCCGTTAGTTTAACAAAGTTATTACTAGCAATGAAATATAAGTGTTATTCTTCTGATAGCAAAAAAGTGTTACAGTAAAACGCCTTAAAGTTGCCGTAAAAATGGAAAGTAATGAAATAATAGGCAAATCAAGCACCTGTACGTTTCCAGTGAAACGCCTAAAATCATATTGTAATAGTGAATTAATCGGAATATTTGAAAATTGAATAATGAAAAACTCTTTAAATTTGGATATATCATGTATAGTCATATTTTCATTGAATAAATGGAATAAAAAATGGGGTCACCGAGTTCGTTTAGGAGAAAACGACAATTTATTTCTCTTAACAGCTCACTTTTCATAGAAAAGCTATGAAGTTCCGAACGTGCACGTGCTCGTGCGCGCGCTCATCACGCAAATAATGATGCGCAGAAAGGATGCGCCATGCAATTGAATGGAATCACCTTAAATCTAGCGATCAGAAAGTCGAAACGAGTTTTCAAACAAGAGAAACAAACTGCAGGCAACTTAATTGTGGATTAGGAGCTATCAGCTTTTGAACAACCAGGCCCAGATAAGGTCTGGATAAACACTACCGCGCCTTTCGAAAACATTCCACGCCTACTATGCTCTGAAGTTCAAGACTCAACCAACAGTTGCTTTTTTCACTGCTGTCAATCATTTTGGCGAAAGCCCCCAAAACACAGCAGTTTAGTTCAGCAGGTTCAAGATGTCACATACATGTGTCCCGTTTAGGCAGTTTCGATCCACTTTGTTTTTCACGATCCATTAGTTGTCGTCCCAATTACAACTGACAGCAGCAAAAACACATTTTTTATCACGTTTTTTGAAGTCCAGGGATGGAGCATTATTGAAAGGTGCAATAGCAGTAAGCTAAAAAAAAGTGATCATTTGTGTCAGCAGCTAACAAATTTACGATGCACTGAAAAGTAATCAAACACTTATAGGATCTCAGAGACAGACAAAACAGTCAATTAGAAGGGAAGCAATCTATGTGTATGATAAGGTCATATCCAGAAGGTTGGCTATAAAATAAACTAAATAAACAATTTTAACATCTCTTTAATCATTTTATTCAGGCACTCATAAAAAAAGTCATCTAAATAGTTCAGTTTTGTACTTTCAACTTTCTTTTATAAACAAGCTATGAACCGGCCTCTTATGTACGTTTGTCTATAGAAGTCATAAATTAGTGTCTGGGAGCGTGTGGGGACACACCTCAGATTTTTTGGTGGGGTATGTCACCAAGTTCTTCAAGCCTTTATAACCTATCAAAAAATGTCATTTTCCATATCTATTTTTAGACTTTCTAGACCTCACCTTATTTTCACTCTGCACATCTGAAGCAGTAAATCATGTTTTATCATATCAAAGGATATGATAAATATATGATAAGGATATGATATTAACATTTTTTACGTCTCTTTCTCTCTTTTCCATTTTGCAGATAACAAGAAATTCTGAAGAATTAGGAGGTGGCAGATAGTCTCTCACCCCCCCCCCCCCTCCTCCCCTTTTCCTAAGGAAAAAAGGTTTAACTTTAGTAGTTCGCGGTTTCCGGTGACCTGTTATGGACAATTGGCACTTCCGGTATGTAAGGAATTAAATCTATGTATGCAACTTGAGAACTTTGTTTGTTTGTAACCAGTGACCTCTGTACAACTATCCTACCCTATCCCAGACTAGCTATTTTCGAGCTAACCATCAGAAATATAACCACACAGTGCTTTTAATGGAAAACCATCTCTCGATCAACAATATTGTCACAATTTCATTTATATTTTATATTTCCGAGTTTTTCAAACCCATTAATTAATTGGATTAAATTTTTACACCACCCATTAGTTTCCCGGTGATTGATACCCTATCCTAGACCAAGACTCCCTGATTTCTATACCCTATCCCAGACCAAACTGCTTGAAAATCATACCCTTCACAGCGGCACATACCTATATAGGTTATATATGGGAGTACCCCCCACCCGGTCCATTTTAATTTACGCCATGATAACAACAAGGCAATTGTTCGAATGCCGACACTATCCTCGTTCCTCTGCTTTGGGTCATCGGGGGACTCAAGAATGGAGTTTATGATCGCTTTGGCAACGTGTCGAGTTGGAAGCATTGTGTAACCACTACTAACAATAGTCTCCATGAGTCATTGACGATCTCGCAGGCTAAGTAGTCTCAGCTTTCCAGAAAATGAACCTACATCGCTCTCTTTAACCAAACGATGTCGTTTAAAAACCACTTTCATAAGAGTTAAATGACCCTGTCACAAGCAAAATGTCTGGTATTTGAGAGATTAGCTTTCAATCTGTTAAAATCAACGTCATTATAACGAGCCTGATTGTTCAGAGGCCGCACAGAGACTAAGTGAACCGATGTACTAGAAATCAGGAATGTGCGTTGCATTTTATGAGCCTAAAAAGAAACAAACAATACCTAATTTCAGACCACAAAGGACAAATCTGTGACCCATTGCCAAGCTTTTAGGGCAACACTACCAACAGAGCTTATATAGGGAAGTAAGCCCTCCCCTACAGCCACCACACAGGAATTAGTGAAACATGTGTACAGAGTATAAGTGGATTCCTATTAACCACAACATAAAAATGTCAACATAATCATTGCTATTAAAATGACTGCCAAGTAATTTCCAGTAATATAGCAAAAACAAATATCATTACAAAACAATTGTTTACATTTTGTCCTTGTCCTCTGTCTGATTAAAATAATTTGACGTTGTCATGAGATATTAAAAAATTGATTATTATCTTGAATAAGAAAAAACTGTTTTTTCACATCAAAATGAACTTTTTTTTTCACTCCTTTGACATAAAGGTAGCAAACTGCTGAACAATGCTGTGTGTCCTAAGCATCATACATGCTATGAAAGTACCTTACAGTTAGCCAAAACTTCTCTTAAAATTCTCAGACAAGAAATTCTGAAATATTCAGACCCAAATGAAAAATTTGTACGTGCTTTAAACTGGTTTTGTTCAACATCATAAACTTGCAATGACATTTCATGCCCACCTTGCTGGCAAAAACTACCAAAGACAAAGATCTTCCCTTTGAAGCTCACAGCACTTGTGCGGTATCGTGGTCCAGCAACACTTGGAATTCCATGCCACAAGTTGTCAGCTCTATCATACATTTCACAAGGGTATCCGCCTGTCTGTGGTGATGCAAGGCCTCCGAATACAAACACTTTATGTTTAATGGACACACCACTAGCATATCGCCTTTTTGGTAGAGTTGAAGGAAGTTTGACCCAAGTATTATTTGCAGGGTCAAACTGTTCAACAATGTCCAAGTAGGCAGCAGTTGTGTCGATCGCTTCCTCCAATAGCATATATGTAACTTCCATCAGAAACTGCACACACTCTTGACCTGGGCTGCTCAGAGGCGAAACTTCCTGCCACAGATTTGTCTCAGGATTGTATTTCTGAACAGTGCCAATTTCCTTTTCGTCCTTATCCCTTCCACCAATGACGTACAAGAATCCCTGGAATGTGACTGCTGCTGTTTGGTAGTTTACTGATTTTGGGAGCCTTTGCTGGAACCAATAAGTTAATTGATGGATCATAGCGCTCAGCAGCGATGTTATCTAAATTTCCACCAAAGACATACATTCTACCATGGCAAGTACTCATGGCATGACGAAAAGAGTTGCGTAAACTAAGCATGTCAGCCAAAGCATACCACTTGTTTTCAGAGGGAGCATAGCACAGTGTTCTTTTCTGTCCACAGGTGACAATAACATCTTCATGGGTTTTCAGGCAGTTTCTGGGTGACAGTGAGAAAAAGCACTCCTCTGTACCATCAAAAGCTAGTTTCATGGCATCCAAAACTAAATCGCTGCATTCTGAGTTTTCTTTTACCAGGGGATGTGGCAGAATGACTTTAAACAGATAGTCACGTGACACATACACACACCGAAGATGACGAAACAGGTTAAGGAAATATTGTTTTCTATTTTCATTTCATTCACTGTATCCCACAATTACTTTGAAGATTATTTCTTCGGCCTTCACAATTATTTCGTCGCTTGCAATCCACTCCTCGATCTGCTCGATGCTCAAATTCAGAAAATCTTCAGATTTCCCCACGGCCTCAAAGTTAGCGAGAATAAAATTCTTCGCTCCTTTCTTTACTTCTTCGCACTGGTATTTTATGGCGGAATAATAGGCCATTATACAGTTGGAAGGAGACACAGTCTGTAGAATGACCTTGCCAGACAACATTTTCAGACTTGGGATAAGAAAATAATCTGCCACCGCCATCAAATCATACGCATTCTGTTCATTGATATCAACATGTCCTGTGTACAGATATTCCAACACTTCTTCCGCCACAGCTTTGCTCGTTTCCGGCAATCGGATCATCCTTCTTTCTTTTCTTTCATGTCACTGTTTAGAGCGTTGTAAAAGAAAGGACTTGCTGCACACAACACGATTCTGTGAGCTTTCAAGGAAGCTTGATCGTCACCAGATCCAACTTCTAGAATCACATCACAGAAATGTTCGTTTTTTCGCTGAATATCGAGGCGTTTCATCATTTCTACACAAAACTTTTGCATATCAGCCTCCGTAATCGGTTCCGGCGACAAATCAATGGACATGATGTACACTTTCAAAGCAAAAGATGAAAGCAGACTCGCTCAATAAAGAAGCAAGCACAACACTACTGAATACGGTACTGATAATTCCCGCGAAAATTTCGACACTATAATTTATGCAGCGCACACCGCTGCGATATATTGCCGCGCGCCGTTCTAAAAGAACAACAACAACAATTTATTTAAGGTGGCTTACTGCAGTTTTCAGAAGAGAAAGATAACCTTTCTAAAACTTTAGTTTAAAGCCAACAGGAGTTTTCTTTTGGGTTATTTGTTGCTAAAACTGTTACATGTGTAAATTTTAAAATGCTGTAAATCATTATGCTGGAAAAGAAATATGAGAAGTTTAGAAAATATCAAATATAACAGACCGAGCGCTAGGAGGGGACTGGAAACTAGACTTTTTGGGGCCTTTTTTTCTCAAAATCTAGCCGTACGACCATACCTCAATTTTTCAAGATTTGGAAAGTGGCCATAAATAAACAACTATGCAAAAGAAAATGAAAATCTGTAAGGCAGAATTTTTGCTAATGAAGAAAATGTCGAATTTCCGCTTTTTTGAGAATTTGTAAAATTCTCTCTTACAGATTTTGCTAATATTTTGTCTACAGGTGAAACTTACCACTATGAATTGAGTTTGAATTTTTTACTGTGGGTTCTGATACGGTCAGTTTTCGAGTAGATTGATAACCCTTTATTTCCTTCCGAAGGATCGTGTCTAAAAGTACACACGAGTGACCACGAGTGACCACGAATGACCACGAGTGACCACGAGTGACCACAAGTAGACCACGAGTGACCACGAGTGACCACAAGTGACTACGAGAGACGACAAGTGAGATTGCATCAAAATATTTTCCTTGTGTTACGATGACGTCATCATTACATCATTTTATCAAATAATCACTATTTCACGGCAAACTAGCCGTTTCTTGAGACCTCAATACCTGTATTTGACATTTTCGCCATTTCTGACTGAATGGGGGAGGGGCTACGGGAAGGACAGGGAGGGGGCATGGGAAGGGGGGCACAGACTTCCCGCCACCCACACCCTTTAATCTCGGTTCCCGCCACTTTTCTTACCTTTTTCTTCCCGCCCTTTTTTCCGCCTCCTGTGCACCTCCCTTCCTCTTTTCTACCCGGAGTCCCAAATTCTCTTAAAAGAAGTTCACTTTCATAAATTTGTTAGTTTCCAGTTAACTAAAGGCGGGATAATCTCATCGTCGGCCTAGTTGTTTACATCTGTCATTTGTCAATGTACTTGCAGCTACATTATTGCCTGTGAAAAGTTATTTATAATATTCAAAGAAATCTAAGATAAATAATTACTTTGATTTCCACTTTCTAGACTGTTGTAGTTAACAAAGTGGTTTGATTGTATTGTTTTGCTGATATGAGAAATTTATAGCGTAAACCACTATAATCGTTTAACAATTGAATATTTCCTTAAATCAAGTACTTTCACAGAAAACCTTTTTGTTAATTTTTATATTTGTCATTTTCACTTTCTTTCTCTTTTTTTCACCCTTGGTCACTGGTAGCCTTCGGGGAGGGGGGGGTTAGTAGGGATGGAGATGGACAGAATTTGGGACTCTGGGTAGAAAAGAGGGAGGGAGGTTTACGGGAGGCGGAAAAAAGGGCAGGAAGAAAAGTGGCCAGAACCGAGATTAAAGGGTGCAGGTGGCGGGAAGTTTGTGCCCCCACCATGCCCCCTCCCTGTCCGTCCCCTAGCCCCTCCCCCATTCAGTCAGAAATGGCGAAAATGTTGAATCCAGGTATAAAGGTCTCAAGAAATGGCCAGTTTCTATTAAGGTGCCAAGAAATTGATGCCATATGGAACCTTTGAATCACCTAAATTTGCTTACATACGAAGTTACTGAATGTGTGTTGAGGGGGGGGGGGCATGAAGGGGAAGTTCCAGTTCTCGTCTTGCGGGGAACTTCGAACAGCGTTTATCATGGGGTTGTGAATTTGCACAACCATATGATGAACACTAAATGGTTGTACAAGTATGTTATCAATGTGTGGTTGTTAAAAAGTTCTCAAATTTTACAAATAATGAACTTTGACAATAACAATAATAATAATAATAATAATAATCATATTCATAATAACAGTATTGTGTGCATTAAAGACCCTACTTATAAACTCAGAAAAAAGAAACTATACATAGAGACTTAAAGCCACCAAAGCCACCAGCAAGTGAAAGCCACCAAACTTGGTGACTTTCCTAAAATTTATCTGGGAGCAATAAGGTATAGCAAGTCCTTGTCCATGAAGTTTGGTGTTACCATGGCAACCCTTTTTGACAGGAACTTTTTTTCACAATTTTGTATTTTCCTCTTTATAATGAAAAATTACTGTTAACACCCGTGTATAAGCCACAGCCCCAACTCAGGATGCTCAAAATTGGAAAAAAAATGTTATACCAGGAAGGCAATGATTACGCTTTTTGTTTGTCATATTTTTATTAAATGCCATCTTTAGGTATTTTATGGATGTTAATTAGGTTGTCAACAACCCGAGTTACATATCATCATGAAGATAAGCCACACCCCAAATTTAGAGCAAAAAGATGTGGCTCATCCATGGGCATTTATGGTATAACTTTTTTGAAGCAACTTTTACAATGTTTGATCATTCTCGTGTTACTTTATTGATTTGATCACTTCTTGTTTGATTTTTTGCTAAGTTTTGTTGTCATACCTTCAATGTTCTCAGAGTTAAGGAAGGGGTGTTGGATTCCACCCCCCCTCCCCCCCCTCCATGGTCCCAGAAGACCACAAACCACAACAAGCCCGATCTCAATAAACTTTATGTCTATAGAAATTTAAAAGAACTAGATTAACTGAAGACCATTTAGAAACAAAAGGTGGGAGCATATACAGTCTATGTTGTCTGGATGTTCTCTCCGATGTCCACCACCGGCTGCACTTGGAAATGAAAAATGAACTACTAAACTGCTGGAAATGAAAAGGAAGTACTGGCTGCAGCTCCAAAAATAAAACAGGAACTTGATGATGAACTCTTCTTGCATGTATCTAAAACTTCTCTGGGCACTCTCAAACAAGAAATTTTGTATTTTCCAGGACTCTCTGGAATATCTTTACAGGAATCCCACTCATTTTTATCAGTGTCATATATCTTCAGTGAATATTTCTCAAAATTATCCTTTCCAAACTGGCCACACACAAATATTTTTCCCTTAAAATGCACTGCACTTGAAAATTCCCTTCTTGGAGAAACTGGATTTCCAATGCTACACCATTTATCGACAGCTGGGTCATACATTTCACATGACTCTGAAACTGGTACTTCACTCTCAAGGCCTCCAAAAATATACACTTTCTGATTAACAACTGCACCACTGGCAGATCCCCTTTGATGGCGAATTGAAGCAATCCTTCTCCATATTTTTTCTGTTGGATCAAATCTTTCCACAATGTCCACCCTTCCATTGTTTGAAAAGCCTCCTATTGCATAGACAGAATTTTTGTCAGCCACAGCACATACACCACCTCTTGCACCGCTTAAGGGTGCTACCTCATGCCACAAGTTTGTGTCAGGATTGTATTTAATCACAATGTTCAACTGCTTACTGTTCTTCTCCCCTCCACCTATGACATACAATGCGCCCTGAAATGTAACAACTGCGGAATACCTGAGAACTTTCTTGAAGGATTTCAGAGGAGTCCAAGTGTTTGTTGATGGATCATAGCGTTCTGCTGGGTGGCCTGTTTTATTTCCTCCAATGCTATAAATTCTTCCATGACATGAACTTATTGATTGACAATAAGGCCGAACAGAAAGCATTCCAGCCAATTCATACCACTGACTCTCTGCCGGTATGTAACAAAATGTCCTCCTTTCTCCACAAGCAATAATGGCATCTTCATGTGTCTTCAGGCAATTTCTTGGTGGTTGAGCAAAATAGGAGTCTTCTGTTCCATTAAACACCAGTTTCATGGCATCTAAGACTAAATTTGAACACTCCAAGTTGTCTTTAACCAAGCGATTTGATAGAATAACATTGAAAAGGAAGTCACGCTTAACGTAAATAAAACGAACGTGACGAAGCAAGTCTGGAAGGCTTCGCTTCCTACTCTCACTTCTCTCGACCCACTTGATGACAACTTCGAAAACTTCTTCCTCTTCTTCCACAATGATCTCATCGCTTGAAATCCACTCCTCGACTTCATTGATACTCAACTTCAGGAAATCTTCAGTTTTAGCTACGGCAACAAAGTTCGACTGAATAAACTCCCTCGCCTCTTCCTGTAGTTCTTCACACCGGTACTTTATGGCAGAAAAGTAGGCCACTATGCAGTTGGAAAGAGAGAGTGTCTGTTGAATGACCCTGCCCGACAAAATTTTTAAACTTGGAATAATAAAATAATCTGCTACTGCCATCAGATCATAAGCATTTTGTTCATTGATATCAACATGTCCTGTGTACAGATATTCCAACACTTCTTCCACAACAGTTTTGCTGGTTTCTTTCAATCGGATCACCCCTTTTTTCTTTTCTTTCATGTCACTGTTAAGAGCGTTGTAAAAGAATGGACTTGCTGCACACAACACGATTCTGTGAGCTTTCAAGCGGGCTTGATCGTCACCGGATCCAACTTCTAGAATCACATCACAGAAACGTTCGTTTCTTCGCTGAATATCAACGCGTTTCATCATTTCTACACAAAAATCTTCCACTTCAGTGTCCATTATGGGTTCCGACGACAGATCTACAGCCATACTGATCAACCACTGAATCAAACAAGACTGAAGAGAGTTTTCGAAGTATAAACGATGGAGGGAAAGAAATATATTGCTCATGCCCAGACCTCACCGGCTAAGAGACCCTTGGAAAGAAGAAGAAAACCGGAAGTCTTTGATTTTGATAGCGGGGGGGGGGGGGGGGGGATTATTCGCGAGCGCGAAGCGCGAGAGGAAGGGAGAGAGTAATCTGTTGAAGATAACGGCTATCCTAACCAATGTATCTGGTAAGTAGTTATTGGTACAGGCCTTATGGGGAGTACTTGGTTTAAGATGAACTCCACTTTGGCATTTTTGTGGCGGGAGAGTCTGAATTTTACACATAAACAGGAGCCCAGTAATGGGGTTCCTGACATGAAGCCCCACTGAGAGGGAAAAAATTGGGGCCAGTAAGAATTTAGCAGATGTTTTCTAGTGTAAGATTAGATAATCATTGTCTCACATGCTTGGACACTTTTTTTTAGACTTTTAATATGTGGCTGTGAGTTAGGAAGAGGGAGTGTATGTGTGTGAGTGGGGGAGGGGTGGGGTGTTCTTAGTTTTGGCCTACAGGTACTTTTCTGGTTTGCTAAAATATGATTAGGGCTTTAGTCTGACAGTATACTGTATACAGAAGATTATCATCACCACCTCTGCCATTGTGAACCAAAGATATATGCTTCTATGTATGCTTCTTCTGGTATGTGCCATTCAATTGGACAAGTGAGACCACAGTCCATGGCAAGTGCAGCCATCTATAAAACGTGTGGGTCTTTTAGACATTTTGGACTTACATGGGTTATGGGTGGCCTGCATTCAAGTATCTTCCTTTTCCCCTGGAGAGGGTAATTTGCATGATACTGATGCGCCATTTTCACAATGCCATCATTTGATTGCAACTACCAGAATTCACTTATAAAATTAATTTTTCCATTTTATTTTTTTGAACTCCCAGTGAGCTTAAAATAGTGACCTAATCAGGTGAAGGCAGCTTCATATCCAGGCAGCCTTTACTTACTCATCAAGTGATTAGTGGGAGTTCAATGTGATACAAATCTAGCTCTGAGTTCACGGTTTTCATCATTATTTGATTACATGCTGAGGACAACATTACTGGGAATAAGCTAGGGTCACACACGACCTGAACTGAAAATTTCCAAAAATGGCCCAGGGATGAATGGCAGGAGAAAAGGTATCAAACTAAAATGGGCAGTTAGGCTTTTGTTGGGAATTCTGAATGCAGCTCCAAAGGTGTTGTAGTTTGCGGGCACATAGGTTAACAGAAACAAATGTCCAGTGATTGTAATAAAAAATTATTACCACTTGCTGATGACCAGGTAAATGGTAATACACACAGTGCAACCTCAGTCTAACGTCCACCCTTCATGGAGACTTGGCCCGTAAACAAGCACACCCCAAGAGAGCTTCCAATCCAACTTAAAATTCAAAAGGGCTTATTCAGGCTAATTGAGAATATTAGATACTATCCCAATTTTGAGCAGCCGATCAAAGCACGTGAAAAACATTATCCACTGGTTTACTACTAATAAATATATACCCAGGCAATAAATCATTTCTCGAAAGTCCTAATAGCTTTTTAGGCCCGGAAAGTAAGTTTATGTGTGCGATGTTTGCACATAAGACTCAATTTGTTGGTTTTGAAAGCTGAGCAATAAAACTCTTAGTTGATTAAAGACAAGTCAGGCTAATCTGTGGACTAAAAACTGTGCTAATGTTCTATAGATTTTGACTTTAAAATGTAGCTCTGGGCCTGAAAAATTCCCGGGACTTTCAAGAAACAGGTCCCACAAGTCAAAATCAGAACAATAAAATGAGCTATGACTGCAAATTCTACTTGACAGTCCCCGATGTGTTTGGAATCTCCAATATCCATACAAATTTGTCTTAAATCCTTGTCTGGGTGACCTCAGTTCAGATGGTCTTACTGTAAATGCACAGTTTCATTCATGATTGAAAAAGTTAGAAATTACACTGATCAAAACCTTTCAATTGGTGCATATCATGGAGATGTGGAAAAAGGTTTTGGCTCTGATGCTATTTGGGTAAGTAACTTGGCGGTGGACTCACAGTTTGCAAGCAGTTGAGCAAATGTCTTGAACAATAATTATGCAGGGAAACTGAGTACGGTATTTTTCAAGTTAGTGAGAGGTTCATTAGAATTCTACTGTGCACAACAAAGGTACAAAAGCCAATTAAAACAAGTCATTTTGTAGGTTATTTATTTTACATATGGTACAATTAAACAAGTAACATACTTTGAAGAAATCATTGATTGTTAATACTTGCTGATCACATTTTTCTAACTACATGTTGTGTATACCTAAAAGATTAAATAATTATTTATGATGATCATATAGTTAATAAAAATATTGTTAGTTTTAAAACAATTTCACAAGGCAAATTCCTAAAAAGTGAATCTGTTTGCTTAAGAGTGATTTTACATAATCCATGAAATAGAAGATAAACAATCAAGTACTACTAGACAAGAATTCCTAAGTATTCTTTTGGTTACTTGTGACTGTTTGGTGAAGAGTGTTTTGTTTCATGGGTTAAGTAAAACCACTCTGAATAAAGATAATTATCAATGCTGTGTCTAAGATAAAATTACAACATACTAAGCAGTTTTTTAAAGCCAGTCAACAGTCTATAGATACATTTTTACAACTTGTACATGTTTACAAAGCACTAAAAAGTAACCTGTAAATTAACAGTTTTTAATCTCTGACATCACACTGCCAAGACGTCTTAATTTGTACATAGTTTTCAGCATCATGACAACAGAAAAAAGGGTCCTTCGATCCACAGGTGTCTAAAAAGGAGTATCCTTAAAAAATAATTTTAATATAAACCAAAGCAGTTGTAGAATTCATTAAGTGTTCATAAAATGTGTGCAATTTTCATGTAAAAATGTCTTTGACATCAAAAATATACCATAACACACTGAGGATAATAAGAGACATTTTCTGATAAAGTCTTTGTTCAGCAAGGCAGCATCATATTTACATAGTCCATTCTTTTGATCATTATTAGAGGAATTTATGCCAGAGGAAGCATCTCTGGTGCTGATAGATTAGCCACTCCATGGAAGCTGAAATGTAAAGAAAATGTTCAGGAAAATAATTAGTCTCAGGGTTCAAAATAGCAGCCGGCACTTTGACCACCCTTGCCGGCGATTTTTCACCCAAGAAATATGAAAAAAATGACATCCCATCTCTTGATCGGCAAAATCAACGTCCCAAGAACGTCATAGTAAATGTTTCATATCAGAAAGTAATGCAACCATGAAACACTTACACACATACCAAAAGTGAATTGGATGACGTTTTAAAAGCTTTCTAAATAAAAAGCAACAACAAATTACAGAACGTTAACAATTATTGTCTCGATTCTTGTAAATTAAGTCTTCGTTCTAGCGACTATCTCTATTTGCCGGCACTCTTTTTGCTGGCGTGGTTTCATACATGATCGAAAACGCGACTTTTGAGAAAATAGGCCAGACACAGGGTAGCAGTGCTGCAGCAATTCAGTTCTCTTTTAGGAACCGGGCAAATTTTCGTTTACGATTTCTTTGTTACCAGTGGGTCTTCGATCCTGTTCCACTATTAGCACCTTGTCGCTTTTTTCGTATGCTTACGCCTTCTCGTCCAATTAAATTTGCTGGACACCTAAGGAAATATACCGTCGCGCTGAAATCAGTGTCACTGTTGTGGCATTTCTCATTTTCAAAGGCCTGATCTAATTTGTCAAACACCAGCAAGCGACCCTGCCAGTCCGCCGTTGATGAGATTTCCATGCTCATGCAATCAAGAGAAAAGTCGAGCAGTCAGAAATGTCGATAGTTAAACTTCAGGACCACACAGAAAAATTCACATACCCAAGAGACTTGCGCTATGTTATAAAACCAAACATCACTCCTGACGAGAAGTTTTAAAGACAGAAATACACTCCATAAAGAGAGAGGCTGAGCAAAAATTCATAGGCGCACAAACCAAGTTTCATTATCGCCGCGTTGAACGCAACAATGATAAGTTGCGAAGAGCGAAATCTGATAAATGTAGGTCAAAGAGAGACACTGATCGGGCTTAGCATAATGCCACATGCTCAGTCAAACAGTAAGATGTTCTACACTTTTCTACAACTAGAGTGGAAAAGATACATCGATGACTTATTCTCGCTGTGGAATGTTGACAAAACGGAAATAGAAGAGTTTGTGCTAGCAAACAGTCACCACCCGACCCAATTAAATTTACGGCTGAAATCTCGACAAAGAAATAAACTTCCTGAATACCACTCTTTTCAAAGGTGAAAGATGTAACAAGCAAGCAATGCTTGATATCCGCACACATTTTAAGCCCACAGAAACTTTCCAGTACACTCAGTTCTCTTCCTGCCACCCACCGGGGGTTAGAAAAGGGCTTATCAAATTAATAAAGGTGAAGCCCTACGTCTTCTTAAAACAAATTCTTCAGCGAAATCTTTCGTTGAGAATATTACCCGATTCAAAACACGCCTCCGTGCGAGAGACTACCCCAACAGTCTGGTAGAAAGAATAAAGAATAACGTCCGAAGTCAAATGAAAGGAAGTCGGCACTTCAACAATGAGAGACAGTGGGGAAAAAAATTCTGCCTTTCGTAACAACGTACGACCCAGCTCTGCCTAATTTTAAGAACATCCTTATGAGCAAATGGCAGTTCATTAAAAATCAACCATTGCTAAGAGAAATATACAAACACATTAGCATGAGCATATGAGTCGCGCTGGCCTGTCAACACTTTATACCATACTTGGGATAGGTGCTTGTTCATTCTTGTTGACAGCGGGCTAAAAATCAGCCTTGAGAAAAAAAAGCCGTCAAATTCAGGCTGAAAGCTCTGATTTTATTTTGAACCCTGAGTCTTATTCTAGGAAAAAATGATTAAAGTGTTCTTGAAACTGTGAAGTTGTGTTAGTGTGGGAGTGAAATTTTTCAGTTTGAGGCATAAACTGTCAGTGTTTATCAAATGAAATAAAATAAGCTGTCATAAGCAGACTCTTGCAGTGTTAATTATCTTTAAGCACTAATATCAACATGCACATTCTCCTCACTGTTCCATTTTTCTCTTATGGTACTAATTGGAAGAGTTTCTTAAACATCAAGACATTTGTCTTTGGTGATTATTTCCTTCATTCTCGTGATTTCTTCGTTTAATCAAGAAGTGATATCATTAGGAGAAATTAGATCTTTGTCACTATTGGGGCTTAACACTTTCTTAGATTGATCCAATTCAGGCTCAACTTTCCCACCCTCAACACTAGCTTGGTAATGTCAAGTGTTTTCTTTTACTTTTGGTGTCTCATTGCAATATAGTATAGGTAGGGCTTTGATCTGTAATTAACCAGCAAACAACCAGCATAGTTTTGCAAAAGGCACTCCTGCAAAGCTCAAAAGGCTCTGCTACCCTGTGTAGTTAACCAAAAATGAAGGCCTTTAAACAGGAGGAGGGGGACAAGAGGGACCAAACTTCACACTTCCATTATCTGGTTCTCACTCTTTTTTCATTGGCTCCCACCCTTTTGTCCTTTTTCAATTGCAAAATATTATGCAATGTGCTTTTTTTTGTGGATCACGCTTCCTGCCCTCTCTTTTCTGCCTTCAATTGGGCTCTCGGCCCCTGCCTCCCTCCCCCCTCTCCCGCCACTTAAAATAGGCCCAATGTTTGCCTAATTAGCTTTTTAACTATAGCCTGCAATCCATTCACACTTTGGGCCGTTGACAAAACCTGGATCGGACCAGATCAGATCGGATCGGACTGACAAAACCAGGATCGGATCGGGCCGGACTCACAAAACCTGGATCGGGTCAAATTCTATTAAACAAACCCATATCTACTCCAGTCCGATCCGATCCAGGTTTTGTGAGTCCAGTCCGATCCGATCCTGGTTTTGTCAGTCCGGTCCGATCCGATCTGGTCCGGTCCGATCCTGGTTTTGTCAACGGCCCACACTTTGTCTGATAGGTCTCAAATTTTGCAAGGCCTTAATTTAACCCTTTTACTCCCAAGAGTGCCCAAAATGAGAATTCAAGACAAGTGCCAAATTTCATTTATTTTTTTAAAAATAAATAGCACCAAGCAAAAGTACTGCTAAAGAGGTTTCATTTTCATGGTCACACCATATTATTTCATCCACATACTCAAAAGTTAGAACCACTTTAAATGCCTTTATAACTGACTCTAGGTGTGAAAGGGTTAAATCAAGTCACGATTCATTCCACATTTCGCTTCAGCTTTTCTCACCTGGTGCTCTTGTATTTTTCCCTAATAGCTTGCTGTTGATGTTTTGGTGCTTGGCTGAACATGTGATGAAGGTCATGGAGGCATGCTTGAAGGTCAAGGAGTTGAAATCCAGTGTAGTGACACAATGTTGGATTCTGAAGACAGAAATATCTAAATTAGTGAAAACTACAGATTTTCTTTCCAAAGAGAAAAAATATCTTGAGTGTCATTGTCAGGTTATCAGAGAAGCCACTGACAAATACAGCAGATATGTAAGCCATTCAAGCAAAACTTACATTTGATTTGATTTAGGTACCGTTTATAGAGTCTTGGGTACCCTAGACACCCCCCCTCCCCTCCCGGGTTACCTTGGGCGAGCTAAAACAACTCAAGAAAAATGGTCTCACTAGTGAGGTCATGAAAATCAACGTACAATTTCAGCCAACCTCTTATCACAACATAAATACTCGGTAAAGTTGTCTCAGGGAAGAGGGGGGGGGGGGGAGAGGGTTGTCTTGGGTGCCGGAGACAACTTTTATCCATATAAATGGGGCCTTTGTCACTGTAAAAACCAAGTAGAATCAATGAGACCAATGGGTTAATAGTAAGTAATTTACCCATGATTGAAGTCCAAGTTTATGGAGAGCCAAGACAACAGAACTTGCAGCAATTGTTGATGGCAAATACTTCAGAAAAGGATCACCATCAAGCAGTGTAAGCTCACAGAGATACTGAAATATAAGAAAGAATTTCAATTTTAAAGCATACAGGAAGTTGTTAAGTATTAAATTTCACCTTCACTGAAGAAGCTTGTCTGATCCACCCTGGGAGATACTGGTCACCTTGATACTCCAGGTTTGAGTTCGCTAAGACCAATGATGAACAATCTTAAGACCCATTTTTAAGGGGGTAAGTCTCAATCTGAAGTAAAATATGCACAAATACCAGCATGGTGATAGTGTTAAAATTTTATAAAACAATACACAGAGTTGACAATAGTGACTGTTCATCTTTTCACTGGTATCTTTTTTTCAATTGAGACTAACCCTGCAAATCTGCATATCTTTGTTTTTATCCAGTGGTCTCTGTGTACTCAAAACTAAACTATCACAAGTTTATGGGGAGATTTCAGTTGTTGTAAGTTATTAATGAACCAAGTAGTTCTCCTTGATGTGCTGGTACATCAATTCCTAACTTAGACTGTGGAAGCTTAAAAACTAAGATTCATTGCTCGTTAAAGCTCTGAATGCCATATGTTATTGGGGTATTGGATCTAGACATTAGGGAACTTAAGCACAGACGTTCGTAAGCCACGTACAGTAACCGGAAGTCAAATGTTAATTGTTAGTTGATTTGGTTTTGCTTCCTGTCAAAGGCACGAAATATCTTGTTTTGGTGTCCGTTGGCTTGCCATTATGGACTTGATGGCATCAAAATGCTGCAAAGGGAAATGTTCAACTTCCGGTTGCCATCCGTGGCTCACAGACGTCAATGCTTAAAGTTCCAAGGTGATTAAAACAATCATTGCTAGTTGTGATGTGGATTAATTCAATAATGGTTGATTACAGGACACTGGCTTACCTTTGCTAATGCCTCAACTTTGCGACAGTCTGAATCTGAACATTCAGTGGCTTTAACAAATCGTTCTAGAAAATTTATGATTGTTGGTCCAGAAAGATCAAAATTTATTGTCTGGAGAACGAGTCTTTCCATTTTTAGAACCTGCAAAAAATGATTGTTTTTTCACTTAAATGGTTTGGATTTATTGTTGTGAAGTTCCTTAAACTCCTAGCATGTAATTATTAAAATTGCTGAGGATATTTGGAATTGAACAGAAATCAGTTACATCCAGTGGCATATCAAACTTGTTCTTAACACCAGATGCCAAGGCTGTTTTAATATTTGGTGTGTGCCAATTACACACTGAATGTCAATAACCTTTGAAGGTGTCAGAGCCTACCAAAACAATTAAACCTTGCAAAAACACATGTCCAGGCGACATCTGACTTACTCATCAAATTGGACAGTTATAACACTTGCTGCTGACTCCTTGTACATGCAGGTACTACTGGTTTATAGGGCAACAACTGTGAACACTGATCATTGATCATTTACTTGCAACCTATTTTCCTCTTGCCACAATAGATGCATTTAGAATTACTTTGCTTTTGCAGTCAAAAAAGGAGCAGTTTTTCTTCAACGGAGACATCTGACTTACTCATTATTGGACAGTTATAACACTTGCTACTGACACCTTGTACAGGTGCTACAGGTTAATATAGGATGACAACTGTGAAGACTGATCATTAATCATTTACTTGAAGCCTAGTTTCCTCATGCCACAATAGATGCATTCAGGGCAACTTTGCTTTTACAGTCAAAAAAGGAGCAGTGTTTCTTCAAAGGCTAAAAAGTGAAGCTGATTATTCATCTCAATCCAACAAGCAAATTTTCATGGGGTTAATCCATGAACTCAGGAGCCAGGCCAGGTGGAAAATTGGCAGGTTTCCACAGCTGACTTCCAACAGTCATCAAATTTCAAAAAGTTCTCTTTGAGTTTCCACTATTAGCTTTTCCAATCAAATCAAATCAAATTGCACAATGTACATTTTTGTTAGGAGATGGATTGGTTATGGCAGTCGGGAGACCAGTCAAATTCCAAGGTTCCTGGCGCAAGAATAAAATCCAATCAAAATTTCAGTATCCACGGGTTTCAATAAAATTTGAAGTAGGCAGCTGGGTGGAGTAGAGTAGCCGACTGTATCAAAAAGGGAAAGAAATCTTTCTTTAATTACTTCAATTTAGAGAAAATAGTAGCCGACTTCTTTGAGCGAATTTGCAAACACTTTTCGTCAGTTGTTGGTGCTTATTGAAAGCACTGAGGATCAGATAAAGTTTCCCTTTATCAACACATCTTCCATTTCCATATAGGCATCAGTTGCCACAGCACAACAGCACCGTTGCTATTTTGTACTAGCCAATGTAACCATTTTCTACACTCCTTTGTTGACTTTGTAACATGAACTCTGTTCTACACTGCACATATATGAACTTATATATGCGGATATGCACAAACACAATTCACACAATTAACTGTACTAATTCTAGCTTTAAAAAAGCCAATGCACAGATCATTTTTCATTTGAAAAGTGGATTATTGAAACAAAATTTAATGATATAAATTTGATATTGCAATAATCATCTTTATTGTTTATTCATTGAGGGAATGCTACTCCTGCTTTGTCAATTTTTTTTTCAACCAACATGAATAAAGCATAAAAATAAACAAGTAAGAGCAGTCTGACACATGACAAGAACATACCTGCTTAGCAGTGTAGGTGTCATCTGTAATATAAACAAATTCTGACACTTCTGGTGGGTAGATCTCCTCAAACTTGGATGCTATCAACATACAAGTTGTTCCCACGAGCTGAAGCTTTTCCCGCAGCACCGACATGACTGACAGGAAATGATCAATATAGTTAACTGTTAAATAAAGAGTCTGTGGCAAGAGTTTTTATTCATCAGCAACTTCCACTAGCCAGTCCACAAGGATTGCACGCATGCCATAGTTGATGTCAGTTTGCCTCTTCATGTAGTTAGGCTTGGGCCTGTTTTTAAGCTGTAAAACAAAAAGTTGAAGTATTAAGGAGTACTGTAACAAGCACAAATGAACTATCATGTTAATTTTGTAGACTGCAAACAGTCCCTTTCAGTAAGTTGAGCATACAGGTAAACCATCGTGAGCACCATCAATTTACTGGAAACGATTTACACTACAAAATCCATCCAACATCAAATTCAGTGTTGGCTGCAAATATCAGCCCCGTCACAGCCATGCAAAAATTAGTAAAAGATGCATAAGCTATCCCAACCAATCCAATTTATGGTACACAGACCACTTTCACCAGAGATGGTTGATGGTATAGAACGAAAAATGTTTTTCATTTCACCTAGCCACTTATAAAAAGTCATCTAAATGATTAGTTTTCTACTTTCAACTTTCTTTTACAAACAAGCTGTAAATCCTCATATGTACGTTTGCCTGGGAGGGTGTGGGGGCATACTTCAGATTTGTTGGTGCCGTAGGCCACCCAATTCTTCAAACCTTCATAACCTATTTCTAACCAAAATATGTCAATTTCAGATCTACTTTTAGACTTTGTAGACCTGGTCTTATTTTCACTGCACATCTGAAGCAGTAAATCATGTTCTATCATATCAAAGGATATTTTGATATTTTTGTTTCCTTGTCTTTCTCTCTTTTTTGCTTGCAGATAAAAAGAAACAAACGATACCTAATTTCAGACCATAATGGACAAATCTGTGACCTATTTCCAAGTTTTTGGGGCAACACATACCTACATAGCTAATATTAATAGTGAAGTACACCCTCCCCTACAACCACCACCCAGAAATTAGCGAGAGTATAAGTGGATCCTTATTATCCACAAGTTAAAAATGTCAACATAATCAATGATTGCTAATGACTGCCAGGTAATGTCCAGTAATATAGCAAAAACTAAATCCTTACAAAAGCAATTGCTTACATTCTGTGTCCACGTCCACTGTCTGATTAATGATTAAATCATGTTTTGGTGTTGTCATCAGAAATTAGACATTGGTTATTATCCTGAGTAAGAACAAACTGTTTTGTCACATAAATGAGCTTTTTTTCACTCCTTTGACATATACTGTAAAGGCAGCAAACTACTGAACAATCTTGTGTCCTAAGTATCATACATGTTATGAAAGCACCTTACAGTTAGCCAAAGCATCTCTTAAAATTCTCAGATGAGAAATCTGAAATATTCAGACCCAAATGAGAAATTTGTACATGGTTTCCACTGGTTTTGTTCAACATCATAGACTTGCAATGACATTTCACGCCCACCTTGCTGGCAAAACCTACCAAAGACAAAGATCTGCCTTTTAAGGCTCACAGAGCTTGTGGAGTACAGTGGTGCAACAAGACTTGGAATTCCATGCCACAAGTTGTCCGCTCTATTGTACTTTTCACAAGGGTCTCCACCTGTCTGTGTTAATGCAAGGCCTCCGAATACAAACACTTTATGTTTAATGGACATACCACTAGCATATCGCCTTTTGGGAAGTTTGACCCAAGTGATATTGGCAGGGTCAAACTGTTCAACAATGTCCAGGTAGGCAGCAGTTGTGTCGCTTCCTCCAATAGCATATATGTAACTTCCATCAGAAACTGCATACACTCTTGACCTGGGGCTGCTCAGAGGTGCAACTTCCTGCCACAGATTTGTCTCAGGATTGTACTTCTGTACAGTGCCAATCTCCTTTTCATCCTTATCCCTTCCACCAATGACGTACAAAAATCCATGGAATGTGACTGCTGCTGTTTGGTAGCTTACTACTTTTGGATCCTTTGCTGGAACCCATAAGTTAATTGATGGATCATAGCGCTCAGCAGCAATGCTATCTAAATTTCCACCAAAGACATACATTCTTCCGTGGCAAGAACTCATGGCATGACGAAAAGAGTTGCGTCAACTAAGCATGTCAGCCAAAGCGTACCACTTGTTTTCAGAGGGAGCATAGCACAGTGTTCTTTTTTTTCCACAGGCAACAATGACATCTTCATGAGTTTTCAGGCAGTTTCTTGGTGACCGTGAGAAAAAGCACTCCTCTGTACCGTCAAAAGCTAGTTTCATGGCATCTAAAACTAAACCGCTGTATTCTGAGTTTTCTTTTACAAGGGGATGTGGCAGAATGACTTTAAACAGATAGTCACGTGACACATACACACAACGAAGGTGACGAAACATGTTAAGGAAATGTTGTTTTCTATTTTCATTTCTTTCAGTCCATCCCACAATTACTTCGAAGATTATTTCTTCGCCCTTCACAATTATTTCGTCACTTGAAATCCACTCCTCGATCTGCTCGATGCTCAAATTCAGAAAATCTTCAGATTTCCCCACGGCCTCAAAGTTAGCGAGAATAAAATTCTTTGCTCCTTTCCCTACACCTTTTCGCACTGGTATTTTATGGCGGAATGATAGGCTATTATACAGTTGGAAGGAGACACAGTCTGTAGAATGGGATAACAAAATAATCTGCCACCGCCATCAAATCATACGCATTCTGTTCATTGATATCAACATGTCCTGTGTACAGATATTCCAACACTTCTTCCATCACAGCTTTGCTCGTTTCCGGCAATCGGATCACTCCTTCTTTCTTTCTTTCATGTCACTGTTAAGAGCGTTGTAAAAGAACGGACTTGCTGCACACAACACGATTCTGTGAGCTTTCAAGCTTGCTTGATCGTCACCAGATCCAACTTCTAGAATCACATCACAGAAATGTTCGTTTCTTCGCTGAATATCGAGGCGTTTCATCATTTCTACACAAAATTTTTGCGCATCAGTCTCCGTAATCGGTTCCGGCGACAAATCAATGGACATGATGTACACTTTCAAAGCAAAAGATGAAAGCAGACTCAATAGAGAAGCACAACACCACTGACAGTTCCCGCGAAAATTTCGACACTATAATTTATGCAGCGCATGTATTCTAAAGGCGAAGGGTGCACCGCTGCGAATTTTTGGTTCCCAGAGCCTACGATCTGTTTTGTCAGCGGTGAGATCGTAGGGCTCTGGTATCAGCCATTTCCAGGAGGGAGTGATGAACTCGCCGCTCGGCTGGTTCGAGGTGTCTGGCCATCGTGACGTCACGACGTGAAAAGCGCGCGAGTTTGCCGAGTCTTCAAAAATGGCGCTGGCAACTATGTTAGAGTTCGGGCTACAAACGTATTTTTTGTGCTATTAAGCTTTCAGCTAAGCTTGTTTTCTTGGGTAATGGCAGTTTAGTCATCCTTTTTTTCAATAGAGGTAAGTGGCTCTTTGTCTTAACGTTAAAATCACACTTAAATAATGTTTTAAGAGTCATGTTTACTCTCTGCGATCGAAGAATAATGCGGGAAAATTGTTATTGTCCGCGTCCCAAAAAGTGTGTTTATTTCAGTTATATACTACAGGGAAACTTGAAACTTGGCTACGGACTAGCCTATAGTTTAACAAAAGTACCTAACTTGAAACAAGTGGTATAGTATTTGCCAAAAAAATGATCAGTCCGTTTGTTTAGCTGAGTATAATAGAAGGCGAACCTAGAAGGGTATGTTCAGCACTTAAAAGTTAACTTTTCTTACAGTATTTGCTTCCATCTTCTGTATAAGGAAAGAATAGTGATATTTAATTGCTAGGGAAAGAGTAATCGAACTTAGTAAATTTTTGCCACCTCATTTAACCCGTGTAAACTACACTTTTGCAGAACAACATAAAAATCTGAATCAGCTCGCAAATTATGCGGGCGCCTGAGGAAACAAGCCTTCGCTGATCTGGTTCTGTACTTTTTTATGAAAACTAATAGATATATTTGAGTACCATTTGGATCAGTGATTCAGTGATTTATTCTCAATACCTCCAGTTTCCTCTAGATTCAGTTGCTGTCCAGGTTGCATAGTGTTTTAGAAAGAGTTTGACCGTCTACTTGATCCACAACTAGCTACAACTGACGATGACCGTTTCGCAAATAAATTGAATTGATCCTGTCATTTGATTTTCAAAGATTAATTACTTTTAAAACAGTCAAACTGAGGACCATTCTAGTAAAGAGAGAGCCTTGTTAACCCTTAACATCAGTAACCTGAGAAAGTTGGCGTTTTAGATAAACTGTGGTTTTTTATAATTATTCGATAAGAGATCAGCAGAAATTTGGCCGGAAAGCCGGCGTGTCAGCTGTTTTGCCTCGCCTCCAGCAAATGTTGTCATCTTTGTCGTTTTTTACAAGATAGTTTAGCAAACTAAGGAATTACTGTGGCCCATTATTAACTTCGAACCAAGCACATGAATTCACAGTAAACGTTTCTTTGTATTGGAGTATTCTTCTCCACATTTTAATGATGTTTAAAGCCACTGATCATTTTAATGAAATTGTTACGCAATTTTATTTTCCTAAAATTGGAAAGAGTTTATACATATGAAAGTTATGTTTTTGTCTCCAAGCGACACATCTTAGGGTTTGTGAGATACAGCTTCTGAAAGGTGATCTTGATCACGATTTCAATCGATCGACCAAAGCGTCCATGAAATCTTTTGAGTCTTATCGCCAATTGGTTACTTTGTTTTGAGGACCAATTTGCATTAAGAATACTTTTTATGTTATAGCATGCAGCATACCTTTCGTTCTTTTATTGTTTTGATCTGTTCTTTTTGAGAAACTGGACTGTAAACATTTGCGAGGAAGCCATTTGTTAACTTTCCTTTGAATTTCCGGGGCAGATTTATATGTGACGTCACGATGGCCAGACACCTCGGTTTTTCATTCGCCAATACCGGCGCTTGTGCCCAGGCCCAAGTTCATCACTCCCTCCTGGCCATTTCGCCCATTTCGCCATTATCTAGTCTCCTTTACAGCCGCTCAGGCCGGAGTCACGCAACGCTCCTGGGGACGGGGAGCGTTGCGTGACTCCGGCCCGAGCGGCTGCGAAGGAGACTAGCCATTATCTCGCCATTACCGGATGTCGTGAATTTCACGACATCCGGTAGCGCATGTCCAATTCGTTGAGGTGCTATTGCGCCTGCTCCGTTCTCGTCCGTGGAGCTCTGGGCATGACAATTCTGACAACAACTGAGAAATTTGAATTCCTATCGATCGAGTCGTGGTTTTATGGATCGACTAAAAGCTGTTCGGGACCCTCTTAGGGTGCATTCTTTTGGGACTATTCTGGTTATTCTTATTCCGGTTTAGGAATAACAGAATACACGGAATTTCAATTTCGAAAAGAACGCCAATTCTGGAAACGGAATACCCATGCCGGAGGTGACATGAGAACCACTATGTCTGCACACGCACGGGCGGCCGCGTCGGATTTCCCGCCAAAAATTTCCCAAAAGAACGCGTATTCTGTCTATTCCGAGTAAACCGTATTCCTTTCATTCTGTTCATTCTGCTATCGGGAGCAGAATGAACGGAATGATATTCCGTTCATTCCGAAAACGGAATAGCTCCCAAAAGAACACAAATACCGTCTATTCCGAGTATTCCTATTCCGGAATAGTCCCAAAAGAACGCACCCTGAATCTCCGGTAATTAGCGGAAAACCTGCTTTAAAAGGAACAAACTTAAGAAGCTGCCTTTCGTTCCGTAGTTGTTCAGAAGAACGATTGTCCCTGCATTTTGGTCACGGGTTTTGGATTTGTATCTTGCCTGATTAAAGGTATAATATTATTGCATTTGCGTTATATTGAATTGTACAGCTATTTTATTACATTCGTCTGGTTTCTGTTGTATGAGAATGCCAACTGTGTATGGCGGGCCATCGCTGTCAAAAGTAGATATCATGATATCATGAATGATATCATGATATCTGCCTAATATCATGATATCGTGATATCATGATATCATGATATCATGACGTCAGGATATCACTACGATAAGATCTCGTTTAATTCGTGAACCATTTAGCAAATGTATTGTCATAGTTAACCATTTCGCAAATGCCTTGTTATTAGTGTTATTTTTAATGTCTGACTTTTGAAATTACCACGCTGAGTTGACGTTAACTACGGCCATCAGTAATCGGAAAAAAGCGTGTGTTATTTTTTAATACTTCTGCGAACCGTGACTTTGTCCGCGTGCTTCAAGATGCCCTTGAGGCCTGTACATGCGTTAATCCTTTTCTGGGATGGACACTTGTGCTCTGGAAAGAACAATACTGTATGGGCTAGCTTTGCTAAGTGTGTGGTTGTACTTAAGCAACCAGATTCCCGGTTTCCAGTGAGCACGTGCTTTAGATGGGTTTTTGCCTGATTCTTGGTAGCTGTTTTATCACAACAGCAAGGGGGGAAACCGGAAAGTCTAAAGTTAAGGATAGCACGTTTTTGAAAAGCTATTTCTGTAGACTGGAGAATTGGCCAGTCACGCAATAGGTGGTGTGACTTAAGCTTAACGTTCGTTACCCCTAGTTGTCCCACGCGGTGTAACGGCTGTGTAGCTAGTCTGTTGACATTTATATCGGCGGCAAATAATCTATACCAAACCATAACTTTCCTTCTTTTATTTGCAGTAGAATTCCCGAAATAACGCGACCCCTCCCCTAGAAAGAAACGCCTACCCTCAAGTAACGTTAATTTATAGAGACCTTGGGATCAAACCCTCCCAAAAGTAATGGCCACCCGAAAATATGGGACCTAATGATCTGAGGGAAACCTAAGCTTTGAAAGGAAGGTATGTCCTCTCAAGACCAGCCCCGATATTGTCAGTTGACTGCGTTAATATGATACTTGGAACTTACTTTACCTTGGGAGGGGTAGGTTAAGGGAGTGGAGGGGGAAGGGTTTGTATGCGAGTTACGCTTTGGTTTTTTTTCTCCGATGGCGTGTGTCGTTCTGATCTTCAACCCTATTCAACATTTCAGATCAAAGCGACAAAAACTGATGTCCTATTTATAGCAATTGCACTCACTCCCACAAAATACAACAACTCGTCATGGTATATTTCAACATTATTCTTACTAATTTTCGCGCGTACCGTATTTTCTCGCACGCATCCGGCGTTTATTTTAAAAAACGACATTTTGGCTCCGGCGTTTATTTCAGGTGTAATTTTGTGGCTTTTTTTGACTACTGAGCTGAGCTCCTCCACGGAACTGACGAGGGGGAGCTCCAGAACTACACGAACAAAAAATCAACGCTGCAAACACTGTTAAAGTAACACGATTTAGGAAAGCCATACTGTTGGTTATGGGTAGATTTTTTTCATGAACAGGCTGTTGAGTAATTTTAAAAAGGCTGCGACACACAATTTAAAAGTCAGACATTAAAAATAACACTAATAACAAGGCATTTGCGAAATGGTTAACTATGACAATACATTTGCTAAATGATTCACGAATTAAACGAGATCTTATCGTTGTGATATCCTGACGTCATGATATCATGATATCATGATATCACGATATCATGATATTAGGCAGATATCATGATATCATTCATGATATCATGATATCTACTTTTGACAGCGATGGCCCGCCATAGCCCGCCATATCATGATATCTGCCTAATATCATGATATCGTGATATCCATGATATCATGATATCATGACGTTAGGATATCACTACGATAAGATCTCGTTCAATTCGTAAACCATTTAGCAAATGTGTTGTCATAGTTAAAATGTGTTGTCATAGTGACGGCGTCATGCGAGAGGCCTTTTCCTTGTTTTGGGAAGCGGCATACGGTCGCACGTTCCAAACACAAGGAGGGGACCTATCGCTCCCTATCATATCTCCGACATTCAACAGCCAACTGTGGGAGATAGTAGGAATAATTCTGGCCTACACAGTCGCTGTGCTTGGCCAATTTCCTATCAGGTGTATCTCTGAAGTTGTTTGCCGGGCTCTTTTGGGACTTCCACCAGACGAGGACGAGGAAATTTTAATAAACGACTTTTTGTCCACGCTAGGAGAAAGGGAACGCGAACTACTCTCGCCACTGTATTTTTACGAGGGGGAGCACCTCAGTAGCTTCGTTGCAAGTAGGAGGGCGGATATTCTTGAAATTCTTCGGGAATTCAGCGTTTCTACCTTACCACCTACCAGAGAGATCCGCTCATTAATTGTCAACACTGCCTGCCACAGCCTCCTCGAAGTTCCTAGGGCTGCTGTTACAGCTATGGAGTCCGGGTTTCATAGTGTTACCGGCAATTCTTTTCACAAGTTTCCGGACGGATGGTCTCAAGCTGGTATCAGCAGCAGCGCCGTCCAGTGTTCGAGGAAATCTGTGCCCGTCTCTATATGGAGTCAGATGAGGAGGATGCTGCGGGAAGGGTGTTTGATCTCCTAGTGGGTTTCTTGAGGGAGCACAGAGAAGATGAAGACCTGCTCAGACGTTTTCTGCGTTATTCAACTGGCACCTCAAACGCCCGAGGAGACAGGATCCGAGTGGAAATCAGAAGGGACAACCGCTTTATCACGCATGAAACGTGCTTCTCGTCCATCCGCCTGCCCTTAATTGAGGACACCAGAGAAGCTGAGGAAGCGTTTTTAGTGCAGCTCCTGCATGAACTGTCCGAAAGCAGCAGCGAGTGGTCTTTTAACAGTGGTTGATGTTCTTCTTCTGCACTCTTTCGCTTGCCGGTAAACGTCGACAAGGGAGCGAGAGATGAATTTCACGCGGAGCGCCTGGGACGAGCTCGAAGTGCGATTGGAAAACCCAATTATCCCTTTTACTCACGCTCCGCGCTCGCTCCACGCGAAAATCTCTTGGCCTTTCGGCCCCTTTAGCACAGGCTAATGGGCTGTTTACATGAAGGGGGACGATCCTAGCACTAGGAAGATCATAGAAGGCGAAATAAATTTTCGTTTAGTTTACATGCAGAACTTTCGGTCGGGAATTTTTTTTTCGGTCGGGATGGTTGCTGGAAATCAAATAGGACTGTTGGCCTTTAGCAGCTGAACGCCCGGCAGCCACCTTGTTTGTTTTCCTGTTGCCGGTACTAGGATTTTCCGAGCTAAGGTAGTCTACATGATGCTAGGATCTTCCTCGCGCTAGGATCTTCCTCCCTCCATGTAAACAACTCCTAACTTGCACAGGCTTGGACAGGCTAGGACAGTGGGATAACTTTGTTGTTCTATTTTGTTGTTCTTGTTATACGAACTTGATGACAGTCGTTGTCATGGTTACTGTTGCACTAATTAATGTTAAATGAATTCACGATAATGAAAGTAATTTTAAAAATTATTACAGTCATGGCCTCTCAGGACTGGCTTAGTGTGTGGTGTATCATTTCAGTCAATCATGGCCTTCGCCAAACAAAATATTTTTTTGACACCTCGGAACAAATTTAAACTGAAAGTAAGAGGGGTGATCTATATCTTCAAAACAAAACACCTTTTGATTTCTCCGTTTGAGAATTCTCAAGTCTTTTATCTCGAACGTGTCTTTGTTTTGAAGATATGGCACCTCTCCCCATTGGGAGAGGTGCCATAATAATAGAGAGATTAAAGCATGACCTTCACGGCAAACATCAGATTTCCGTTTACGTTTCCGCAAATTAAACAACACGTATACGAGAATAGCACAAAAAATTCTCGTCAGTGTTTACGGCTAACACGAAACTACCCAACTTTTCTTTGAAATCATGGTCACGTGGTCACTTCTGCCGTTTGCCGTAAACGCGATGTGTGACGTCAGATTTCCGTTACTAATAGTAATAAACGGGAGAGCCAGTTGTTGAAATAAGTGACATTGATGTCACCATTGCAACCTGCCCCAGGGGTCAGATAGTGCAAATGATAAAACTAGCAGAAGCGTTCGGAAGCAGAAGACCAACGCTGTATCGGCCCAGTTCCCTCTCCGTACTTGTTGTTTTCATTTTCGTTTTATTTCTGTCGTGATTCCCACGAACTCACACACAGGCTGGGGCAGAAGAATAGCAGTTTATCATCATCATCATCATCATCATCATCATCATCACCATCATCATCATCATCATCATCATCATTATTATCATTATTGTTACTCTCGTTATATATCTATAAGGAGCCGACCACAAAAGCCTTTGTCACGGTTACTGTTCCACTAACTTATGCATGCTTAATAAAATGATCATAACGATAATAACTTTTAAATAATTAGTTTTAAATCAGGAAATAGTGTTTTGTTATATGAATACCATTAAATATTTTTTGTCCATCAACGTTTGTGGGTGGGTAATGGAAGACCTTGGACAAACACTCAATGTTGTCCCTCTCGTGCTTCTTGAAGCCAACGTAGGCAAATGAGATAAATGTCCATGCCAAAGAGCTCTGAAGGAGCAAGAGGATCTATTGATTCTCGGAGATGTTGTAAAATGTTCGGAGGAATATTTACGTCAATTCGTGGGACCGTCACATTATCCAAGTCTGTTTCGCTATGGGGGCAAGGTCCTTCCCAATCAATGCCATACTGTTCTAACGGACCTTCCACAGTGTCCCTATCAAACACTCCCCCCGGGGCGGTGTGGTGAGAATTCTGCATGCCCAGCATGCTCTCTACCCATAGTTGCCGTGGGGTGCTGTTGTGTTCGGTTCCGAGAGGGTGTCTGTTGTAAGCCTCCATCCAGCGATACAACAAATTGTTAATCCTTGGTATGAAAACGAAGTGTAACGCAAACAGGTGGAGTTCATTAGTGTTGTCAAGAACACCAAGTTCTTCCATGAAATAAAAAAGAAAATAAAACGTCGAGATGCAAAACCAAAACACGTCTCTCCAAAGTCTTTCAATTCTTTGATTGTGCACCGATCTACCAGCTATTAGACTTCCTCTATTAGTTCCGCGAACCATACACATCAAAACAGAGACGAGATAATTTTCCTCACCCCTGTCCGATCTGACACGAGATGGAAAACCGTACTGCCTAGTGCTCTGATAAAAACACTGCACAACTGTGCTAGCGCGGTTGTTGTCGAAGCACTGCAGGTATGAGATTAAGCGGGAATAACCATCGATCCCTCCGGCTATGACTAAGCGCGAACGGATCAATGAATGGTGTGTATCGATGTGCCATAGTGCATTTGCACCATACACGTTATATCGCCGTCTAACGTGAACTTCGGACCAGCGTATTGCCGCCCCTGCAGGATCCACCCCTCTCATAGCCATGCGCACTCTATGTCTCTGAATCCTTACATTGTGATCAGCTTCCAACATTGCGCGCATTTGACGACAGCCTATTCTTGGAAAATGTGATCGGATGTTGATTATTAACTGGTCCAACTGGGCGTCAGAAATACAGGAATAGCTTTCATCTAACCAAATACCGTTGTCACGCAACCTTCGCCTGACGGTTGATACACTCACACCAAGGCATTCTGCAATTCGGGGTGTATTAAAATTCTCTCCGACGAGAAACGACAGTTGGTCAAAAGTTATTTCGTACCGTGGCCGACCAACCCTGGAGTTATGAACGGGAGCGTTATATGCTGAGTTTGATAGATTCTCTCCTCCCTGGTTTGATGCACGTGAACGCAATACAAAAATGTAGTTTTGTATGGCATCTATGATCTCGTTGTACTGTTGTTCGTCAATGAGGTGGAACAGATTGACGCAGTTGGAGAGAAGATTTTCCAGCCTGGTGATACAGTACTCTACGACGTCTTCTTGGTTTTCCGCTGTGCCGAGCAGTCTGGTTACTTCGTTAACCAAACAAAGCGCTCTCTCAAAAAAACTACCCAAACTACTGGGCTGAGCTCTTCCGTGGAACTGGCGAGGGGGAGCTCCAGAACTACACGAACAAAAAATTAACGCTGCAAACACTGTTAAAGTAACACGATTTAGGAAAGTCATACGGTTGGTTGTGGGTATATTTTTTCATGAACAGGCTAATGAGTAATTTTAAAATAGGCTGCGACGTGCAATTTAAAAGTCAGACATTAAAAATAACACTGATAACAAGGCATTTGCGAAATGGTTAACTACGACAATACATTTGCTAAATGGTTTACGAATTAAACGAGATCTTATCTTAGTGATATCCCATTTGCTAAATGGTTTACGAATTAAACGAGATCTTATCTTATAGATATCCTAACGTCATGATGTCATGATATCATGATATCACGATATCATGATATTAGGCAGATATCATGATATCATTCATGATATCATGATATCTACTTTTGACAGCGATGACCCGCCATACATCATGATATCATTCGTGATATCATGATATCTACTTTTGACAGCGATGGCCCGCCATAAACGCTATACTGAATTACGTTTTACCCCATCGAAAATTTCCAGAAGCATTTGGCGCCCAAGTTTTTAAACATCGACATCAAGAGGTCATTGCAAAAGTCGGAGACAAGCTTTAGTTTTGTAGAAAATGCTGTAGCGAGGAAAGAATCGCTGGCATTTAGCGACAATCTCAACACTTTGAATTTAAAATTTGGTGGCTTAATCTGCCCTAAGCCGCATTCTTTGCGTGGAAATTGATCAAGTCAATATATTAATTAATGCCCTGATTAATTCATCGGAAATGAAACGTTATGCGTGGAAGCCAAAAAATTTTTACGTTATTGCGCATACAGTTTGAATCGGCCAATCAAAAAAAATTAATTTCAGGCCGTTACCAGAGCTACAAGAGACGTAATTTTAAAAAAGCCGCGTAGCTCTGGGGACGAGAATGCCGCTGCGATACATTGCCGTGCGCCAGTTTCAGTTTCAAAAACAAGGAGTGTTGGACGGCGGAGGGGGGGGGGGGGGGGGGGGTCATCTAAAAAAACTACAACAACGACAACAAAATTAACTACAACTTAACTTCAAAAGCGGTCATGTTAAAACACAGACTACAGACTGCCGTCGACTGTGCAAACCACGCAGACTGGGAATTTTTTTTAATGCTTATTATTTTTCAGTTTCTTTTACCTTGGTTTGCTGAAGGTGTGTTTAGATAAACTTTTTACTTTTTCCTATGCCTACAGATGCCTGGAAGCCAGGCATGGTACTGGAAAAAATATATGTATAATGTCTTGGCAGTCAGAAATTCTAGAAGAATTTCTGGGGTCTGCTAGCTCGGAGAATTCAAAACAGTGTGACCAAGACGTGCAATTTCTTGCAACGGTTCCCTGGGCGGTTTCCTCAAATTTACATGTAGATGCACATTTCCACTGTTTGTATTCTTACAAACATTTTCCACTCCTACGTATAAAGATTGCATTCAAATTTCTGAGAAGAGATTTCAGCGAACGCAAATCGATTTTTGCTAGCGAATGTAAAAGAGAATAGATTTTTCTCGATATAAATGCCAATGAGCCACATGGCGAAATAGCGAATGGATTTATTGGCCAATGCGAGTTTCGTCGCAACATCCAGTACGGGAAATTAAAGATTTCATACCGTTCGGAAAGGCAGTGAATGGTTCATCTTCCCTTCCAAGGCTCCTTTATTCTTCTCTAACGCCAAATAGTAAGCAAAGTGGTGATCTGTAGAGTTTTCGGGAGAAAAAGAAGTGAACTTGTGTCTAAATAGAACTGTAGGGTTTAAATTGCGTGATAAGGAAACCTTTGCAAGGAGCCGTGCACGTCACGCAAACACTTCCAGTCTGCATAAGTTGCGTGGTCTGCAATCTGCACTGTCTGCAGTCTGCGTTAACATGACCGCTTCGAAAGATGCTATTGACGTCAAATAGACTAGTGATTTAAAAAAATAAATGTAAAAAATAAATTAATAAATAAAAATAAATTAAATCCGATTTAGCACCCGGGGCCCTAATCCCTTATTTACCTACTTTTGGTACCTCAAGGGAGGGTGCTTATTTCTTTTCGACAGACGACCGAATGTGCAAAACAAAACTTTAATTTTGATTAAAAAAGGAACAATAACAGAAGCAGTAATAGTAACAAATGTAAGGTGATTATGTTCAGAAAATTTTGAAAATCACTCAAGTCTATTCTATTCGACATCATGAATAGCTTCAGTGTCACTTGCATCAATAACAAAGCTTTCTAGCACTTACGTAACAGCAGGCTTATTAGAATAGGGGTGCTTATTACCAAAAACACATTTCAAGGGGGCTGCTTATTAGAATGGGGGCACTTTTTGGAAGGAGGGCACAATATCAAATCATTATGGTATAAAGAGAGCGTGGAAAGAAAGTGGCAGCCTGTTCCAGGCATTCAGATGGTAGCAAAACATGACTCGCGGTGGTAGGGTCAGTTCAAGGGAATGTTTTTTACCCTCCACTATTTGAATGCCTGGAACAGGCTAAGAAAGTGGTGTGTGGTAGCTTAAACTAGAGAGTTTTCCTGTCAGGCTTTCACTTGCCTGACATGCAGGTGAAGTACCGTCATTTTCTGTTGTTTTTTTTTGGGGGGGGGGGTGGGGGGGGGTGGGGCAATCTCCTTCCCAGAATCCTTAATCTTCTTGATCAATGAGTGGCTGCCGGGGATTCTCTGGGGTACTGGAAAATGTTTGAATTTTTAATTGGCTGTTCACTGCAACAAAACTAAGAACCGTTAACCCAGCGGTAACAATTCCATCAAAACAGAGTCTCTGCCGCTACCAACCATTGAACAAGAAGCCTGTGGACTCTGGACACCAGATTGTTGGGGGAGAAGGGGGTGGGTGCATTTTAGGTTATGAAAAAAGTAAGATTATTTACTGTAATAAATCTTAAGGCAATTCTGGTAAATTTTGCTTGGGTATGATTACTATAGGTAAAAGATGCTGTAAAAGCAATTTGCTGAACTAAAATGGCAGATGTCTATTGTACAACAGTAAAACAATACCAGGTTACATGACACATGACATTTTGGGGTCTTTCTCACACCAAAATCGCTAAAATTATTATTACTTAGACCTCCGTAAAATACACAACAGAGTCAAAATCTCTCCATGTAAGAAGAGTTACAAAATCACATTGATTTGTAATACTGAAAGAACTTACAGTAAACCAATTAGTGTGTTTGCTATACGTGAAATCGTTAATTAAAACCAGTCTAAGACAGATTAGTCCTTTCAAAACACGATATACATAATCCATTACGTGCAATCTTTGCTATTCAAGAAAAACTAACATTTCAAAGAAAGCTACATGTAGATGTCTTAAATATGTCCCTCCGTAAAAAGAACAGAGACATGTTTAGTCATGAACTCTAGCAAGAAACTTCAACTTTCATAAGCACAATGCCATGGAAGATGTATTTATTGTCGCCATCATATTGTTTTCAAGTGAATCACTGTGAAATAAAAAGTTACCAGAAACAAAAATTTTGTTCTTTTTTTCAGCTTTAGATTATGCATTAATCAAATCTTCAGTTCTATAAGATCATCTTCCACACTAAACAACAGCAAAGATGCTGCTGTTAAGTCACAGTTGACAAAACACTGAGTTCAAAGGATAGATTTCCTGATGTGTCCCATTACTAACTGGAACCAAGTGGTTGAATTATTTCAAAAAAAAAAAAAAACGGTGGTGGTTGCAGTGGAAGTTACAGCAAATATTCCAGTTCAGAAGCACCTTCTGATGTTAAAGGCAACCAATATTATTGAACTGTTAGTGTAAAGAGATGATATTTAAAAGAAATACTGGTAGATCAACTGAAGACCATTAAGAAACTGAAACTGGGGGTGCTTTCCATCATGCCAAAATTTCCAGAAATTTTGGCCGAAAACATAAATGGAATGCTTCGGTCCAGGTGGAAATTTTCCACAAAAAGTGGTCCACCTCCACAGGTGGTCCTCTTTGCCCGGTCGATCTGGTCTGACCGAAGCTTGCTGTTCCATTTTCAGAAATTCTCGCTTCCAGTTTCACTTCACTGAGAAGCAATCGAAATTTCAGTCGAAACTAAATTGCACGCTTTGGTTGGCTTGGAAATTTTGTTTCTATCAAACAATGTCATTCCATTTTCCCTTGGTTAGTTCCACTGGTGTCTGATCCGTTGGTCAGGCATAATGGAAAGCACCCTGGATGTCTGGAACTTTTTTCAGATGTCTGTCCTGGATACATCAGCCAAATGCAAAACCATAAGCAGCCATAATTATTCAAAAGCTAAAGGGACTACTGAGTTCATCGTCAAAAGTTACCGGTATACCAGGACTTGATAATGGACTCCTCCCATACATGTATACATCCAAAACTTCTCTAGGCACTCTCAGACAAGCAATCTTATACTTCCCAGGATTCCATGGAATATCTTCACAGGAATCCCACTCATTTTTATCAACATCATACATCTGTAGTGAATATGTTAGAGACTGATCGTCTCCAAATCTGCCACACACAAATATTTTCCCCTTGAAACTCACTGCACTTGAAAAGCCTCTTCTGGGTGAAACTGTATTTTCAATGACATGCCATGTGTCGATAGCTGGGTCATAAACTTCGCAGGACTGTGAAACTGGTACTTTAACAGCTAGGCCTCCAAAAATATAAATTTTCTGGTTGACAGCTGCACCACTGGCATCTCCTCTTTCCTTGTGAGTTGAAGCAATCCTACTCCATACCTTCTCAGTTAGAACAAATCTTTCAACGATGTCCACTCTTCCGCTGTCTGAATAGCCTCCAATTGCATACAGTGAATTTCTCTCAGCCACAGCACATACACCACCTCTTGCAACGCTCAGGGGTGCTACATTATGCCACAGATTTGTGTCAGGGTTATACTTAAGCACAGTGTTCAATTGTTTATTATCTTTATCCCTTCCACCTATGACATACAATGCTCCCTGGAAAGTAACAACGGTAGAATTCTTGAGAACTTTATTAAAGGATTTCAGAGGAGTCCAAGTGTTCATTGATGGATCATAGCATTCTGCCGGGTGACCTTCTATATTTCCTCCTACACAATAAATTTTTCCACGACAAGAACTTATTGCTTGACAAACAAAAGGACGGCTGGTCAGCATTCCAGCCAACTCAAACCACTCATTCTCTGAAGGTATGTAACAAAATGTCCTGCTTTCTCCACAAGCAATAATGGCATCTTCATGTGTCTTCAGGCAATTTCTTGGTGGTTGAGCAAAACAGGAGTCTTCAGTACCATTAAACACCAGTTTCATGGCGTCTAAGACTAACTTTGAACACTCCAAGTTGTCTTTGACCAAGGGATTTGATAGAATAACGTTAAACAGGAAGTCACGCTTAATGTAAGCCAAACGCACGTGACGAAGCAAATCTGGAAGGCTTTGCTTTCTACTCTCACTTCTCTCGATCCACTTCATGACAACTTCGAAAACATTTTCCTCTTCTTCCACTATGATCTCATCGCTTGAAATCCAATCCTCGACTTCTTTGCCACTTAAATTCCGGAAATCGTCAGTCTCAGTAAAAGCAACAAAATTCAACTGAATAAAATCCCTCGCTCCATTTTGTAGTTCTTCACACTGATACTCAATGGCGGAATGATAGGCCATTATACAGTTGGAAAGACACAATGCCCTTTGAATGACCTTGCCAGACAAAATTTTCAGACTTGGAATAATAAAGTAATCTGCTGCCGCCATCAGATCATAAGCGTTCTGTTCATCGATGTCAACACGTCCTGTGTACAGATATTCCAACACTTTTTCCATCACAGCTTTATTCGTTTCTTTCAATCGGATCACTCCTTCTTTCTTTTCTTTCATGTCACTGTTAAGAGCGTTGTAGAAGAACGGACTTGCTGCGCATAAAACGATTCTGTGAGCTTTCAAGTGAGTTTGATCATCCCCGAAGCCAACTTCAAGAATCACATCACAGAAATGTTCGTTCCTTCGCTGAATATCGAGGCGTTTCATCATTTCCTCACAAAAACCTTGCACGTCAGTGTCCGAGATAGGTTCCAACGATAGATCTACAGCCATAATGTTAAACAGTGAATCAAACAAGACTGAAGAGGTCCTTCAAAATCTGAACACAGCTCAACACACGTGTGTGTGGAATACACCGATAATCACAAGTAACACTCCAGGAGGACAGCTGAAGGACGAGGGACCCTGGGAACGACCTTCGCTGATGAACTCAGGCCCGGGGAACGGTTGGGGGTGGGGAGGGTTACTTCCAAAATGGGCTGTACGGAGAGGCTTCGCCCGAAAAGGGTGCTTTTATTAAGTGCACAGTGTACTTGGGTAGGGAAAATCGTCATTATAGAAAGGGTCGCAAAATCCACTGCAAAGTGAAAGAGGTGGAGGCTAAAGATAAGAATATGGAAAGGTGCCAATTTCTTGCAGATATATTAAACAACGAGAAAAAAACATTAAAGTTTGAGCCTTTGAGTAACTGAGCCAGAAGAAATGAAAGTCCGGTGAAAATGTAGCAATCACAGGAAATTCTGTTGTTTTGGCTTATCCTTGAGTATAAGAAAGGGGTTGCAATGCAATGTTCTTGCCTAATATCGTTCATTAACTGCATTCCAAGGGTTTAGAAAAGGGATGCAGTGTTCTCAAGTACGTATGTGAAAGGGTTACCATTTTTCAATGGAAGGTATACGAAAGGGGTACCTTTTCTGTCAAAAATGATATATAAAAGGGTAAGGGGTTGGACCTCAGGGCAGAGCCTCCCCCCCCGAGGGGGGGTTGGTGGTAGGTTTATTGATTTAAATATTTTTTTTCGTCTCGGTATATGAAAGGGGTGGCATTTAAAGGATAAGGGTTTGAGCCTCCCAGTATAAAACTTTATTAAGTATCCCTACCAGGACCAAACAGGAGCAAGGGGACAGAAAAAAGTACAAATGGGCCAGAAAAAAAAAGGCAAAGAAGAGTAATAAAATTTACTAACCAATGCATCTGGCGAGCGTTTATTGGTACAGGTAACATAGCACAGGGGCGGGTACTTGGTTTTAGAGTGAGAGGAAGTAAAAAGAAATAATATACATCTCCTTTTTGTTTAAATTCTTCTCTTTACTATGAATCACTTTGTTTGTCTGGCTGCCACCCCGATGCTAACCCTACCCACACCCACCCCCAAAGCAGTTTTGTACTCTTCTTTAAGTGGTAGCGGTCAGACCAAGGAGGCAATTCAACTTGGCAATCTGACTGGAAAGTGGGGGACTGTGAACTAAATAACGTAAAACAGATTGAAAAGACAAGCAGTAACCAATACCCTGATCTGAAAACAACAGCTAATAACAAATGGTTTCTGCGACACCAAGAAACACCCAATTTTCTATTTGAAGTCGACAGTGCTATATGAGAGTGTTAGCATAGAGGAAGGCGTTATATAATAAGTGGGGGTACTTGAAACTGAATTTTTTTTAAGTAGGCCAATGTCACAATGGTGTCCAGCAGTTGCAATTTTGACTGCAACTACCAGAATTCACTACACTGTTTCTTTATTTAAATTTTGTAAATCCCAGTGAGGTTACAGCAGAAGCCCTACTTTGCATTAGAAAACAACAAATTGAAGGATTCTGATCTACAGTAAATTGACACCATGAAAATGTCCTCTTCTTTGTCACAATGCTGTTGACAGATACAGTGTATATTATGTACTATTGAGTTAATCAACAGAGTTCTCTGCTTTTCAAACAAAAACAAAAAAACTGGGCTATGGAAAACGTCTTAGATAGGGTGAAGGCAGCCTTGTGCTTACCCCTTTACACCCTGGCTTATAAGTGATGGTGGAAGACTTCGATGCAAATCTTCCAACATGCATGTGTTTTCTGGTTGCTGCAAATGTGTTTCTAGAATTTGCTCTTTTGTTTGAAAAGTGCTCTGGAAGAGAAATAAAACTTATCTTTCTATAGAATTTCAACTTATGTTTTACCCCATTTATATACTGGTACCAGAAAAAGAAAAAATGCCACTTCAAGGGGATGCATACACCCCAATTTGACTTACTTAGACAGGAAATATGGCAATTCCACAGTTAAAGCTTTATGACTGTATTACAAAAGGTTAAAACTTCAAAAATCAACTTAAGGCTTGCAGGCATGCACAGCCTTAAAGTTTGTCTAGACTTTTTTTATCACAAGATCATGTTTTGCTAGGATGCCTCCAGTCACAGATGAAGACAAGTTTTGTACCACTTTGCTCCACATTCATTACAATCATTATGGCAATTGACAGCTCCCATTCAAGGAAACAGAAATTATCCTGTTAAGAAATGGCATTTACAAGAGAGTGCTAATTGAAAACATTTCCCAGGGGACCATGCTCCCATGCTGCCCTATAGGCTAGCGCCTTCTACGGGGTGTAGCTTGCAGCCCACGGAATCCGATATGGCTATTAGCAGGAACTCCGCCAAAACTAAATGAAATACTGGGTGAACTTAACATTGAAACCCCTAACTCCCCACATGTATCTAAAACTTCTCTTGGCATTCTCAGACAAGAAATTCTCCATTTTTCAGAGCTCAATGGAATATCTTTACAAGAATGCCACTCGTTTCTATTAACATCATACATCTGTAGTGAATATTTTTCAGAAAAAATCTCTCCAAACTGGCCACAAAGAACTATTTTTCCCTTGAAACTAACTGCACTTGAGAAGCCACTTCTCAGAGAAACTGCACTTTCAATGACATGCCATGCATCGACAACAGGGTCATAAACTTCGCATGAATGTGAAACTTGTACTTCACTCTCAAGGCCTCCAAAAATAAATATCTTCTGGTTGACAGTTGCACCACTGGCATCTCCTCTTTTATTGTGGGTTGAAGCAGTCCTACTCCATACCTTCTCTGTTGGATCAAATCTTTCAGCAATGGCCACTCTTCCACTGTCTGAAAAGCCTCCAATTGCATACAGTGAATTTCTGTCTGCTACTGCACATACACCATTTCTTGCAATGCTTAGGGGTGCCACCTCCCGCCACAGGTTCATATCGGGGTTGTATTCTTGCACAGTGTTCACTTTCCAGTCATCTTTATCCATTCCACCTATGACATACAGTGCTCCCTGAAAAGTAGCAACACTGGTCAGCTTGAGTTCTTGATTGAAGGACTTGAGAGAAGTCCAAGTGTTTATTGACGGATAGTAGCACTCTGCTGGACAGTTACTATAATCACTTCCTCCGATGAAATACAAATTACCATGACATGAACTCATAGCTTGACTAACCAAAGGCCGTCTGAAGCCCATGTCAGCCAACTTATACCACTTGTTCTCTGAAGGTATGAAGCAAATCGTTTCGTTTGAGCTTCCACAAGCAACAATGGCATCCTCATGTGTCTTGAGGCAATTTCGTGGTGGCTGAGCAAAATAGCACACATCAGTTCCATTGAACGCCAATTTCATGGCATCTAAGACTAAATTTGAACACTCCAAGTTGTCTTTTACCAAGGGATTTGATAGAATAACATTGAACAGGAAGTCACGCTTAATGTAAATAAATCGAATGTGACGAAACAAGGCTGGAAGGCATTGCTTTCTACTCTCACTTTTCTCGATCCACTTCATGACAACTTCGAAAACTTCTTCCTCTCCTTTCACAATGATCTCATCACTTGAAATCCACTCCTCGACTTGCTTGCTGCTCAAATTCACGAAATCTTCAGTTTTTGCTACAGTGACAAAACTCGACTGAATAAAATCCCTCGCCTCTTTCTGTAGTTCTTCACACCGATACTTTATGGCGGAAAAATAGGCCACTATGCAGTTGGAAAGAGAGAGTGTCTGTTGAATGACCTTGCCCGACAAAATTTTTAGACTTGGAATAATAAAATAATCTGCCACCGCCATCAGATCATGTGCATTCTGTTCATTGATTTCAACATGTCCTGTGTACAGATATTCCAACACTTCTTCCATCACAGCTTTGCTGGTTTCTTTCAATCGGATCACTCCTTCATCCTTTTCTTTCATGTCACTGTTAAGAGCGTTGTAAAAGAAGGGACTTGCTGCACACAACACGATTCTGTGGGCTTTCAAGCGAGCTTGATCGTCACCGGATCCAACTTCTACAATCACATCACAGAAATGTTCGTTTCTTCGCTGAAGATCAAGGCGTTTCATCATTTCTACACAAAAATCTTCCACTTCAGTCTCCGTGATGGGTTCCGACGACAGATCTACAGCCATAATATAATGTCAAACACTGAATCAAACCAGACTGAATTTAAGACACTTTCGAAGCATAAACGATGGAGGGAAAGGAATTATGTCAAATACATGACATACTAATGCCCAGACCTCACCGGCCAAGAGACCCTTCGAACAACCGGAAGTCTTCGTTTTTGATAGCCTTCATTGGGGAGGGAAGGGGGAAAAATTATTCGCGAACGCGAAGGGTGATCTGCTGAAGATGACGGCTATCCTAACCAATGTATCTGGTAAGTAGTTATTGGTACAGGCCATATGGGGAGTACTTGGTTTTAAAGTGAACTCCACTTTGGCATTTTTGTGGCGGGAGAGTAAAATTTTACACATAAACACGCCCAGTAATGGGCTCCTGACATAAAGCCCCGCTGAGAGGGAAAAAATTGGGGCCAGTAAGAATTTAGCAGATGTTTTCAAGTGTAAGATTAGATAATCATTGACTGCATGGACACTTTATGGACTTTTAATGTGGCTGTGGCTGGGAAGAGGGAGAGTATGTGTGTGAGTGGGGGGGGGGGGGGGAGGGCAATGGGGGTGTTGTTAATTTTGGCCCACATGTAGAGTGGTTTCACTTAACCCGTGAAACATCTAACAATTAGTGTCTAATAGTCGAAAGTAAACAAAAGAAAACAATGGAATTAGTGTGTAATAGTTTAGTAAAGCCACTCTGCTTTTCTGGTTTGCTAAAATATAATTAGGGCTTTATTCACACTTCCCTTTGACTTTTAAATCAGAACTCCCCTCTGACAGTATAATTAATTATACAGAAGATTATCATCACCACATCTGCCATTGTGAATCAAAGATATATGCTTCTTCTGGTCTGTGCCATTAGATTGGACAAGTGAGACCGCAATTTCATGGAAAGTGCAGCCCATCTGAGCGGAGTGTGTGGGGTTTTTTTTAGACATTTTGGACTGATGTGGGGTATGGGTAGCCTGCATTCAACTCTCTTCCTTTTCCCTAGAGGGGGTATGGCATGATACAATGGGCCCTTTTGTCAATGCTGTCGTTTGGCTGCCAAAGGGGATATGGCATGATGCAATGGGCCATTTTCACAATGCCATCATTTGATTGCAACTACCAGAATTCACTTCATTTTTCATGATTTTTTCTAAATCCAAGTGGGTTTACAAGTGACCTAATCTGTATAAGAAAACAACAACTGAAGGATTTTGGTCGTAACTGACAGTAAATTGACACCATGAAAATGCCCTATAATTTCTTTGTCTCAGGTATGGTGAAGGCAGCCTCATATCCTGGCCTTCACTCACTTATCAGGTGATAGTGGGATGCTTGGAGCTCAGTGCAATACTAATCTCCATACCAAGTTCATGGGTAATGTCATATTTGATTTCATGCAGACGACAACTGGGAATAAAGCACTAACTATTTTTCTGAGTAACGAGGAAAAACTCACACACAAAATCCAGGCCAATGCCAGGAGTTGAATAGCAGATATATACTGTACTTCCTGAGTTTGAGGAGCCAATCAGAGCCCAGCATGGCAAACTAGAACAATGAAGTGAGTACATGACTGCAAATTCTACTTGACCAGTTTGTATTTGGAAGTCCCTGATGTGTTCAGAATCTCAATATTCATAAAAATGTCTCAAATCTGTCTGTGTGGCCTCAGTTCATGAATTCAAACTGCCGGTAAATGCACAACTTCATTCTTGGTTGTTGCACTCTCTGATAAAAACCTTTCAGTTGGTACATATCATGAAAATGTAGGGTATGTTTTTAACTGTTTGGCTTGAAAAGTATTTGTCTTGGAGCCTATCTGGGTAAGTAACTTGGTGGTGGAGTCACAATTTGCAAGTAAGTGAGCAAATGTAAATGTCCTGAGACAGGACCTAGGCTGTTACAGAGCAGTTTATTAGGCAGAAAAACTGTAGTAAATTTTTTCAAGTTAGTGAGAGGCTCATTAGAATTTTACTGTGCACAACAAAGGTACAAAAGCCAATTAAAACAAGTCATTTTGTAGGTTATTTATTTTACATATTGTACAATTAAACAAGTAACATACTTTAAAGAAATCATTGATTGTTAATACTTACTGGTCACATTTTTCTAACTACATGTTGTGTATACCTAAAAGATTAAAAATTAATATTTATGATGATCATATAGTTAATAAAAATATTGTTAGTTTTAAAATAATTTCACAAGGCTAAGTCCTACAAAATGAATCTGGCAGATGAAGAGTGATTTTACATAATCCATGAAATAGAAGATAGACAATCAAGCACTACTAGACAAGAATTCCTCAGTATTCTTTTGGTTACTTGTGACTGTTTGGCAAAGAGTAGTTTTTTGTTTTTTTCATGGTTAAGTAAAACCCCTCTGAATAAAGATAATTATCAATGCTGTGTCTACGATAAAATCACAACATACTAAGCAGTTTTTTAAAGCCAGTCAACAGTCAGTATAGATACATTTTTACAACTTGTACATGTTTACAAAGCAAAATGAAATTAACAGTTTTTTGTACAGGGTTTTCAGCATCATGACAACAGAAAAAGGGTCCTTCAACAGGCGTCTAAAAAGGAGAATCCTTAAAATAATTTTAATATAAACTGAAGCAGTTGTAGAATTCATTAAGTGTTCATAAAATGTGTGCAATCTTCATGTAAAAATCTCTTTGACATAAAAATATTCCATAACACACTGAGGATAATAAGAGATATTTTCTGATAAAGTCTTTCTTGAGTAAGGCAGCATAATATTTACATAGTCCATTCTTTTGATCATTATTAGAAGAATTTATGCCAGAGGAAGCATCTCTGGTGCTGACAGATTAGCCACTCCATGGAAGCTGAAATTTAAAGAAAATATTTAGGAAAATAATTAGTCTTATTCTATGAAAAAAATCATAAGTGTTCTTGAAACTGTGATGTTGTGTTATGGTTATGCGCGGGTGAGCATTTCTGTATGGAACCCGCACAATACAAATATTAAATTTATTAAAATTTATTATTATTCTTAGTGTGGGAGTGAAATTTTTCAATTTAAGGCATAAACTGTCAGTGTTTATGTAATGAAATAAAATTAGCCATCATTAGCAGACTCTTCCAGTGTTAAGCACTAATATCAACACGCACATTCTCCTCACTGTTCTATTTTTCTCTTGTGGTACTAATTGGAAGAGTTTCTTAAACATCAAGACATTTGTCTCTGGTGATTATTTCCTTCATTCTCGTGATTTCTTTGTTTAATTAAGTAGTGACATCGTTAGGAGAAATTACATGTTTGTCCCTATTGGGGCTTAACACCTTGTTAGATTGAATCCAATTCAAGCTGAACTTTCCCACCCTCAACAGTGACTTGCTAATGTCAAGTGTTTTGTTTTACTTTTGGTGTCTCATTACAGTACAGTATAGATGCAGTGTTTTGATTGGCCAGCAAACAACTGGCATCATAGTTATGCAGAAGGCACTCCTGTGAAACTCAAAAGGCTCTGCTTCATTCCAAAGCTACCCTGTGTAGCTTACCACAATGAAGGCCTTTAAATAGGAGGAGGGGGAACAAGCGAGACCAAACTTCACACTTCTAATACCTGGTTCTCACTCCTTTTTCATTGCGTCCCACCCTTTTCGCCCTTTTTCAATTGCAAAATATTATGCAATGTGTAAAATTGGCCCAATGTTTGCCTAACTAGCTTTTTAACTTTAGTCTGCAATCTATTCACACTGTCTGATAGGTCTCAAATTTAGCAAGGCCTTTATTTAACCCTTTTACTCCCAAGAGTCCCCAAAATGAGAATTCAAGATAAGTCCCAAATTTTATTTATTTTTGTAAAACTAAATATCACCATGTGAAAGTACTGCTAAAGAGGCTTCATTTGAATGGGCACACCATATTTCATCCACAAACTCAAAAGTTAGGACCACTTTAAATGTCTCCATAGCTGACTCTAGGAGCAAAAGGGTTAACTCAAGTCACCACCATTCCACATTTTGCAACAGTTTTTCTTACCTGGTGCTCTTGTATTTTTCCCTAATAGCTTGCTGTTGACGTTTTGGTGCTTGGCTGAACGTGTGATGAAGGTCATGGAGGCATGCTTGAAGGTCAAGGAGTTGAAATCCAGTGTAGTGGCACAGTGTTGGATTCTGAAGACAGAACATTGTTTTGTTAATATCTAAATTAGTGAACACTACACTTCAGATTTTCTTTCCGAAGAGAAAAAATATCTTGAGTGTCATTGTCAGGTTATTTTTAGAGAGAAGCGACTGACAAATACAGCAGATATGTAAGCCATTCAAGCCAAAATTCCATTTGATTTTATTTAGGTGCCGTTTATATGGTCTTGGGTACCCTAGACACCCCCCTCCTCCCAAGTTTCCTTGGGCGAGCTAATTTTTCACCTGAAAAGTTCAACGAGCCGTGCATGTGAGTATCACCAACTCATCTCGAGGAGGCGAGTCAACTCAGGTAGGGAGGGGGGGAGTTGGTTTAAAAACAACTAAATCAACAAAGTGTAAACTGAGGAAGGAAAATTTAGACAAACAGAGTCTACAGTGGTCAAATCAATAAAAAAGTCTTAAGAAGAATGGTGTAGTGAGGTCATGAAAATCAACGTACAATTTCAGCCAACCTCTTATCACAACATAAATACTCGGTAAAGTTGTCTCAGGGAAGGGGGGGAAGAGGGTTGTCTTGAGTGCCAGAGACAACTTTTATCCATATAAATGGGGCCTTTGCCACTGTAAAAACCAAGTAGAATCAATGAGACCAATGGGTTAATAGTAAGTAATTTACCCATGATTGAAGTCCAAGTGTATGGAGAGCCAAGACAACAGAACTTGCAGCAATTGTTGATGGCAAATACTTCAGAAAAGGATCACCATCAAGCAGTGTAAGCTCACAGAGATACTGAAATATAATAAAGAATTTCAATTTTAAAGCATACAGGAAGTTGTTAAGTATAAAATTTCACCTTCAATGAAGAAGCTTGTCTGATCCACCCTGGGAGATACTGGTCACCTTGACACTCCAGGTTTGAGTTCGCTAAGACCAATGATGAACAATCTTAAGACCCATTTTTAAGGGGGTAAGTCTCAATCTGAAGTAAAATATGGACAAATACCAGCGTGGTGATAGTGTTGAAATTTTATAAAACAATACATAGAGTTGACAATAGTGACTGTTCATCTTTTCACTGGTATTTTTTTCAATTGAGACTAACCCTGCAAATCTGCATATTTTTGTTTTTATCCAGTGGTCTCTGTGTACTCAAAACTAAACTATCACAACTTTATAGGGAGATTTCAGTTGTTGTAAGTTATTAATGAACCAAGTAGTTCTCCTTGATGTGCTGGTACATCAATTCCTAACTTAGACTGTGGAAGCTTAAAAACTAAGATTCATTGCTCGTTAAAGCTCTGAATGCCATATGTTATTGGGGTATTGGAACTAGACATTAGGGAAATTGAACACAGACGTTCGTAAGCCACGTACAGTAACTGGAACTCAAATGTTAATTGTTAGTTGGTTTGGTTTTGCTTCCTGTCAAAGGCACAAAATGTCTTGTTTTGGTGTTCGTTGGCTTGCCATTATGGACTTGATGGCATCAAAATGCTGCAAAGGGAAATGTTCAACTTCCGGTTGCCATCTGTGGCTCACAGACGTCAATGCTTAAAGTTCCAAGGTGACTAAAACAATCATTGCTAGTTGTGATGTGGATTAATTCAATAATGGTTGATTACAGGACACTTGGTTGGCTTACCTTTGCTAATGCCTCAACCTTGCGACAGTCTGAATCTGAACATTCAGTGGCTTTAACAAATCGTTCTAGAAAATTTATGATTGTTGGTCCAGAAAGATCAAAATTTATTGTCTGGAGAACGAGTCTTTCCATTTTTAGAACCTGCAAAAAATGATGTTTTTTCACTTAAATGGTTTGGATTTATTGTTGTGAAGTTCCTTAAACTCCTAGCATGTAATTATTAAAATTGCTGAGGATATTTGGAATTGAACAGAAATCAGTTATATCCAGTGGCATATCAAACTTGTTCTTAACACCAGATGTCAAGGTTGTTTTAATATTTGGTGTGTGCCAATTACACACTAAATGTCAATAACCTTTGAAGGTGTCAGAGCCTACCAAAACAATTAAACCTTGCAAAAACACATGTCCAGGCGACATCTGACTTACTCATTAATGGACAGTTATAACACTTGCTGCTGACTCCTTGTACATGCAGGTACTACTGGTTTATAGGGCAACAACTGTGAACACTGATCATTGATCATTTACTTGCAACCTATTTTCCTCTTGCCACAATAGATGCATTTAGAATTACTTTGCTTTTGCAGTCAAAAAAGGAGCAGTTTTTCTTCAACGGAGACATCTGACTTACTCATTATTGGACAGTTATAACACTTGCTGCTGACACCTTGTACAGGTGCCACCGGTTTATAGGATGACAACTGTGAACACTGATCATTGATCATTTACTTGCAGCCTAGTTTCCTCATGCCGCAATAGATGCATTCAGGGCAACTTTGCTTTTACAGTCAAAAAAGGAGCAGTATTTCTTCAAAGGCTAAAAAGTGAAGCTGATTATTCATCTCAACCCAACAAGCAAATTTTCATGGGGTTAATCCATGAACTCAGGAGCCAGGCAGGTGGAAAATTGGCAGGTTTCCACAGCTGCCTTCCAACAGTCATCAAATTTCAAAAAGTTCTCTTTGAGTTTCCACTATTAGCTTTTCCAATCAAATCAAATCAAATTGCACAATGTACATTTTTGTTAGGAGATGGATTGGTTATGGCAATCGGGAGACCAGTCAAATTCCAAGGTGCCTGGGGTAAGAATAAAATCCAATCAAAATTTTAGTATCCAGGGGTTTCAATAAAATTTGAAGTAGGCAGCTGGGTTGAGTAGAGTAGCCGACTGTATCAAAAAGGTAAAGAAATCTTTCTTTAATTACTTCAACTTACAGAAAATAGTAGCTGACTTCTTTGAGCGAATTTGCAGATGCTTTTCGTCAGTTGTCGGTACTTATTGAAAGCACTGAGTATCAGATAAAGTTTCCCTTTATCAACACACCTTCCATTTCCATATAGGCATCAGTTGCCACAGCACAACAGCACCGTTGCTATTTATACTAGCCATTGCAACCATTTTCTATACTCCTTTGTTGACTTCGTAACATGAACTCTGTTCTCCACTGGACATATATGAACTTATATTTAACAATTGGATTACGAGCTCGAGATTTCTATCGCGTGATAGCTGATGAGGGCGAAGGCCAAATCAACCATCACACATAGAAATCGAGAGCGAATAATCCAATTGTTTTAGTGTAAATCTACTAGACGTTCAAAACTTAACAGCAGACACTACATGTTTTTATTAAAAAATGATATAAATAGGTCACAAAGCGCGCGGAAAACACTCTACTCACTATCTACAACAGAATAGATAGTGAGTAGCGTAGCCAATCAGAGAACAGCATTAGTGATAGAACGCTAGTAGATTTATACTAAATGCGGATATGCGCAAACGCAATTTGCACAATTACCTGTACAAATTCTAGCTTTTAAAAAAACCAATGCACAGATCATTTTTCATTTGAAAAGTGGATTACTGAAACAAAATTTAATGATATAAATTTGATATTGCAATAATCATCTTTATTGTTTATTCATTGAGGGGATGCTATCCCTGCTTTGTCAATTTTTTTTTTGACCACCATGAACAAAGCATAAAAATAAACAAGTAAGAGCAGTCTGGTACATGACGGGAACATACCTGCTTGGCAGTGTAGGTGTCATCTGTAATATAAACAAACTCTGACACTTCTGGTGGGTAGATCTCCTCAAACTTGGATGCTATCAACATACAAGCTGTTCCCACGAGCTGAAGCTTTCCCCGCAGCACTGACATGACTGACAGGAAACGATCAATATAGTTAATTGTTAAATAAAGAGTCTGTGGCAAGAGTTTGTATTCATCAGCAACTTCCACTAGCCAGTCCACAAGGATTGCACGCATGCCATAGTTGATGTCAGTTTGCCTCTTCATGTAGTTAGGCTTGGGCCTGTTTTTAAGCTGTAAAATAAAAAGTTGAAGTATTAAGGAGGACTGTAACAAGCACAAATGAACTATCATGTTAATTTTGTAGACTGCAAACAGTCCCTTTCAGTAAGTTGAGCATACAAGTAAACCATCGTGAGCACCATCAATTTACTGGAAACGATTTTCACTACAAAATCCATCCAACACCAAATTCAGTGATGGCTGCAAATATCAGGCCCGTTACAGCCATGCAAAAACTAGTAAAAGATGCAAAATCTATCCCAACCAATCCAATTTATGGTACACAGACCACTTTCACCATAGATGGTATGGTATAGAATGAAAAATGTCTCTTACCGAAATAATTTCTTACCACACACGTTTTTCTTCATCCATGAAAAGAGCACTTCTTCATAGTGTGCATGGGGCTTCAACTTAAACACTACCTAACTTGTCGATGCTGTCTGTGATCAAATTGTTTTTCGTTCCTTAACAAATTTATACGTTCTGTGGAAGATTCATCACAAGACGTTTTGAAAAAGCACCTGGCTATCACCCACAGGGGGTGGGGGAAGGGTGAGGGAATGTGCACAGGACCGAGGTACAGTGTATGCATGATTTTCAAATTCGATGCTCATTGAATTTTTAAGACAGCAAGAAACACGGAAAATGTTTTTCTTTTACTAAAAATTTAATGGCACAAGTACACAACTTGAACAGTTCCACAGCTAGCTGTGTAAATTTTGGAGGTTGTCTAGACGGTCTAGACAGATTCTTCCATTTCATGTTCTTATCACCGCGCGCACACTTCAATGAATGCGATTGGAAAGTTTAAAATATTTATTATAGTCAATTTTTCTACGGAAAGTGTATTTAGGTTAAAGAAATACCTCGGCTTTTTTCAAATACTGGAAGATCTCTGAAGCATATTCCGTGACAAAGAAGATGTCGTTGCCCGTATCGATGTCGCGTATTTCTGGCGTTGTTTCCTTGGTGCATTCAAAGTCCTCGTCATCACTCGAGTCTATAACCCTGGGCGAATCCACTGCGAAAAGTACAGCAAATACATGGAAAATTAAGTCACTCATTGAGTGAAATCAATTCATTTTGCTCTCCAGAGAGATAGCTAGAAAATAATTCGACCCCTTGAAGTAAGTTAATTCTGAGAACTGCCCCATGTTGGCTTACCTTCATCTGTGTGTCTGTTTGCGACGAACACATTTGTCAAAGCAGGCCGTGAAAGGGACGTCAAGGCTGGATTTAATTCTTGTACTGTAGAGTTCGAAAGAAATGCTGCACTTTGAGCGTTTGCTAGAACAGGTTGTTGGTCAACATGAATAGTAAAAGTTTGTGGTGCTGCTGTCGGTACAGCGAAGGCAGCTTTTTGTTGTCCACGACTGAATGCGTTTTCGTCGTTCTTTGAGGCGGCGAAAGCGTACGTGGAACTTGCCAAGCCGGCCTAAATTTAACAAAGAAGAGAATTAAACAAGGAAAGGCCTTCCTGCAAAAGCACGAGAACTCTTCCAGTCTTACATGATAGTTCAGAGTTCGAAAAGTTCTTTGAAACTGACTGGAAGCGGTTAATGGTTCATTTCACTGACCTGTTGTTTAGCAGCACGAAATGGCTGAATTCTCACCCCAGCATTGTTCGTTATCGTACCCAAAACAGCTCTTTTCTGTCCTTGCTGCGTCGCTCTGGCTTGTCCATTCTCCATTTTTGCTTTCTTCAACGCGTTGCTTTCTTGGTTGTCTTGAAAGTTGTTCGTGATACGAAAATTCTCGCCGAGAGATAACGACATTTCCACAAGCAAAGCGGTTAAAAACCAACGACTTCAAATTCAAAAGCGAACTCAAATTGCCTTACCCTAACACTACGAAAACTACAACTGTGACTTGGCTACCAGCGCCAAGTCGAAAATGCTTCAAACGTTGTAAAGCTGAGGAGCTTTTAGCTCTTTCTTTGGTAAAGCTTCGCTTTGTGATTGTGTCAGACTCGCGAATGCGAACGTTTTTAGTTCTCTCACATTTCAAGAACCCCGCTCGTCGAGCATCAGCCAATCACAGCGCAGAACCGTGCACGTTGTTATTCGCTACATTGCGAATGACCGCTGCGTAAACCGACAAAGGCTCATTTCCCCTCGGCATTTTATGGCAACTTTGTGAGAGAAATTTTTTGAAATATCACCGCTCTGGTATCACCTCGTCTTTTCACTGTCAATAATTTACATTTTTTTTACGGGACAGAACAAAAAGGAAGGGAGCTCATAATGATCTGGATTCAAGAATGTGCTGCGCAGCTAGTTGCAATCGCAGCGGTTTTTGGGGCGTTTGTGCGCCATCTGGGAATAGCGAAAACGTGTAGCCGGATGATAATAAGCAGATTTTTACTCCCTGTATAGCAGTTTTATTTGCTCTACTCTTATCCAACGCAAGATGGTGGGTTGAAAAACCTAAAGAAATTAAGGGTTTGGATACCAAAATACGGCTTCCTGCAGGCTACGGTGTGCGGGCAGGCAAAAGTGTTCAAAATACCGATGACGCGTGGCAAACCTCGTTTAGCTCAAACAACATCGTTTTTGTATTTGACAGATAATGCCAGCGAGAATTAGCATTTACACAAGAAACTGTGCCAGTTCAAGACTATTTAAATTCGTATGTGTAAATTAGTTAGTCTTTGTTCATTTGATCCCAAAGGACTGAGAGCATCGATCTTACATTCAATGTAAGAAATCAATTGCCCAACTTCAATCACGCCTGCTTACGCTTGCCGGCTGGCACTAGAGTGAATTCGTCTAACCCGTTTCTTATATGCTAATGAGTCGCATGATATCCTTATGAACGGTTTGGGTACACACCAGCGATTCACGATTGAAATGCGTTTGCCAAAAAAAGATAGACTTATAACTGTTAGAAAATAATACTTGGTACACTAGGTTTCAAGTTGTCATTTCAAAAAGGATGCTACCACCTCCACAAGGCAGCTCGCCTTTCTAAATGTACCTGTATCACACGACGTTCGACATCAATTAAGTGAACTAAATTTCAGCCCAAATGCAGCCCTGCGTTAAATTAAAAGGCTGACTTTCTGAAGCCTGTGGGAGAGAAACACTCGTCTGGTACTTTGTCATGCTGGTGTGCAAACAGTGGAAGAAAAGAATAGCGCATTTTAAGGCTTGTATTTTGAAATGTTCACAATTAGGAATTTGAATGACTAATTTCAGTTGTACGTGCTCAGTTTCTTAATTCTTCATCTCGTCAGAAGCATTTAGTGATTCTCATTAGCATATAAGAAACGGGTTATACGAATTTCATCTACTATGTGTATAAAGTCCAAAAAGTTTTCCTTAGGAGCGAACTTGTGGTTGTTCATACGTTTGAATTATTCAGTCTTCGCTTGCTGAAAAGGACCGAATTAGTTGCCCTGAAGCAGTACTGCCCAGCGGCTTTCTTTTTGTGACAATGTTCCTCCAATATAGGAACCTACCGATTTATAAATTACAAATGGCGATACTGGGCTGTGAAAGGCAAAAATCCAACATTCCAAATAAGATCCGAGGTCAACACTTTTGGCCTTCAGAGAGTCACAAGTCCCGCACATGCGTCCTCTGGTTAGCTTGTGACCACGAATGAGCACTGTGGCTACGTTTGTAGCGGGCTACCAAAAAAGTGAAATAAAAATTGTCGGAACTTGAGGGTTAGCAGCCTTGGAAAGCAAAGTAAAGCTAACACTTGGAGTCAGGGTTTGCACAAAAAGTAATCAGCTGGTTTCAGTTGGAAGGTACCTATTAAAGTCTCGAATTCTAACTGAGAATAGAGGATCTTTTGAAATAAATATGCGAATAGATTAGAAGTGGTAATCCTTTCAAGCGTCGCGCAGTAATTGCTTTCATTGCGATTCGCAAATAAAATCATCTCATTTCTTGATTTCATTCTTTCAGTCACAAAAAGATGATAGAGCGATTTTCGTCGGACCATGAAACAGTTTCTAGTAGTTAGTGTATAATAGTATCTATTAAAGTGTATTAGTCTAGTCTAATCTTTAGATCAGACTACAGTCTATCAATAGGTCTAATGACTAGGTCTATTCATGACAACAAACCCTTTTGTCTAAAAACTCACAAGTTTATTGTAATTCAGAACTGTTCAGGGTTACGTTAATAAAATAATCACTGGTCCAGCTTGCTTGAGTTCATTGCTTTCGACACTTTATTCTACAGAAGCACTCTCCAAGACCGTTGGTAAAAGTGTCTTACGTTTAAAGGGCTGATTTGTTCAAATGCGCTCACAATTGCCAACATGGTATTTTCTGTCAAGAAACCAGGATCGAACCAGGAGTGAAACGAGCAATTGCTTTTGCTTGTCCAAAGACCATTTCGATGGGATTTAAATCATAACTATAGCCTGGCAGTTTAACAAGAGTAATGTTCTTTCTAGCTAAAATTCTGCATAATACGATTTCATTATGTACACTTGCATTATCAGCCACCAAATAACTGTTCGCGGGCAAGAGTGGCAGCACTTGGTTCTCTATTACATCAGTTATTAGATCTGCTGTGAAATTTCCTTCAACTGGAATTGCCTGCAAGACTCCCTCGTTAAATCCACAAACACCTAGAGTGGAAAACTTTCCAGCTCGTGCTCTGCTTTTCTGACGAAGGACCGGACATGCAAATCCTGAGTCTGTCCTTCCATATTCACGCTCATCAGTCTCGCAATTAACGTGTGTCTCGTCGAAAAAATAAACTTTAGCTGGGTCAACAGTCCTTCGCCATTGAAAAAAAAGTTGACGACAATGGAGATTGTAGGGTGTCATCCTTTCCTGAGCCACGTGAATGCATTTCTTTCGAGTGATGCGGAGCCTTATGAACAGTTTCGCTATTGATGCTATAGATGGAACATCGCCGGGAGCCAGATGGAAATCGCTCGCAATTATCTGTTGCAGCTCACGAAAGTAGAGAGTGGGGTACATTCTGACAAGAGCTTCAAGATATGCTCAGTGCCTTCCACCACGTCATTTGTCTTGGACGCACATTATTGCATACCGAAGGTATCAATGTTGCCCTTTGTTGAAATAATCGCACATATTGGTCTACACAATTGTAGGAAACCCGACAAATTCTTGACGTGTTAGCTATGGACAACGTTTCCAAAAACGTCACAATGATCTGAAGTCTTTTTTGTGTCGGGTAAGAACTTCCAAAACGGTAGCAACCGTGGTTCTGGTTTATACGCCACGACATTCTAAAAATTAAATGTCATGTTTTGAATCATATAAAAACAAATACTCGAATGTATTTGTGAATGTATAGAGCAAACAATGGAGGGAGCTAGAGGCAATTAAAAAAGACAATGAAACTTGTGTTGCACGTGCAACATATCGTAGATGCAAATAAAATTTATTGTGAAGATTACACGTTGGGGATTTTGAACAGTTTGTATTCAGTCGCACCGTGTGTACCACACATATTTGCTTTAGTATGTCGGGGAGGACATGTGGTAAATGCCGCTTACACGGCCAAGTCGAGCTGCTAAAAGGACATAAAAGAAATTGTCCTTATGCAAACTGTTCCTGCCCTAAATGTGCAAGTCACGAGCACCTCCTCGCACTTCGAATGACATATCGTCATTCGATTGAGGACAAGGGAAAACGCTGGCGCACTAACCTGACGCAGTCCTGCACAGCAAAGAAAGCAGAAGACCACCAAGCTGTACGGTTTCCAGAAATGACCGCTCAACTGGATAGTGAACCTATGTTTGCTCTGAAGTTAAGGTGGCAAAGTTTGAAGCAGCAAAGAAGGCAATGGAGAAAAGCAAGCCAAAGTCAGAGCAAAGGAAAGGTAAACATGTTTACAACGACTAACTATCCCGACTTAAAATTAAGGCGTTGAGTATTTCAAGGGGAATTTTGATCTTCTAGAGGACCTCGTCACTATTTTACTCCGGTACCGATACAAATTCAAGCTTTGTAACGGAGGGGTACATTGGGGTTTGCGGGATTACGGTTCTGAGCGATTTTTCTTACGGTTTTACGGTATTTTCGATTCACAACTGCGGGATTGCGGTTTCATCCAGTACGATGGTACGCGTTATTTTAGCATTTTGAGCAGGTGTGTTCGGTAAAATGTCTAATTTTGTACGGTATTTCGGTGAGGGAACTTTCCTTACAATGTTAGTAAGAGAAGGAATTTTGCGCAAGTTTCAGTGCGGTTTTCGGTAACCTGCGATCAGGCGAATTATTTCGCGCTCTCATTTACTCTCTGTCGTTTTGTGGTCGCGCGAAAAATCCCGTAAGAGAATGTAAGGAGCGTGAAAATTTGGCCTGATCGCAGGTTAGGTTTTCGGTATTTGAGAGGATATCTTGCGGTTTTACGGCACGGGTTTGGAGACCCCCAGTGTTCCCTCAGTAAAAGAAATGAGTAAACGGCATGTAAATAGGCTATAGCCCAGCCTATTTTTATTTGCATACTTGTCTGTGTTCAAAATAGTTTTAATATTGTCTGTGTAAGATTAGACCTATTTCCCTAGTATAAAATTGAAAAATATTGTAATTTAATTACAATTTCAGCTAAACAACAGGAGCAGCTTGAGAAACACCGGCACCTATACAACAGCATTAATTCGTATTCACAAGAAGTCGTCGCCACAGTGAAAGACGTCAACCCGGTGACCGTGTTAAAAACGGCAATTCAGTTGCACCAAAGACAGCCCAGACGAGAGAGACACCTCGGCGCGTCAAGCACTGCGACAGTCACTACTTTCTCCCCAACGGCTCAAGCACATCCGTCCCCTTCGCCAGTTGTTCCGACTCAGCAGCACTTTACCCAGAAGTTGGAAAACTTGAAAAAGGTCTTGCCATTCGCAAATGAGGTAAAATTAGCCTCCCTTCTTGCTCGAGCACAAGGGGATATGGATGCAGTCGTTCAAGAAATCTTGGACTCGTCTAACGATCGGGAAGTTGAGCACACTCACGATGCAGCAGGTGAAGCGGAGAATCTAAGAATCATCGACCTTACAGGCCCGGACGATGACGAGAAATGCTTCACCGAAACCACCACGGCAAAGTCCGCAGAAAGAATCAAGCAACTGGCGAGCATGCCAGTTGAAACAGCAGCATTGAGAGATAAGAGATAAGAGAGATAAGCCAGAGAAAAGTGCAACAAATGTAAATGTTTTCAAAAGTATGGAAGAGAATAGATATTCGCAACAACTCTCGACCATGCAACATGTAAACCCGCGTGAGTGCCCTTACTGCTTTAAAAGTATTTCCACTGACCAACAAGGCAGTTTTTGTAACTTCTGTGGAGGAATTTTCCCAAAAAATTACACGAGGTGGTAAAAATTAATGTCGCAACAAGTATCATATACATGTGCATTTCCGCTGTCGTAACATGACTCGAGAATCAGTAATAAAGGAAAAATAAACCACACGTTCACTGTATATTTGTGCTTGTCCATTTTGTGTTGTTTTTCTTGTGTTTTGATTTAGACTAATCTCCTTTTGGGAATAAAGGCTAATAGACCTCAGCCGTCCCTTGACTAGCAGCAACTAATTTGGCGTAACAGTATATACTTGTACAGTAACTGTTTCACGGTCCGAGGAAAATCGCTCTATACCGGGCACGTGGCTCCCAGGCTAGCCAAACAAACAGCTTTCTTAATTATCTTGCATTTTTTGAAGATGATTAGCCTACCTTCTTTTTTTTCCAAATACAACAATTGATTAAATTGAACAATGAAAATCCTTATGATCTTTTCTTGTTGATTTTCCAACCAGTGGTGATAGCATACAAGACATAAACTTTAGTCGGCATGCGCACTTTTAGTATTGTGGATCAGTCTTTACATCGTTTCGGGGAGCGCCCAAACCAGAGGCTGAACTCACAGATGTGAAATCACGTGCAACCTTATGCTGAACCTTCCCCTGAGTTGAGAGCTTTTTACGACTGTAAAAGGGCTCTGATCTGCTTCTGGGGTTCCCCTGCAAAGATCAGTTTTTTTCCAATATTGACCAATATGTTCAAGGAACCATGGCCGAAAGAACGCAAAACCTTTTGCCATTAGATGGGATAAAAATACCACAATAAGAAATGGGATATGCTTAATTTTTGTCTACACTAAACGTGGCAAACTATTGAAATCTCCTCTGAAGTAAACATACCGCACAGCATGCCTTGCCAGTCACCGTTGAGCATAAAAGAGCAGAATATTATGGCCGCGGGACAGAGATGACGGGCACATGGAGGGACAATTCCAATGAAAAAGCCTTCTCCTGTAGCCGCAGTTCACACGCTTATCAAAGATACGCGTGCCAGGCTTAAAGCTACAGTTAAAAAAAAGCATTGTCTAAGCTCATTAGTGACTTGGTTTCTTTACGCATCATGTGACTACGAGCAGCTCACTCAGCAAAAGGCTTTCATGCCATCTGGTCCTCGTACGAAGGCCCCCGCCGGCTAAGCGGGCCAGGTGGCTCTGGGGACGAAAGTGTTTTCATGCGGCAAGAGCTGGAAATTTAATAAGTTTCAGAAAAGTCTCTGAAATGAAGTTGAGACCATCGCAGTTGCAATTGCAATTTAAGCAATTGCGAATTAAGCCCGAAAAAAAAAGATTTTCGGGGCTTTTACGGGATTCGAACCCGTGGCCTCTGCGTTCGCGCTACAGCCAACGTAGCTATGAACGGACCCATACACTGGGCGGAGCAGGCCAATTTATCGAGTTCATCTTACCCGTGAAAGGAATGAAACATAAAATGAGATGATGTGAACTGCGGAAATACAAGTAAAATGAAGTTTTGACCATCGCAGATGAAATCGCAATTTGAGCCCGCACAAAAGAAAGATTGTCGGGGCTTCAACGGGATTGGAACCCGTGGCCTCTGCGTTAACGCTGCAGTGTTCTACCAACTGAGCTATGAAGACCCATACAGTGAATGGCAGCAGGCCAATTTATTGAGTTGACAAGAAGTTCTGAAGTTGGTTTTGGTTTTAGTTTTTCGTTGTTTGGTTTAGTGTATAAAAAATGAAACCGAGAAAAGAAGTGTCTATTTCGCTGCTTTTGTTTGTATGCTAAACGACAAAGACTAGAATATCGGCTGGCCGAACCGTACACGGACCTGATTTACTTGATCTAACAATGAAAACTGAATTAGGGACTCTTCTAAATAGTCAGACACTGTCAATGGTAGATCAGTTGCTTTCCTGAGAACTTTGATTTGGGGCTGCAATTAATTTATTTGTTTCCATAGTTCAGTAATCGAGTCGTAACATTATTACTGAAATACATAGAGCCTACAGTTTACTCGTGTGCGTAACCTTCTTCGGCTCGCGTGGTTTTCTTTGTCATCAGTGAAATTGTAATCGGCATGTGGCCATTTTAATTCTTGCCTCAAGATTAAAAAACGAGGAATAACTGCATGTGTCATCTCTGTCATTTCAGTGGTTGCTTCCTTCGGCATGTTTCATTTGCGTTACCTGCTTCGGCTCCCGTGTTCTTTTTTCTTCTGATATCAGTTATAGAAAAGTGAAATTGTAACCGGCGTGTTACGATTTTCATACTCGCCTCACGTTTAAACAACAACGTGTAAATCCTTGTATCATTGTAAATTCAATGTAAAGCATCTTTTAAGTCATTTCGTTCCAGAAAAACTGTATACAATAAACTTATAACTGGAAAATGAACCGCTTTGCCAATACTTTGGTCTTAGCGTTGTTGACACTAATATTTAGCCTGTGAATATTGTCGAACTATCACCAACGACACCCTTGAATGCGGTAAACACGAATGTAAACCGAAGTGAAGCAAGCGCTAGTGCTATTGGGGTAGTTGATACTAACGGAAATGTGAGGGATACACGGACGTTTGCAGAAACGACGGAAGGTCTGAACATCGTAGTCATCTGTCCAGCCGTTTACTTACGCAGGAAGAAAAGGCGGTCCTATCAAAAGGACTCAAGTTCTGTCCAACGCCCACAGATATAGATATGTATGAAGTCTGCAGGGACATCAATGAGTTCTTGAGAAGAATTAGACTTAGAGAATATTTTTGTAATGATGATGATGATGTAGAAGGGGATTTCTCTGAGGCCCCAGCATTTAGAAAAAGTCTTCTTGGCAACCTAATAAGTATAGAGAATTAGCTATACAGGCATATGCAAAGTCCTTAGAAGATCAGATTATTAATGAGATTCATAAAACTAAGAAATCCTTTAGTATTTGTCAGCCGGGGAGCGTCAGGCATTAAAAAATCTTAAGTCATACCAGGACATAGTAATTAAGGGTTCAGGGGTTGTCGTAATGGATAAGGCAAAGTACATACGGGAGGCGCTTAGGCACTGAGGTGATCGTGATGTATACACTGAGCTTAGAGATGATCCGACCCAGCGTTATTGCTGAAATCATTAAAACAGAGTTCGTTGACTTCGTTATGATGGATATATCGACGATAAGACATTAGACTATCTACTAATTAATAGTAACCCTAAGGCTGGACGGTTTTACTTGTTGCCAAAACTCCATAAGAAGGGCTTCCCGGGCGACCAGAGTTGTCGAGGTGTGATACTACTGCCGAGAAAATATCCGAGTTTGTAGATTTCCATATCAAGTCGTTGGTCCCCCAGCATTCCATCGTACATAAGGGACACTAAACATTTCTTACAGAAGCTTAATGATCTGGAAAGACTTCCGGATAATGCGATTTTAGTCACGGCTGATGTTATTGGGTTGAACCCTCACATTCCCCACGAGGAGGGATTGTTGTTATCCTTAGAGAATGCATTGAACAGTAGACCAAGCCCGAGTGACGCAATACCTGCAGAAGATATTGTAGATCTGACGAAGTTGGTTCTCACTAACAACAATTTAATTTTTAATGGAAAACACTATATCCAGACTCGAGGAACAGCTGTAGGAACTAAGATGGCCCCATCTTATGCGAACATTTTTATCGATAAGGTGGAGAGAGAAATTTTAGATGGGAGTCCAGCAATCCCTTATGTGTGGTGGCGTTACATTGACGATATATCTATGATATGGACAGAGGGCGAGGAACGGCTAGTGACTTTCTTGGAATATATGAACACTGTTCACCCGACCATAAAGTTTACATAAGTTTTCTTCTGAGTGGTCTTACCACAGCCTTAACTTCCTTGATGTCACTGTCATGCTGAACAACGGAATACTTTCTACGGACTTCTTTACCAAGCCAACAGATAAGCACCAGTACCTCTCTCATACCTCATGTCACCCAAACTCCTGTAAGAAGGGAATTCCTGACAGTCAGGCACTGAGGTTGCGACGGATCGATATGTTCTGAACATGTATATTTTGACCGTCGTTCCCAGGAACTGAGCGATTTCCTCGTATTACGAGGATATGACAGGAGGTTTGTGGACAAGGAGATTAGACGAGCTCGCCGGATACCGAGAGAAGACACACTATGTGATCATAGTGGGACCCCAAGAGTCAACAAACGGATACCGCTTGTCATTACATACCACCCGAGACTTCCAAACATCGGGGAGATTCTTCACAGGCTACATCCCGTCCTTCAGTCTTCCAAGCGTTGTTCTAAAGCAATTTCGGAAGTACGCATGGTAGCTCACCGTAAACCGAAAAGCCTTAGGGATATAATAGTTCGTGCAGATATTAAGAGTCAAGTAGTTAATAAGGGCTGTCGTAAATGCGGTAGTGTAAGATGTAAGGTTTGTTATTATATCACTGAGGACACGAAGTTTACGAGTAAGGTAACGGGCCGGAAATATGTTATTAATTATGAACTGAATTGTAACTCAGAAAATGTTGTCTATCTCTTGTCATGTAAACGTTGTGAAATGCAGTATGTAGGCTCTACTACTAACAGGTTTAGAACTAGGTTTAATAACCATAAGAGCAGACTTAATGCAATGAGGAATCTTTCTTTGGAGGCCAGATCTGAAGAGGAACTGGTGTACCAACAATTTTTTCTTGGAGAACACCGGGGGCTAGATGACGTAAAGTTAAGGATCATCTATAAGGGACCAAGCGAGGTTTTACTTAGGGAAAGGGAGGCCCAATGGGTATTTAGACTAAGGTCACTCAGCCCACTGGGTCTAAATGTAGACGATTTCTTTATTAGAAAGAAAAGAAGGTGATTCCGTTGTTATACATTCTCGCGCGCTCTACTTTCTAAAGCGCGCGACGCGTGCAAATTATCGTTATAACCGTTAGCTTCTTACGCGAGATTGTAACGTTATTATACTGTGACTCTGTTGTTTTTCCTCAGTTGCCCAGAGGAAGGTTTTTGAATAAAACCGAATTGTTGGCAAAGTTCATTTTCCAGTTATGAGTTTCTTGTATCATTATAAGATGCATTATTATTATGTTTCTGTTTTGTATGTTATTCATCCTACGTAATAAGTATAGTTTCAGAGTTTATGAGAAACTTTTAGAATATATCTGATAAGATAATATTTCTTTTAGTGCATTTTTTACACCAATCATTTATTTGTACTACTTCAATGTCCCCAATTAGTGAATTACTTGTAATTTGCTAGTAGTTTCGACACTTAAATAAAGGTGACGATGATGATGATCATTCGATGGTTCCTCTCTTCTGTCTATTGGTTTTTCCTGCTTCAGCTCGCGTGTTTTTAGTTGACTAGGCCTGTTATTTTTGAAAAAAAGTCGTACTACCCGCACGAGTTGATTCGGCCCCTATTCTGACGAGATGCAGTTTGATCTCTTGAACGAGAAATAAAAAAGTAAATCGCATTTACCATTTGCACCAGTCGCACGACTTGTACGAGTTGAACGACTTCGCACGAGTTGAAACTTCACTTTCACGACTTGAACGAGCCGAGTATAAGACATAAATGGGACCCTTCCTTAACTCTGAGAATATTGAAGAGCTATGACAACGAAATCTTCGGGGCATATAGTACGTCCGAAATTTTCCTAAGAAATGTTTCGTAAAAATTACGTCATGCTTTCAGTCGGCACTATTAGAGTGTCTGTAATAATCCTCTAGATGGTGTTCTGCCATAGTTATTATTTGTTTCGCCTTAGAATTTTTTCGTTTTCCAGTATATGGATACACTCAGACGGTATACTACGACAGTGATCTAATTTGGAGGTCGTAGTTTAAAACCCCGCCGAGGTCAAAGATTTTTCTTTGCACCTCGGTGTTATTAAAATTGTCTGATTTCCTTTTTATTGCCCGGGGGACATTCAATGAGGCGTTTGCTGGCTTTACAGTACTGTCACATACACTTTAAGAATGCTTACATCTATACTCCCTCTTAGGCTGTAGCCATCTGAGGGCGCCAGAGTACTACATATCTTCAGTGCTGTATACTGTACATATGTATTACATGTACCGTTCATCGAACTGTCATTAGCATTGAACATTTGGCTATAGCTAGTGCAGGTATTTTCGTTTTGTTGGCTAGTTTCGCCGTTCAGAGAAAGGAATAGCTTTATACGGTTAAGTTGAAAAAAGTTTTATTGTATTTACAGATTTTCAACAGACAAAATTATATCCTTTTCAAAATCTCAGCCTCGGATTTATTCTTAAAATATTCTTAAAATTTCGCCAATTTCAGCCTCGATTTTCTTATAAAATATATTCTTATAAAATGATCTAAAACGATGTAAACGTTTAAAGTCAGCGCGGGCAGATTCCGTCCCCCGGGTCTGAATAGGGTAAAATAACAAAGCACTCGCTTGTAATTTAGCAGTGAAGAGCATGACCCTTTATCACCGCTAAATGAAATAACGACGCTATTGGTAATACCAACCGAAGCTGTAATGAACTTTAACGCTAAATGTAATAACTTACCCAACCGTGAGTGTAACGCATTTTAATTTGACGCTTAAATGTAATAAATTCAGGGGCACCCAACGGTTCTTTTCGGGGAATTACGATCGCACCTCCCATCTGCGCACGCCTATGCTGACGACACGCAGCTATATATGTCATTCAGACCATCTGATAGCTCGAGCGAACTTGAAGCCGTGACTGCGCTGGAGAACTGCATTCTTGATGTGCATGCTTGGATGAGAGGGGATATGTTGTGGTTAAATGATGAAAAGACGGAGTTTCTATTGGTTGGCAGTCGTCAACAGCTAGCTAAGGTGTCTATCAACAGCATCAAGGTTGGTGAAGCTGATGTGGCTCCTGTGTCGTCAGCAAGAAATCTGGGCGCTTGGTTCGACTCCCACCTGGATACTCATATTTCCAAAACTTGTGGCAGTGCATTTTACTATCTTTATAACATTCGTCATATCAGGAAGTTCCTCTCAAGGGAGCATACTCAGTGAACAGCTGGTTCATGCCTTCATCACAAGTCGATTGGACTACTGTAATAGCCTGCTTTACAGTGTTCCCGACTGTCAGATAGTGAAACTGCAACGCGTAATGAACGCAAGTGCTAGGCTTATTTACTGCGCGCCTAAGTTTTGTCGTATTACCCCAATTCTTATGGAGCTGCACTGGTTGCCAGTACGTGCGCGTATTGAATTTAAAATTCTTCTTACTACCTTTAAAGTTATTAAGGGTCTAGCTCCTAAATATCTTTCTGATTTAATAGCAATTTTACCGTCGTCAAACTATGATCTACGTCGTAATAGTAACGGAATTCTCTTAGCGAGAAGCACACTGAGAACAAAGAAAACAATGGGTGACTGCGCGTTCGAGATTGCAGCACCAATATTATGGAATAGTTTGCCTTTTTCAGTTAGACAAGCAGGTACCATCGACAATTTTAAGAGATTACTTAAGAGTTATTTATTTACCAAGACGTATAATTAATTTATCATATTTTTGCTTGTTTTTTACCATTATTATTATTATTATTATTATTATTATTATTATTATTATTCTTTATGTTTTTAAAATAATTTTTGTTTATTATTTCTTTTAATCGTACATTCATTGTTTAATGCAGGATTGTAATGCGCATATGAGTATATTTATAGAATATGCGCACTATAAGTGTTAAATATTATTATATTATTATTATAATATCGTAAACTGCCGCTTATAAGCCCCCCCCCCCCCAGTTATAGGCCCATCTACTTGTAAAAAAAAAAGACATCCGGTTATAAGCCCCTCCCGGATATAAGCCCCCCTTTAGTTTTCCTTGTTTCCTTAATATTGAGCACACTCACAGAACACTGCGAAGATGAACTTTGAGCTTGTGTTTTGTTACGTTCCGGTTACGTTTGTGTTGTTACTATTTTGATTTTGTTGTTAAAATTGAAATGAATTGGATTTATTATGTCGTTTCAAAGGTTCATTAAAAACTGATAAATTAAAAACGTATTTCGGCCAACACTGCTGTGGCTCATTTCGAAACGTTTTTTCTTTAGTCCGCTTATAAGCGCCCCCTGGATATAAGCCCCTCCGTTTATAAGCCCACCCAAAACCCCTTACGAAGTTCTATAAGCCCAGGGCTTATAAGCGGCATTTTATGGTATGGGTTCGGAAGGTCTGAAATCGCCTGAGATTTTCGGATTTAACTGCAGTGAAAGCTAGAGATTTCTTCGGCGAAAGGTTATGCCGAACTTTCGTAACAAGAGAACTTATTAGTTCCTATTGTTTTCGGAGGGACAAATGTGTCGTTTAGAGTGCAAAATATGGTCAGCTACATGTAGTATATTCGGAGAGCCATCAGCAGCTCGAAAATTCCACTAACGAGGAGACCTAAGGGATTTATGGGCAGATGTCTAATAGCATTTGCATATAAATCATAATCTGTTTTCTTGCGACTGATGTTGATTGCTGCGAGTTGCACGTGGTAATGGAATTGGGAAGCGATTCAAACCTTCAATGAGGCCAAATCGACTGAATAGGGGCCAATTTGAGCACTACAGGGAAATGTACAGTGCGAAATTTGCAAAAGTTTGCATACGTTTACGAAGTAAAGCAATTTTTGTTGGAAAACTATTCGGAAATGAGAAAAAACCGTTTTGCTCCACAACTGCATAAAAACAATCACTCGCTGAGTGCGCAAATATAGTTATTGTACGAACACTTCCCAGAAAGCCCATAGCGCGCATAAACCACTGGTTTGGTACAGTAGATATGCTAAAATGCTTTATTCCTCACACCTTCATTGTACAATCGCAGAAGTAATCCGTACTTCTCTGTTTACACCGTAAAAGACCATTGAAAATCACGTTGTACACGTTAATTAAGTTACTCGATTGCTTGTTTGCTTGCTATTACAGATTTGGTTACATCTTAACTTAGTAATACTGATCATGATGTATAATAACTATAATAAGAATGGAGTATTAATACAGCGCAAAGTCGGTTACTTAAAGTCTTGGGCACTTTACAGTTTAGGTCTGATAACCTGATAGACAAACAAAACAATTGATCCTTAACAAAACAAACGAATTAATTGATGCTAAATAAAAGTTCTCTAAAAGTTCCAAAAAAATGGAAATATAACAAAATAGTTTGGAATACTTAACTCGGCTAATAAGTTAGAAAAAAAGCAGTATATAACTATATACAACCTATATAACCTAGTATATAAAACTTAATAATATAAGGAGGAACTAAAACTGTTACAGCCTAATGGGTAAAAAGTAATATGATAATCTTACAAATAACATGCGTCTCTACATGTAGGAAATCTGAACTACACCAGTGCGGTTTCCTAAATTGAAAATTCAAGCCAGGATATAATCATTGAGCCATGAGTTATTAGCCTGTTCCAGGCCCTCAGACAGTTGGGACGGCACGAAAATTAGAAAGGGAACGCGAAAATAAGACGCGCGGGATCTGGAAAAATGGGGGCGGTGGCGGGAAAGGGAAGGGAGCCTTGTCCCTCCCCAGCCCCTTCGCTTTTTTTGCGCGCTCTTTTTCTCAATTCACGCTTTCCCCACTATCTCGGAGCCTGGAACAGGCTATGAGTTATAATTAAAAATCCTTGTATTAGCAGCAATCATTCTTCATCCTGCAAAAATGCACGAAAGCAACAAACGAGGTTGATAGCATGTCTAGTATGATCGCCAGGGTAAAAATCGTCCTAAGAAGAACTGTGTAGACGACATTAACTGACAGTGCGACTGTGACTTTCGGAGTTTTCAAGATAAGATATTTTGAGGTAAAAAATATTTTAGGTAGCAGCGTTTAGGTGGCTTCAAACTCGGACAGGACTCACTAAACAGTGTGCGTGCCGCCCATCCCTCATTTTTAAAGATGGTGTGCTGGTTGTCATTGCCCCACGCCAAAATGAGTAAATGGTGAGAAAGCGAGAGTAAACTTCCTGCTTTTTTTTATTAACGATGTGAGTATCCTGCTTTGACAGCATGTTGAAATCTAATGTCTGAGAGAAAAAGAGAAACAGACAAACAGACAGACAGACAGACAGACAGACAGACAGATAGACACTTTTTTTTATTAAGTTCTGGCCTGTGGTCCGGTGAGTCAAGTGAGAAACTCTTTGCTTGGAATTGAAGCCGGCCATAAAAAATATCAGAAATATTAAGTATCATATGAACGTGAACATTAGATCCCAGTTGGCGCTCTGTACAGAGAGAGAGAGAGAGAGAGAGAGAGAGAGAGAGAGAGAGAGAGAGAGAGAGAGAGAGAGAGAGAGAGAGAGACGAAAGAAAGCAAATGAAAGATGAATGCAAGAGATCAAGAGTTAACGATAAAATATCGATTTCTTTACCCTGGGTTAAATATATCTAAGGTCGCTCTAAGGAGGCAGGCCTAAAATGGAAAAGTAATATATGTGTTAGTACGAACAACAAATTGAAGTGCGAGAAATTTGCAACAGCAGTTTATCACATAAAAGAAAAAAAAATGAAAGCACAAACATAAAAACATGGCAAGAAAAATGAAACAACAACGATTGAAAAATGAGCCTACTGCAAAAAGGAGGCTTGTCGTTTGTTTTCAAATAGTATTTCCCTTTTTCCTTGGTGCGGTCAGCTTCGTACCCCATGGAGGGACATTCGTCCTTACAATCCTTGCAAAGTTTGCAGAGGCTTGGGCATGGATATGCCTTCCACGATCCTTTTTTCTGAACTGAAGATATGTAGTACTCTGGCGCCCTCCGGTGGCTACAGCCTAAGAGGGGTATAGATGTAAGTATTCTTAAAATGTATGTGGGAGTACTGTAAAGTCAGCAATGGCCCCATCGAATTTTTCCCGGGCACACGGCCCGGAAGAGGAAATCAGACAATTTTAATTAACACCGAGTTGCAAAGAAAAATCTTTGACCTCGGCGGGGTTTTGAGCCACGACCTCCGGATGAGATCACTGTCGTGGCATACCGTCTGAGTGTATCCATATACTACAACACGAAAAATAATAAGACTAAACAAATAGTAACTATGGCAGAACACCGTCTCAGTGAGAGGGTTATTACAGACACGTATTGCCGCAAACAAATCCCTAGTAATTTTCTTATGTGAAACCACGATTCGTTGACCCTGAGCAACCATTTCCATTGAACTGAACTGAAATTTTCCTCGCAATAACGAAACTTTTCAGCAGAAAGTGTAGGCAAACGATCTTCTGTTTTCCTTTTGTACAGTATGGCACGATAAAAGGTTGTTATTAATATACACCTGCTGTGGTTCAGCTTATCATCATCAGTTGGCACCTTGTGTGAATTGGTATACTACAGCTGTATACTAAGATGGTAATCGGTCCTCAATTTTAATTCTCTTCTCCTCCTAAAATGATACCTTCCAAGGTGCCTACCTCCGAAATACACTGTATTGAATTGTTCACTAAGTGTCTTGATGAAGTCCCCTTGGTCGCGATTATCATCTGAGTTCTGTGTTATTATTGACGTTCTTATGGCTAAGGTCAACTGAATAAAACAAAATAGATTAACTGGGTGTCTTTTCCGGCTGTCTACTGTTCGTTGACCAACTAACCTTTCGCTTGTTGGGTTCCTTTTGTTCTTGCCACATTTTGTCCTAAGTGATCAGACGTACGGCAAAATGGAATCTTTTTGATAAAATTATGACTTAGATTACTCTGCCAGTTTATTAATTATGGAACTCAACTTTGCACGGCTATGCCTAAAACGCACCTAAGGACCTGCAGCCGGGCTGACTATAACCACGATTTGGGAAAAAGTCAATGTCTCCAATAGACAAAAGACCCGTCCCGAATATCCGTCTGTCAGTATGAATGACGTCAACGTAAGTAGCATCTGTTGGATCCAGACGACGTTCAGCTTTCTTTGAATCGAAACAGGGTCCGGCGGGGTCTAAGCCTAAAATAAAATCAGGAATATTATTAGGCAAACCATTGTCGTCTGCAACTTGACACTGGGTAGTCGATTCCTATTTTCATGTTTTCATTTGTTTTTTCAAGAAGCTTTTCTGGGAGCCCCTAGAGCTCTTGGAATAAACTTTCATTTTGCAAATGGTTAAGACAGCTTTCGCTTGAATGAAAGCAGAATCATATGTGACCAGAATTACATGTTAAAGGTAGATGATTTTTCCTTCCTAAAGTCTGAGCAAGTCATTTCCTTCTTTATATGGTTAGCTGCTCTTTATTAGAAGTCAATAGCAGGTGGAATGCAAACGTTTTTCTTTTTCAGTTACAAAATCTTTTGAATGGAAAATTCCATCTTCATAAAACAAAACAACTTTCACTTTTACTATTTCTCTCAACGCACAGCGATTTATACAAAAAGTTTTTTGTGAAATCAAAGCCGATTCTGTGCATACGGCTGTGAATTGTCATTTGATAACACATTTTTTATAAGAAAAGTTGGAATATTCAGGATATCGAGAGCGTGGGACAAGGATGAGTTAGAAAAAAAAGTAAGCTTCGAAATCCGTGAACCTTTGGGCCAATCGCTTTTTTATTTCAAATTGAAAATAAAAAAAAATCAGATTTTTGTGCTTTTTGATTTTCAAATACAAATTGAAAATTGAAAATCATCCATTTTTTCTGATTTTCGATTTTTCAGCTTTCTTTTTGTTACGGAAAATGTAATATTGAAGATTAACTTTTTTTTTTGGAAAATTTCCAATTTTCCCTTTTTAGCCAATGACGTCACGTTAGTGACGTCATATGGCTACTGTCAGAGCCTAAAAATCAACGATAGACGTCTGGATAGCTTATAGACGTTGTACGTACGTGCGATGTCTGTCTTACGATTTGTGAGGCTGGGGGGATATTCTGTGAGACGATGGGTGGGGGTGTGCACCGGGACACTGAAAGTCTTACCTTATCAGCGGCACAAACCCATACAGCTAATGTTATGGGAGTAAGACCCCCGGGCTTTGAAGTGTTTTGCATTCGCAAGTGTGGATCTACTTCGAATGCCTGTTTTGTGTACGTGAGGTCTGGCAGGATTTTATTCGCGTTGTAGTCCTGTGTTTACTTAGCTGAAGTACATTTTTCCACAGCAGCAAATACAAGACGGACTTGCCAATTTGAGATGTTGTATGAACAGAACGTGGAAATTAACGTTACATCGATCCCTAATTAACAGTGAAAGAAACAATATTTAAAGCCCAAGTTTATAACGATAGTGAAAAGAGTAGAGTAAAACAGCATAATATTTTTCGGGATTATCTCTCGGTAACAGCGAATCTAAAATTTGCAGTGTCATTTATGTGTGCGTGTTATAAAACATGAACCCAATTAAAACTAAATCGGAAATTGCGCGGCTTGTTGCTAGCTATTCTTAAAACTGAAAAACTTGAATGAAACTAGTATTAAAATCCAAGTCACAGTGGTGATCAAGGAATTAGAGGATGGATGTAGTAAAATCTTAACAAGATACTAAACGTTATTTCGGGGTTATTCATAGCTCAAAGTGTAAAGCGTATGTTGAGAAATTTGCATAGTTGACAGCTGTAATTTCAGCCTAATAAGGAATGTAACGCAACACTTGAAACATCTCGAACCGACCGAAACAGTACCGAAAGATTAACAACAACAGATATGTGAAAAAGCATGCTAACAGAGACCTGTTGGATCTACTGGAAAGCAAGCTGAATTTGAACATTTTCGTACTGTTCGAAGGTAAAGCAAACGAAATTTATTCGGCTGTAGGTTGAGACTCCAAATAAACACGTGAGCTAAAAATAACTTTGTACCGTGGGAAAGTTACAAATGTAAACATACTTTGGTCGATTTGTGAAGCAAAAAGACGAAAATTATTATAGCCGACTTGATTACAAAGCAAGCAACTTCAAATAACAGGGGAAATAAATATAGTTGCAAAACTATTTCAGTCGTGTTTATAAACGCTAGTTCAAACCGATTTCGAACGAAAATATTGTGGATACAAGAAACGCCGTTTGATGGCAGACTCCTGTTTTGGCAATACAATGTACTAAGAACGTAAGTGGTTGCCTGAAACGTCTGAAACCTTACAAATTAAACAAAGTAAAGCGAGTCGCGTGTCACGCAAATCACGCAGAGCGTCAAAACGGCACCCTTTAGAAAGTTGACCGTTTATGAGCACTGAAAAGTATTGGATATTCGCCAGTAGAAGTAAGAAATTAAAAGGTTCAACTGCAACTTGCATTTATTTCTGAAGCAAAATTGTTAACTTTCCACTGATCTTTGCCTAAATTATGTATGCAATATTTTTCGACGGTGAGTTTAAGTTTAAGTTTACTTGTTTTTGTCTGTGTTCTTTGAAGAACCGTGAAACAAAGAGCTTTCTTCGGTTTTTTTTTTACTCCGCGTAGTCACGCTGCTGAATCATTACCAGGTTTTATAGTGGATAACCACAAGATCTTTTTGATGGTGGTGGTGGTGGGGGGGGGGGGGGGCCTGAGGGGTTAGGGTGGGACTTACCGGAGGTGTAAAGTCCCATAGGTTGTCAGGACAAATTTCACCATATTGTGAAAAAAAACGTCATTGGCTCTGCGCGTATTGCGCGCCTATGTTTCATTTCTCTTGTACCTATTGAAAGTAGAAGAATGAAGATTTTAGAACTTTTGATTGTAATTTAGAAAGTCAAATTTCGTATTGATTCCATTTTTAACTCGTGGATACGCGTAGCGTAGGAATAAGTTTTTGTGGGCACCTGCGATATGCAAATGTTCACTCAGGTGTAGACGCTCTTCGTAATTAGTCGGCCCCGCACGAGAGCGCCCGATATCAAAACGACAATTGTCGTAGCTCTTCCTTTGAAAACACGACAAACATTGGCACAATTGGACGAGTTCATGATGCCAAACTAAAGAACTTATGTGGTCAACCAGTACAACAAACATTGCTTGGAAGACTTAAGTAATGATTTACGCTTAAGTACCAGCAGGAATGGAGTTAAAGAAGCATCGAAACGTTCAAGAAGTAAGTCAAAGTCTACTTGTAAATATGGAGGCGCCCGTTTAAACCGAATCGCGGACTTCAAATCGATTTTACAAGACCTGGGAAAACGCTACAGTACGGTAAATGTTGTTTTCGAATGTTGATTTGCTTTTTAAAAATTGTTTAACTGATTGTTTGCCCCAGATTCGTATAATTTCTGTAATTTTGTTCGCAAAGGCGCTCCAATTCCGATCAAGTTATCGTCATAAACACAGTTGAAGTGTGTGCAAAAATTACATGCATGTATGCACGCACACAAGACAACCGAATTTTTTTTGCTTCCTAAAGCAAATGTACTGTTTATCTGAATAAAGTTTGTGGCTGGAAAAGCTTTCTGTCGATTATTCTGTCTTTTAAATTGATAGTTGGGCTCAAGAAGGGGTGTTTTGTAAACATGGACTAATTTGCATAACCGGGTTGAAATTTGATAGACATGTACTAGTGGCTTTCAACAGTGTGCAGCAAGTTTCATTTTCAAGGTTGTTTTCAGGCTAATTCTTGATACGTAACCATAGTCTTTTACATCAGAATATATTTATTCAACTATTCCAGTGCAAAAAGAAGTTAATTTGGGAAGCCTACGATGTTTAGTTATCTTCTGTGCATTTAGGTAATTTTTTCTTCTCGAAACAAATTTTAATTTATGCAAAACACGCAAAAAATACGCAGGAGTCCTGAGGAGTCAAAGGGTCAAATTTCTAACATCCCCTCACACATGTCTTCTCCTAGCAATATGTGTGCAACAAAAGCCGGCAAACAAAGCCTTGGCTTTGTGAGAGGGATCTTGCATAGTATGAGCCATGTTTCGACAGACTTTTAATTAATAATAGACCAATTGCAAGTTGACTATCAGCTTTCATTTCTAAAATTCTTTATCCACGAGTTATTAGCCATAGGCACCTTTTTGTTTTATCTCAAAACGCTACATCAAAACACTATACACAGCAGAGGTTTCCGGTGGGGGACTCGCCAAATTCTCCCTCCCCAGGCAGTGCTCTTCTTATTTGTTTCTTTTTTTTTTCGCTCTATTTCCCTCTGTTCTCGGGCTAAAGTGTTATTTTTTCAAAGAAAAGTCCAAAAAATGATCAAGAAAAATATTAAGGGCATATCCTTGACTGGGACAATTTTTTTTTTGCGCTAAGCTCGTAAAATGTTTTGGTCATCGCGCACGGCTCACTCGGATAGAATGACTGAACAAGAAAACAATATTTTTGCGCGCAGGTTCGTGGAAATATTGTATACGACAGTAATTGTAAATATATGTAACTGTAATGATTAACATTTATTTTTTAAAAAAAATATCAACTAGTCTACAAATAAACAAGGAAATTCTGGTCAAAGGCAATAACAAAGCCAATGGAAGACGTCAACAAGTAAGCCCACGTTGATTTCAAAACCAGTACAATTCATTCCATGAGAACTAAAGTGACTTGCTACTTGTCACGCAAAACGTATAAACCATTGGATTAAAACGAAACATGCGTACGCTTACAAACAGAATAAATTCATCTCCAAATGAATTTGTAACAAAACAAACTTCACATAGATTCGGATTTTATCAACGAGTGTGTTCAACTTCAACGAAAACGTCATGTTTATCTGACGGTAGTCACGGTAGTTAATGTCCACGGTTCAGTCCATTCTTTTATCAACTCAGTAAGTCCATCCAATCCCCGCACAATCAAAGTGGTTGCGTCGTCAGTATTGCAATGTGTGGGTACGTAGTGTTGTCCGCCATCCACTTTACGACGTTCTGGAGTTGAGAATTAAACGAATGAAAGATAATATTAACCTGTCGCTGTTTTTGGTTCTTCCAAAAGTTTGCTTTCCACTAGGGTCTCCGGTCCTCATTGTCTACTTGTGATGATACCATTTCGGCAATTTTCGCAGTGCTGGCCTACTCTTCAATAAATGACACGAAGTGGGTACTGATTATTTCTGCAGAGGGCCACCGATTTCCTTATACTTTTCTTAGCCATTGTTGGAGTCGCGTACCGCTGCGTGACACCGGGAGATGGAGTGCGACTACTCGACCTGCCGACAGGGATGACCGACCGGAACTGGCAACTTGTTGGAAATGTTGTGTTTAACGATCCTGAAGCACTAGCGCCACTAGTTGAAGCCACATCAGCATTGAAGGATGCACTTGAAGTTTCCCCTCTCACTCGAAACGTCGCATTCTGTTCCCAGGCGCTGGTGTTGAACGTGCCTCTCTCACTAGGAAACTCCGCCCGTCCGCTAAACTCTTCTTCAAGATACAGCGCCTGTGTGCTCAACTTAAAAACTGTGGCAAGTCCCTGAACTGTAAGATCAGATGACCCGATTTGAACTTCTCGTCTTTCACCATTCTTTGGACGGAAAAAAGTGAACATTTTTCAATTTTTTCACAGAACATAAGGTGAAAGAGACTCGAGCTCTCCGAGCGATGTGGCTTTGTAACAGACTCTTACCTAGTCGCTATTTATGAGTCTGGGGGAAAGGGAGAGAAGATTGGATCCTATTGAGGCGCGCGCGGTGACATGGGAAGGTGTCACCGCGCGCCTCAATAGAATTCAATCTTCTCTCCCTTTCCCCCAGACTCATAAATAGCGACTGGGTACGAGTCTGGCTTTGTAAGATTGGTTTGGTCCAAGGTCATTCCGCAGTTTATATACTCCAGACAGAGTTACAATCAACTTTTGCCACGGGAAATGTTTGCGATTCCCTTAAAGTGGTCAATTTTGGGGTACCATGATACATTAAGCAAGTGTGCGTAAAATTTATTCAAACGTGGTTGAAAAATCACAAAAAAATGATTGGAATATCACAAAACATCCATTAGGGCCATGTTTCATTGACCTTCCTTTCTAATAACACATTTCTTGGAAGATACATGGTGATACTAATGAATCCTAATGGTCACTTAATTAAAGACGAGGGCGTGCTCATTACCAAAACCACGTTTCATATCTGTTCTCTAATACAAGAAAAAAATATCAATATAAAATAATTATAATAATAATTCCAAATTGAAAATCCTTTTCAACCCAAATTTTGTCCTGTTCTTTATTTTTTTTTCGTGGGAAAAAAGTTCACACATGTTCGGACTCCTCTGCAATGTTACGCCCTCTCATTGTCACTTGGGAAACGTACCGTCGTTGAATTTTCCTGCCGTGTTGAAACACTTCTATGGCATGGGAAATGTTTCGTTTAGAAATATGAACATGATTTCTCAGTCCAAGTCAAGTTGATTTTGACTGCACTGTGCACATCTGCACCCTTCATCTGGCAAACCGTTTTCTGGCTTGTGGAACTTGACTAATTTGATAGAGAATTTTGAGTCACTTTTCGGCCCAATATTTTGCTTGGGAAACACCGTTACACTACTTGTGTTGGGACACCTTTGCATTTTAAGGCCGCTACTTTTACACTGGTCGTCCTGTCCCCCGAAACTAAACATGAAAACTGGGAAACTAAGTGATTTAAAGAGTTTTTTTTTTCATCCTTTCCGTGAGAAAAATATATCATTCATGTGTTCAGGCACCTTTGCAATGAAACGTTGCTACCTTTACACTGCCCTCCCATAAATATAATTTAAAGGGTTTTCCTATCGTGTTGGAAGACTTCAAATGCGTGGGAAATGTTTTGTGTAGAAATATAACCATGATTTCTCAGTCCAAATCACTGATTTGAACTGTATCTGTCTGCAACTTTAAATTTTGAAAACGTCTTCTACCTTGGAATTTGCTTAAGTTGAAAGGAAAAACGTCTTTGTTAAGTTACTCGTGAAAAATACAACGTTAGTTGGGACACTTATAAATTGTTGCGCTGCTACTTTCATGATCGATCCCAAGGCTTATGAGGTTTAGTATGTTTACCAAACAAAATTCAAATGGAAGGTTGGTATTTACCACCGTTCGGCTGCATTTAATGAGAGACTACCTTTAAGGGTTTTCCCATGGAAATTTATCGTTCGGAAAGACATGTACAGCAGTGCGTTGGAGAAGCTCTGTAGAAGGACGGAAAATGATTTACTTCAGTTCTTCGAATACTAGTGCTGGTAGAACACTGCTTTTTTAAGATGATATTAAAAAGCACACCTCCTATTTTCGGTCTAGACCCCTTTCATGATCGTTGCACGCCCCATGTTTGATTAAGCATAGTTACTAAAAACCACGAGAAAATGTACGCATGTACAAGAACTGAAAGGATTGTACAAGAAAATGCTAAAATCAAACGTAATTAAGGTATGTATTTCTGCTTGATTAAACGTAAATTATCAAACGAACTGCCATGTTACTCTTTACTTCGTTACGGTAAAATGTCGTATAATCTGAGGCTTTCGGACGCTCCGAGAATCTGAAGTTTAGCGAGCTCACGCAGTGGCTCACAGTATTGTTTCAACTGGCTTGTAATGCAACATCGTTAAAGCAAACAATCATTTAAACCTTACCAGTAATGCGACCCAGCTTCATCTGTCGAGTTTGATTCAGATGACTTCCTGCAAAGCCTGCAACGTGAGCTCCAAGACTAAAACCCACGATGTAAAATCGATTGGCCAAGTCATAGGAGCCATTATTACTCAAAATCAGGGAATTAATCAGCTCTGATATCTGAACTCCAACACACCGCGTGTTCCTAACAGCCGGGTAATACCTCCACGATTTGGCGCCATCGGACCAGTCGACTAATATCACATTACAGTCTTCTTGACCCAGAAGCTCATCTTTCATCCTTATAGACCAGTCCACGTTGGCATCCTCTACACAAAAAAATTACGATTTATAATTATAATTTCATAATTAATGAACTCTTGTGCCAGTATAGTCCCCTGGAATGAAGAGCTTGGTGCCTTATAAAGGCGGGCGCTTAATTCCAGTTCCTGAAGCGCGAAGCGACTAGAAGCATTACTATTCCCCACTGGACGGGATCCTAGTCCATCACAAGGTTACCTGACAGCATTTTGTTAGGGTGCCCTAACCATTCGTTGGGTCGCATTTATACACCTGGGTAGAACATACATACACCAGGTGTAGGAAACATCACGTACAACTATGGAGAGAACAAGCTTTCAACCATCTCGACCCTCCAGTCTCCGGAACAAAAGTCCGAACGAACGTCCAACGCGCTGTCCACTACACCACGGTGCCTCCTCACTTTGCACAATTCTTTACAATCCCAAGTCGCTGGATAGCCAGCACTAAATATAGTTACTTTTTCTGGCAAATGTGATAGTTCGCACGTGAAATTCCGAAAAATGCCGGGAGGTGAATGCCAGATACTATCACGAGTTTGAGTAGCCAATCAGAGCGCACAAAAGAGGTTATTTACTGGTTTGGTATAAACTAATATGTTTTATTATTCTAATGTATCCAGCAGAGTGTAAACAACACCCTTAAATGCAAAACGAACGTCAGATCTTGAACTTTTGAAACCGAAAAATGTTTCCCTAGAAGAAAAAGAGTGTTGCGTGACGATCCTAAGAATGGCTGCGTAGGAGACTAGGACAGCTTAGAAGCTTTCTGAAAGGTAATTAGCTCAAAGCGTCTTGCTACACGCTTGACAAATCAGTCAGCCCGCCGAGGTTTTGAAATAAATGAATTGCGTTTGCCAACGAGAACGTCATTCTACTCGACAATAGTGAGTTATCAAGTCAAATATCCTCAGATCTGTGGAAGCTGGGTCCACACTATTGGAACAATGTTGAAGATAGGAAGACTGTATCGTCTCTCGTCCGCCGCTAAATCACTCCACGCGGGTACACTGGTTACATTGACTTAACTGCAAACGAAACTCATATATATATATATATTTTTTGCAACAGTTTTTCTGTACCATTGTTTTTGGTTCAAAGACTTCGTCTCCGCGTTTCGATTCTAAAACGAAAAGAAAAACACTGTGACAAAACGTGAAAAAGATGACGTTGCAATTGGTTGACAAAGCTACTGCCCGAAAATCCTTGACGTCGGACGCGACTTTCCTTTTCCGTATTCCTTGAGATTTGGTCGATTAAATTTGTTCTTTTGTACCGTATAGTGTTTCTCTCCAACGTTCAAAGGGTCAAATTTTCCAAATACTCATCAGTTCTGTTAAATTAAAATAGTTCGTTAAATTATAATAGCACATTGCAACATACATTGGAGATCATTTATTTCTTGTTGTTTTACCCCCTTGTATTGAGGGCGCGGACTACTAAACTATTATACTATTCTTGTGTATTATCACAAAATCGGGATTACCTTTCTCGAAACAGCTGTATTGCAAGCAGATTGGTACTTTTTTTAAAGCGATAACCTTCTGTAACTAAACAAATAATTATAACTTGCCTCTCCAACCATGAACGATGAGGATGGTTCTTTTCGAGATGTTAAAATTTGTTGAGTTCGAGGCTTGAAGCTTTTTCTTGCCGCTGTTATCTAACACCTGGCCATGGATTTTGTTGGCTCCTGTAAACAGCGTGTAAATTGTTTTCACTTCTTTTCTGGCTAGAGATCAGGAAAAATAATTTTCCAGTTTATTCACAAACATGAAAAAGAATTTTCAAACTCTATATAAATTCCGTGCACACATTTCCTTTGAGGTCCACATCGTAAGCGTGACTTGGACGTCTCATAGTAGCGGAGCCCGCGCGCTAGCGCGTCAGCGGAGCACCATTACTAAGGAAATTTGGTAACCCATCAAGCAAAGGAATTTTGGTAGTGACGTAATAGTGACGTGACCGTCCGTCCGTCCGTCCGCATCACAGGGTCACCAATATAAAGTGGCATTCACTGGATATAACCCTGTGCTGAACACCAGTGTGTATGTATAAAAGTAGTCATGCTCAAATTACGGGCTGGGAGAAAGAGAATTGCATGTTCATTTCGCTAAGACAAGAGCAAACACCGTCACATAAAGGCTTCAAAGTAGTTTATGTTTTGTCCGTCCGTCAAGAAGAATAGCAATTTAAATGACAATGAAAGCGTAATATATTCCAGAAGATAAAACATAGACAAGGAATGAAAATGATCAATAATCAATTATGAAAAAGGTATAGGGAAAACCAAGAGATAAAGAGAATACCGAACTGAAAAGGGGTGATAATTAACTAATTGACGTCAGTTTTTTGATGCGTCTGTCCTCTTATTAGTGATAAACTGCAGCATAACAATGTCGAAGCGTTGTGCGGCAAGTGGATCCACAACAAACTTCGACAATGTTATGACGAAACATATCATCAACAAGAGGGCGGACGCATAGAAAACTGACGCCAATTTGTTTCTTGCAATAATTTTACAATGACAAAAAAACAAAACTGATTTTTAAACGAAGGAGAGACATGCAAGAGTCAATGCAAGATGCGATCGCCGCAGAACCTGAATTTCATCGCTGTAATTCCAAGAATCACCGGCTCGCAAATTAAGAGTGGCTGCCCTTTGGGATTTCGAATGCTCCGTCAACTATCCATTTGGCGAATTCCTCACATTTTACCCAAAGACACACTTTGGTAAATTGTTCTCAAAAATCACATTTAAAAGTTCGAGTGATGTTAAAATTTTCAGAAATTCACAAAAAAATTGAAAATGCGGCCAAAGTGCGGTTTTCGCCTGATCAAATACCCAAAATTAGGTGTGAGTACGAAGCATCGCTAGGGTATTAAAATACATTCAGTTGACGTCAAACTTGACATGAATTAGGAACAACTATTCTTATACATGTTTAACTTTCAAAATAATTCAAATCTGTTAATACTGAGATTTTGCGAGCCATTTTAAAAACCTCTATAGAGCGCTAATAATGGCGGCAAAATGTAGGTGAAGTGTAACGGCATTAAAATGGTCCTAGTACCTCGTTTTTCGATACTTTTACTTTACAGCCAGACGATGTGATTATTAAATTTTTCCCATGCCAAGTTTCAAGGTCAAACTCGCAAATCTTCTCTGTGAGAATATCGAATATTAATGTTATGCGTTCTGCCCAAATCCCACAAGATCTATAAATAAACTTAGGTTGATAACCTTCATCTGCGCCGATAAAAATTCCAACAATAATTTAAATAAACAAGCAAAAATAAACGACAAAAAACGACGTTTCGGTGTCTTCATGACGCCATTGTTAAGGTAACTTATGTAGATTAGTACAAGTATTTTAAAGCAGCTTGGTGCTAAAATTAACAAAACATGTCTAAGCAAATCCTTATTGATAATAATTGAAATCTTAGCGATTTGCCGATTTGACTAGAAAATATTACCTACTAACAAGTATAAAATGCATTCGAATGTTTTAGGAGCTCTTGAAAGTCAAATTTGAGCTGGAAATCCCTCCAGAGTAAATACCGTCGGCTTGCATTCGCCTTAAGTGAATTTGTTAACAAACGCTGTTGGCATTTCAAACCGAAAAAGTTTCCAGAACTGTCAGCCACTAGGCGTTATTTTAAAAATTTCGCATTTCAATCCGTTAGACACACAGTCGCGAAATACTTAATAAGTTTTGCAGTTCGCAGGACTTTTTGATCGAGTTGAAACACTTGCGATCATTTCAAGAGCACTGTCAATATCGTGTAAACAAACCATTGGACGGAGTAGACCGGTTCACGTTCTTAGTTGCATGATGAGTACTAGGGCAAGATAGCGGGAAATTCAAAGGTTTGTATCTGATTTCAAAGCCAACTAATTCTTCCTGAATTAATATATTTGACACTTTCTCTTTGAAAGGTGTAACTTATGAATTCAAAGAAACAATACACTAAATCTGGAGTGCATAGAAGTACATTATAAGTTTTTCCAAAACACGATTTCTCCCATACATTTTCTCTAGTTCTTGTACTGTCGAATTACAGAAAATATATGGGACAAATCAAACTTTCGAAATACTGGTCATGGACTTCTATGCACCTCAGATTTAGTGTATTGTTTCTTTGAATTCACAAGTTACATTTTTTAAAGAGAAAGTGTCAAATATATTAATTCAGGAAGAATTAGCTGGCTTTGAAATCCGATACAAACCTTTGAATTTCACGCCATCTTGCTCTGATTACCCATGATGCAACTAAGAGCGTGAACCCGTCTATTCATACAATAATCTATCGAGAGAGGTCAGGATGTCGAGAGCTTTGGTAACGTAACGTTTATATAGCAGGAAGGTGATCAAAAAATGTCAGTGTTATAGCTAGAGGTAGCGACAATTTCAAACCAAATTCCGCCTATATAACTACAAAACAAAGGAGCAAAACTGTCCGACTCCGAAATGCACATCATTTAAGGGTACAATGTGATTATATTCTGAAGCAGTCACAAGAAACATACCCAAAAGACGTACATCTACCTCAATGCTGCACTACACCAGCCTCCACAATCCCAGGCTTTCTGGTATAAGCAAATTGGGAGCCATTCCAATCTATTTTCTAACGTTACATCGCAATTTGTGTTGTCAGGGTAAGTGTTGTTTACATTTGACACTCAGCGAAATGTCACGCAATCCCACACACTGACACAGGTGCAGTGGCGAAATCATGTTCCTTTTGTTTTACCTGAATTAGCCTTATGGTCGATGTAAAGTTAAACTTCATTGCCTTTAAGAAATGTCATGATACATAAGTATCATAAATAAATCAAATAAAGTTTTGTGGAAGGTTATTTTGCAAGAAAAATCTGTAGTTTGGGATGTACAGAATTATTGTCTTTTTTATGGGTGAGGCTGGAGATTTTTTCCCGCAGATTGTTTCCTAACTTTTCTCTGAGCGGGATTTTGTTTCCGAATGTGGGTCGTGTGGGTGCTTTCTTCTTTCTAAAAGTGGTGTAGAACGTATACTCTTATGTTATTATTACATGACATCCAGGGCATCCCTCTCACCCTTTCAAAAATAAAATGGTCCATCCCTTACAATATATCCATTTGTCAATGAAAACGAGGAATGCTGACACTTGTCGAGAATTACTTTCTGCACGAGCGGCTTGCTAGTAATGGCCTCTAGAAGCGCCAAGTATGGAGCCTTTTTTGCACACAGGTGGGAGAGGCACATCTAGGCCCAGGTCTTCGCACACGCGCTGCAGCATCGGCAGCTTGAGCTGCTTCAGGGTAGTGTACAGTGCCATTGCACACAGGTCATAATGATCGTACACGAGAGTATGCTGGAGCTGAACTGTTTGTACGGTCTCCTTTGCCTTGTTAAAAATTATTTTCCTCCAGAGCAGCCTGAACATACATCTCATCAGGATCTTTTTTTTTTATTTTTTTTATTTTTACAAATCAATTGCTTACATGACAACTACTCACGGTACAGTTACTTACACTACTTACAAATCAATTACTTGCACTTCTTACAGGACAGTTACTTACATAACTTACAGAAACAAAGACTAGTTACAAATCAATGCTTACACTACTAACGGTACAGTTATTTATATTACTAAATGAAATTATAATTTGTTTAAGAGAAGGAGAAGAAACTAACGCTACTTACATTAAGTCTATATGATCGAAAAACAAAAAAGAGAAATTGAAAACGATGCTATTTTACAAAATAAAAGAGGAGCTTAATAGTTTAAGTTTAGATGTCATTGTTTCAGATTTTCCACTTTGTATTTAAGATTGAGTTTGTTGCTAAAATCAGTCAGACAAAGTAAATTGTTATTTAGTTTACTTGCATATATATAGTATTTCAGGAAGAGGAGCGTGTAATTGACTTTTCTCTCTAGCACCGGGTTGTTTGGGTATTTACAGGAAGAAAAAAGCATTTCCTTCGTATCCGGTTGGAAACTAGAGCCATTTTGAACATTAAACCAATCAATGACATTACGAGCGAAGGTTCGAGTAAATGTGCAATTAATGAAAGTATGATCTATAGAATCTGGTTCACTACAATACGTACAATCACTGTCTGCGTGGATCCCATATTTGAAGAGTTCTTTCTTCGTGACGACAATCCTATGGATGAATTTGAACTGAAATTCTTTCAACTTATTTTCCTTGCATAGTTTTGGATTTGCGCTGAAGATTTCTTTCCAGTCTTCTGTATCCATTGATAAATCGGTGCCCCATCTTTTAGGGCCAGTAGGGAGTGATTGATGTTTCTTAGCAAGAAGTAGATGATAATAGTCTCTTGCTTTAAACTTCTCCAAATTTATTTCGGTGTTTTGGTTTAGTAGAAACGATGTATAATTTTCGCTGTAGTTAAGCATCGGATTTTGTCCTAGCGTTGGCGCTTTTTCTTTCAAAAAGCCAGGAATTGCGCTCAAGATTTGATAAAACTGGAGAAAGTTTGTTTTGCAATGATATTTTATCTGGAAATCTTGGAAGGTTAGATATTGACCAATTTCGTTCAAGAGCTCTTGAATAGTATGGATGCCTTTATTAAACCATTCCCTAATAAATATAGGCTTTCCATCCACTAAAATATCCTTATTGTTGAAAAGGATAATGTCGTTTCCTTGATCATAGTTGTACAAAGTTTTAATTTCGTCAAAGGCAATAAGTATGTCTCTGTAAAATTCTGGAAAATGTTCAAGGTGTTTGGTATCGTAGTTACACCGGAGTAGGAAGTTGAGGCCACCATGTTTTTGAAAGAAGTGGTCCGGAACGTTTTTCCAGTTGCCTTTGTTTCCAAAAATAAGTCTTTGAATCCATGCTAATCGTAATGATCTTATTGTAAGTTCTATATCAACCATCCGTAACCCCCCATTGCTAAAGTCCTGATAAAGACTTGTCCGCTTTATTTTGTCCTTTTTATTTTTCCAAAGGAAACGAAACATTTTATCTTTTACCGTTGAAACTATCTCCTTAGGAACGTTTGTGTTCGAAATTGAATATATTAAGTTAGATAGCCCCAAAGATTTGATTATTAGCACCTTTCCATATAGCGTTAATCCTCTCGAATTCCATATATCTAGATTCGTTTGTAATTTTTGCACTTTCAGGTTGAAATTCATCTGGTTGTTACCTTTCTCATCATAGGAGGCAAAAATTCCTAGGAATTTTGTTGGACTATTTACCCATTTCATCCCTAACGGTTTGGTTTTGTTTTTTGACCATTTTCCTAGCCAGATGGCTTTTGTTTTCTCTACGTTGAGCATCAATCCGGAGAATTTACCAAAAACATTCACTATGTCAAGAGCTTGTTCGACCAATGCCAAATCACCACAGAATAAATTGGTGTCATCTGCAAACTGACTTAGTTTGACCTCAAAGCCAAATAGACGAATTCCCTTGACGGTCGGGTTTTGTCTTATTTTATTTGATAAAACTTCTGCCGTTAAGATAAACAAAAAAGGCGAGAGTGGACATCCTTGTCTTACTCCTCTAGAAGGCTTAAACCAATCCGTAGCGAAGCCGTTGTTCAAGGCTGCACTTTCTTAGCCTTATATTTTCCCCGATATACCTTCCCTTTACGAAGCCGGTTTGGTCCGGGTGCACAAGATTTGGCAACATTGGCTCAATTCTCATTGCTATGGCTTTTGATGCAATTTTGTAGTCTACGTTGAGTAGAGTTATGGGTCGCCAGTTTTGCAAGAGCATTAAGTCTGCGTCTTCTTTAGGTAAAAGAGTAATTATAGCCCGGCGCTGGGATATTGATAGCCTCCCAAGTTCGTATGCTCTGTCTAGACTAGCTAAAAGATCTAATCCTATCAAATCAAAAAAGTGTTTATAGAATTCTACGGTTAAGCCGTCTACTCCTGGTGATTTACCGTTTTGAAACGCTTCCAATGATTTTTTGCATTCTTCGTATGTCAAGGGACCGTCTAGTTCATCCCTTTCCTTGTCATCGAGTTTAGGGATCTCCAGGTTTTCTATAAATGTTTCAAAGTTATCCTGTGTCTCAGTTGTTGTGGAATTATACAGGTCATCATAATACATTTTAATCATCGACAAGATTTGCTTTTCATCTGTGGTTGTTTCCTCGTTGTCTAATTTAATTTCATTTATGGTTTTCCGATTGTAATTTCTTTTCTCTAAGTTAAAGAAATATTTTGTAGCTTTCTCTCCTTCTTCGACCCATCGACATTTAGACCTGAAAATTGCAGCTTTGCCTTTATTGTCATAGTGTTGTTGGAGTTCCTTTTTGAGGTCATCATATTGTTTAAAGGTATCATTGATATTGTCAAGATTTTGGCTATTGCATATTTTTTTATCCAGTTCATCCAGTTGTTCTTTAATTACTGTCTCGCGTTTCTTAATTGTTTGTGCCTTTCCCTTAGCGAATGAAATGGTCGCGGTTCTTATTTCCATTTTCATCAGTTCCCAAAAAAGCTGTTGATCTTTTACATCAGAGTACTTTTTGCGAAGTTCAGGATATAATTCTCGAATTTTGGATGTGTACTCCTCGTCGTCTAATAAGGTGTTGTTGAATTTCCAAAATCCCGGTCCACGGGGATGCTCATCTGGCCACGATAATAACAAGCAAATTGTATTGTGATCAGGCGCTATTGATGTTTGGATGTCCACTTTTTTTACAAATTTTGTTAAGTGTTTAGCAACTAGAAAAACGTCTATCCTTGATTTGACACCTAATGCCTTAGACACATAGGAGAACGCATTGAGCTTTGGATGGCGTGTTCTTTGAATATCAACAAGATCAAGACTATCCATTGTAATTTTGACTAAATTCCTATACGCTGTGGGTCTCCAGGGGACATCCCCTTTTTTGTCTTTCTTCTCCAAGGTACAATTCCAATCACCCCCTACTATTAGAGTTGCAATTTCGGCTTTATCAATTAAGAGGCAATTGAGTTCCTGAATAAAGCCTAATTGTTGTGTGTGGTCGTTTGGCGCGTATATATTGCAAAGTGATAATTTCAAGCCATTGTACGTAATGTTAATTAGGATTATTCTGCCAGAGGTGTCACTGAATGTGCATGTCACCTTTTCCTTTACCGCTCGATTGATCAAAACACAAACACCTTTACTGTGACATGTGCCATGAGAAAAGTAAATTTGACCTCCCCATTCATTTCTCCAAATTGCTTCGTCGCTTGCTTTGGAAAAAGTTTCTTGAAGGAAACAAAAATCAGCTTTCTGATCCTTTAAGTACATAAAAATGCTCCTTCTTTTAGAAGTATCTCTTAGACCCCTAACGTTTAAAGAAATTACCGAACATTTATGTGATTTATGCATTAAGTGTAGTTCTCTGATGAAATATTATGTTTACGCTCTCCTACAGTAATAATAAGTAGTAAGCGACAACAAAAGCGAAACAAAACAAAATTAACGAACTCCAAATTTTTAAAAACAAACCTATTTTAAGAGTTCCTTCTCTCAGCAATCCAGTCCGTTATCCCTTCATTTGTTCAGTAGACTATTGATTTTCAAAGATCTTGTAAGTCCTCCTCACCGTATATTCTAATCGGTGCTCCGTCTGGCGATGTCTTTACGAATAGTTTGCCATCAATTGTCCAAGCGCTGATAATCATGTTGTCCTTTTTCTTCTGATTTGCTTTCCAAAACAACTCTCGCCTGTAATCCGTCAGATTCTCATTTATATATATACGCTGCTCTTGAAGAGAAGCGTTGGCGTAACTTGGAAAAATGTCAGACACTTTCAGGCCCTTTAGCTTGGTTCTTGCTTTATAAAGTCGCGTCTTCACTTTGTGGCTTAAGAATTTTACGATAACAGGCTTACTGTTCTTTCTTCTCAACTTATGAGATATCTCAATGTCTTCTGGTTTGATGGTGATGTTGACAGCCTCTCCAATACGGATTGCGACCTCTTCGGTGGATTCGTAAGCGCTTTCGGGCACTCCAACAATTTCTAGCGAATTCTTACGCGAATATTGCTCCAGGTCATCATAGAATTCATCTAGCCTGTTAGTCTCTTCGATTTGTTCTTTAAGCTTGTGCCTTGTTTGTTTCAACTCATTATGCAATGTGTCGTTTGCTTTTTCTGCTTTTGTCAACTGTATTTTAAGTTTCTCAGTTTCCCTCTTGTTGTTGTTCAGGGCGGCCTTTAGTTCCTTTATTTCTTCTTTTAGTTGTTGATTGTCCTGAAGTATCGCTGTCACTGTAGTTTTAATATCCACGAGCATCTCTTTAATGTCGCTGAGGCTCGGTTCAGAAGAAGAGGCGTCCAACTCTTCCACCTCTTCGCAATCCGCCATATTGGAACGCTTCGCAACGTTGGTTTCTTCTTCTATTGAACCTCTTATGCCCCTTTTATTCTTGCGATTATTCGATTCCATTGAAGTAATCGATATACTGCATCGCTCTTAGATTACTTGACGGTCAAAAATACCAGGGGAAGTTAGGAAAATGAAGGGAGATAAGGCTCCGCTCAATAAACACGTCCGATCATGCCGGACTCGCGCATGCTCTCCATCTCATCAGGATCGCTTTGACGTACTGCGGCACTTTGACGAGAGGAGAAGGACGCGACCTGCGAGGAGGACAAGAATTCAGATTTCTGAAAAAGACGAACACCATCAATACCGCGGCGGACTCGTCGCATTTCTCGTGCCACTACCTCAGCTTCAACCTTGCGGCCTGTCGTTTGGCCAATGTGAAATTTCGCCATAACATAGGATTTTCGTTTATCACTGAATCGATAGGACTTCTTGGCTGCCCATCTCTCCTTTGGTATCAGAGAGGCCTTTTGGTGACCTCTCGGGGCTTGAAGTGCCGGTAAAACACCAACTCCTTTTATCCAAGCAGGTCTGACCTTGTATCCCATTTTCGCTAAATCCGTTAGCGAATGTCTATCTAGTGACTGTGTACACTTTTCCAGAGACAAGTGCTTCTCCAAAGCAGAGAGTCTTTAAAAGACACAGACGCAGCCGACTTGGGGACAAGAATACACAGCTGTCGTCTGGCCGCTATTAACGGAAACTTCAGAAGCCACTTCAGTCACAGAAGTTGATGTTGGCGCTGTCGTTCCCTTGCATGTTTAAATGACATGAATTCTCCGTGCGAGAATGATGCTCTTATTAGATCATGTCCGGGACCTTCAACACAGGAAAAATAAAGAGCTACTACTTGCTACAGTCTTCCTATTTCTTGCACACAGGTTATCAGGGAGCAGTCCTCCTTTTGCCTTGTACGGAAATAAGATGTCATGGCATAAACCACAACATTCAAAGGCTTCTACCGCGAAGCAAACGCTTACTCCAAAGACATGTCTGGTTAAGAATTGAATTAAACATCTATTTTGGTCGCGCTTGTTGGATATGAAGTGATTATAACATAACTGCACTCTCGTGGATTTGTGCCTGACGCAAGACGCGCGTGTCAGCCTCACGGCTGAAAAATAAGAGAGATGACTGGGGTAAAGTCGGAATTAATACTTACTCAAGCTTTCTATTGTTACCTCTACTAACACAACAGTCTCGGCTTTGAGCGATGCAAAGTTGCATTCCCAGGAGCTCAAAACTACCCTGCAATGCAACAAAACCTGGTTCTCACTTTCATCTGGTTTAAGAATTGACTCAAGGCCCAGTATAGCCCTCTCGCAACGGGAACAAAATATACCGATAGAAGGGTTGAGATTCAGTCAGTAATGTCAGAAATAAGTACCTTTTCAATCTGAATTCGCAAATCGAATTGCTAGTTAGTTCTAAATTACAGGCCCATTACAGTTTGCAGTCTTACCAGATGAGATCTTGTCTGGTTTAATTGTTCTTCCGCGGCCGATGCAATACGAGCGCCAACAGGTAATGGAATCGGGGCTAAACTCAAAATTGTTGAGTTAAGCTATCCCACTAATGGTTTGGGATTCGTCTGAAGTTTCGTCGATTGCGTCAAGGGAAACCACTTGCACCCCATCCAGCCCCCTGTGCGATAGCAGCGCATTTTTCAGCTCCTTGGCAGTGCAGACGTCATGGCCTTCATTAATAAAGGCTCTGATATATGTTTTACACCTCGCAGCCAGCCGATCTGCAGCCCCTTTCCCGCCTTGAGGATCGCTAAAATTAACGCGAGACACTTGTATTCTAGTGCTGGCTGATATTTCTGGACGCGCCAGTAGCGTGCGAGAGGAGTGGTAACACTCCGAGTTGTCTTGACAGAAGTAGGCTTTGTTTACTTCGGGATGCTCACTTTTCAGTGTGGCCAGTACATGGTGCATGATTGCTACCACTGCGGAACTTCCTTGGCTGCATGACTGTATTATTTAGATAATCCTTGCCAGTTCAGTTCCCCCGCCACCCGCCGATACACAACAGATATGTGCCATGATATGCCACGCTTACCAAACCAATCCGTTTGTGACTCTCTGTACCTCTGATGCAAAAATTTCATCGCCCAGTCATTAACGATAAAAACTGCGTCAGGACCCAAAGCATCAATGATATCTAAGTGAGCCTGACCTTGGTGGGTAGATCTGAGCAAATGGCATTTCCATGACTGGATGGCAAGCGTGGCCGAGTTGGCAAGGTACATGGCCTCATCTCTGTCATCCTCCGTGGCGAACGACAACTATTCTATTACTGCAAAGATGTTTTGTAGAGCCCTGTGATGTGAAGGTTTTCACAATGTTCACACAATTCGTCGTGGCTGTGGTCGCAGTTCTGCTGCAGGTCAGGAGCGGTGTTGTCACTGAGTGCAAAAAGCACTGCAGTGGCTCGCTTCCAGGCGATGAAGTGCTCACCTGGACCTATCAAGGAATCAGAGACACGCCATGCTGTTTAGTTTTCGTGGAGTAGTATAGAACATAATAGAACATAAGAAAGGTAAGTCTAGTTTTCTGAGGCGAGGATTATAGTAAAGCCTCCATTTCATCCTTAATCTTTGACGGTTAAAAATAGAACAAAACTGACTGGAATATGTATTAGAGAGGGGCAACCTGCTGCAGCGATTTCTTATCAATTCTCTAACCCTAGTCCGAGAGATTCTTCTTCTTTCTTCTTACACGAACTTGAGCCACAAAGCGGTGACCACGAGCTGAACATTAGAATTACGGGTTTAAAATTCAGTTAAAACTAGACCTCGTGCACAAGGCGTTAAAAAGGTGTATTTTTCAGCATTTTTTATAGGTTATTTTTGGGGTTTTAATGATTACTTTGGGTTAAATAAAATGTCACCAATTTCATCCGTAGTCCAAAACAAAGCGAGGAAATTGGGTGCTTAGTAGAGTGTAAAGTATCAATTACGGGAACTTCCTTTAGCTGTAATCAACGAAATAAATTGAGCTGAAGTACAGCAGTGGTTCATAAACCCTTTTTTAAATTGCCAAAAATAATTTTCAATGAGAATAAGTAAGGTTTAGTTTCAAATAAACGCAGGACTCAAATAGACGCCGGTACCTTGAATTAACACCGGGGACGTTTATTAAAAATTCGACCTTGTGGACTCGGTAAAATCATTTTCATTACATTCCACTTAGTCGCAAATGCAAATTTGCATCCTAAGTAAAAAGCGTTACCTTGAAATCACCCTTTATGTATAATGTGGCGGCCTTTAACAGTTCCACGTGTTGCATTCCCCACTCCTTCCCCAGACCGAGTTCACCCAGTTGGCGGACTAGAGTTTCGAGATCTTCGAATGCACGTGCACCATCTGCGGCAAAATAGTCAAGACCTTGAAGAGACTTCTGCACAGAGGCCTTGCACTCCGCCAGTACACGCAGCATGGTGCGCTCACTGAATGGTTTAAAGCCCGTTTCTTGGCAGTACTGGGTGTATTGTCGTGCAATTCTCTGGGGTATCGTTCGGATGACGTTTGGGACCTCAATCAGCTGGCCAGAAGAGAGCTTCAGGGTTTTCTGTCCGAATGGCTGATCTTGTACTAAATGAGGGCTCGTTATAAATGACAGAAAATGGTCTAGTTGCACTTGATCAACCCTTATCCTTGGTAATGGCTGGTGCGTTAGAGGAGCGCCTCGCCCATGCTGCAAACGATGAAGGTTGGCCAGGGTATACCGATATCTTGTCAAGCCAGGTATGAAGATTGAGATGGCCTTATAGCTGGCAACACCCGACATAATAGATAGGATCTGTCTTCTTGTCTCCCAACCGAGAGCTTTGTCATATGCCTCTGCTAAGGCCTGGAGATAATCTTTGGAAGTCTGTGGCAATTATTCCAGTTGATGAGCTTTGTTCATGGCTGGAGACGAGACTAATGCTTGCCAAAGGGAACCTGGATCATTAGGACTTAGAGTATGGAGGACAGACGACACGATCTGAACTGTCTTTTGGTGTATCGTAGCTTGGTGCTGTCACTGGCTTTATCCCATTCCATCCATGGCTGAGTAATTGGCTCGATGCTCCTCGAAACTAAGTACTCGTTCAACTTTTAAGAGGTCCTGTCGTGGCTGGTGTGGTGGTCGGGCCCTCATCGTTTGTACTGCAACAAGACTCCCAGTAGCAGGACTCAGAAACGTCTCATCGTCCCCACTGGACGCTAATTTAAGATTCTTCAACCCAGTTGCGAGGGTATCAGATGAGAGGTCACTGTCAGTCGTTTCCGCACTTAAAAGACCTGTCTCCGCTTGTTCCTAGAACATGTAAAATTAATTAACATATGCATATCGATCCTATTCTGTTATCATGTTCTTGTTTGCAGCTATTTCCGTATTGAAAGTGTTTTTTTTTACATAAGGACCGTTTTCGAAACTGAATGAAACCTGAACTCATACCATCGAACGTAAAATTTACACTATTCACTAAAATGCCAAGCCTTCGGCCTAGGTACTAATATAAAACCCCGAGAGATCATAGGGAATCTCGCCACATCAGCTAGCCGAGTGAGCGCTATCAGTGTCGACGCGAGGGTGTGTAACGAACACGCGACAGTTATCATTTGCTACTTACCCCTGTATGTGATTCAGATGCCTCTACCTGAAATGGAGTTTCCTCAGCGATCGCCTCAACCCGAATAGCAGCAGCCTCCAGCGTCTGGTCCGACATGGCCTGTCTGGTCATAAACTCGTGGCACGAGTTTCATATTGCTAAAAACAGCAAAATATTTCAATTTAGGTAAGTACACACATTAATTATAACATTTACGTTAGCTTCATAAGAAAAAGGAAACAATCTGAGAAAATAACTGCGTCTACACTCTTGTAAGCACGGGCAGCTCAAGCAACTTAAGATAATTGATTGGGTGACATGTACCACAGGAATATGAAAGCTACTATTTATCACCAAGTATTCATGCGACGAGGTTGTACCATGTAAACGTGCATGCAATGGCTCCGTCTACGGGGAAAATGTTAACTGTATAAACACCAATGGAGCACTTATTTCGATAGAAAAGAGAAAGAAGAGAGGGTCGTCAGCATCAGTGTCATCGCAGGAATCTTCCCCCGCCGGTAAACGGTCAAAAGGCGGATCATCTTCGAGCGTCTCTGATGACGAAGTAATGGCCGCCCGGAAGGCCTCGCAGAGAAGGTTGACCAAATCCTAATTAAGCTAAGCAAGCTTGACCTTTTGGAAAAAAAGATTGACATAAATGTAGCATTGAAAAGCGTTCAGGACTCAGTTGAAGCGTTAGATAAGGATTTATCTACGGTGAAGGAGAAACAGAAGAGTCTTGAGAACGACATCGATGAACTCAAGAAGAAGAGCGCCACTTTCGCGGGAGACCAAGTGGGCGAGCTTAACAAAGCCGTTTCTAGTGAAACTGAAAATCGAAAGAAAGAACTTAGCGATGTCCGGAAAGAGATGTTGTATCATGAGGCATATAGCCGAAGAGAAAACTTAAAATTCGAAGGAATAGAGGAACAACTGCAACAAGCAAACGGCGAAGAGAAAGAGGATACAAAAGTAAAGTTGGTGAACTTCATGCAAAACATCCTAGGAATAATGATGCTCACGAGATAGAATTTCAGCGGGTCCACAGAATGGGAAGGAAATCAAAGGAAGGCGTCGCCGGAAGGCCTATAATAGCTCGTATTTTTCAGATACTCCGACAGATAAAGGGTCTTCAAATGCGGTCGCAAGCTGAAGGACGCGGCCTTCAAAATGTATGAAGATATTCCTAGATCTACAAAACTTAAAAAGACCACTGATCAAGATTCTTAAGGAGGCGAGGGGTGAGGGAAAGAGGGCATATTTCAGTAAATTGGAGCCTGACAAACTGTACTTCAATGGTAAATATATAAAATTAAAAAAAACTTCTCTTTTCGTTATTCAACCTTAGTTTAGCTTATGCAAATTATGAAGCTCTCGATGTTGGCGTGATAATTATTTACTATTCAATCAAACCTGTAGACACATCAATCGGTAGGTGCTGCTCTTTGTTTTTTTGCAGTTGATTCTGGAGTGGGAAGCGAGAACGATGGCATTTGTTGTGTTAGTGTGTCTTTTGTGTAATAGTCCTTTAGGTGTTAATTTTTTGTTCTTTAGAGTTACCGTATTTTCTCGATTAAACGCCGGACCCCGAATAAACGCCGGGTTCAAATAAACGCCGGGTCTATAGGGCCGAGTTTATAATAAACGCCCCCGACTTTTATTCGAGATGGGTACATTAAATCAGGATTATGTGTCGTGACTGCATACTAGTTCTCTTTCTACCATTATATTTGAATTTATACACTAATATTCAAACCAAACTACCTTTTGCAAAAGTACTTCTTAAACCAACGACGCATATTAGGTATCGTGTCAATCTCTTTTAATTCATGGTAACTTAGTCTGCGTGCTTGTACATCAAGCAAGGACCATCTTGGGTCTCTCCAGCTAGTGTTTCTCCAGCAGTACCTTGCAATAGCCCTTTTCACAGTTACCTTTGCTCATTTGCATTACAATATATTTGAACGTGACTGAGAGGCAATTTCGGGCAATTTTGCAGTTTCTGCCCGAAATTGCCTGACATTCACGTTCAAATTCATTGCAATGCAAATGAGAAAAAGTAACTGTGAAAAGGGCTATTGAATCGCTCCATAATTTTGCCTTTCTCAGAACTGATGGAGAAGGAACCTCGCCACCACCTTCACTTCCTCCGTGTTTCATGCACAAAGAAACTTAACGTTGAGAAGAGTTCAATCACTGTTTCTGTCAGTGAAAAATTTTTTTTTGATAAATTGCTTACCAGATTCACTTAGATGAATGACATTGTTTCACAGTTTTAGACGTTTTTGTTGAAATCTGGTTCTTGGTTAAATAAACCTCCAATACTGAAAATGCATTTAATAAATAAACGCCGGGCCCCGAATAAACGCAGGGTTCGAATAAACGCCGAGTCTACAAGCCCAAGTTCTAAATAAACGCCCCCAGCGTTTAATCGAGAAAATAAGGTAATGCCGCTATTCTGTATTCTATGTGTGCTGTAAAAATTATTCTGGTACGCTTTGGTTCTCTTCTTTTGCACAAATTTGGTCTCCCAACAAACATTAGATTATTGTTTTTTTTTTCGTTTGTCAAAGCATTCTGTATACCCTTTATTACTTATCGGTGCACATGTAGTGGTATTCGTTTCAATTTATTATCAGTAAATGCTAGAGGATCTAGGGACTCCTTCAAAAGGAAAGCTATCTTTTCGTGGGCTTCCGACAGGAATGCGGACCTTATCCTGCTTCAGGAAACCTACACAATGTGCCCCCCCCCATAGATCTCGAAAAGTATTAAAGCTCTTGGGATGAAACCTGGCACGTTTGTAGCACGTCATTAGCTTAACAGATTGGGCTTATGACGTGTCAATTATGACGTGTCGTGACGTCACAATTACGTCACAAACCCGCCTTTTTGAATTTGAGACCGCCATCTTGAATCCCAAACCTGCAGTCACACAGCTGACAATGACGTCGCCAAAAATATATGATTTTGTTCTAAGAAACATACTTAGTCAAAACAAGCACACAAAAGTGAAAAAATATCTTCTCACAAACGAAGGGGGAAAACCTGAAAAAAGACTCAATAAAGACAGAAAATAGCCAAAATACATTTCTGAGTAGACGGTTGCTATGGAAACGTCAATCATCATAGACACGTCATTGACATAGGAAACTTTTCCCTGATAATTTTAGAAAAGTCACGAGATTTGGTGATTATTCGTCTAGCCGTTTAAAAGTTATAATTCGTTAAAGTCAGCGCGGGCACAATGTGCCCCCTCCCCCCCGGCAGAATAGGGTTAATGTTTGTTTGACTGATGACTTAGACTGCAAAGGCGGCAATCTGGTGCTAAAGAGATCTGTAGAAAGCCTTAAAGACTTAATGTTGCAATATGACCTCATAGATATTTGGAGAGTAAGAGACAGCGAGGGAAAACGATATACCTGGAGACAAAAAACACCATTAATCCAGCGGAGCCTTTACTTTTGGCTGATAAGTGACATGATGCAAGAAGATATTGCAGCCACTAATATCATTCCGGCAATCAAAACGGATCATTCTGCCATAACACTCAACATAAATACTATTGAGCAGCACGCTCATGGTCCATCATATTGGAAATTAAATTCTAGCTTGACTGAAGATTCAAATTGTGCAAAGCTTGTCACTGATAATTACCCGTTATGGCTAGAAGAGTTTTCTGAAGTCGAAGATAAAAGAGTGCTGTATTCAAAGCAAATTGCAAAAGCAAGAAGACAACGGATTAATTCAGTTGAAAGCAAACTTAAAGATGCTGAAGTACGTTGTGACGCTAATTCCTCCGACGCACCTATGTCGGAAGTAATGATCCTAAGAACTGAATACGAAGAGCTTATTGACTACAAAACCAAGGGTGCCATTGTAAGATCTAGAGTTAATTGGTACGAGACTTGGGAAAAAATAACAAAGACTTCATTAACCTACAAAACCGAAAAAAAGGAAAAAGTTACGTCAGGAAGTTGAAATTAGCCGACAGTAAAATATCCGATCGGAAATTGGTCCTTAAAGAGCTTGAATCCTTTTATACTGATTTATATAAAAATTGTGATGTTAAGGAAAGCAGTAACGTTGCGTGTGATTTTATATCTAGTACTCGTATTCCGAAACTGTGGGATGAGTCTAGCAATTTATGTGAAGGTCAGCTGACCCTAAGTGAATGTTAAAAGAATTCGAAAACAGCAATTCTTCTGGGAGCGATGGCCTAACCGCGGAATTCTATAAAGCATTTTGGCCTGTTGTTGGAAGACAGCTTGTCCCTTAATTTTTCATATGCTCACGGTGAATTGTCCACCTCTCAAAAACAAGCAACCATTACCCCGATCGAGAAAAAAGATAGAGATAAAAAGATATATTCCAAACTGGCGCCCGATTTTACTTTTAAACGTAGACACAAAAATTGCTTCTAAAGCTTTAAGCAAGCGATTACAAAAGGTCCTACCAGATATTATTCATAGAGATCAGCATGCGTATGTCAAAGGACGTTCTATTTCAGACGCAGTAAGAAACATTCACGATATCTTGGAGTATACAAAAAGCGAGAAGCTTCCTGGGCTTCTGGTTGCCTTGGACTTTGAGAAAGTTTTCGATTCATTAAGTTGAAATTTTTTACTTAAGACCCTAGAGAGTTTCAACTTCGGATCGTCATATATTAACTGGCTAGAAACATAAGATATGTCCAGGTTTGCACGCAGCTGCGAAAAATTGGAAAAATCGTCGAGCCCCGAGAAGGTCTGCGATTTCTGCGATTTTTGCGAAAACTGCGAGTACTACAATCTTTGCGAAAAATTGAAAAAATTGTCGAGTCGATGTAAACATGTCAAAGAGGGCCCCGACAAGGTCTGTGATTTTTGCGAAAACTGCGAAAACTGCGAGAATTGCAATTTTTGCGAAAAATTGGAAAAATCGTCGAGTCGATGTAAACATGTCAAAGAGGGCCCCGACAAGGTCTGTGATTTTTGCGAAAACTGCGAAAACTGCGAGAATTGCAATTTTTGCGAAAAATTGGAAAAATCGTCGAGTCGATGGAAACCTGTCAAAGAGGGCCCCGACAAGGTCTGCGATTTTTGCGATTTCTGCGAAAATTACAATTTTTGCAAAAAATTGGAAAAATCGTCGAGTCGATGGAAACCTGTCAAAGAGGGCCCTGACAAGGTCTGCAATTTCTGCGATTTCTGCGAAAACTGCGAGAATTACAATTTTTGCGAAAAATTGGAAAAATCGTCGAGTCGATAAAATCATGTCAACGAGGGCCCCGACAAGGTCTGCGATCTCTGCGAAAACTGCCAGAAATTGGAAAATCGTCGAGTCGATGTAAACATGTCAAAGAGGGCCCTGACAAGGTCTGCGATTTTTGCAAAAACTGCGAGAATTACAATTTTTTCGAAAAATTGGAAAAATCGTCGAGTCGATGGAAACCTGTCAAAAAGGGCCCCGACAAGGTCTGCGAGTTCTGCGATTTCTGCAAAAACTGCTAAAATTACAATTTTTGCGAAAAATTGAAAAAATCGTCGAGTCGATGGAAACCTGTCAAAGAGGGCCCTGACAAGGTCTGCGATTTCTGCGAAAACTGCGAGAATTACAATTTTTGCGAAAACTTTGAAAAATCGTCGGGTCGATAAAAACATGTCAACGAGGGCCCCGACAAGGTCTGCGATCTCTGCGAAAACTGCCAGAAATTGGAAAATCGTCGAGTCGATGTAAACATGTCAAAGAGGGCCCTGACAAGGTCTGCGATTTTTGCAAAAACTGCGAAAACTGCGAGAATTACAATTTTTGCGAAAAATTGGAAAAATCGTCGAGTCGATGGAAACCTGTCAAAAAGGGCCCCGACAAGGTCTGCGATTTCTGCAATTTCTGCAAAAACTGCGAAAATTACAATTTTTGCGAAAAATTGGAAAAATCGTCGAGTCCATGTAAACATGTCAAAGAGGGCCCCGACAAGGCCTGCGATTTTTGCGAAAACTGCGAGAATTGCGATTATTGTAAAATCTGCAAAAAATTGGAAAATTCTTCGAGTCAGTGAGAAGCTGTCGAACAGGAGGTGAAGAAGGCCCTAACGAGAGCTACGAATTTTACAAAAAATTGCAATACTGAAAGCAGTGTAAAGATTGGGATAGAGGGCCCAAACACAACTGTGGAATCCACTTATATGACAAGTGATGTCATACACAATACAAAGTGGAATCATTTTATGGTACAGTAACCATGCGCAGTTGTTAATCAAGTGAATTATCATGACTAGTTTAGTAAGCTTATTGTAAGAACATAGCTTACTATCGATGGTAATTAGTTAGGCAAGTTACAAAACCAGTAGCATCGAAGGTAAATAAATATGAGTTTACTCACAAATCCACTTGTTGTTGTGGTTAAGCTGGAGGCAACAAAATGTTGTTTCAGACCGTTACACTTTTGTCCTTTGTGTGATGTTTTACGTGGTCATGGAAGCTTATGACCAAGATCAGAAATTCCTGTGATGCTGCATCAGTTAAAATTAAAATTATATGAAGTAAAGATAATAGGTAGAATGAAATAATATTTTCGTGGAAGTTTTAGTTGAAATCTTGCTCAATATCCTTGACCCCAAATCAGCAATGACTTGTAATTTACAGCACTCAATATGTGTGAAGGGCCTTTGGTCAAATCCAGCTGATAATTATTGTCTCACATTCCCTAAGATTGTTTCATGTGCCACATGGTCATTCATTAGGAAGATTATCCTTTCCATGTAAAAGTTAATGATATAAATGTTTGAATTGAAGGTCACTCAGCAGAAAAAAGCATCTTTGAATTGTGGAAGTACGGGTAGAAATCAAAAGCACGTCTTTCACATTTCCAGCCGTGAAAAAGCATGGGTAGTACAGAATTTCTCAGCTCCCGAATGTAAACTACTGGTGCAATTGACATGTTTGAATTGAAGGCCATTCAGTAGACAAAAAAACATCCTTGAATTGTGGAAGTACTTGTGCAGACGTCTTTCACATTTCCAGACTAAGAAAGCATGGGTAAAACAGAATTTCTCAGCTACCAGCTTGTCGACGAAGAATCATAGATTATAGCAAACATATGGCATTGATGAAACATTTCTTTTCGCTTGTTTTCCTGTTTATGATCCCTAAAGACTATCACAAAGGACTGAAGTTGTTTCCTGTTCCTTTTGATGGCTTTTGTTACACTTGAAATGGCTAAACGTTTGCTACTGATGAGTGTAAACAAGCTAGAGTAGCAAAGACTTCAGTATAAATCTGCCATGCCGCTTCCAAGCTGCCAGGCCTGCTTGAGAGAGACTGGCATAAAATCGCCTCCAATTCTCTGCTCGTGCATTCCCCGACGTCCACCCCCAGAGAACGAGGGATGTTTCATAAAGCTCGGGATATTCATAATTCACGTTACATCTGGCGCTTGGAGTTTACAAAACGAGGGATATTCATATATGCCTGGTAAATCTCGCGTTGGGAGCTTAAAGAACGAGGGATATTCATAGATTCTATGTTTTATCTCGCGTTGTGTGCTTAAAAGAACGAGGGATATACATAGCTTGATGTTACATCTGCTGGATTAGTTAACTAATATTATTTCATTGCTGTCGTGTTTCTACGTTTTAAATTTGACAGTGATCAGTAGAAATTGAGTTTGCAGAATACTGAGAAGAGTAAACTTGCCGATCTTTCTATCCGAAGCGAACACGTTGCGTTGTCAACATGCAACAAATAGTTAGCCTGTTCCAGGCGTTCAGATAGTGCAGCGCGAGCGGGAAAGAAAGCGAGCGAAAGAGCGGGAAAAAAACGAGGGGAGACTAGGGAAGAGGACGAGGGAACGCCTGTGAAATTAATTTTAAAAAGCCCATGCCGCCCACTTTAGACCGCCGACAGCGGCAAAGAAACATGAACCCAGGGTCAGGTCAAAGTAAACAACAAAGTTATGTAATTATGCTCACCGAAATAGGTTTCACCCGAGTTCGAAGCGTTGGGAAACGTAGATGGTGCTTCAAGAAATCTGACATGCCGAATAAACATAGCAAAATTTTCTGCGATACGGAAACGCAAATGTCATCTCCACTACTGGACCAATAAAGGTAACGAGAATCACAGACGACTTTATATACACATCGGTTTAACAAATTGATGAATAGAAAGCTTTTCACTCTGTGACGGAATGAACTTCGTCGTCTTCATCGATTGCGATGGCTACGATATGTTTGTTGTTGTTCTTTTCTCCATTCCTCAGACAGCAGGCTTTCAGGACTTTCATAAACAATCTAGCCGATCCATTTTCCTGCTCATTCTTCGTCTTCTTCTTCGTCTACTCCGATAGCCAGTGCTCTAATTCCGATGCTTTGAAGCTGTTCCACTTGGTCTTTCATGATTGCGACAAGCGGAGTGACCACAATTATCTTAGAAACAGCGTTTCTTTGCAATGCATTGATTAACCTTGGAAAAAGTTGAAAGATCAAGCTATTTCCAAATCCTGTTGGAAGAATGGCGATGAGACCTCTTCCCAGAAACACGTTTTGAAGACAATCTTTTTATTCCATTTGTAAAGTATCCACATTTGGGAAATCGTCAAGCGCTTGCCGTGAAGTTATTCAACCGTGCGTGACTCGATGGAGGATGACCTTCGCACGGGCACGCCATATCGTATTTCCTGTCTGCGTAAACAACCCTCTGGTGTTGACAGGAGGTGTCAAATTTGGCCAATCAGAGGGTATACCAGATTCTGGTATACCGTCGTGAGCTTTTTAAAATTAATTTCACAGGCGTTCCCTCGTCCTCTTCCCTAGTCTCCCCTCGCTTTTTTCCCGCTCTTTCGCTCGCTTTATTTTTCGCTCGCGCTCCACTATCTGAACGCCTGGAACAGGCTACAAATAGTGAACGTGACTTATATCATTAACAAGACTAACAACTGCGAAAAATTTCGCAGCTGCCTGCAAACGTGGACATAAGTGATCTTCCGGACGTAAAGTTCAAGAACAAACCGATTAAAATTTTGGCAATTTATTTTACTTATAATGAGCAAAAAAGCCGAGAACTTAATTTCAATATGGTTATCAGGGATCTTAAGAAAGTTCTTGCTTCTTGGAAATGGAGAAACCTTACACTTTATGGACGGATTCAAATTATAAAATCATTCGCGATTCCAAAAATGTAAAGGGCTTCTCTAATTCGCATCAACAAGGAGACCCTCAAAGAAGACAATAGCCTCATCTATGACTTTATTTGGAACGGTAAAGATAAGGTAAAAAGACTAGCGCTCATCAATGAATACGAGAATGGAGGTCCACATATTGAATCGCTAATTGGAGTACAAAGAGCTCAATGTATTGACAACTTTTTAGACGATGAAAATTCCAACGCTTGGAAAACAATTCTGAACCATTACTTGAGTAAGGTCGTTTCAGTGTAACTCTAATATTGACAAAGTACCAATAAATGTCCCTCTCTTCTTTGATGAATGCATCCGAGCTTGGAGAAGCCATAACACGTATTCTTGGCCAGCCGATAGATCCGAACTTCTCTGGGAAGTTCTTTGGAATAATCAGTACGTTTATCTATCCACTCCTGAATTTCGTCCTCGTACACTTTGGGATACTGTCAGATTATTCTCGTGGTCAATAACATGTCGTGTGCTATTTTCAGGTCAGAAAATCTAGAATTATTACTTCACACTTCGGTTTAGCTTATTCACGAGATTAAACGCACGCTTACCATCCGCCGCATAAGATAATCCACCGAGCAGGTATTTAATTCTGAAGAAATGTCGAAATTTCTTTACAAATATCTGTCAAACGTGACGTATTCTTGCAACATCAACGACTCTAAAGCCTCTTACTAGGCAATATATGACTCACCAGCGCAAATTTACGGGATAATTTGGCGCCATCCTTATTCCTTCGAGCTCAATTCAATTGCGGTAACATCACACACTTCCCATATAAGGTATGATTGACGGAAGCGTATTGCAAAGTGCTCAGAGGTGTTTTGAAAAGAAAAGTCGCGTAGTTGTGAAAATGGTGGTAATAATAGAAAAAAACAATACGCTCATAAATCATTTTCTTTTGTTAGGCAAACAACTGATTTATCAATGGAGGCCTAATAAATCGGTTCCTAATCTCGCTTTTCTAAAAGCCAAACTAAAATACGCTTCCAAAATAGAAGAAAGAATTGCTAGGTCAAATGATAAATTAACAAATCATTATAAAAAATGGGAAAAGCTTTTACCAATATTAAATAGTTAAAGTTTGCTTAGTTATTTATCTATTTATCTCACTAACGGAATACACGTAGTGGTAATAATATTAGCTAAAGGTAAACTCGCGGTCTGATTGGCTATCGAAGAGAGCGTATTTAGCGTGGAATTGCACTTGTGCATGAAGGGATATTGCTGACGTGAGTCGCGAGCAAACATTGTTGCTATCGTGAAACAAAAATGCAACTGGTGCTAGGAAAAAAAATACCTTGGAAATGAACAAATTTACAGAAAATGAATGTCTGGCAAATTTTGAATTGAAATTTAATTTTTTAGAAAATTTGAGGAAACCACTCACACTCAAAAGTACGAGAAAACGCATTGAAGAAAAAAACAAAATGGCAGAGACGAGGGAAGAAAGCCAAACGAAAGTTTTTACCGAGGAAAACCAAACAAGCGCCGCGAAAGAAAACCAAACAGGTATCAATGCCGAAAAAAGTCAAGCACCTATTCCGGAAAAGCAAACCATTGTGACCTATACAGATGACGAAGTGGTCTCTTTTAAGGACAATATGGTTTCAGAAAACACTAAAAAAAGTACAAGTACATCCGTACGCCGTTTGCAGTCTTGGTTCAAGGAAAAACATGGCAAACAAATTAATCTCGATGCAATTTCAAAGCAAGAAGCACCGCAGCTTCTCAAGCACTTCTTTCTAGAAATAAGGCAGACGACCAAAGAAAACAAAGGCAAAGAATATGAACCAGGAACATTACAAACTTACCGCAGTGGTTTACGATGTACTTTTTGGAGCGTCCATGTCCACCGACAGTAGACTACTTCGACCTCGAAAAATCTTCAGCCATTGAGTTCGAAGAAGTTTCAACGATGCTATCCATGCAGAAAAAGGATTTGAAGCAAAAATGTCTTGGCAACAAACCAAATGCCGCTCAACCAGTTGAAACAGAAGATATTGAAAAGATGTGGTCGTCAGGTGCAATCGGCCTTCAAAATCCTCGCTCTCTTCTCCATCTAGTATGGTGGAACAATGTCACGCACTCAGGAATGAGAGGATTTAAAGAACAACATGACTGTCAACTAAGTGATATCACCGTGACAGAGCAGTACATCGAATATAAAGAGCGACAAACCAAGAACCGCCAGGGAGACGAACCGACTGCGACAAAACGGGCGAGAAAGTATAACAACAAGATTTGGCGGACGGATGGTGGAGAGCGAGATCCGCACAGAGCATTTATCGAGTACGTTGGCCATCGTCCGAAGGGTGATAACGTTCCTGGAAATTTCTACCTGAGTCCAGTTGACAGTCCAAAATCCAATGTCTGGTACAAGATGGTTCCAATTGGTAGAAATACATTGGCAAAGCAAATGCAGAGTATTGCGTCTATTGCCTCCCTGGACGGCAAATTCACAAATTCGAGTGGTCGCAAAACAGTCATCCAAGCGCTCCGTGATGATTTCGACCCACTGGAGATCTCAGAGCTGACTGGCCACGCCAATCCAGAATCCATATCCAGCTACAGCCATAATCCTCTGGAAAACAGCGGCGAATGTCGAATAAGTTGGCTGGTTTCAACCCAAGCACGACAACTACCAACAGCGATTCAAGTCATGCGTTACGGGAGATTGTTCTCAACAGCTCAGTCCCGCCAAGCAACACAGCAGCTACTAGTAACCGTGACAGCAGTGCCAGTAGTTCTAGTTACCTGATGGCAGGGGCAGTAGGTGGGATGTTTACTGGAGTAACTTTTAATAATTCTCCAGTAAATATTTCCATAAACTTTCAGTCCAACATGACACCAACAAGCGACTCTCTGCAATGAAACAAAAACAGTTAAAATGGTGACTTTTAAGCTTTTTTGAGCTATTTTTCGTAAGAGTTTACTCAGATATTCCAGTCTTAATCATTATAGTTTAAATGCAATGTTTTTATAACTGTAAAGCGCTTACCGGTTTTTTTGTAGATCTTGTTTTCACACCGGAACGCTTAAAATTTCCCTTTCGCTCGAGCATTTCAGTTGTTGATTGTCGGCGCCACATATTGCCAAGTTGTATGGTAGCAGGGAAATCCAAGATATTCATTGAATGAAAGAATTCTTCCATAAAATCTCTTGTCTTAAATAACTCCGTATTTTTTACTTTCAGTTTTTTTGCTGAAGATTGTAAAATGTGAGGCACTGCTTTCTCCACGAGTTTGAAATAAAAGTGGTATTCATTCTAAAAGTATCTTGTTTCCTATTCGCTAGATCTTGACACCTGACTTTGAAAGGGTTTCCATTGTTTGCGCACTGGCGCGGCTCACAGAAATACAAAACGTTTAGTTTCGCCCAGTGATTTGGTGGCTTTAGCTTGAAAAACCGATATCGCACTCATCGCTTCGCGATTCGTGCGATATCGGTTTTTTGCGTGAAATTTAACGTGGAATTCACTCGTCAGGCAGTGAATTTTTCTATAGAATAACTGTAATTAAGTTCACTGTAGTTTGTAATGTGCGAAAGAATACACGTGGTAATTTGTGTCATAGTTTAGCATGTCAGAAAAATGTTGAAAAAATAATAATAAAAAGAAAACAAACAAAAAAGTATTCCTGCGTGGGAGGAAAATTCCAACACCACTCAATATAAACCGACTACGTAAACTTACGCGATCCAAGTGGAATGAGTGTGTTGGTGTGTTTGATAATATATGCTGACTGCCGGCTATTCAAATGGTGACTCCCCCTGTCATTCACAGATTTATGCTCCTCCAATTCTGTAGGAACTGTGCAAAGGGTTTTTCTTGTCCTCCAGCGGATTCCAAATTCGGCTCTCTGGCGTGGGCAAATGCTCAGGGCATAATGCTTTTCTTCCAAAGAGAAAACCCCTGAAAGCATTTGTTTTTATTTAATATTAAGCATGCAAGTGTCAGAGTTCATAACATCACAAAATAGGTTTTCGTTTCTGAAAAGGTACTTACCGGCTCTGGCTAACAACAACTGCATTTCAGTTCCCACTCCTTCATCATTGCTGAGTTCAAAACTCGCTAAGTGACTGATTACATCTTTAGTACAGTCTTTGAGCGCCACGCATCCCAGCTGATCAGGATAATCACTAGACTACCCGCAAGGGGTAGCGTTACTGAGTAGTGTACTTTAGCTACAAAGAGCCATTGAAACACGGAAAACAATCACGGCAAAGCAAACCGCATATCTAAAATTGCTTCTTCATGTGTTCACGTGCGAAATGTATACAATTTCGCATGAGCGGTGTGCGCGTGACCAGGCCGTATAACGCTACATGAGGGTTGCGTGATTTATCTGTATCAAATGTCAAACACTTTACTTGACCTCACAGCACGTAGCATCACAGGCGTCCCAAACTCACGATTCGAGAAATCGATCGAATAAGTGATTTATGTAAGCGTATGAATGATTTATGTAAGCGTATGAGTGATTTGTAAGCGTATCGAGTGGGACGTGACTACTTGAAGTGGAGTTTAAAATAACGTGGAATAAAAGCGCTCGACGAAATAAAATTTACCTTCTTTTCAATAAAATAAAGAAAATGTACTCACCTTTCTTGATTTCTGTTGTCTTTTTGGGCTATTTCATCGTTTTTGGGGGGTTTTGAGGTTAGGCTACGACAAAAACCTCAAAACCCTCCAAAAGCGATAAAATAGCCCAAAAGGACAACAGAAATCAAGAAAGGTGAGTACATTTTCTTTATTTTATTGAAAAGAAAGTAAAATTTTATTTCGTCGAGCGCTTTTATTCCACGTTATTTTAAACTCCATACAAAGTCTTATAGAGCGCTCAAATTTCCAACGGCCTAAATTGTAACACAACACCGCGCACTTCAAGTAGTCACGTCCCATGCCACTCGATACGCCTACATAAATCACTCATACGCTTACATAAGTCACTCATACGCTTACATAAATCATTTATTCGATCGATTTCTCGAATCGTGAGTTTGGGACACCTGTGGTAGCATGGATTCCAGTATACTGAATTCAATATGCTGCCAGAAAATAGATTCAAAAGGCCCTTGATGCTTATAACAGAACTGAAACCCTGGGATTGTGGAAGCTACTGTGGTGTGGCACTGATTTAGATGTACGTCTTTTGGATATGTTTCTTGTGACTGCTTAGGAATATAATAAGCGTTTTTAAAAATGCTGTACATTTGTTTGGCGACAGACAGATTTCATTTTAGTTTTGTAATTATGTCGGCGGGATTTGATTTGAAATCGTTACTACCTCTGTAACACTGAGTTTTTGATCACCTTCCTGCTATATAAACGTTACGTTACTAAAGCTCTTGACATCCTGATCTCTTTGGAGAGATTATTGTATGAATGCCATCCAATCGTTTGTTTACATGACATTGACAGTGCTCTTGAAATGATCGCAAGTTATTTCACCTCGATCAGGCAGCCATCCGAACTGCTTAAACTTATAAAGTATTTCACGATTTTGTGTTTAATAAATTGAAATGTGAAATTGAAAAAGAAAACGCTAATTACCCCGCCGTCAGGACGGGGTCTAGTAATACCCGTTTTTTTTACCCCGCCGTCAGGACGGGGTCTAGTAATACCCTTTTTTTTTCCGTGGTTTTTTTTTTTTTTTTTTGGTGGTCACTTGCCCCAGACCTCCGGTTTTCGCTCGGCCAAAGAAATACTCGTCGTGTCTTTCGCTATACAGCCAAGGGCTTTTATCTTGAGTGACCGTTACATATTTTACACCCCCCGGGGGAGGGAGAACAACGGCGGGGTCTAATGCCCCTGGGGCTTTTCTTGTTTTGTTTTTTTTACCCCGCCGTCAGGACGGGGTCTAGTAATACCCATTTTTTTTCCGTTGTTTTTTTTTTTTTTTTGGTGGTCACTTGCCCCAGACCTCCGGTTTTCGCTCGGCCAAAGAAATACTCGTCGTGTCTTTCGCTACACAACCAAGGGCTTTTATCTTGAGTGACCGTAACATATTTTACACCCCCCCGGGGGGGGGGGGAACAACGGCGGGGTCTAATGCCCCTGGGGCTTTTCTTGTTTTTTTTGTCGTGGTCAGTTGCCCCAGACCTGCGCTCGGTCAAAACAATACTTGCCGGTAAACTTTGTTCGTTCAGCGTTTATTCGCCAGAATTTTCATGAAAGTTGGTGTAGAAAATTACTGGCGATTTAATGGCATGAAAATTCCTTCGATGAAAGCAAGAACGAAGGTGCTAGCGAGCTTTGAAGCTGGCATGAATTTGCCAAACCTGCCCTGGCACGTAAACATTACATCACTGAAACACAAAAGGTGATCCGGGGAAGTCCCTTGCTTTCGCCAAGTTGAAAAATTCAACAGTGAAATGCAAGCATATTTCTGGCAGTTTTGCTTTGCTTCGCCAAAATCTTAAGGGAAAGTTGTGTAGAAAAGTACAAGAAATTCAATGGAGTTGACTTCTCTTCAATGAGAGCAAGGACGAAGGTGCTAGCGAGCTTTGAAAGCCAATGATTCATGCTACGTGCCGTAGCACATAAACATTACGTCTGAAACACAGAAGCCGATTCGGAGAAGTAAACTTGCTTGCGCCAAATCACTCATCGAATCACGGCCTAAAATAGACTTTTACGGTTTTTCATAGCTACCAGTTTCCTTTAGATTTTAGAATGAGTTTTTTATCAAGAAATCTATTTAAATTTCCGTGCCCTTGCTATTTAGAATTACGCTGACATGTCAGTACGTTTATTTTAAAAAGACGTGACTTAATTGAGTCACGCTATGGTCAAAATATTTCGTCACGTTCTTCTTCGCGAAAGCTAGGACAAGTGGATGACCAAGGAATGAGGGATGGGGTTCATACTATCAGGGATTCATGTTACCACAGGGAGAAGGGTGCAGAGCAGACGCATAAGGGGAAATGGCAGCAAACACAGGTACGATAAATCATCAACTTTAAAATTTACAATACTTGAGCTCGTATCTTGAGTGACCGTAATATATTTTGCTCCCTGGGAGGAGAAGAAAAACGGCGGGGTCCGATGAAAGTAGGAACGAAGGTGCTAGCGAGCTTTGAAGCTGGAATAAATTCGCCTAACTTGCCGTGGCACGTAAACATTACATCACTGAAACACAGAAGCCGATTCGGGGAAGTCCCTTGCTTTCGCCAAGTTGAATAATTCAACAGTCAAATGCAAGCATTTTTTTGGCAGTTTTGCTTTGCTTCGCCAAAATCTTTAGGGAAAGTTATGCAGAAAAGTACAAGGAATTCAATGGAGTTAACATTTCTTCGACGAGAGCAAGGACGAAAGTACTAGGGAGCTTAAGTTTGAAAGCTGGCATGAACTCGCGATCGCTATGAACTTAGTAATTATGAGATAAAGTATGTACGTATGAGTGCCAAGAAGTGAGTGATACCGCCCTCCATAATTTCCCCCCGACCACAGGCCTTAAAAGTAAGAAATCAGAAATGAGAATCAAGATAAAAGAAAAATCTTTGACCGCGGCGGGATTCGAACCCACGACCTCCGGATTAGAACACCGTCGCTCAACCAACTGAGCTACGAGGCCAGGCTGAGTCACGCTGTGATCAAAATAATAATTTCATCACGCTCTTCGTCACGCACGCTAAAACAGAGTGATTAGGCAAGTCGTGTCTTGATTTATTGAGCTATTTTGTCTACAAAATAGCCTCATAGTAGGCGTGCAGCCTCAAGTTTCTGGGAAGGTTGGTTCTTTGGTTGGTTTTTGGGTGGCCAATGTTCGGCATTCCCGACGACTGTCGAATTTTACCGAAAGGCTAGTTGTCGGGGCCGGAACAAAAATGCAGATGAGAACGCACGGAAAATTCTGCTACTAAAGCGACACTACGAAAGTGTCCTGATTTCATTCGCTTGATGTTGGATATTTATATATCAAATAGAAATGGCTGGCTTCCTTGTGGTAGACTTCCTTAGAAAACGAATCGTCAGCACAAACCAGGTTTACACGTGAGCGGAAGCGAGTTCTAGTAAATAATCCTCTGTACGCATGCGCACAACTTACGTTTTGAGTTATATGGTTCAACTTTAGAGTGTGAGAAATAACATGACTTCTCTGCAGGGATGTCCCATAGTAAATGATGGTAAATAGATGGCAAATAGTTTGAAGGTATAAAATGGGCAGAATCGTGAATTTCGAACTAAAACGAATTATTGTTCGCACCTTTTGGTAGGTTTTAAAATTAATGCCCATGCCACTCGATCACTAGGTCCGTCAAAGGCACAAGGTCGACAAGGAAAAACATTGTATGGGTGGCATAAACGTTGCTCGTACGTGCGACTTGCTAAGCGCAAAGTTAGAGGTGACTCATCAGAGAAATGGGTTTCTGGTTAGGCTGCGTGGCGGTAGCGGGATTGTTTGTACAAAGTTTGAGCGGAAAGATCAGCAGACAATAAAATCAAATCAAATCAAAACAATTATCACCTCCAATACGAAGACAAAAACGCAAAAGCTCTACGCAAGATTCGTTTCACAGTCTTATAGACACAAACATCGGTTATCATTTTTCAGATTGCGAAAAACGCACAAATTTACTCATTCCCCGCTTCCTTTTAAGTTTTACTCAACTCTAGCTGCCACGAAAGCCAATAAAAAGCGCCGAAAACGAACTTATGACAGTCTCATGAAAGTCTCGTGACTCGCCATTGAACTTTGTCTCATCACATGTTTGTACGTGACAAAACACCACTTGTTTACACAAAACAGTAATCTGATCTCACGCTCAATCAACATAACACGTTCTTTACACGTGAAACGACCCACACTAAACATCATCACATGACTGCCTGGCCCTACGATAAAATCCCCCCCGGACCTATTAAAGCACAATTTGGCCTTGAGTTGATCACGTGCACTCCACCTGATAAAATTCATGTTGTTTACCACACAGGCCAACCACTCCATTATTCTCGAATTCGCTCATTTAAAATTCCAACGATTCCTTTGCCCATTACCACCTCTCTACATAACAAAACATCCCTTAATATTATTTTCACCCAATTTTGTATCTTACTTTCACATCAAAACGCTCATCAAAACAAAATTTATTCGCTAAACACAACCACTGATTTTTGTGTAGCTTCAGCGAAGCTGAGACCACTACCGTGTGGCACCAATATTTTTGCGGGAGTTTAATTTTGTGAATGGTGATTTTTTTTTTGTGTGTTTTGCAGGACTAATCTTTGCGATTGGGGAAACTGTTTATTCTTCTTGGAATTAATTTTTGCGATTTTCCGGAAGCGGCCTTCTATTTGGAATTATAACATTCTCGTTTTTTGAGTATAAACAATCGAATGCAGGTGAACAACATGCAGATGTATAACATGTTAAATCAGTTAATCAATGGAGTACCTTCAGACGATCCTTTTCTTTAAAGCTTTTAACAGCTTAATACTTCTAATGTACCGACTGCAATTTCATTGCTTTATTTCTGAATGTTTTGCTTCTAATTTCGTTTTATTTTTGAACGAAAGAGACGGTTTAAGTAAATGGGCACCAACATAATATTACATCACATGTAAAAGGCGATGTTTGTATATAAATTTCGACAATGGAGTAAATTTTTGCGGAAATTATTTTTTTCCGCGGGAACTTTTTTTTGCGGATCGTGAAAAATCCGCGAAAATCATAAAAATTTGAATCCCGAAAAAATTAGTGCCACAGTCAACCACACGGTATGTCAGCACGTGCGATGTTTCTGGCTTTTTTGTCAGTTTGCTACGTGACTAGTCACGCAAGACTTGCACAAGACACACAATGGCATGATCTTTTCTAACAAGGCACGCTTATTACTCGATTTTAGCCGTGTGTTCCAAAATGTAAGTCCGTGTGAAATAATGTGGAAAATAAGACAGAGCTTACCTATATATTTGTCTGGATACGGGAGTTGCCACGTTCGTCAAGCATGATGTCACGCAAGAAGAAGACGTACGTGACTCTCAAGATCGGCTATTCTCTTCTGGTTCAAACATTACAGAATTAATTTTTGTGACAAGTTACGCTTCCTACTAGATCCAAAATATTTGTCCATGGAAAAATATTCTTTCCATTAGAAAGCCACAAAATTAAATTTCAATCCATTGAGCTGCCGAGAAACATCTGAGAATGAGCTTCAGAAAGGGCTGTTTTGTATTATTTTGTTTGTCCCATATTCACACTGTTGTCAGATATTTTACAGATTTTATCTCACTTTCTTCTTGTTTTGTCGTCATTTGAAGCCACACTTGTACGCATTAGCGTACCATCTATTGATCAACGACGCATACGAATTCGAAACCACTAATATAAACTCAAACATTGATCTTTGATCACCCTCAAATCTGTAAGAAGCCCTGGGAACGAGGTTGCACAATATCGGACACAGCTCCACTTATAAGGTAAACTCTGTCTAAAGACCAATACTTTTCGAATGCTCAACGCTACTCAAATAACCAACATCACAGTAGTGTACCTTGGTACACGCACGTTCATTCAATAACCATTTCCGTACCTCTCATTGACAGCTACAAAATAGCTCACGCACGCTTTGCGTGCCTATGTTATTATCATCGCAAGCACGTAAAAGATACGATAAATCACCAACTTTTACCTGGCCGTAATATATTTTGGACCCCAAGGGCAGAGAGAACAACGGCGGGGTTAATGCCCCCTGGGGCTTTTCTTGTTGGTTGAAGTTCCGGAAACCTCTTCGGTTTGAAATGTCAACAGCGCGTGTTGACAAATTCTCCTAAGGCGTATAGAAGCCGACGGTACTTACACCGGAGGGATTTTTAGCTCAAATGAGACTTTCAAGAGCCTCTAAAACACCCTAATACGTTTTTTTACTTGCTAGTGGGTAAATTCTTCAAGTTCAATGGCAAATTACCAAGATTTAAATTACTGTTAGAATTTTTATCGGCGCAGTTGAAGCTGATTAACCTAAGTTCATCTAAAACTCTTGCGTGATTTGGGCCGAACGCATGACATAACACATTCGATTTTCTCACAGGGAAGCTTTGCGAGTTTGACTTTTAAACTTGGCACGGAAAATATCTCATAATGATATCTTCTGGCTGTAAAGTAAAATTATCGCAAAACGAGGTACCATGCATGACCATTTTAATCCCGTTACACTTCACCTACATTTTGCCGCCATTATCAGCACTCTATAGAGGTGTTTTCAAAATGGCTCGCAAAATGTCAGTATTAACAAATTTATATTGTTTTGAAAGTGAAACATGCATAAGAGTAGTTGTTCCTAATTCGTGCCACGTTTGACGTTAATTGAATTCATTTTAATGCCCTAGCGATGCTTCGTCCTCACACCTAATTTGGGGTATTTGATCAGGCGAAAAACCGCACTTTGGCCGCGCTTTCAATTTTTTGTGAATTTCTGAGCTTTTAAATGTGAGTTTTGAGAACATTTTACCAAAGGATATCTTTGGGTAAAATATGAGGAATTCGCCAAATGGGCCGATGACGGAGCATTCTCGATCCTAACAGGCAGCCACTCTTAAACGTTTAGTGAGATTAGGCAACAAATACCAGGGGAAATACGAATTACTAACCTCTATTCCAGTGAAAACTGTTAAACTAATCTAGTAAAAGACGGTTCAACTTAAAGAGCCAAAAATCTTTGCATGCTTGTATTTTTGTTTTGAAACAGCTTTTAGCGTTTGGCTGGCGCGTTTGCCGGACTTTTCGCAAATTATACCGTGCCGCAATGGCCTTATAGCGAGCTGATATGTACAGCAGTAGTAGCCGCTGAAAAGAGAAATATCTTGATCGCTGGCTGTTACTGGAGAAAACAACTCTAGATATGACTTTGTAATCAACACGTATGGAGCTTTCATAGTACCTGATCGATTGATCGATCGAAGGATCTCGATGTACGTAAAACCAGAGAAGCCACTTCCACTCGATATAAAAATAAGATAAGAACAAATAGTAAGAATCAATCGATCAATCGCTAGATGTCGCTGGAGAAAACTAATCAAGATCTGACTTTGCAATGAATGCGTATACATGGATCCATTACAGTCCGCTCGATTGATCTCGCGATCGATGGCATTGACCGATGTCGATGGACGCAAAAGCCAGTTATACTTTTTGTAAAAATAAGACATAGACAGCTGTGAACACAAAGAGTAATTAAGCAAAACAGCACACGCTTATTTTGGAGCAGGCCCGTAGCTACTGTTATTTTGTAGTAAATTAATGTTCCTTCTGTTTTCATCCGGCAACGAATGCAGCTCTATTTCGGCAAACGCAGTGTCAATACTATTGCTGAAACTAGTAGATGTTTTTCTTTTCCTCCGCTACTGATACACGGACTCCTTCAGCCGTACAACTTTGGTAGAGCCCGGAAGACTCGCCTCAGCTTTTCTTTCCTTTTCCTTGTGAATAAATTTGTGTGAATAAAAAATTTGTGTGAATCCTACGAAGCATCCAATTTAAAGATCTCCTTCTCCACCGCACAAACACTACAGAATTCGGAAACATACAACGAAATCGATACGACAACACTTAAATGTCAACTCTAAATTCACACCAGTGCTTTTGGATAGCTAACGGCAGCCATGGAAGAAGATACAAATCAGACTTCACAACAATGAAGAAAATGGCGGATTTTTCGAATATGAAAAATGTACCTCGGCGCGCAAAGCACTTTGGGTGACACTGCTTTTTAAGGTTACCGTGTACCTTCCAGGTGTCTTCAGTCTTACGCATGTAGCGCTTCTCAGTTTAGCCGCAGATACCCCAAACCCTATATCAAATTAAAGGTTATAAAACTGGCTATTTGAATATGCCACTAACTTTTCACGAAAACGAATTTTTAAGTTTTCCGCGAAGTCTGAATATGAAGGTCTAGATCGCCTTTTGAAAGCTCCAGATCAGAGGGAATTTTAAAGTTTGCAATTTTTTTTGCTTGGTGAAAGTCCGGCACATAAGGGCTAAAAAACCGTGTTGGGGTTTTCCTTTATTCAGCCGCGTTCAAAAGGTTTCAAACATTTTCTAAATCACAAGAAAAGCGTACGGAGTAACGGCACAGAAATGGCTCTTAACGAAAAAATATTTAGAATTATCAAATTCCCCGACAAGTTCTTGTTGAAGAAGCGTCAAGATAGCGACTCGTCAAATTTGATTAAAATCGAACAAATCGCCTGTGAGTTGGAACTCTTTAAAGTGTCACCTTCAAGCGAAAAATGAATGCCGAGAAATGCTCAAAAGAAAATCTTCGCTACGCAAACAAACACCGCCTCCAAACACCTTTGCCGACAGTAGACCAATCAGTGAGTGCTATTTTATCTTCCGGTCACCTCCCGAGGAAATTTCGCGCAATAGTCTCTCCACGCAAATCCTAGTGTTCCTAACATTCAACCGTCTTACCATTTTGTCGAATTTCTTTCAATGTTGGACGTCGTTTAACTGATATTATCGTGATGGGGAGAACCAAAAGAGAGAAAACCTCAAGCCAACCAGCTGGGCCTAAACTGAAGCGGCCAAGGCGGGAAAAAAGCGAAGTGAAGTGAAACTGAACGCTGTGGAGCGCTGTGATTGAATCAGTACAACTGCAGCAGCTCTTTTGAACAGCGCTTCTTATATTGGTTGAATGGGTACTTATTGTAGTGTCAAGCTTAGCAAAGCTTACAATTGAACAATGCTCAAAGGGCTTATTTTTACTTGCGTTATCAAGCAATCGCATAGCGCGTGTTCGACACACACTTGTTTTGTCCGTTTCTCGCCGGCAAATAGGGAATTTTTAAAGGCAATTGTTGGTATCCAAAAGATTTCAATATTGTTTGGACATATTTGTTTCTTTCTAAAAGAGTGTAATAAAGTAACAACAAAAGAGCGGTTTCATCGGGATCTGATAGGCCAATGTACAAATGAGTGAAACTATTAGCTGTGACAGCAAGCGAGGTTCCCTGCGAAGAGATCAAAAGGTCGTCTCCCAGCGTTGGCTATATACCACGGGCTACATGTACACTGTATTAACAAATATAAAATGATAAAATTCTTCTTTATGCATTAAAACCAAAACATTGAAGAAAATCAAAAGAGAACACGGGTAAAACGAGATGAATTTAAATTCACTATCTCTTTATTGTCGGTTCTTTGTTTACGCTATGCGGGAGCTGGTAAACGGTAACAGTTATCAGGTTACTTGAATGATTGTGTGTTGTAAACTGTATTCATGTTAGGTCGCTTGTTCAGGGCTGCTCTACAATCCCAGAGAGATCAAACGGAGGTACTACAATGTATTCCATCGAATTGCAGTAATAACAGATGCTGTACGTTTCCGCGTAGTTTGCGCTCGCAAAATATTATTTGGTATTAAATCGTCTGGCGATTCACTGTCACTATTGCGATTAAAATCAGTCCAAACATTCAATACCCTCTTTCTTCCGTTCTAAGGATATTTTGCCTGCTCGCTCCGATACTTTCCTCGTAATTGGAAGGTTCTGACGGCCATTCCCGATGATATGAGCCTTTGTCTGATGCAGCGAGGCTACAACGTGTTTCCTCTGTCATGCTTTCCTTGTCTTCTGAGTTTTCCTCTTTTTTCGCTTTTTGGAGTTAGCCCACGGACATTTCCGCGGCCTGTGAGTTTCCATAGCAAAGTCATAACTTAGAAAACCGGGCTCTAACGACAACAATATAACATAAACGGACATAGAACGCTTCGGGAAACAATAAATACGGAGGCTCTCCCATAAACAATCTTTCCCACGAAAATCGTTCTGGATGGCTGCACTCGCATCAATTAGCTGTCAATCAAAAATAAACTTTCACTTCCGGTGGAAAACGGTCATCCCATTTTCTTGGCGAATATTTGCTCTTTCTTCAAATTTCTTTTTCGGAATTAAAAGATTCCAAGGAAACGTATATTTTTATGGAAAAAAATAAAAATCGTAAATTTACCATTTTTAACGTACACGGTAACCTTAATTCATCGACAGCACAAATTCCCGCTCACCGCCGATTTTCTGGACTGGATCCTCAAGAAACATCTTCATCCTTTCGCTCTAGGCTTGCAATGGCTCCTTCATGATCAGTTTCTCCCCATATATTTAGATGATTTTTTTCATTGAAGAATATTAGATTTGGGGTACAATTGTCCTCACGCCGAGAATGTAGCGCTGAAAAGTTTGACAAAACTTTTGCTGATTTCGTCAGCTTTACGTGTTTTATCCGTCTGGACCCGGTTGTTTAAAAGAAGGGTCAATGTAACCAGAGGTTAAATTTCTCAATCGCTGGTTAAAATCCCTGGTTAAAATCGGGTTGCTCAAAGCACGGTAAGCAAACCGGTAAGTTTACCTTGGGTTAGACGCGGCTAACCCTTGGCTAGTACCCCCATAATACTCTTTTTGTTTGTTGTTGTTATGGTGGCCTACCGTGAGCGCTAAAATGGCTTTCCTGGCTACCTCAGAGATGTTACGCCGCACTGACTGTAACAATCGCCGCAAAAAGTAATACTAACGCAAAATGTAACAAGAACCGCCGCAAAATGTAACATAACGCAAAATGTTATAACATCGACGCAAAATGTAATAAAATGTTCAACGCAAAATGTAATAACTTTTCAACGCAAAATGAAATAAATTTTCTAACGCATAACGTAATAACGCAAACTGTAATACAGATCGGTACGAGAAGTCAAAGTACTGAATCAGAGGTCTCAGTTCAGTGTAAATGTGCATGGCATGTGTATTCAAGCAGATTGTTGGTGGGGATGGGCTGGGGCTACAGAGGGGAGGGTCATTTGAGACATTTGAGGAGTGCTGAACCTTTTGGTTTTTTCGTAAGCAGGGAGAGTGTCGGGGCTTTCTTCTTTTTCATCGTTTGATGTTCTGTTTGTTAAGTGTCCGTATGCAATAGAAATTTTATCTCCGTGAAGAAGACTAGTTATCAGCGAAGACTTAGTTACATTTATATTCATAGCTAACAATCGTTTGGACTTACTTAAATCTGTTGAAGACTCAATACCCCAATAACCTCCGTGAAATAGCAATCACGTCACCTAGTTTTAAGATGCAAGCTGGGAAAGAGATTTTTTGGTGACATTTTTAAGTTTAATTTTATATTTTAACCCTTTCCCAGCCGACTTAAAAAAGCCATTTCTTACCATTAAAGCGGTACTTTTTAGTGTTATGTTGCCAAATGCCACTTATCTTTGCTACAAAAGCGTTTTCTCACAAGTTAACTAGATTTTGAACCAGCTTCTGTTGTAAACTGTGCAATATTTTGCTTTTTTGCAGATTCATTCCAATTTTTTCTAGCTTCTTTTGCTCTCCTTTTCTCTCTCTTTCTATTCTCTTTACCTTCTACCCTTTATCCCGATTTGGCCTCAGCCCTTCAAAAAGACCTGCAAGTGGAACATTGATTAACTAGGTGACTTAGACTATTTTACCACCAAAATTGGACATTTCTCTGGTATAGCTCTGCCAGAATTTGGTCGATATTCAAAATGGACACACGTATGGATGGATCTGTCCTTGTTGTGTTGGCTGCTTATCAAACAATTTGGGTGTCGTCAGAAAATGATGACGTCACAAGTGGTTCAATGTCAACGACTCGAATGGCGGAAAAATACGACTCTGGAAGCGAAAGAGTTAATCTAAATTTTATACAGTCGATCTTAGATCTTTTCTTCACTTTTTAGCTCACTTGTATTACTTATATCATGTGTATATATTTTTAACTTATGGTAGTTCTTTTTACACGACAAATGCATTTGACAGGACCTCTGTCAAGACCAAGTAATGTGATAAGAGCCTCCTGTTTAATTATTATTATTTGTTATTATTATTATTATTATTATTAATTTTGTCATCCTAAGAGTCAGATGTATCTGGCAATGGATCTTCAGCGCTGCTAACCTCCATTGCTGTGCTACCGATATAGGCCTTGATACTAGCGGCTTTTTTTTTGTTTGTTTCTTTCCTTTAAAGAGATTGAAATGTTATGATAGAAAAGATATAGCCCATGCTCATTCACTTTTAGTGCTAACAACTGGTCGCTGCAGGTGATTCCAATCAATAGCATTCTGGTGCGTCCCGAGACATTTTTTGGCAGTACGCACAAAATCAGCCTGATACTTGGCCGAAGGGAGACAAACATAGCCTGTGTACAGCCTCTTGCTCTCCTGAGGAGAGTGGGCGGCTGTACACAAGCCTAGGCTAAGTCAAACATAGTTACACACGGAAAGCCGTAAAAACTAGAACAAAAATTCATTTTTCAAATCGGCACAGTTAATCCCCACGGTATCAACGAACGCTTTTCATTCAACTAATTTTTTCTTGTTTTTCACGTTGCCAGGTTCCTACCAATAGCATAGCTCCATCACTCTCTAAACCAAGTGCAGCCCACAATTCCTTGATTCGCTCTGACAAAGGGCTAACGCTCGAAAGGTCAGCTTTCAATCTCTTTACGGTGGCCAACTTACACAGTTGATTAATCCAAAATTTTGTGTTTCACGTCCCCACCGACGCAGCACCACAGTTTCTTTAGAAACTAACCCCCTTGTTTATTTGAGATTTAGCAAACAAACAAGGGGGTTAGTTCCTAAAGAAACTGTGGTGCTACGTCGGTGGGGACGTGAAACACAAAATTTTGGACTTATCATCTGAGTTGATAAGGTAGATTGGCCACCGTAAAGAGATTGAAAGCTGACGTTTCGAGCGTTAGCCCTTCGTTAGAGCGAATCAAGAAATTGTGGGTTGCGCTTCGTTTATATGGAGAGGGTCCACAATAGGTTTGGCGGGATGCGGGATTAGGCTAATTTTTGTGGCGATATTCGGGATGGGAGCTGAAAACAGGAGCGGGATGGGGGAATTTCGATTACGAGCGGGAGCGGGATTTTGTGTTTTCAAGGAGTCGGAATGCGAGAATCGCAAGGGAAAAGTAGCGGGATGCCGGCGTTATTTGAATTTTTACGAGACTGGATGATTTTACCAGAGCAGACTGATACAAATGTATCCTTTGCGGTATGAAGTGTGTTGGCTTTTAAGCAATGAATTGGCCAAGGCAGCGTAGCCTGAATGTCAAACTAGTATGAGTCCTTTTGTGGTGTTTTGTGTTGATTTCGGTCATTTCTATTCTCGTTACTTTCATTACAAGAATGAGGTATCAGGTCAGATGTCGTGTGTGCGTTCTTGACTTTTCCTACACTTTCCATTGAGCGTTGGTTGGAACAGCTATGGTTAGTCTAGCCGGTATGGCAACACCGGCGGACGGTAATGTAACGACGGTCGCTGAAAACAAGGCATTTGACATCACAATATTGTTGCTATATACTATGAAACGAGTGCGAGCAGGTATGCCTTTCTTTGAAAAGAACACTCCCAAGTAGAGATTTTCTGATGGGAAGTAAAGACAATGAAAGCTTTAAAAACTGTTAGGTGAGTCGACTTTTATAAATCTTTCAGGCTACATTTCATTTTTGCAGACCTCATAACTGGTCCGATCTTGTATGACCTTTGTGCCCCTAGCCTTGTCTAAGGATACAACCCATTTTTATACAGCTGGATGTAGCTAAACAACACGGAGAACACTTTGTGTCTAAGGAACGCACCGACCTTCAGATCAAAACCCCGACGCGCTAACCACTGCGCAACTACCCCTTCTTTAAAATTTTGAACAGAAAGAGGGTCATGTCATAAGACACTCAGTTGGTTGTCTTCCAAAAAAGGCAGGACCGAGAATACATAACAAACAATCTTTGTCAATCTTTACTTCTCACTAATACTTGGACAAGATGAGATAAAACAGAATAACACAAACAAAACACACGTTAGGATCATTAGTGGCGATATCGAGACCACAAAAACGTCGACCATAGAAACGTATTACGTTTGTCTGCTATCCGTTGTATAAAAAACTTGTCTGCTACCCATAAAAACTTGTCTGCTATCCGTTGTTTAAAAGATAAGTGTTTTTTTGATCATGAATGTAGAAAACTAGTTACAAATTTGGGCGAGATCGGGATTTCGACACAAAAAGGGCGGGACGGCGGGATTAACAGGAAAAAAAAAGGCTGGATGGCGGGATCTAAGAACCCTATTGTGGACCCTCTATGGAGAGTGGTGGAGCTACGCTATTGGTAGGAACATGGCAACGTGAAAAACAAGAATAAATTAGTTGAATGAAAAGCGTTCGTTAATACCGTGGGGATTAACTGTGCCGATTTGATAAATGAATTTTTGTTCTAGATTTTTACGGCTTTCCGTGTTACCCTGGGTAGGGAAAGGCCGCAGATCGTCATGTGTTGGCTAGAATGGTTAGGGAGATTGAAATGTCGTCCTTGTCATTTCTTTCACCATCTCGTAGGTGCTCGCGGAAACGGTCGCCGAGTCTCCTCCCTGTTTCACCAATGTATATCTTTTTGCATAAAGTGCATGTTATGCAATAGATAACATAATAAATTAGTTGAATGAAAACTAATTTTCCAAAATTTGTCCATCAGTTTTAGTACATTCTATTTGCGCCAAAATCCAAGAACTCAATTCGAAACTTTTAAACCACCTGTACCAAATTAAAACCCCAAAACTTCAACAATTAATAGGTCCTCCAACTACTAGTGACCCGCCATTTGAAAATAATAACATCACTGTAGTCACCATTCCAGAAAAGCTACCACTTTCCGACTCCGAAAAGTCAGTTCTTAGTAAGGGTTTAAATTGTGTTCCTGTAGCCAAGCGAACCGATGAATTTTCAGTTATACAAGACGTTGAAAAATTCCTTCGCTCTGTTAAATTGAAAGCTTTTTTCCATGACAAAGAGGACAACTCTAACACTTCTGAAAAAGATGTTTTCGAAACTCTCAACGTTCGTAAATCAAAATGGACCCCTCCGGAGGGCCAGTTCGCTTCTTTAGGTTTCTTCATGAAAAAATGCCGTCGCGATATTCAAAAACTTAAATTTAGGCGTAACACCAAAATCTCGAACTTTTCTACAGAAGAATGGGCAGCACTTAAAAAGTCTTAGTAAACGCAAATATGATGTTATCAAAGCGGCCGACAAAGGCGGCGCGGTAGCTGTTTGGCGCACCGACCTTTACCGACAAGAAGCTTTTCAGCAAATTTCCGACACCTCCTTTTATGCCAAAGTTGACAAAGATCTCACTTCAGCCAACCAAAAAAACTGTCAAAAACTATTCAGGATCTCATCGACAAACAAGAATCACCAGCGACCGCTAAAAATCTTATTGTTGCTACTCCTAGGACTTCGCGCATTTACTTCAAACCTAAAATTCGCGAACCAATCAATCCTGGTCGACCAATTGTTTCTGCCTGCAGTTGCCCTACTGAACTCATCTCTAGCTACTTAGACAGGATTATGGTGCCTATCGTTAAATCTTTGTCATCGTACATCGAAGATACTAACCACAGATTAGCATTTTTCGCGATTTCAATTTTTCCGGCGAAAACAAACTTATTTTTACTATGGACATTACTTCTTTATATACCGTAATTCCCAATAACGAAGGAATTCAGGCACTTACGTTTTTCTTCGACTAGCGCACTATTAAAGAACCCAGCTCAGAAACACTGCTCCGTTTAGGCGAACTAGTTTTTACACTGAACTGCTTCTCATTTGTCGAAAACCACTACAAAAAGGTCAATGGCGTCGCTTTGACCACCAAAATGGGACCTAGCTACGCCAATCTTTTCGCAGGTTACATCAAAAATCAAATTTTCAACCAATTTAATGGTACCAAACCTGAACTTTACAGCCGCCACATCGACGATTGTATTGGCGCTACTTCATCTAGCAGAGAAGAACTTGACCATTTTATAACTTCTGTCAACTCCTTTCACTCGGCGCTGAAATATACCAGGCAAATTTCCGAAACTTAAATTGCCTTTCTTGACATCAAATTTTCATTCAATGGCAACGGCGTATTCACCAGTGTGCACTACAAACCTACAGATTCCCTCAGTTATTTGTTACATTCATCCTCTCATCCTTCCCACGTCAAAAACGCTATCCCGTTCTCTCAATTTCTTAGACTTAGATGTTTATGTAATGATGACTCCGATTTTTCCAACAAATCAGAGGAAATGCACCATTTCTTCAAGAAGCGTGGTTATCCTAATTCTGTTGTCAACACGGCTCAACACCGTGCTCAACAGATTGATCGACAGTCAACACTTCGGCAAACGTCACAGAAGGAAAAGGACGAGAGAATTCCATTTACACTCACTTACCATCCACATAACCTCGCAGCCAAAAACATCATTTTAAAGAACTTTAATTTACTCCAAAATGAGAATGAAATGGGAAGAATCTTTTCACAGCCTCCAATTTGATTTCATTCAAACGCGACAAAAACAGGGAACTTTCTAGTTAAGGTGTACTTAAATCTGATGATCAACCGGGTACTTTTAAATGCACGCGCAAACGATGCAACACTTGCCCTTTCATTCACAATGTGGACAAAATAACAGGACCCAAGCGATCGACCAAAATCAGCGACCGCTTTACATGCACCTCCACAAATGTTATCTATTGCATAATATGCACTTTATGCAAAAAGATATACATTGGTGAAACAAGGAGGGGAATAGTCGTCCGTTTCCGCGAACACCTACGAGACGTTGAACGAAATGACAAGGACGCATCCAAACTAGTCGCCCAACATTTCAATCTCCCTAATCATTTCAGCCAACAAATGACGATATGCGGCCTTTCCCTACACCAGGGTAACACGGAAAGCCGTAAAAATCTAGAACAAAAATTCATTTTTCAAATCGGCACACTTAATCCCCACGGTATCATCGAGCGCTTTTCATTCAACTAATTTTTTCTTGTTTTTCACGTTGCCATGTTCCTATCAATGGCGTAGCTCCACCACTCTCAGCATATAAACGAAGTGCAACCCACAATTCCTTGATTCGCTCTGACGAAGGGCTAACGCTCGAAACGTCAGCTTTCAATCTCTTTACGGTGGCCAATCTACCTTATCAGCTCAGTTGATAAATCCTAAATTTTTTATTTGAGCTTAGTTTGGCCTGATTTAGCCCGAAAACTAAGAAATCAACTTATTTTTTTTTACCTGTACCGCGGGGCGTCAGTGAAAAGCTGATGCAAAAGCTCGTTTGTCTCCGCCGTGAGCATTTGCCGGTTTGTTTTCGACAAATCCTAATCCCGGGGTCGGCGGGCGGGGGGATGGGCACTCGTGCTAGAAATGACTGATGCAGAATAAGGGCTTACATGGTACTCCTGATTGGACTATGAAATCGTGTATAATTGTTTACTGTCTGGTTGTGGGTCCAAGAACGCACTTCATTGAAGACGTTGGCGCTGTGATAATGATATTTTTTATGTTTGGTTTGTAACAGTCTTTTCCGTAAAGTAATCAGTGGTACTTATTGTCTTGGTAACCGAAAAGTGATCCAAGACAATTACACATTCGAAGTGACTACAAAAGCTAACCTAATATTCTTCTCAGCGCAAAATTCCTGCACTTTAGCTACACTTTTGCTGTCAATCGGAGTGCCTTAATGTGAAGCACATTAAAGGACCAGAGAAGAGCGCCATTCAATTCTCATGGTTAAGCACGTTAAGGTCTTGACTCTGCGCACGGTACTAAATGACCGCTCTGGCGACTTGCAGTAGACTCAGTCGGGCATTGTTAAAAGAATACTGAGAACTGTTGTTGCATTTGGGTAAAAGATAATTCGGATAAATAGTCGAGAATAAAGGTTAAGGATGAAGGTGAAAAAACGGACACTGAGATACTGACAGATTTGAGGGGAAAATTAAAATTTGATTTTTTTCAACACATTTTTATTATTTTTATTGTTATTTTCGTCGTGTTTGAAACAAACACCGAATTCCCCCTTGCCGTATATTTTCCTTCCGCTGTGAAGTTTCACCATGTTTTTCTACCTAAGATTTTTCTGGAAGTACTAGCAACTGTTAGTGTAGATTCAGGAGGTTGTTATGTGCATCGCAAAAGCGGAAATTTTTGTGATTTTTAATCCTAAATGGTACCTAGTAATGAATTTTCGTTAACAATTAGTCTACAACTGATTGGAGTACATTTCGAAGAAAATAAGTCGCCCTTTTAGTAATGTTTTCTTGGACTGAAAGAGAGAATACAACACGCTCAGGCGCACTCCTCCGCAACACTGTTGAAGAAAATGCCAATATCTCCTCATCTATACGAGTTTTTAATTTCCTTTTCTGTATTTGCACTATTGGTATCTTGATACCAAGTTGCCCGGATGATGATGATGATGATGATGGTGATTATTAACCGTCAATTAAAGAAACATTATACTAACGGCGAGAAATTCTGGTACGCGTTTGCGTACCTCGCGTAAAGGCAGGAACGCCCCTGCTGGATATCTGACCTTTCACCTTGCAGAAATCACACAACTGACCATTTCGCTCTTGACAAGACAACAATAGAACATTGTCTTCAGCGTAAATAGAATTTCCGATCAGGGTAGCGATCGGAAATAAATAAAGTGGGGATGAGTGGGGAGGGGAGAGGGTGTCACATGTTTTAACGTTATTTTCTGTGCAGGGTTAGTAAATTATCCATTAAGGCGCAATGGAGGGTATTAAGCCACATTTAAGCCACAAGTTTCTATTTTATTATTTTTATTTTATTTTTCTTAATAAAATATTAAAAGTTCCCCAGCCAACCGCCACCAATGAAAAACTTTCCTTCCCTGATTTCTGAAACGAAGCCATAATGTATCACCACAAAATTGTAGCTGACGATTTGTCTTACCGGTGAAAGTTTTTGGTGGGCTTAGTTGAAGTTTTACAATTATCATTACAAATGAAAACCAGTAATTGCCCAATATTCCTTCCTAATTAAGGGAATGGGAGGGGAGGGGTAGTTTAACATGAAAAAAGAGGCACGGTTAAGTGTTAGCTAAGTACAAACAAAACAATAACACCCATTTTAATTATCTTCAAAGTAAGGAACGCAACAATAATTTACTCGTTTAAATTTTAGCATTCGCTTATGACTTTAAACAAACTCAAGTCGTTCATAAGGAGTATGTCCTCTTCACAACATTGTCTTTCTCTCTCGCACTATTATTAGTTTATTAACTGCATGAAGATGGTTAACAAAAACAATAGCGAATAATATAAAAGTGTTATATAGGAATAATGATAACAGGAACGGAGATAAAGTATAAATGCCAGCAGCGATTTTATGATTGCCACCGCAAATGCAACTGATTTGATCATGATTAGTTCAATCTAAAACTAAAATTCGTACCTTGGTTGGTTAATGCAGCACATTTCTTACGCAAAGCCATAGTAAAAAGATAATGCTGCCTTAAGGTGTTGACTTCCATCATTGTTGGCTCTTCGGTTTCCAATAATTTTTTACAATAAAGAACCACCCCTTCCCTGCCACAATGAAACTTAGCCATGCGCTGGCCTACAAAACAGAGTTAATTATTTCTCGTAACCTAATGACAGCACCGCTATTTTTTCCTTTTAAACGCATAATTTGGGCACACTCACTCGGCGAATATCGGCAGCATCATTTAGTTCCGGGATGTATACCTGGGGCAGTGGCTGTCGGTCGACAATATTTCTAAATAATCTCGAGACAGCTCTCAACGAGGGACGCATATGAGGATGCAAACGTAATCTTTGTCGTATAATTTCTTCCAGAATGTCGGGGTTTAAATACGGCCCTGTGAATGACGAGACAGCGTTTGGTTGGCTGGCAGTGTTTGGCCCGTGCTCACACACTTGATCACCATTCCCCGGGTTTCATCCGTCCTCACACGCTTGATCACCGTTTCCCGGGTTTCGTCCGTCCTCACAAGCTTGATCACCATTCACAGAGTTTCGTCGGTCCTCACACTGCATTTGATCACCATTCCCCGGGTTTCGCCCGTCCTCACACGCTTGATCACCGTTCACAGGGTTTCGTCCGTCCTCAGACGACGGTACAGCACCACAGGGAGCACTGTACATGTCTTGCGAATTATTACTTTTAAGTTCTGCCAAACACTCAGCCTCATCATTTACTTCATTCGAATTATATTCATCTGCTAAACAAACATAGTGTTCTCCGTCATTCTCTACAAACTGTCCCAAGATGAAAGTACATAGCGGATTTGCAGCCATTCGAGAAACGGTGGTTGCGTACCCAGGTCCATTAGAGGATAGAACTTGGAACTCGACATTGTACAGATCGGATGCGGCCTGAAGCGTGATGTGGTCGCCAAACGTACCATTTTGGGACAGTTTTGGGAATTCCTACGCCACTTAACAATTTGGAAATAGCATAAAACTGACAGTTTCCATTTTTCGGGGGATCATAGAAAATAATAAAATCTGCCGAACCCGCGAGATTTTCGAATAAGGACCTCTGGTTGTCATAACGTTGCAAATATTCTTTTCCGGTGGGCTTTTTTTGTGATTTTCTCTTTTGCGCACGTTTTGTTGCAGATTTCCGTTTTTTCTTTTCCCTTTCCATAATTAGACTTGTTACGTCACTAACAGGAATCCAGTCGTGTGTCAACGTCCCCGTGGTCGGTGATGTAAACGCGACATAACATTTATGAAGACGTACGTTTCTTTCAACAACGTCAGCCTCTAAGACGTGTCTTTTAGTTACATATTTTGCTGTTGAAGGATAGCGAATCAGAACAGTCTTGCCTACTTCGTAAATCGACGGGGATTGTTTCTTTCTCCACGTACCACCATGTGGCTGGCATGTCTTCGTGTTGCTGATGACGCCAAATTCCTGATTGCACGAAGATTTGCTTCATTTTCTGAATAGTCTCTGGAACGGGGGCGTATCATGTTGTGATATTTATTGGATGCCATATCCTATTCTTCTACATCTGGATTTCCTGTGCCAGCAACGTTAGGCTTGCGACTATAATAAATCTCAAACGGAGATTCCCAGGAGAGTTCTTCTTTGAGTCCTGATTTAAGGCTCTGGCGTAGTTCGGCAGTGACTTAATCCAGTTGACACCTGCTCTTCCCATTACCAGGAAGTCGTACATGATCTTCTTTTTAAACGATTATGTGCCCTCTCCACTTTTCCTTGCGATTGGGGTGATAAGGACGACCTTTAACCACTTTGATGTTTAGCTTTTTACACAATGCTACCACCGCTCCTTCAAATTCACGCCCTTGGTCGTGCTGAAACACGCGCGGGGCCCCGTGCTCACTGTAAATACGAAGCAATTCACGCGCCATGTGGGAGCTCTGCTTCGGTACGTTTGCAGTGGTACTAACAAGTGGTAACGGCTGAACACGTCAATAATTGACAGAACATACCTGTTCGTTTTCCCCTTGTACTTACTACGTAATCTTTGCAAGTCCACCAAGTCAGTTTGATGGCGAATTTGGACTGTTCAGGCACGGACTGGTGGAAGTCTTTGTTTTCAAAGCAAACGTTGAGCCTGTGGTGGACGGATGATTTGGCAAGCACTTTCTGGACTTCTCGCTCCGCAACTCCGCTATAGCTATGTCTTAGTTTGTGGTAGATTCTTCGGACTCCTAATTCTTTAGACGACTTATACATCTTTTTCACAAAATCGTGAAACCCCTCTTTCTTAACAACACTCTTTCCATTAAAACACAGCATTCATCCTCGTAGGGACAATTTGTCTCTGTTTCTCCAAGACCGTCCGAGTGCAGACTTCTGCTTGTTTGTCCTACTCTTGACAGGAACCACAAACTCGCCTTTTATCAGCTGTACGAATACATCATAAGTTTCGTTGTCAAGGGTCGAGATGCTGGAAACATCTTGCAGAAATATAAAGATTGTAACGAGCAAAACACTGAATAGGACTAGTACCTTCACGTTTCCTAGCTAGCAAAAAAATGACGTAATCGGTTGGGCCGGGCACTTTGAGTTTCGAAAGTCAAAGAATTTTGTGTTTGTTTTAGATCGCCGCAGTGATAACGACGGTTTTCGATGCCTTTTTGACGGGTTGGCAGACACCTCTGGAAATTACAGTGTTTGTACGGAAATCCGATGTCAAATACCTTTCGTAAAAAATTCACAAATTGGAAACTGAGCACTAGGCAAAGGACACAATTTGAGGGATTTAGCCGTGTCAGAAAGCGCCCTGTCGTATTTTGAATTTCCCATACATTTGTCTGTAAATGTTTTTCCCAGCCTGCCGTGAACTATAAATGGTTTGAACCCAGGAGTCATAGCGGAGCCTTCGGGCAAAGCCCGCCAGCGGAGCTCCATTGCTAAGCAAATAGCCCTTTTCACAGTTACCTTTTGTCATTTGCATGACAATGTATTTGAACATGGATGTGAGGCAAGTTCGGGCAATTTTGCACTTTTTTGCCCGAAACTGCCTCACATCCACGTTCAATTACATTGTCATGCAAATGACAAAAGGTAACTGTGAAAAGGGCTATTTGGTAACCTATCGGAACCTATCGATCCAAAAAATTTTGGTTGTGACGTCGGCGTACGTCCGTCCATCCGTCCGTCCGTCCGTACAGACTCTGGGGGAGGGGGAGGGAAGTCCCAAGACAACCCGACCGGGGGTGGAGAATGCCATCTTTTCTTGGCGGGAAATCGTGCAGTGCTTTTGGGCAACCGCGTTTTTCTTGGCGGGAAATCGCATGACCATCGTCGCTTTTGAAAAAGAGGTTTCTTTAAAAAGCTGAAGTTTATTTAGCAAAACAATTTTTCGACAGTACTGCAGTTTTAAACTTGAGAAAAAAATCTAATATCTATAAATGGAAAGAAAAAGTTCAAAAGAATATTGATAGAAGGCGAAAAGTTCAAGTTACGAAAGCTGCCTTCAAAGGACTTTATCGCTTTGTTTTCTTCACGGCGGAGAGATTGCCTTGTTCTGAAACACAACCGAGTGAGCGAAGTTTTTAAAGGGTTTAAGGTGCATGATTTTGAGTATTACGGTCAAAGAAATTACATTTTGAAATGGAAATTTAATTCATGTCATTAGAAATGTCTCATTTACTTTTGACTTTAGAAAGCGCGCTCAGATTTGTGACAGATGTAGTCTTGAATATTTTGCCATGCACGGCCGATTTCACTCTCGTAGACGGACCCACCACCGTGCTGGAAGTGTAACGCGAACTGTATTTAAGTATTAACTTACGGGTTTTCGAATAAACGTTTTCAAAAATGATTTCTCTGTTTATTATTTTGTGTTTGTTTATTCATAACAATAGGTCAAAGCACAGTCGCAACTCGCAAGGCAACTGCACAAGCATCACTTACGGTGAATAATTGCTTTCAATTTCAACTGTCGGGTACATCTCTTTGTGCAATTGTCAATTTTCTTGTCCTAGAAGTTTTCAATAGTAATAATCTTTTAAGCGAAGCCGTTGTCGGTGTAAAGCTATTTTATCTGAAAAGCTTCCGAAAAAAGTTTTTTGCCTTCCTCAAAGCGCCTAACTTTATATAGGCTTACTTCGCATCCGCAGAATTTATGCCATAATTTAAAGCGTGTTTTGGTGTTTGTTTGTTTTCAATCTTGATGGTATAAATTTTTGACCAGACTAATAGAGGCAGTTCATGTTATTTGTTAACTGAACAGCCGAACGCGATGAAGATAACCCATTTACTTCAAAATAATTTTTATTTTGTTGTTGTAAATAAATAAGCGCCGTTTCAAGTTCATTCAAGTGAACAGCCAATAATCCAAGGAGATTTGACAAGCCTTGACAGTTAAGGACAGGATATGGAAACATTGCAAAAACCAAGCAAGACGGCTCATGAGTAAAATATGTTTTCAGTTTGATGCCCGAAAAAAAAAACAATCAAGCTGTACTCAGCCTCTAGAATGACCTTTCGAACTTGGTTTTACAGAATAGATCCTCAAAATGTTGGAGGACAATTCGGAACACCGTTCGGGCTTTTCGAAAGCGAACGAGCCAAAAAAAGCCCAGCAATATGTTTCAGACCGAAAAGTTTCAGGACTATTTTTGAGAAACGAGCACCAGTTTATTCCTTGGCGGCTCCGATTTTAGGCTTGGCTAAATCTATATATTATCATAACTCGGTGAATTGTGATCGTCCAGATGAGTGTAGTCCTGAGAAGGACTGTTTGTGGTGACATTGACTGACGTTTGACATTGACTGAGCGGAAGTCATCATCAGAGTCAAGTGAACTGTGAATCGTCATTAGATGTTATAAGTCTCTGAACGTTGTCCTGATTGGTCGACGATCTCGTGATGTTATTGGTCGACTGTCAGTTAAGCCGTGATGTTATTGGCTGTGAAGACTGTTAAACGTGATTGGTGCGTTTCGATCCGTCTTTTGTTAGTCAAATGTCCGTTGGTCTATTGTTAGTCAAATAGGTCGGTTTGTCTATTGTTTGTCTGGCTTCTTATTGTCGGCAATCAGTCGTTTGTAAGGTGCAGGTAGCTGTTGGCAATGGTTCAGTGGTGTTTGTTCTAAGTTAGTAATAATATTTCCAGTGATTCGTTGATAGTAGTTCGTACTGTAGGTAACACATTCAGCAGAGTCCCAGTCGATTCTGTGGTTTGTTTTTTAATGGTGCTCAGAAATGTGATTGTTGATATCACCATTTCTAGTCGCTCGTTTGTGTTCAGTCAGTCGGACGTTCAAACTCCTGCCGGTCTTACCAATATAAGTGGCCTGACAGTCGCACCATTTGATCTTGTAAACTGCTCCCTGTCTCTCGCTCGGTTCGTCTTTGTGTTTAACGTTCGTCAGTAGCTGTTGTAAAGTAGTGAGAGGTCTGTGAGCAACGCGGATGTTGTAGGGTTGTAGGATTCGTGCAATAGTTTCAGAAGTCCCTTTGATGTAAGGTATGGTTGCAGTAGTGACAGATGTCGCGTTATTGTTCGTAGCGTTTCGGAGTTTCTGTAAATCTTGTGTTCTACTTGGAAACTTTGTCTAAGTACTTGATTTCGTCCGTCAAGCTGTGAAAATCAGGGTTGTAAGATGATTGGTCGAGTAGCCTGTCGGTATGTGTCGGTTTTCTGTAAATTGTCGTCCGTAGTTTGTTATTATCGAGGGTAACTAAGCAGCCTAGAAAAGGTATTTTACCATTTTCCTCATTGCCAGAAATTTGGGTCAAAATGGCGGACGCGCGTGCGCGTTGCGTCGTTAATGGCGGCGTAATCGTGTGAGAAAATTTACGAGATTTCAACAAAAATCCAAAATAAAACAAATACGAGTTAGAATATTCCCTAGCTCCGACTCGAGACATATTCAGTAGTGGTTAAGCTGTACTTCTAACAATAAAAACAATTCAAAAGCGATTCGTCTACTTACTTCCCGCGATGTTCAATGTTCGAGGCTCCAAAGCTATAGCCATTACTATAGTTTCCATCAAAATATGGTGTAATCCGTGCCAAATGCTTGTTGATTGGAGGAAAAACCCTTGAAGTGGTCATCTAGCTCCGACTCGCATTAAAGGGAAGTTCGATGTACGCAAATCGTCCATAAAAAGAGACATTTCTTGCCAGTAAGATACTTCCAAGAGCGCTTGAAAATTGTGAATTTTTCTTCGTAGAGTCTGTGTGATCTGTGACCATCTTTGAGAACGCACGAGAAGGGAAAACACCGAAGTAAAACCTCTTCGAAACCTCCAAACTGTCGCCATATTTATTTTTCTTCTCCAGCAATGGTTGTCGGCATATAAACCAGCTCCAGATCCCCTCGTTCTAAAGAAGATGCCTTGAATAAATTTGTTTTCTCGAGCGAAAATTAAGCCAGATCGGGAAGACTTGCATAGTGCCTCCCTTGAACGTTTTTTTCAAGTACAAGAAATAGCTCTTTTTATGGACGATTTACGTACACCGAACTTCCCTGTATTTAATGCGAGTGAGAGCTAGTTGACCGCTTGAAAAGTTGTTCCTCAAATCGACGGGCATTTGGCATGGATTTAATACGCCATATTTTGTAATGCGAGTGGGAGCTAGCTACATTTTCCAAAATATCTGACATCCCCGAACCCTTTTTTTTCGGTCTACTCACCTTCAGAAAAAAATATCTTGGGAAAAGAAAAAGAAAAAGACCCAAAAAATTTTGAACCCCGTTCGGATTTGAACCCGCTACCCCGGGATTCTTTTGTTTCTTGGTGTTATATAAGATACCGCTGACAGTTGTTAGCGGGCTCGAAATGTCCGCGATTTCTGGCGATGTCGATCTCCTTAGTAAACTGTATATCGGCGTTTTTTCTGTTGAGGTGTTTGTGAAAATCTTCGATTTCGTCTTTGTGTACGGCTGTAAAGGTATCGTCAACGAAAGGTAGCCAGAGTGGTAGTGTTCGTTTGTAAGTTGCGAGGGCTCGTTCCTCGATGTTTTGCCTGACGATTTCTGCAACAACAACGGAGACTGGTTAGCCCATACCTGTGAACTGTTGAAGACAGGAAAATGCGACTGGAAGCTTTCTAGCACAGCTAAATCCCTAAAAATTTGGTTCGAAAAATCCTTTGCCTAGTGTCTTAACTTTCCAATTCGTGAATTGAAGTTTTATGACAATTATATCAAATTTCCAGGCAAACACTTGATGTCCAGACCTGCTTGCCTACTCGCCAAAATGGCGTCGGAAACCGTGACAAAGTATATTTTCACGCCGAGGGAAACAAAGCAATGGTGGAGAGAAAAAAATCTGTGAACAGAACGACCTTTCCAATTCATGAATTTTTCAGAACTGAAGTTTTATGACAATTATTTGTCATGGGATTTCCAGACAAACACTGTAGTTTCCAGACTACAGTGTTTGTTGTTTTTAAGTGCCGCACTCCTCAATAACAACGGTTCGCTTATTCGAAGCACATGAGCTCTAAGATGGAAGATTGTGAAAGTAAAAGCGCTACACCAAAAAGCCCAAACATTTAATAAGCACCATGGCCAGTAAAGACGGTAAGAAAGCATCAGTCCCCCGATCCGAGGCTTTTAAGAGTTGAGAACAAAACCTGTACACCTATTATTCAATTCACGTGCAACCTACGTTCGGTAAACGACACTGAAACATGATACTGATTTCGAAGCTACCATACATGTCAGTCAAGACTTATTACATTTTGCTGTATTACGTTTAGCGTTAGAAAAAATTTTGCTTTGAAAACTTTATTAACTGTTGCGTCGATGCTACTACATTTTGCAGCGTAACAGGGATTTCTGTTTTGACCGAAAAAGTTGAAAAAAACCTTTCGGTCCTTCAGAGCAAGATAACAAATAGTATTACAAAAATGGAGCGAAATTACTGATGCCATAACAAGAGTCCACAGCCCCGGGGAGATGTTCCGTGAAAAGTGGAGGAATTTTCACTCACAGGGCGGCGAAGAATGAATTTAAGGTCGCGGGTGAGAGACTAGACCATCAGTATTCATTTATTTAAAGCGTATGCACGAAGTGCCACGAATGATAGCGACATTGCGCGAAATATTCATGAGTGAGCTCTGCAGTATAAAATCTTTGGTTTATGCATCAATGACTGCTCGTGCGTTTAATCGTGTGGCAGGAAATATTGTGCATTTTAAGTATTTTTAAATAAAAATTTTCATAATAACAATAATAATAAATGCGTTGAGCGCTCGCTTGTTGTATCTGTACCGTTCTTTTTATTCTTTATCTGTTAGTTGAAACGTTAATTGCAACTTTTTAGAATTTTTCCAGCAAAACAAAACGAAAATAAAATACTGTTTCTATCTCTATCTCGAATATTTATCAAATCACAAACTTTGTGTCCAATATTTATCAACATCTGGGTCTTTCGTGAGTGGAACTCCGTGAAGTTTTTTCTGTGTATATATACACTGCTCCACAGACTAGAAAATAATAAAAGAGTTCGATTTCGTTGTTCTTTTTGGTTTTAGTGTTTAATTCTACGTTTAAGCGGAAAATCCGCTTTGAAAATTTCGATAGTAAAATTCTCGTTCTATTTTGTGCGTGGTATAAATGTTAATTGGTTCAGCGCCAATGCTTTTTTCTTTCGTTTATTTTCAACGGCAAACACACGATTTTTTTAGACTGCATGCAACCTATTGTTTGTTTCTGGAGTGTTAACAATAGCTTCTTAATTTTTATATCCATAAGTGGCATAATAAAATATTCTTGGCTTAAACACTCGTGTTTCTTCGATAAGCCTTCGGAAGCCCTAAAACCACCAATTTTGTGTCCAAGAATACAGCGCGGATATAAATTTTCCTCAACTGACACAGCAGACAGGTTAAATAGGTGTGTTGTAGGTTGTCACAACAGAAGCACTTTTTTAAAGCAGGCTTTTTAACAGAAGTTTTAAGTCTTCAAATTTAAACAAGGACGATTTTGCTAATTTAAAGGCTTATAACTTTCAGTGGAACTTGAAATCACAAAATCGGCTTCTGTTGTGACACAATAGAGGTTTTAACTGATTAATTAGTGGCAAAATCAAGAGGCGTTGTCTTCTCCACGAGGAGAAATACTTGGAAACGGAGTCGCGTTTTACCAAATCTTAACTTTGGAAGTTCAAAGCATTGCAAAGAAACGCAATTTATCAAAGGAAAAACAACCTTGTTGCACTTCCAACATTCCTCAAGCCCTTTATTAAGTTTCAACGAAATCGGCTCCCAAGCGATCAAGATCTAAGTTTTTTAACGTAAGACTTCCACCAAAATTTTGCCTTATAAATTTATTCATGAGCAGCTTGTCACCCGCGGCCTTAAGACCGTACGAGATTTCGTGGAGAGCTGCGCTGGAGATCATCCACAACAAGATTCGCAATGAAAAAATTTATTCTTTTCGAAAGCGGTAACAAACACGAAGCTCTTCATCGATTAAATCGTCAAGTTTGCATTGGCCACTGTTGGCTTCGGCCACTAAGTCTGCCAAGTCTTGCTTCTAGCTTTTATTTAACCCTCGGTTAGCGATTTAACCTAGTTAGCTAGGTGAATTAAATTTAACCTGCTGTTTACCCTGAGGTAGCGTTAACTTACCTTCGAGCAACAGAACTAGCCCCGTGGTTAAAATTCAACACGAGGTTACGACGATCTAACCTGAGGTTAGGATTAACCTTCGTTTGAACAACCGGGCCCTGTACTCTTATTGACAATAAAAATAACCAATCAGCGCGCGAGAATTTGTTCGGTTATTATAAAACTAACAAATATGTGTCCGTCCTCTAATATATGATAGCCAAGAACTAATAAAAACGCGCATAGAATTAAAGCATATTACAGTAACTGTTACAGTTGGTAAGGTCATTGGCTTGGTAACAGATTTATATTTTACTTACTTGCATTTGCATTTGCAGTATTTTCAGTAGTCATGAAGCAAACAAATTCGTAGACACCTGTGTCAGCGGTTCTCGGATCAGTGATGACACGGTTTGCATCATCCAAATTTGTAGCACGGGTTTGGCCAGGCTTGTGGGACCAACTTCCGTTGTTGTCGAGACGGTACCAGTGAAAATCTCCACCCTCGTGGCAGCCTCCTAAATCAGAAATAAATTAAACGTGACAATAAAATCTACCGTCAGTGATTGTCTGCATCATAAGTACAGAAAACGCCACGAGACGACCCTTACGTTTCCAGAGCGTCATGTGCTTCTCGTTTACAATGACGAAGGAACGAAAAGATTTCGGCAGATTTAAACACGCCAAGAAGTGTTTCAATCTGCTGTAAGTAAGGATTTTTTAGTTCCCATTTATCTATTTTACAGGCTTTTAGTCATGGGTTTCTGTGGATTTCTTCTCCAATCTACCAAGCTTGGAACTAAGGCTAATACAAAATAGCGTCCACATCACAACACAAAACTAATTCAACATTGTCAGTATTAATTGTTAATGTTGTTTTCGACTTGTTACGAACAATTCCTGTTGTGTTACTCTAAACATTCTCATGAACTTTCCGATGACGCCCAGTTAAAGCTAGTATTTAAACGCCAGTAATTTTTCAAAATAGCATTCATGCAATCAACAAAAGCAGTTTTCAAAACAGTGTGAGCAGTAACGGAGATACTGAGAGTTTGTTGAAGTGGCTCTGTGCTGGACGTGGCTGCGTGCAAAGCTGATTGCGACTAAGAAGTCGAGTGTGTGTGACATAGATTTAATGTAACCTGTAAAGACTACTTCAGTTTGAATAAATCTGGTTGTTGCTGTCACCGGGAATCCTGCGTTTTGTCCCCAAACTACTCGGTACTAAACGAATCTCGCAATAAAAGGATAGCTAAGACTCAAAAATCTTAATAACTCGTACTGTTCTCATCGCAAAACAACTTTGTAAAAGGATAAAACTTCTTGTGTCTGATAATTACACAGTCAGATCATTTCATTTCTTCCCTCAAATGAAGGCTGTGCACCCAATGCACAGTCTCAAGTAGTGACATAGCTGTTAAAAGGTTTAAACGGCCTTGTAAGCAGAAAGCAAGTTACGGTTAAGATTAATCTTGACATGTTTCGACAGTTTACAGTCAGTGCGAAGTTGCATTTAAAGTAACTGCAAAATGTCAAACGTAACTGTAAAGGTAACTTGCTGATTCAAGGTAGGCTGTTCTATTATCTTAAGTTGAATACTGGTGCTATCATAATACAAAATCGTGAAGTAATTAGGAGGGCATTAGGCGCAACATTCGCACTTGCTAAAGCTAGGCCCTATCTATAGTCAGTTATTTATGAAGCCTTGCAGAAAAGTGTCGGGTTGTCTTACCGACGTAACAGGCATTTCAGCCTACGCACGAAAATTTGTATACCACACACGAATGTGTGTCTCATACACTATTAGCTAGGTACTACCCTCTTTAAATAAAGGCGTTATAACGCAGCCCATGAGGGATAGAGTCTTTAGGGATTAACATTTCAAAAGTGATATTTGAATTCCAATTATCGAAACGCTCTGAATGGCCCCCTTCTGACACCCCCCATCGATACCTTGCCCAGCTACCTACCTACATTACCTTATTTCTTGTTTACCTATTTTTCTCTTGTCTACCTACCTGCCCACCTGACAATAAACGTAACTACCTCTGGTTATTCACGTACTTTCAAACCTACCTATACTCAGGGGCGGATCCAGGGGGTGGATTGGTGGCTCGCCGCCCCCCTCCTTTGCCCCTCCTTTGGGTCGTTTAAGCTTGAAATTGAGAAAAGGAACAAAACTATCACTGAGGCACATTTTTCAGGGGCAACTTTTTCAGGGGTGGCTGTCAGGTCAGCCACCCCTCTTCAAACATCCTGGATCAGCCACTGTATACTAAACTACATTTTAGCCAACAGCGTACATACCCACATGACTATTTGCATTTTAGTTGATTGGATTACCGACCTGGAGCAAGAAACAGCGCTACCAGGAGTGCATCTTCTTCAGGAGCTGCAGGAACTGGTTCATCGGCAGCTGGATGGGGGCGCAAAACGACAAAACCATCACGTGCTGCAGCATTTTTGATTGCGTCTCTAGCGATCTGAGAATAAATTTCGCCAGTTCCTCTTCCAGGCTGTGCGTATGAATTTGTGATAGCGCTGTGGACATAGTTGTACCCGTTGTTCTTGCGTCTTATCTCTTTATTGGCATTCCATCGGTCTAGGCTGTTGGGTAATACGCAACTTTCATTTCCAGCTGTATGTGGGCAATCAGCAGATACCTTCCCGAATTTGATTATATTTCTAATGCGCTGACGGTGGCTACCTGTCGGTGGCAATTCATCCGGCATGGTATCAAGCAAAAGGAGCTGCAGTTGAATAGTTTCCGGGCCAGTTATTAACAGCTCGTTCGTCGTGTCCTGTATCAGGAATCCCTTGTAGCCTGTTTTTGGTGGGATACATTCATGCTGGTAAACGTGCCCACTACTGTTTGCTCGGAGCAAGAGATTTGGAATGTCTGAATTTAGACACTGACCGAGCTTCCACGTTGGGTCACGAAGACCGGCATATACCACCAAAGTTACATGAAAGTACCCTGCAACACATTGAAATGTAATTAAACAAACGCAATGAAACGCCATGAAACAAGAACTACGAAACAATGTTGAAACAAAACAATAAAACGGTCTACATCGCAACTAAATTCTACGCGGAAACTCTATTAAGCCCTATGAAATGAGAAAGTGCAACGAAATGATTCGGCAATGTAATACGACGAAACGCAAAGGCCAAACATGGTCATGAGGTGTAAAGAAATGGAATGGACCACACGGAAATGCAATGGAATGCAAGTAGTAGATCTTCATTGATTTAGCTCGTGTTACGCTAGATAGGTAAAGATAGTTTATGGATCATTGATGATATCATTATAGGTAAATTAAAACCTACAAATGTTACAAAAACCACTAAAAGGGAATTATTTCATAAAGTTTTAAAAGAGAACAATGAACAGTGGCTTTGCTTACAAGATTTGAAGGTGATTGTTCTCATGCAAAGGAGCAGTCGCTCAATTCTCTCGAGTAAAATTATATGAAAACATTTAGGGCCGGTTATTTAAGCAAAGTTTAGACGGAGCATAACAAAACCACGATCTAAACCAATTCTAATCTCGCCAAACCAAATGTTTAAAGGTCATTTACTGTAAACATCTTATAATAAAGTTTCGATCTAACGCGCGCTCTGATAGGTTGAAACGGCGTGCCTTATCAGAGTACAGATACAAGGAGTAACCCGTGACGCCATTCTGCGCGTGCTGGCAAGCTGCAAACCTTTCTTGTGCGCCCTTGCAAACTATGAATAAAATTTGTTTTCTTGCAAATTTTAAAAAGCCAATTTCTTTACAAATGTGAGCAAAGCTATATTATAAAACAAATGAAAAAGCCAAAACCGTGCTTTTTTCTGGGATAAAGCACGCAAGGAAGTGATGAGAGCACGAGAAGAGGTAGGGATAAGCACTCGCCTGCGCCGTGTTTACCCTACACTTCTTTCGTGCTCTCGTCACTTCCTTACTTGCTTTATCACAGAACAAAGCACGGTTTTGGCTTGTATATTTCTTAAGTCAAGAAGACATATAGCACAGACTACAAAAACTGTTATCCAGTAAAACTTTAAATGACACACATAAAAAGATTTGAAGGTCCAGTCATTGTCCTAAATCACGGTCTTAGTTAGACCTCGTTTAATAGCCGGCCCTTAGTATATATCACAAAGAAAAAAAAACAAAACAAACAAAAGCATCGCGTGTCCAAAGGAATAAAGATTCTTAAACATCCAACACACAGTTATTCAGTGGCAAATAAACTTTTTTTCAATCACTAAACATTTTGAGTACTAAGCAAAGTCGTTATTACAGAACTGATCGGATTCCTCTTGAGAAAACTTGTAAGGTTGATTTCTGCAAGTACGCCGGAATCTTCTCAAAGACTGACGATCATCGTCATCTAGTATACACAGTTTATAGATTATATTCGAGGAACTCGGTTTTTATTTTTTGGCTGAGGCGTTTCCAGGGGGTATCAAGATGGATGAGGAATTCGGGGCTTTTGCGAACGTTGCTTGTACGGTGTCGGTTATAGACAGATTGATCGCTTGTACAGTCACTGGTTCTATATTTGGTATCGTTACCAGCAATTTAAGGTTACTCCGGACCTTCACGGGTGTCCTAGGGGAAAAAGTTTGTGTGCATGCCATTTTAAAGGAAAACACGGCAACCTATATATCGTTGGAAAGCTCAATAAACGTAGATTTCGGAAAACAATATAAATTGCCGGTTTCTTCAATTCCACAAAAAAAAAATGGCAAACAATCACGAAAATGACCATGTGTCATTCGATTGAATTAATAGGGTATCAATTCCAAGCGCATTGGCAAAATAACTGCACAGTGTTAATCACAAAGGATCAGTCATCAAAAGTGTGTCAGCATTTTTCGATATTCTGTCGACTGGTTATTTTTTAATTAATCTGTCAAGTTCGAGCAGCAAAGAATACGCGATGGGCATTGCATTGAAGATCGCCACGGGTGAAATATTATAAATTTCAAAAATCCCCGACACACTTTTGTTTCACAACATCTAAGGAATGTTCAGGCCACATTTCACAGAAATCTGCAGAATTTTGGTACACTATTAATTCATCTGTTTGACTGAATGACGCATGGTCATTTTCGAGGTCAGTTTTTCAATTCCTTTTGTGGAATTAAAATACCGGTAACTGGCAATTCATATTTTTTTTCGAAATCTGCTTTTGTTAAGCCTTCACACGATATATAGTTTGCTGTACTTTCCTTTAAAATGGCGCTCTTACGAATTTTTTCCCGGAGGACATGGGAGGACACCGGCGAAGGTCCAGAGTAACCTTAATATAGGCGGGCTGCCATGGCGACTGGCAACAAAAATTCCTGAAACATTCATTTTCCACATTCATTTCATTTACCACCTACGGGATCAATACGAATTCACAACTTAAAAGCTCCCATTTCGCTTGATAGCTCATTTGGTTAAAGCGCTGCACCGGTATCGCAGAAATCTCGTTTTAAGCCTGGATTTTTCTTTCAGGTCGTTCTTTTATCAGCTGTTTAAGGTGGCTCATCTGGATTTTTCCGAGGCACACCATCCCAACTTCGAACGGCTAATACTTTACTGTCTGAGTTCGGTGGGGCAAGCTGCCTCACACATTTATTAGAGACTGAATGAACTTGTCAAAAAAAGGTTTGATTGACATCGGTGTTACCATAGCAACGAAACGATGACGTCATGATTTTTGTATATCAGCAATTTTCTCGACATCTAGACCTAAACTTCTAAAACGACCTCTTGCGTCTTATAGTCTAGGTGTAGATCTTCAAGACTGCAAAGTTTGAAAAAATTCTATGAGAGCGTTTTCGAAAAAAATCGGGTCAAATTTTTTCCAGTAAAAATTACCGATTTACGTTATTTTCTGTTGTTTCATCGGTACCAGTGTTATCCTGACAGATTGAACGTTTCACCATATGTCATAGCTAAAGCATACAGCTACTTTTCCTGAAGGTTTTTTCCGATTTGCGTCTCTAGATTTCAAATGATGTAATCAGAAGTAATGTCTCAAATATGCTCATTTTACACAGAGAAGCAACGTTTTTGTTACGGAAGCTTTTATTCAAAAACTAGCCGATGAATTTTCTTTTAAATCGTGTGATCTCAAGTCTAACATGTATTGAACTATCTCTGTAAATTGCACGCGCATTGAATCATTTTAAGGGCGCGAAATACAAATAAAAGTATAAGAGACTTCCCTGGTGAAAATCTTTGAAGGATCTTCAAGGATCCTTAAAGCTCTCCATGAGGACCTTTGAGGATCCTACTGAGGATCCTGACAAAGATCTTTATAAAATCTTCGAGGATCTTCAAAATTCTTGCCAAGATCTTCAACATTCTTGCCAAGATCCTCAAGGATCTACAAAGATCTTTCAATTTCTTGCCAAGATCTTCAAGGATCTACAAAGATCTTCAAAATTCTTGTCAAGATCTACAAGGATATTCAAAGTTCTTTGTCAGGATCCTACTGAGGATCCTGACAAAGATCTTTATAAAATCTTCGAGGATCTTCAAGGATCTTCAAAATTCTTGCCAAGATCTTCAAGGATCTTTAAAATTCTTGTCAAGATCTTTAAGGATCGTCAAAATTCCTCTCAAGATCTTCAAAGTTCTTGCCAAGATCTTCAAAGTTCTTGTCAAGATCTTTAATGCTCTTGCCAAAATCTTTAAGGATCTTCAAAATTCTTGTCAAGATCTTTGATGTTCTTGCCAAGATTTTTAAGGATATTCAAAATTCTGGTCAAGATTTTCAAAATTCTTGTCAAGATATTCAATGTTCTTGCCAAGATCTTTAAGGATCTTCAAAATTCTTGCCAATATCTCTTTTGATCTTCAAAATTCTTCCCATTATCTTCAAATTTCTCCACAATTCTTGCCAGGATCTTCAAGGATCTTCAAAAGGTCATCTCGTTCTTGCAAGATTATAAAAGATCTTCAAAAATCTCCCAAAGATCTTTTTGGTTCTTTCAAGTTCCACAACAATCTTTAAGGACCATTGAGGATGTTACAAGCTCTTACAAAATGAAGCTAGTGATTCCTAGGAATTCCAAGCTTCGCATGGTCTTAGATTAGCGTGGAAAAAATTTCTAGGAAACTGAGAGAATTTGATAACATTTGAAGAAAAATTGAGATCCTAGGAATTACTGAGAATAACAAACATAAGGATCTAATGTACATCAAACAACAAACAAACTGAAAGTTGATTAAGTATTTATTGCAAAAATTGTAAGGATTCTTCACAAGTTTTCTTGTAGGCCACCAAATTCAACATTGTTTTAAGTAAATGAAAATTTTAAACACTTTCTTGTGGATATATTTAGAGCATTAATTTACCACAGTTTCAGCACTCTGGAAACTAACCTGGAGACTACATCAAGTACTGACACAGTGCAGCTGTGATTAAAATAACATCTCTATAAAGTTCATAAGAGTTTTTATAAAATTATGACATATTAAAGGGCCAGTCTCATGGCGATCTCCTATCTTCTTTGTCACAATTTTGATTAATTTATATCAAAGTATCTTGCTCACACTTGAATTGCTTTTAGACCACCAAGGGGACAATATTAAATGAGTTTTTAAAACTAAATCAAGCCAAAATTAGCTTTTATCTGAGACACAAGGGCAGAAACTTGAAAATTCTGCCAGAAGTTTTCAAGTTGAACGCCATTTCCATCCTAGCCATCCCTATCCAGACATATTTATTATAGTTTCCGTGTACTGGAATACCCATTTTAATACCACTGGACGATTATTTTTAGGCTTCCATAGATAAAAATGTGTCTTTTTGCTTTTCAAAGTATACTAAAAAATGGATGAGACTGCCCCTTTAAATACCATATTTTTCAGACCTGTGTAAATGACCTATGTATTGTCCTCTGAATTTCACGTCACTGAATACATAAAAGTTAATTCAACATTGGGAAAATTACAATAATATTATTATTCTGAATTGCTACAATTAAAACTACTTTCACATAAAGCTTCATCAGTATGCACAGAGTGAATCAGACAACATTGTCTTGATTGTCTTTTTTCTCAAAATATTTGCTGTGTTCATTTAGAGTGGATTTATAGCGATAACTTACAATACATTTACAATTGCATTGTGTCCTGGTAGTTTGAGTAGTTATGATTCATAGCAAGGGAAATCAGTAAACTGGACTGCAATGTTCATTAAAAGTGCCTTAGCTTTAATCCTGAGCACAGAGCAGGCTACTCCTGACTTGACACTGCAGTGCTCAGCAGCTGATCATGAATTGAATGTATTCCTAATAGAGGAAAACAGGACAAATTGGTCATTGTGTGCTTAAAATCATTTCTGAATTATTTTGCATTCAGTTAACAGTTCCGTTCCTTCAATTCTCTAGAAGATGATCTCTATTATTGCTTTCAAATCAAGACATTGTAAACTCAAGACAGATCAGTTACCTTGTGCTAGTGCATGTCCTTTTAACTACAGTGATGGAAACACTCTACAGTGGAAAAGCACTGGAGAACATTGTATTGGATGTTTCATTTTAACTTTTCTATAAACTGCACAATTATGCCATATCTGCTTCTTTAGTTAAATAAATTCGCAATTCAGCCTGCCTCAAGTGTAACTAGTTACATGTAAATATATAAGCTTACAGCTTACAATTATATAGGTTCCAGTGGAAGCAGATGTAAGAAGACAGGAAAGAACATGATCTTCTTAGAATCGTTAATTTTGAAGCCAATCTTTCATTAGAAATCATTTTCTTTTGAACTAACCTCCTTCTTAAGAGCAGATGTCCAAATATTGCTACCTGGAGGCATCGTTTAAGCTTGAAATAATAGGAAATCCAATGAAACATATGCTGACCATTTGAAACGAACTCGAAATTGATGTATTCAACTGTTTTCTCTGAGCCCGCAATGATAAGGCTGCTGACCAAAAGCGGCTCATTCATTACCAGTCTATCCGAGATTCCAAAATGGCGGCTGCTCCTGGCTCCGTTTTTCTTGCTCACTTTAAAGGAGAACTGAAGTCAAAAATCAAGTATTTTTTTTCTTAAAGCTTAGACCATAAATATTAATGTTTGAAACTTTTTTCTGTCTACTGGCTTACTTTCGGTCTCAAAAAAACAATTTTACTGCGAGTTTGGGCCAACAGCATTGCGGCGCAGAATGGGTATGTCAGCGGTCATTTTGGTAGCCTATGACGTAAGTGGTGGGGAACGAATGCAAGATTTTACAAAGAGAAGTGCTGATTTGACCCATGTAGAACTTGTACTTTGAGAGTATATTAGTACAAATGCGACGGAAACGCCGGAGAAATTCCCGTTTGGAACGTTCTTCTCTTCTGCTATCTCTACTGGAATACTTCCACTTGTCCTTGAACGCGTAAGTTACATTTTCACCGCGGATCGATAGCGCGTCTTCAATAACAACACCCGCGCACATTTTCCGAAAATAGCAACTCTGTTTATTTGGAGTTTGCTTCTCTTTCCGAAAAAAAATATACTAGGTTAAAGTAAGTTATGTCTAATTAACTGATTTGCCTGAATTTACCGATAGCCTTGCCTTTTGAACGGCACTGGAGTTCACTAGAAACTTGATGACTGTAGTCAGTTCGTGTAAGTCTTATAAACAATCACAGATACTGGAACGCATCAGTATATCTTTGTGTTACAAGTCTCTGCAGCCTACTCTACTACATAAACATGCATAATCGTGTACTCGTTTATCGTAAACCTTGCCATTTTTTTTGTACTTCAATACTGGATTTCGGTTCGAACATTAACATTTAGCGCTCCGCTCATCGGGCATCAAATACCTACCGTAATCCATAAAGCCCGCGCACCTTCAAATAATATTGTCTCCCTTTGTGTCGACATGTCGTGTTTTTATTACACTGTGAATTACCTTCGCAATTTTTCAACTGAAAGCGGCATAATTTTTCGTTCTTGTATCAGGTTTTTGAACTGATAGGCTATATAACAGATTTATAAAAATAAAGCTACAACCCCGGGGCTACAACATGTACCTTGCTTTCGGCGCACTCACAGACTATTTATTTATCGGTTTTTATACTGTTTTGTCACACCACTTTTCTCCGTAACTGAGTTCGTTTCAAAATATCTTCACAGTCAACGCTGGAGTTATTCACCAGTTTATTCTACCCGGCACGAAGTTTTAAATGCTATATTGTAGAAAAGCTGGAAGCCAGGGGAAAATATCGCAATAACAGGGAAAAATTACGGAACGTGAAATGCGATACGCGATAAGCGGCTGTTGTATGACCTTGGTGTCAAAACAATGCCGGATCTGTTGGGATAGATTATTTATTTGCCGCACAGGAACGGTTCAGAAGAATTATTAACTTAGCATACTCAGTGGTAGTTATACTGCTGCATGAAGGAGAAGAAATTCGCATGCAAACGTGAACATGTGCCCCGGCTTTACTCACAACCGATAGCCGGGCGTATGGCTTGGAGCACGGGATCGATCGATTTTAAATCCAACTCACTCACTAAAAACAAAATAATAGAAATACCCCACGAGTGGAAACAAACCTGATTGATCACACTTTTAATTGAGCTCCTCAACGTCTTGGTAAATTAATTGTCAGCCCTCAACATAGCTTGAATTATCCTCGCCTACATGGTCTTCGCAATTGAGCGCAAATCGTCGCTAATTCAGCGTTCCCGATTCTCTCAAGCACGGGATCGGTCGATTCTAAATCCAAATCACTCACTAACAAAATAATAGAAATACCACACGAATGGAAACGAACCTGATTGATCACACTTTTAATTGAGCTCCTCAACTTCTTGATAAATTAATTGTCAGCCCTCAACGTAGCTTGAATTATCCTCGCCTGCATGGTCTTCGCAATTGAGTGCAAATCGTTACTAATTCAGCGTTCCCGATTCTCTCAAGATTTGGGTCACAGACTTCTTCTTCCGAGCCACTTAGTTATTCACAAGGAAATATACTATTCCAAACTGGAAAGGGTGTACACAGTTCATGATGGGAAGCAATATTTGTGAAATAACAAAGCCTTGGATTTGAAGCAGCATGTAGCACTCTTTGGACAAACGGAATATCTTTCCCCATCACTTACGTCACAACATACCGCTGACATCTGTAACGAGCCCACAATGACGAAGCCCAAAAAGCGGGAAAATCCCAATTTCAAACCCAATTTTTTCGAAAATAACAAGTCGCAAGTGAAAATAATTGCCAAAACTTGATTTTATATGTCTAAACCTTCCAAATGAAATAATAAAAACAAACATGATTTTTGGACTTCAGTTCTCCTTTAAGGATTGCACTCTGCTAAGAAGTTACTCCTGAATTGTTTTTTGGGACCTATGGAGACTTAGAACAAATTTACCCCTGCAGAAGTTCAAAAACTAAAGATTTTCATCGTTAAATTGCTGAGACTGACTGCATGAATATTCAGACAAAATATAAGCTTAAGCAACTACTGCTGAACAGTTCAAATATGATCCTGTAAATTAACATGGTAAAGTAAAACTGATTATTTTTTGACAAATTATTTTTTCTGATTTATGGTTTATTCTTACACAGACTAAGCAAAACATTCCAAGCAGAAATTGAGACTTATGCTTATCTGAAAGTCTGAAAATTTTGTTGGATACATGTACTTTGTAGTGATAGCAGTTCTGTTTTTTGATCACTGACAGCAGATCAGACATTAGAATAATACTCACCACCTCGCAAGATCCTCATTATTTTAGTCCCTTCAAAGAGGATATTGAAGGAACCCAGCAAAGATCTTAGGAAAATCCTTGCAATGATGTTTGTAAGGATCAAATCTTTGGAGGTTCTGTCAACTGTGTCAAATTTTTCAAGGATCTTGTGAAGGAACCTGGTATGATCCCCAGATCAAAGCAAAACCTTTAACATAATACTTTCAAGATCTTTGGAATCCTTGAGGATCTTGCAGGATCCTTGCTATTGATCTTGTAAAGACATCAATAATTATTGGCATAAATTACAGATTCCTTGCAAGTTCCTGATCAAATCCTTATGGATCCTTTCTAAGATCTTTATGCATCTTGTTAGGTCTTCGAAAGAACTTCATTAAATCCTTGAGGATCTTGAAGAAACCTTGCACAAATCTTGTAAAGATCTTGACAAAGATCCTTGGGAGATCCTGACCAAGTCCTTAAGGATCCTAGCAAAGATCTTAACAAGATCCTTAAATGGATCTTTTTAAGATCTTTGAAAGATCCTCATGAAATCCTTGTGGATCTCAAAGGATCCTTGCACAGATCTTGCAAAGATCTTGACAAGGATCCTTGTAAGATCCTGACCAAATCCTTGAGGATCCTGGCTAAGATCTTAACAAGATCCTTGAAAGGGTCCTTTTGAGATCTTTGAAAGATCCTTGTTTAGTCCTTGAGGATCGTGAAGGATCCTTGCAAAGATCTTGTGAAGATCTTGACAAGGATCCTAAAAAGATCCTGACCAAATCCTTGAGGATCCTGGCTAAGATCTTTAAAAGACCCTTGAAAGGATCCTTTTAAGATCTTTGAAAGATCCTTGTTTAGTCCTTGAGGATCTTGAAGGACCCTTGCAAAGATCTTTGCTAGGATCTTTATTAGGATCTTTGTACAATCCTTGGAAGATCTTTGTCAAATCCTTGAGGATCTTAACAAATGATTTTGCATATAAAGATCTTTAAGGATCTGTTAAAGATCCTTGTCCTTAAGGATCTTTGGCAGGTCTTTGACAATCCTTAAAGATCCTTGAAGATCCTGTGAGGTTTTTCACCAGGGTTTTGCACTCGTCTCCAAAATTTTCATAGCCGCATCATTTGTTGACAGCCGGTGTATTTCAGGAGTTTCTCTTTTGTCTGTATTCTACATATTTTTGTGCTTTGGGGTCAACAAGTTTGCCATGCCTGCTTGCTGCGCCTAGCGGGTGCCGGAGGTATCGTGAAAATTCTGTTCTTAGTACAATGGCTCTTAGTACAAAGGCTTTCATTAAGTTGAAGTCATTAACTGCGATGGTCGCCACCATTTCATATTTTATCCGCAATTCACATATATGACCATTTCATATATACCTAATTCAGTGAGAAAATGTTGTCGTGTAAAAAGCAGATACCATGAACGGTACGACCCAATGGTTTTCTGGGAGCGGGAAAACTTGCTTCTATTCTCAGGTGCCGTGGACTCAATTCCACTCCAAAACCTTCTTAGGAATGCAAATATCTTGAATATCAAATATCACTATATGGAACTGTCGGCGTAGCAAGCTCTTCAGTGCTGTCTTCTTAGAATTCCATCGTGTCGCATCGTTCATGGTTTATACTTTGCACCTGACAACGTTTTATCAATCAGGTGTATTCACTCCCATTAATTTAGCACCTACGGGATTAATACGAATTCATATATGCCTAGCTCGCAGTTGGCTTGATAGCTCGTTTGGTGAGAGCGCCGCACTGGTATCGCAGAAGTCATGAGTTCCTATCTCGTTAAAGCCTGATTTTTTTTCAGGTAGTTCTTCTGTCAGCCGCTTTAGCTGATATCATTAACCGCGATGGCCGACATCCTCATCCTTTGTGGGGTCCTTCGTCTTTAATAAAGTTCACTCGCTCGTACACTTGCTCGATCCCGATGTGTTGTTATTTAAAAGACGTGAATGAAAATGATATCAAGCTGCTAACGTAAAGCATAAATGTGGTGGAAGAATTGCAAGTTGATCTTTGCCTTGTTCAATCATTAGTGTGAGAGAACATGTGAAGCTTTGGAGGAAAATGAATTCGCTTCACCATCAATTCACATACAAAGGCCATAAACTTTCGTCGTAACTAAAGTGAATTGAACTAAACATTTAAGAAATACTTATATACCATCAGGTGGCGCCGGAATCTCAATTTCTGACTCGGCATCACAGACTGCACAGCTTGCGAGGAGGTACCAAACAACAGTGAAGGTGAGCATTCTTTCTGAGAAGTAAAGGTGGAAAACAATGACAGCTTCTTTACGCTTGCTCACTCAGAATCACTGATGGGTGAATTCTTTTTGAAACAAATAATGCGGTCATCAGAACAACAATCAGTGCAGATACGAAACATAACAACAGGCATTATAGCAACAACATTACACTCCAATTAAGTAACGGTTTGATGACCTAAATGTATTTCCCTAATGAACTGCTCTTTATGAAAATCAATATGTAATTGATTGAGATCTTTCCCAAAAAATAAAAAGCAAACTGACGAACAAACAACCCTTTCAACTTAAGTATTCTCTAAGGTAATAACTCAGAACAATATAGAAAGGACATTGGTTGAGCCCCCTCAAGCGACACCTCTATTCCGCAATGCCAGTTCATCATTTGTTTCCTTTCCGTGGTAGCCATTTATCTGGGTTTGGCTGTTTTCACTAAATTACCAGTTAGCTAATTTTGTTGTGACGTTTTCAACAACTTTCAAAACGCAGTTGGCATTTTTTTGTAGTGTACGCAACAGCCAAACGTCACGTTCTACTGAGCATGAATCGCAGCTGAATACTGTTTGCTTAATCTTCAAATGTTACCAATTACAGGATAATAAAACGGCTAATAAAACGGCTAACGAAGTTGATATCTTTCATTTCTTAAAAAAATTAATTCAACGAGCTAAGACTTACCTCACCTTTTATTGTTTCATTAACCTTTTCGCAGATGAAAAGAGCTTTGATTTCAATAAAGCAAGTTTAACATATTTTCGTTGTTTTCATTCCTGTGCTATTTCCGTCACACTCAGCATTGGAGGGATTTCGGTCCACTATTCAAGGAATAGTCATATGATGCGTTGTATGCTAATTCCCAATTTATTTAACTAGCCATGAGTACAAGATGCAAATTACAGGTTAATAAGTCTTTTTGCACTTTTTGAGTTAACTTTTCAGAAGATTTACTCTTAGTGAGTCTTGTTAACCCTTGAGTTAGCATAACCCTTTTTTAATTAAATGGTGGTTAACTTTCTTCATAAGTGAAGTAAGTCAGTCTAACGCTTACATCGCTTATATTCCCAAAAGCGTATACTGACCGCCAGAACGTTCCTACAATAATCTAAAGGGCCCAATACAAACACAAGCAAAAATAGGACGTTTCGCAATGCATCCAGAAACAAACAGCGGCCTATCCGTCCGCACAGCTCACTAGGTTTCGTTCGACTCTCTGACAGAGAGGTATAAGGTGTTTTTAATTTTTTGGGCGATTTTTTGTCAGGACCTGCCGTTTTTAGATGCGGTGCATTTATCCCATGGAAGCATTTTAGTGAGAATCGGTTGACGGTGTAGGTAGGATGAGGTCAAGCCTTTCTTGAAAAAAATTACTGGCTTTTCACTATTTCGGTCATTTTGTAACAATTTCTAATTTTAAGTAAAATTTCCCCTTACCATAAATTCAAACTTCAGGAATGCGGACATCTTTCCCGCCATTTTGGATGACGTTGGAAGCCCCCAGAAGCGTCATAACATTTATCTCATTTTTAGATTTCCTTACACGACGTGTATTCACTTGCCACTAAACAGTAAGCGGAAAGCGTGTACCTGATCTCTTGAGAGAAGCATGACATCAGCATATAAAAATAAGAACAAGTAAAACAAACGTGTTTGTTCTCCCGCGCTAATTCTTATGCCTTTGTGGCGCTTTTATGAAAGCATAAGCAAAACCACACTTAGAAAGAAAACGTTCTATCTACTCATACGTATAACCTGGACCCCTGTCCTCATTAGGATTTTATGTCACTCTTGAAAAGGAGCCTTGAATTCTACATCCACGGACCCGGTAAAAGTTCGAAGTATGAGCCGAAGGTGCACTTTTAAATTAAGAGTGACTTAAAAGAAGGGAATTTCTTTCTTTGGCGTTCCTCAGTTATCGAAACTTTGGCTGGCCTTTTTCGTTTTCCAGTCGTCACACAATTAGCATTGTTCAGAACAGCTGAGGCAAATTGGATGGAAATGCGTGTTCGAGCTGTTGCTTTCCAGTGACTGCACAGAGGAAAATGTTAATTAAGTTAAATGTTTAATCTTCCTTCTAAGATGATATCTTAAAATTTAGGTTCTATATTGAGCCTATTATTGTATAGTTAAAAGTGACTGTTGAAGTGAAAATTTCTGACTTTGAGAGAGTCTTTTCTATTTCTTTGTCATGATATGTTTTATTAAATTTAGCCTGTATTTATTGAGTTTATTCTACGAGAAACGCTTTGTTTTGTAATTTCAATTTGTACTCGCAGCTACAAATGTAACGGGTGGCTGGAGTACACAGGTTTTATGCTTCAGCACAACAGGTTAGTCTGATTTTGTTAAGGAGCTATTTTTGTCAGCACTTCTCATTCATATTAGCTTTTGTCTACACTTAAGCCTAAAACACATTTTGTTAAACATTTTGCAAGAATTGGGTGATAGTAGTTCGCCGAGATAATTTGTATAAACTTGTGTATCACACGAGTGCGGTTAAAGCAATCGGGTGCAGTTACACTGCCTCCCTAAACATGACTTCATATGCCGACAAAACTATTCATTTTAGTAAATCGGTAAAGATATCTACAAAAGAAAACAATAATAATTAGAATGACAATCTTTCAACAAGGCGCTCACCTGGCCGATGTATTATCCATTGAGGCCCTCTTAAATGTATCTAGATGTATAAAAGAAAACCTGTTGATAATAATGCGGTCACACTTGTCCTATCTGAGCAGTCTTTTGAAAGCCTATTCACATTAACCCTTTAAACCAAGGTATAAGAATGCATATTCTCCTTGCTGTTCTCCATACATTTCTTATGGAACTAGTAAGGAGAATTTGTCTAAATGTCAAAACATCTTGTCCTTGGTGATCACTTCTTTTATTCCCATTACTTGAACTGAATGTTTGAACAAGTTTTGATAATGTAAAGAGAATTTCATTTTTGTCACCGTCAGGGCTTAAAGGGTTAAATAAAAATCAGTTCGCGTTGTCATCTTTAGTTAAGAGAAAAACGAGCTTGTGCACTGATCTTTGAAAGAATTTTCTTTTTCCACCCTTCTCTCTGACATTCTCAACCTTGCCATCAAGTTGATCCTTGCTGCCGAACACTTCTACTCTTTATTCACAAGAGTAAACACCATCAAAGCTAACTCTTCCAAAGACCATAATTTGAAGGCCTCCTTAGGAACACATTATCAGTTACGATGTTAACAACGGAAATATTCCTGCCTTAACCCTATTAAGACTGGGAGGGGGGGATTGTGCCCGCACTGACTTTGGACTTTCATAACGGCTCCTTTAAACTTCATTAAAAATTTATCTTAAAATTTATCTTAAAATTTTATCTTAAAATTTTAAAATCTTATCTTAAAATTTATCTGGCAACAATTTCGCATAGCAAGTGCTTGTCCATCAAGTTTAACGTAACCATGGCAACCACTTTTTGACAGGCTGTTTTTTTAGAATCTTAAATTTTCACCTTTTCATTGAAAAAATAAACTTTTCTGAAGTAAGTTTTACATTTTGATATAATTTTTTTATTCTTTTATTGATTTCGGTTACTTTTTGGTTAATTTTGGCAATTTTCAAAGGTTCTGGAAAAATAGAGAAATCCAAGATGGCGGATCCAAAATGGCCGCCGTTTTAGAACCTGTTGTAGTTGTTACGTCATGTGACGTCATCAGCTTGTGTTGCGGACCTCAAAGGAAACATTTTTGGATGCACTATCTGCCCTCCAAGTTTTGTTGTCATAGCTTCAATATTCTCGGAGCTAAGAGGTTGGGGCCGAATCAACCCCCTTCCCCCCCGTCCCCCGATCCCAAAAAAAAGCCCGGTCTGAATAGGGTTAAACGATGGTAAAGAATATGAGCCCGCTGCAACATAAAAGTATGTATCTTTATTGAATTGCAAACACAAGGGATTTACATTCACAGAAAGTGGGCTATTTGTACATCCACTCCAACAAGGCCTTATCTGGGGAAATCTCTCCCGACTAGGTTATTGCATTTGTTGTGGAGCAGGATTATCAGAAATAAAATGTTCTCTCCCAACAGCTTATGAGATTCCCTCTGCTGCAAACCTGCTCAGCTACCTCGTGAAAAGTGGCGTATTACAAAATGACAGAAGAGCATGTATTTTATGAGTAAATACAAGAGCAACTAGCTAATGGTAATATTTTGTTCTTGTATTTGTGGGTTATTTTACTCAACGGATTTTTTTTTTGATGAGAGTTATTGGCATGAGGTAGTGAACAACAATTATGTTGCATCATAACTTTTATCAGGTCAATAAATTACAGTTCTGCAAATGAGTTATTTCTTCATCAGCCACTGAAAGTTGGCATTGTCGTATAAGCAACTTGTATCTAAAGCTGTGCACTGAAGATCATCTTAGGTGCAAAGCTTTGGGTACAACTGCAGTGCCTAATGCCGCACAGACGCTAACAATATCATCGAATTTACCTAAGAGTAAGATTCGCGTTAAGTCATCATTTTAGTCATTTTCTTTCTCTTGATTTGTTCTTAGGCAAGTGTCTAAAATGGCGTGGTATCTTATTGGAAAGGCATCGCATCCTTTTTTTGTTGCAATGTTTTCACCTTTGGTCTACAAAGCCGAAACCTCTGAGCTCCCCCCACCACCCCATAAGTAAACAGACAGATATACGGAAGGAAGCAAAGAGCTACTAAGAGTGACTTCTATGTAGTGTTTGGTCAGATGCTCAGTGTTTCAACAAAGGTTAGACAATACTATAAAGACTTGAAAGTTTTTAATGAGCATGCAAACTTATGCATGTACCTATTTAGTAAAGTATATGAGGAGGACCACAGAAGAACAGGGGTAAAAGATGGTCCAATAACAAAGCGACGAATCATTGGTCCTTACGAGGTAAATATGGCACTTTCGAAGAATGAATTGTCACAAGGAGGTGTACAAACTTCATGCCAACGGCAGTTAAAGAGATATAGGATGCAACAAAGGAATTAAACAACAAATTTTCACCTTCAAAGACTGCTTTTTTTTCCTGGTATTGACCATTATTTCAGTTCATGGCCCGTGGCCGAAAGAAATTAGCTTAGGTCACGGGCTTCAGTCAATTTATTTGTTTTCATAGTTGTAATCAGGTAACTACATTACATCATAAAGCTTGCCTTATTCTTGTGATGCCAATAAAAATACAGCAAACAGTTGACATGTTTGAGGGCCGTTTGTGGGGAAAAGGCAAACACACGGTAAAACGCAAGTTTCTTTTCCCGTTGGCCATATTTTACTTAGCGTGCGCGCAATACGCGCAAGTACATTTAATCGCTATTCAGAAAAATGCTGTTTGCTGCCAGTTTGCGCTTGAAGCCCAATTCATAGCCTTGCTTTTGCGATGGCTAGGACCCCAAACGTGATATGTGCTGTTTAGGCTTGCGTTAATAACACAGGTACTAACATTCAACAGGTAGTTTCTTTTGAAAAAGTATTATAGCTTCAGGTGCGAGTCTCTGTTTGGCCATGTTCTACATATGTATTAACAATTATTCACCGATGTGCAAGTGTACAGAGGTGGATGTTCACTGAACCCCAAGGCGCCAAGGTAAATATCCACCACATGTTCAATGGCACTTAGAATAATTGTTTTAGCACATACTACACAAGTGAACAGGCAGCCCAAATGTTATTTTCTGCTTTGTAATAAATGAGAAATAACTCGCGTGAAGCGACCGCTGCTTCGCTAGGACATGATTAACAAACGCTATATCGCGCGAAAGAATACCATTCTTCTGTATGTAACATACTACATTTAACAATAACTGCGAGAATTCTCTCGCGCTGATTGGCTCGCAGCTATGTTCAATGAGAGAGAAGTCCTAATAACTCACGTTGTATGTAACGGAACGCGAAAGAAAGTTTGCATTTTTTTCCCCGTACAATTAAATTTTTCGGACTACTCTAAGTTAACGGAGTCCAAAAAATTGAATTACCAAGTTTTAATTTGGACATTCGGAGTTATTTCTGGCGAAAAACTGTTGCGCAGGTCAATAAAATGGCTGAACAACGGTAGATATTGACGAAGTGTATTTATTTGACTTTCGCTTGGCCGAGCGTGCGTTTCTCAAAGACCTTTCCTGACTCGTAATTGCTCCACGTTATTTTGAAAAAACGGGTGTAATCTGTTATTTAAAGGTCTACACTATTACGGACCATAAAAATGATACCATGAAATGTTCAAAACTTGGCAGTGAAACAACTTGTCTGCGGCTTGCTATTACACTTGAGTCATCTCTATGGTCCAGTAGAGCGGGTGTAGACCTACCAGGATACATTTTCAGGTGGTGGTTAACACTTACAAAGTTTTCTGAAATATAGTTAACAGAACTGGGAAGAGAATTAAGTTCTATTTTCCTTCTTTGACGGAAGGTGGGGCAGCTAGAAACGACACCCGGTCGAAACTGCCAACTGATCAATCCTGCCAGTGAGTTCAGTTTGTGTCTAGCAACCGCTATCAAGGTAGCTATCAAGGTAGTTTTCCTGTGGATAAAAATGAATATTTAACAGATTTAAAGAATTTAATACTGACCAGTATGCAATTGTTTTACCGCCTACTCTGATTCAATCTCCTGCTCCAGGCTGACATATGCTCAAGAAACTTAATCCTGTTCACTTAGCAAACTATGCTGGGAGGAGACTAAGTTAAGGGCACTAGCGGTAAACGATGTAGAACAAAGTGCTAGTGGGGCCAAACTTGCTTAAAAGTCATAAACAAATATGTCAAATTGAACATAACAACATTAAAAATCTCAACAGGCAGGAGGCAGATGAAGTGGTCAAAGCCGAGACGATGAGCTTGAGACTTTTGCGATACTGAATGATGACTTTCGTTCAGGTTGTCGAAACGCCAGTCAATGTCACTACAATCAGTCCATCTCTGGACTACACTCACACGGACGGTCATACTTCACCGACTTATGATATGACTCCTGGGTTCAAACCATTTACAACGATACTGAATCAATGATCATGGCCAGCTCATAATCAGAGCGGGAAGTTAAGGCCGGGGCTTCCGAAACCACTTAGCCACACTGAGTAGTCAAGGTGGTTGGGGGGTAGGGATTTAAATTTCCTCCTACCCGATTCCCGCCCATCTCCAGATGGCTGTCGACTCTGCGCCCTTTTTAGCTGAAGTATAAGTCGTTCCGGCCTTGCCTTAAATCTTTTACCAGAGAATTCATGAATCTCAGCAAAACAACTGTGATAAAACCTTGCTCTTCTCCAGTTGTGTTTGTTAAAGCTGTGTTCAGTAACGAAAGCATTTTCAAAAGCACTATCAGGAAAACAACTTTTGTTAATTGATACCTCAACTCCTGCTAACTTTCATAACACTGTCGTCTGTCTCCTCATTAAAAGTAAATAAGAGGCTGTTTTTGACTGCACTGTACTCACCATTCGGGGTTTCAAAGAAGAATATGAGGTGCAATAGTTTTCTCACTTGTCAGCAGCTCATTTCATCAAATGCAATTCTTGAAAGAAGATAAGACCTGAAAGAAGATAAGACGTGCATGTAACCTTGTTCACGTTGAAACCATTTGCCTGGTGTCAGTTAAGATGTTGTCTTCTGTTTGCTGCATGTCTCGCAGTATGCTTTTAAGGTGACGTCATGAAATTTCGCGCCAAGTCGATTGAGCGGGAAGAGAACGCGTGGTTGCTATGGTGTTCGCTGTATACAGTATAGCATGCAACGTAAACACATGCAACAGAAAAGAAAAGAAATGAATTTTTGAACCTGTAGAATTATATTTCTGTTACCTTTTCCGCTTGCCCCCACCACAGCGTCGCTAGGGTCGCTAGGGATCTTACGAAAAACGACGGCGACGGCAACGTGAAACTTCGTTAAACAAAACGTGTAGTAAACAAAACAATGGCCCCCGCACATGCGTTATCCATCTTACACTTCTTTGCCGTCCTTGGCAAAACAACATCGTGAAATGACCTTACGTGAACACAAGACGGCAAAAAAATTTTTTTCTGCCTGAACTTGAACATCGTCCCTTTCCTGGATGGTTCGGTCACAGTAGACAAATTGTACGATTAAAAAATACGAAGAAGACTAACTTTACGTGAACTTTTCTTTAGAGACGTCTTCATCGGTGCTGCCGTTGTGTTTGCGTAAGGTCTCTAATATTACTGTTTGGTCTGCCTAAAGATATTAACGAACACGACAATCTCGAGGGACGGTCATGTAGACAGCATTCCTTCCCCCCACCCCTCTTCATGGAAACCGCTCCAAATAAACTGCGTAAAATACCAGTAAAGCCGTTCAATTTAATGATAACTCACACTAGCCAATTACACACCCTTATTAATTCGTAGGATACAACGTTGCTTCCAGCAATTAAGTTGAGTCTGTTAGTCAGTCGTTAAGTAGGTAAGCATGTTAACGAATAAATAAATAGTTATATCAATAAATAAATAAATAAATAAATAAATTAATTAATTAATTAATTGATAAGAAGAAGGCAAAAAAAGAAATAACTTTGTAATACGGGGCTAACATGATAAAACATGTCTTTTGATAGAGATTGAAAAGCTTCCCCTCTTGTAAATAAGAAACCACAAGGCATATGAACACAGTATACTTCATCGAGGATCCAACTTTAGAAGCAAGGAGCTGTCATCTATAAATTAAGCGAAAAAGATCCTCATGCCCTGCTATGTAAAATATTGGATAGTATTAAGACTAGTATTAATATTTAATAAAGGTAGTACAAAAGATTGCAGCCTCTAAATGGTTTCCTGTAAAAATAGAAATAAAAACACAAAATCAGATGTGATACGATTTCATCGTTAAATCACGTAATAAAAGTTAGATTTTGCCTAAAGCCGAAAACGAAAAAAAAATTGGTCTATAGGTCAATAACACAGCAAGAGCTGTACGTCTTCGCTTTTGCAGTAAAGGATATTTCTCCAAAAGCAGCAACGATTGTATTCTCACCCGCAGTCATCCGCTTCATCACTTTACAACACCTGATGCAACCTGAAAGCAGCAGACGGTGTAGGAAAGGGAGAATGACTGGATGACTGGGTTTAGTTTTAAGCTTATCATCTGCCAATCATTCAGCAGGACGTGTATGGATGGCACGTGATAAACCCGTGGTCGGGCCGCATGTCCTGCTTTCACTTCGAATCAATGGAACAACGTCATTTCATCCAGTGGAAACGAAGTGAATCGGACGAGAAAGGAAGTCTTATTCAAACTTGGAGTGATAAAAAGTTTGATTACTCACAAAACCCCCATGACATTTTCCAGAAAATAATTCCTGAAAAGTTATACATAACATATTCCTGAATATTTTCATTTGACATAATGCAGTTTATTTATGTAACTTTTAGGACCTAGAGTATGGTATTGTCTATATGAAAGCCTCACGAGACAAGCAATAGTAGAAAGAACCGGCAACACCAGAAGGTGTCAAAAAGAAACGTTCAATAAAAAGAGAATTCATTTCTCATGTGGCCTGACCTGCAAAACTTATGGTCTACAATTTAATTTGAGAAAAAAACGTGATAGTTTCCGCAGGTTTTCTATTCATAAACGTGTCCGGTGTATTAGAGGAAAAGCTAAATTACACCCAATTGTCTAGGCACTGATAGTTGACTTGGTAAATACCGAACGATGGACTGCAGGCAATTGTTATTTTCCTTCAAGGATAGTAGAGGACGAGCAAAGATTCACGACAGGTTGCCGCTTACCCCACCCCCGCCTTTTCGGATCACACCATTCGACATTTTCAAAGTGCTCTACTATCCTTTCAGAAATACAACGACTGCTTGCCGTCTATAAATAAAGTTCCATATAGATTTAGACTGTAAAATACCCTCTGTATCTTCTATTCCGTAAATTTCTGACAATTACACTTAATCTTTACTTTTTATATCAAGCTTGTTATTAAGTCTGCTGTTAAGTGATTGTTGTTTTGTTTACACTTAAAAAAGTGATGACTTGGCAACAATGCCTAAGTTAAGGCCACTGGCATCAAAGATAAACAGAATTACACGTCCTCCTAATTTCTTCCCAGCTTTTTCATTTCTACTACTTTTAAAGTTTTATTCCTAACTTTAATACCGGTAGGACACGTTCTTTCACAGAAATACGCAATAATGAGAGGAAGAGATCGAGTTGAAAACACTTACGTTCCACAATACTGCTAGTGAAGACAACAGAACTCGACTTTGATGGAAAAATGGAAGCTGCAAGAAACGAGAAACGATAACTCTAAATAAGTTTATCTCCTTGTTTAATTTAAATGAAAATTATAAAGGTTTTAACTACCGTTCATTCCCCTCCTCCCGTAGACCGCGGTGAGGTATGACGTCTGCATAGCTCTCACCTTCAAAGCTAAAAACTGCCTATTTCTGAGCTACAAAGAACGCACTTTCGACCATTTGGAACAAGCAGAAATGCATGGAAAGTATGACGGACCTTAACGACAATTCAATGCCAGGTCTGGGGTTCCTATAGCTCTAAATATTTCAAATTGTCTCTACAGCCTTTCTTTATTCCTTGCTCTCTCAACTTGCACCCGCCACGAATCACGAAAATCAATACTGCAAGGAACACATGAGAACAGAAAAGGTTCAAACTGGTAATGTGGACACAGTAAACGTCAATTGAAATTACTAAATAATTTGAAACCAGAAATACCAGTAAACTGACTGGTGTGATCATCCAGGTAGAAATCTTTCTAACAAGACTGTTGCTGATGACATTAAAGTTCAAGGATTAGAATAACGAAAATGCTTAAAACTTCGAGCGTTCCAAGGACGACACACCCGATGAGGACTTACTAGAAGAACCGACGGACAAAAAACTGGCAGTGGACGTAGTAGTAGAAATGGAGGGAGATGTAAACAAGCCGGAAAACGAGACAATGGATGTGGATATAGCATAGGAAATAAAGGACGACACAGCCAAAAATGACATACTAGAAGACCTGGAGTACAACTCACTGTATGAGGACATACTTGAACTGGAGGATGACACACTGGATTTGGACAGGCTGGAAGTCCTCAAGCACGAGTCACAGGATAAGGACAGAGCAGAAGAACTGGAGGACGACCCGTTGGTTGTGGAGATAGTAGAAGAACTCCACACCGACACGCTGGATGTGGACATACCAGGAGAAATGGAGGATGACAAGCTGGTTGTACTGAAGCACGAGTGGCAGCGTATGGAGACACTAGAGGAACTGGAGGATGACACACTGGATGTGGACATACTATAAGAACTGGAGGACGACACACTGGATGTGGACATAGCAGAAGAAGTGAAGGATGACACGCTGGATGTGGATATACTAGAAGAACTGGAGGATGACAGGCTGGTTGTCCTCAAGCAAGAGTCGCAGGATAAGGACTTACCAGAAGAACTGGAGGATGCCACGCTTGTTGTGGACATACTAGAAGAACTGGAGGATGACGAGCTGGTTGTCCTCAAGCACGAGTCGCAGGATAAGGACATACTAGAAGAACTGGAAGATGACACGCTGGTTATGGATGTAGTAGAAGAACTGGAGGTTGACACACTGGATGTGGACATACTAGAAGAACTGGAGGATGAAGAGCTGGTTGTACTGAAGCACGAGTGGCAGCGTAAGGAGACACTAGAAGAACTGGAGGATGGCACACTCGATGTGGAAATACTAGAAGAACTGGAGGACAATAAACTGGCTGTGGACATACTAGAAGAACTGGAAGATGCCACGCTGGTTGTGGACAAACTAGAGGAACTGGAGGATGACACACTGGATGTGGACATACTAGAAGAACTGGAAGATGACAAGCTGGTGGTACTCAAGTAAGAGTTGCAGGATAAGGACATACTAGAAGAACTGGAGGATGGCACACTGAATGAGGACATACTAGAAGAACTGGAGGACGCCACACTGGTTGTGGACATACTAGAAAAACTGGAGGATGACGAGCTGGTTGTGGACATAGTAGAACTATTGGAGGATGACACACTGGATGTGGACATACTAGAAGAACTGGAGGACGATAAACTGGTTGTGGACATAGTAGAAACACTGGAAAATGACACACTAGATGTGGACATACTAGAGGAACTGGAGCATGACGAGCTGGTTGTTCTCAAGCACGAGTCGCAGGATAAGGACATACTAGAAGAACTGGAGAATGACGCGCTTGTTGTGGACATAGTAGAAGAACTGGAGGATGACAAGCTGGTTGTCCTCAAGCACGAGTTGCAGGATAAGGACATACTAGAAGAACTGGAGGACGCCACACTGGTTGTAGGCATACTAGAAAAACTGGAGGATGACAAGCTGGTTGTGGACTTAGAGGAAGATCTGAAGGATGACAAACTGGATGTCCTCAAGCACGAGTCACAGGATAAGGACATACTAGAAGAACTGAAAGATGACACACTGGTTGTGGACATAGTAGAAGGACTGGAGGATGACACACTGGATGTGGACATACTTGAAGAACTGGAGGATGACGAGCTGGTTGTCCTCAAGCACGAGTCGCAGAATAAGGACATACTAGAAGAACTGGAGGATGACACGCTTGTTGTGGACATACTAAAAGAACTGGAAGACGACGCACTAGTTGTGGACACGCTAGAAGAAATGGAGGATGACAGGCTGGTTGTGGACATACTAGAAGAACTGGAGGATGACAACATGATTGTGGACTTACTAGAAGAACTGGAGGACGATACACTGGTTGTGAACGTACTTGAAGAACTGTAGGATGACAAGCTGGTTGTGGACATACTAGAAGAAGAACTGGAGGATGACACGCTGGTTGGGAGAATACTAAGAGAACTGGAAGATGACACACTGGTTGAGGACGTACTAGAAGAAGGTGACGTGGAGGCCGATACATTTGGTGAAACACTCGCAGAAGGGGCGGAAGAGGCCGAAGCACTGGCTGACACGCTAGGAGAAGTTGATGCTGAAAAACTTGCCGACGTGGAGGCCGACACACTTGGTGAAAGACTCGCAGAAGGCGAGGCAGAGGCCGACACACTGGCTGACACGCTAGGAGAGGTTAATGCTGAAACACTTGCAGACGTGAAGTACGACACACCAGGTGAAACACTCGCAGAATGCAAGGCAGAGGCCGACACACTGGCTGACACGCTAGGAGATGAGGTTGATGCTGGAACACTTGCCGAAGTGGAGGCCGACACACTTGGTGAAACACTCGCAGAAGACGAGGGAGAGGCCGGCACACTGGCTGACACACTAGGAAAGTTTGATGCTGAAACACTTGCCGACGTGGAGGCCGACACACTTGGTGAAAGACTCGCAGAAGGTGAAGCAGAGGCCGACACGCTGGCTGACACGCTAGGAGAGGTTGATGCTGAAACACTTGCCGACGTGGAGGCCGACACACTTGGTGAAACACTCGTAGAATGCAATGCAGAGGCCGACACACTGACTGACACGCCAGGAGATGCTGTAACAATGAATGAGTTTAGTGTTAAAACTGTTGTTGTACAGTGTAACTGATGAATACGAGAGCTAGAATGATCGAGGATAACGACGAAGAATTATTGGCTTGTTTATGCATTTTTAACCTTAGTTACGGTTAACTTAAATTTTCAAATAAAACTTCATGAAAAATAATTTGCGTACACTAATATATAGTGTATATCGTCTTTGCTAAATTAAGAGTATAAATTTTAACTGCAGAAAATATAATTATTGGAATTATTCGTTAATTAATTAATAACAATATTGTGTACAAACGGATGCCTGGTTTCCATGAATGCCGTGTATTGACTGTAATTAACCATAATCATCAAAGAAACTGCTGCAGCCGGATTTGAAGCTAGTGAGGGTTTGTTATCGCCGCAACCTGACAAGTAGGCTATTCCACAGCACTGCACCACTATAGCTGAGGCGGTGTTTTAGAAAGTTGGTGTGGGGCAGTGGAATTGCTTGCTTGCCCTCACAGTCTCTTATTTTATAACTTGAAATGTCACTACCATAGGTGAATTTTGATTGCACCAAGCTGCAAAAACTACAAAATAGTGCTTTGCGAATCTTAACTTTTTCTTCTGATGATGCCAATGTCGACGATTGTTTAAAAATAATTGGCTGGAAAAAACTAGATGTTCAGCGGAAAATTGAAACAGCTTCTATGGTCTATATATATCTAAATGGTTGTGCCAGATTGACAATTTGGTACTTCATTTAGAATCCCTGGATGTCACTCCGAATGACTGAAACATATGATGTGTCAGTTCGAAGAAAATAATTCTTTTGCAGGTCAGTATCGTTTTTTTTTATGTTATCAACGTACTGAGAAAGGACCTATTGTAGGTTAGAAAAAGAAGCTTTTGCGAGTAGCGTCTTTAGCATAGCAATGACGTGAATCCTGCCTTAACAGCCTACCTCTTTGTCCACTACATAATCACAAGCAAACGTACGATAGAACTTTTGATGAAGGTATTTATTTGTATGATGTTGGGTCGGTTGGGGGTGAGATACTCTAATCCGCCACCTTCTCAATCCTGTCCTTTGGTCAAGGGAGCGTTCTCATTCCATCACATTCCAATCTCCAGACATTTTTAACCAAGGGTCAAGTGAATTTTCGTTGTAGAATTGGTATATTCATGAATTCATATATTCATTCGTATTTGTTCACCATCTGCGGGAATAATACGAATTCGCAAATAACCAGTGCTCAGTTGGCTTGATAGCTCAGTTGGTTGGAGCGCTGCACCGGTATCACAGAGGTCATAGGTTCGAATCCCGCACAAGCCTGAATTTTTGTCAGGTTGTTCCTTTATCAACTGCTTTAATTGCTGCGATGGTTGTCGTCATTTCATTATTCATCCGCAGTTCACTTCTATGATTACGTCATATATTCCTTCTCAGAGTAGGCTTTTCAGCCTTCTGTTTTTTCGCAACATTATCGTAATCTTTTTCAACCAAAAATATCATCATGGTCGTGTTTATTTCCTTCTTTTGGAAATTTTCCCTTTTCTGTCTCGTTACGTTTTCTCATTCTTGACTATTTTCTCATTCATTTAGCCGCGTTAATTTAAGTCGTGCTGATTTTCTGACCAAACGTTAGATTTCTTTAATAAGCAAGTCTTCTGCCCTTCGCAAAGCGTTAGTTCGTGAAGTCTGAGGCACTATCGGTTCACACGTCACCTTTTTAATTTCTTTACATTGCCCCATCTATCTGAAATCAACTCTGTTAATACCAATTTTAAGTGTTCTCTGCACCATGTTTGGAATCAAGAGTTGTGAATGCCATATACGATAGCCATTTCACATTTCACAAGATGGCCGGGTTGTCAAGGGTCTCGAGGCTTTCTGTTTATGTTATTTTATTTATGTTCATTTAGTCTGCGTCGCACAGTCTACACCGCCGGTATAGTCCGTTGTTCTGATATCCCGCAGGTTTGCAGAGATATCTGTATTCGTTTCTGATTGGCTAGAATTCTTACGCGTTTTGTGAATGGACATTTAGTTACCCAACATATCACGCAATACTCCGCATTGCTAAAAATAATAATCGATTGTTTTTGTTGTTTGAAAACCAAAATGTTTGGATCATTAAAAATTCCCTAATTCATAATAGTAAGCGAACGAAGGGCAGATGACAACTTTTTTATAATTGTACAAGTAGAGCAACACAGAAACGTTTCATAATCAGTGCAGACAGATTTATGTGAGCTAATTAAAAATACCATTGTGTAATACAGTGGGCCTCGTCGATAGCGCCTAGCGACTCCGATTAACATCTCTTTGAAGTTTCGATAATTTCAAAGATGCTTTCAGACTCAGTAGAGAGCTAGCACTCAGGAGGGCCATAAAAGAGCACGTAATTGCCGCTTGTTAGGACCTGCTGGATGAGTTGATTGTCCTCGTTGTCAGTAATCGCAATCGCTGGAACTCCAAAACCATTGAGAAGACGAGTCTGGTCTTCCGTAGGCGATCGCAACGACGATATCACTACGATAACACCGGAACCACAAGGCCTTTCGAAAAGAGCGCACGCCGCGATTGGAAGGCACTGGAAGATCAAATATCTGTAGGCAAATTCACGAATGTATTTCGACCTAAAAGAAATTCCCGCAGCGAGTTTTCCTGGTCAGGCAGACGACTATCAATTTCAAACTGCTCTCAGTTACGGCTTTGAACGTCCTTTCCCAACTTTCTTCTGCAATCACCAACATTTTGTATCGAAATCACTAGCAATGATTTCAATCTATTCTACGGAAATCCAGAAAAATACAAAATGAGTACAAATTATTTTTAGCATTGCGGAGTATTGCTTGATCTGTTGCGTAAGTGAATGTCCAATCACAAAGCGCGTAAGAGCCTAGCCAACCAGAAACGGATACAGATATCCTCGCAAACCTGTGGGATATCAGAACAAGCGTCATCTAGGTTTTCAGTTTCACGTCCGGCTGCAGCACACGCTGGCTAAAGCTTTATTTGACAACACGGTATTCCGTTCATTAAAAATGCCCTTCTTGGGAGCCGTGTTAGCAAAAAATCTGTACAGATTAGAAGCAAATCCAATGTAACCTAATCAAGCGTACGGAAATAGCAATGATAATAATGCTATCAATAAATAATGTTCAACAAAGTCAAAACAATATTTACAAATAAAAGTGAACACCTAAAAGAGTGAATCTTAACCTCATGTGGAAAGATCATTCCACAAAAGTGCTCCATAATATCTTAAGCTTCACTTTGCCGGCAATCTCAGGGGCCGATTACATGAGGCGGGCTGGCCCGGTTAACCGGGCTGGCTCGGTTTGCCGGGATCTCAGCACGTCTGAAAAATACATTATAAATCAACTTTGCGATTACATGGAAAAATCTCAGCCCGGCTAGCTGGGATCCCGGCATCGCGATGCCGGGATCTCGGCTAGCCGGGATGAAAATTTACCATGTAATCGCGATTGCCGGGCCAGCCCGGTTAGCCGGGCTAACACTTTCTCGTCACTAAATTTAGCTTCAGACCAAAATAGTCCACCAGAAGATCGATATTTCTCATTCTATATAACACATAAAGGTTTATCAGTCCATAAAGCTACGTAAAACTGAAAATAATACACCAAAATAATGGATTAGCGAAAGTAAAAGCACTCGATTCATGCTCTTTGATGTAGCCATCTTTTCACACGACAGTTTCTAAAGGCTCGCCTCATGTAATACCGGGCTGAGCAGTCATCTCGGTAGACCGAACCAGCCCTGCTAACCGAGCCAGCCCGGCTCATGTAATCGGCCCCTCAGTATAAGGTCTAGCAATGAGTTTATTATTATTCCAACACACTTTCCTCGGAAACATTATTTTGATAAAAAAATAACTATATACATTTTATTTTATACTCACCCGATAGCGAGATGCTTGACATTCCCAGCTTAAAATACAGAAATGCAAGGATTACGAGGACGTAGGTCCAACCTCCCATGACTTGCCTGTAAAGCAATGGAGGAGATATGCATGAAGCGGACATAACCAAAAACTAAGACCTAATTGAACGATCGAGATAAAACGCGACCAAAACAAACCTCTGCGGTTTATCAAAACTTTTGAGTTAACTTACAATGTATTTGTACTACTACTGCAAAGAATGGCCTAAAATTGCTTGATTATAATTATTAAATAAGAAGATGTGAGAATTTACAAATAGTTAAAGTCGCACGCTTCACCTTTGCGAAGTGCAGTTGTGAGGTACAAGATGATTTGAGACCACTGGTACCAAAATTAAAAGCAGTGATCAATTTTTACTTGAACTTCATCTCGTTTAATGCGACACTTAAGCCTTGCTCTTGATCTCTTATTCTATTCAACAGAAGTAGAATTGAACAAACCTCGTATACTTCAAGACCAATGAAAAGGATAATGAAGAAAGATGTTTTTATTCTGTTAGTGACACAGGCGACTCGGAAAAAAATCCGACTTCTCCCAACAGGAGTCGAACCTACAACCTTCTGGTTCTGGTTACTAGTCCAGATGCTCTACCACTGAGCAACAGGAGACCAGTGGGAACTACGGGCATTACACTAGGTTCATCTGACAAACGTCCTGCCTGCTGCTAAGACTGAAATGTCGATAGGTGGCATATTGGCAATGATACAAATGTGATGGTGAATTTTAAACATGGTGAATATATGAAAAAGATATTTTCATTCTGTTAGGCGACTCGGAAAAAAATCCGGGGATAATGCCTCAAATGCCTCTCACCCTCTATCATGTTCGACAAGATCATTCTTCATCTAGTTTTCTATGCTGTCAAGTGATGCAAAGACGTTATCTTGCGAAGAAGTTGAATAAACCTTTGTTGAAAACTGTTTAATTGTTGGCGGTGTATACTCATTAATTTTTCACTTACTTCAACGTAGGACCTTTACTGAACATCACTGTACCTGAAAACTAGAAGAAATACCAGCAATGTTAGACGCAATGCATTCTCGTCGTAGACATGCTGGTAGAGGAAGACATTCTGAACATGCAAACACATGCATTAAAGTTCTGTTAGCCAATTACCACGCTTCATTAATAGACCGAATACCAGTATCTGTCTCTTTTTCTCTTTAGTTGTCTATTTTTAGTGGGTCTAATTAGGTTTTTAGAACTTTCATTTTCACAGACATCTAGATAACAAAAGTTGAACATTGTATTATGATCCACAATTTCGTTACGAATTACAGTTAAGTAACCCAAATGCTGGGTTACCCTAGTAGAAAAGTTTATCCTTTTGCTTAGGTGAATGTTGAACGCCTGACCTTAAACCAACACAAGTGAAACAACAACGTAGCAGATTAAGCAGCTGAAACAATCTGAAACTGCCCTGAAACAATTTGAGAAAACAAAAGGCAACATTGCAAGTATTTAGACTAAATTTTCTTGTTGAGTGCCCTGACAAATGCACCAAAAATCACACAATTTCCTCAAGCTTCGACAAATGCTACCTGTACGAGCGAAATTAAAAAATTTGAGGTAATCACAAAACCAAGAACTTGCATTACGTGCCTGATGAAGTGATCTGACTTTAAACCAAAACAAACAAAACAACGTTCATTGACCACAGTTAACAATAGAAGGGGTGTCAAAAGATCAACTGAACTTTCTCAAACAGAGACATTCATCCCAAAAGATTTTTCACAACTTTGGCACAACAGTGTACGAAATTACACGTAACGTACTTGCTTTGACTTTCATCCAACTCAGGTGAACAACACGAACACTGAATGGGCGGTCTTTCCGAAGCCTCAGCGCGCGAAGTGATTTCTGGAAAAATTAAACATGTACAATAGTAATAACAATTCGACAAAGACAAAGCTTACGATTCCCTTCACACAAAGGCATCCCTCAGGGGGCACCAAACAGGAAGTTTTAATCAAAATACTTTAAAGTCGATCTTTCTGCTTTTTCAGGTTTTCTTGGTCTTTGAAAAGAGATAGTTGTGTAAGTTAATAACCACTGATTTGTTCGTATTGCCGTAGGAATCTTGACCATTTAAGCCCTAACAGTGACAAAAATGAAATTTCTCTTTACATCATCACTAGTTGTTCAAACACTCAAGTGATGAGAATAAAGGAAGTGATCACCAAGGATAAGATGTCTTGACATTTAGACAAATTCTCCTTACTAGTTCCATAAGAAATGTAAGGGGAACAGTAAGGAGAATATGCACTTTCTTGTCAGGGAATTTCTGAATCACTATTGGCTTTCCTAAAATGTTAGCTAACCTCATTTTCCCCATAAACGACATTTTTTTCTCGCGAAACAATAGAAATTAATCAGACCCCATGTTACGAGAGTTTGAGGTGACATATGGCCAAACAAAGCTCCAGCTTTTTATCGCAATTAAATCCGAAAATTCCAGGCGACGTAGGCCTTACGAACATATATTCCACATATTTTCACGTGGTAACGGACTAGGCGCCTGCGTAGACATCAGGCAAAAGCAAACAGAACGCATGCTTGCAGTCATTTGAAACACCTGCTCACGTGTTGGCTTGTAGTTTATGCGTTTCTAGCTCACCTTTCCCGAGGATGGAGTTTGTTATGCGTGTTATTTAGTTCACATGAGAATCATTGTCGTATATGATAGTTAACAGCTTACCGCACTTGCCAATAATCTGCTCCCAAGTATCATCTCGTTGGCCTCAGTTTTAGGCTGAGATGACCAAACTTCTAAAAGCTATTTGCTGGGATATATTATCGTAAGTTAGATATAGATAATTATACCGAGGCATGTGCAATTTATACCCACTTTTAAAACTAAACGCGAACTCTGCTTTTAGAGGGAAATACTGTCATCAAAAGAGCGCAAAATTAAATATTGGACAACCGTGTTGGATAAATTTGGCCAATAAAGGGATGGTCAAAAAGGGTTTACACTCATATGGCAAAGTGAAAGCACAAAACAAACATTACCAAAGCCGCAAAAACCACGATATGACTATCGTTACTAAAATACGGTCCATTGGACCGACAAATAAGCCTGCCAAATGGGAAATTGCCATAAAGAACAACAAGGCAAGGCGTAAAAAACATTGTAAAAAAATAACAGTAAATCGGCTTGGTCAAACAAAATGTGAACTGGCAAAATAATACAAACGTACAGTTTACGTCGTGAGACTGCGATACAGCCCAGTAAGATTTTTAAAACGTCCCTCTCAAGCCGTAGGTTTATAGAGTTAACGTTGGATTATTGAGGCTTCCATTTATACTTTTCAAGTATAAGTTACAAAAGAAACGATAAGGTCTATGAACCACTTAGGAAAAAATGTGGCATTATTAAAACAAGATAACTTGATGAAAATACAATAATGCAATGTGCAACGATAAGATGGCGCCATTTGATAGGAAGCGAAGTCCGCGTAAATATGTATATAAAAGAGATCCGACAAATATAAAAGCTTATTAAACGTATGGACAAACAAATAACACAAACAAATCTAAGCGATAAAATAATAAATAGCGTGACTTGCCGGCAAAGTTAACAGAAGAGAGTAGTAAAACGCTTTCTCGTGATCTGGTCGCTGTGATGGCGGGGTAGAGAAGGACTTACTAACCAAGGGATCGCGCCTTTATCCTAGCAAACTCCGCCCTTTGTACCTGGTACTAACAGGCTCAACGGATTATCACGTGAGCATCACGCCTCGATATAAATAACATTATGACAGGTCATAATGTTTGCTTTTAAGGACACAACGATCTATCATACATAGAACGTGGGCTGAGAATTCTCAAGCACTGCTTTGGGAAAAAGAGGTTAACACAATGATAATCTTTTCCTTAATGACAACAATTTGAAAATTTTAGCTTTCACATCACGCCCTGTAAGAATAGAGACAAAAGAACAAATTTAGTAGGGAAATAATGACTTAATTAAATTACTTTTTGAAATCAGAAATCATTTGATACATAAGGTTTGGACAACAAAAAGATGAAGAAACAAAAGCTGAAGAGTCGAGGCCGGAAGTAACAAGAAAATATAACAATGTGTCAGAAGTTTATTTTGAAACTCAAAGCCTTAAACTGTTCAGCTTCAGTTAAAAAAAAAAGCATGAAAGAGGATTACATTTAAAATTAGACTGAAATCTAACTGACCCAGTGTTCTATTTCTTATTATAAAAATAAAAAAGAAATAGGACACACCCAGAGTTGTTTTCACTTTTGCAGATGAAATACCTCTCCAAAAGCACAACGAATGTACCTTCGTCCACAATCAACTTCTTGAACACCAGCTGCTCATCCTGGTTCCCTAGATGACACAGAAAATGGCGTAGGAAAATAGAGGATGACTGGGACGAGGCTTGCACTCATCATCTGCCAACCATTCACTGACTGTGTATGATTGACACGTGGTACACGCGTGGTCAGGCTTGCGTCCTGAATACACTTCGAATTAGTGGAACGGCATTTGCCTTTCATCCAGTAAAAACGAAGTGAACCGGGCGTCAAAGAAAGCCTTATTTAAATTTGAAGTTACCAAAAAGTTTGATTACTTACAAAAAAAAATAAGCGCTGCAACCAGAAACAATTAATGGAGAGAGACTAACGTTTCTGGTTATGGTACCGTATTATGGATCCGTAATTTCAGTACACAGTCCACTCTGCAAAAAAGTGACTATATCTATATAAAAGCTATAAAATTCAAACACGAATAAAAAGTACGACACGACGAAGCTTCTAACAAGGTAAATAAATGAATGTTAATCATTCAGTACATACGGTTTTTAGAAATGAGTTGAAACAGCGATTAAATCATACCTGTACATAACGTTCCATAAACAACGATGAGAATCATAGAAGATGACTTACGAAGTACTTACATTTTATAATATCGCTGCTGGAAATCGTTCGACTCGTCTTGGGTAGAGAAATGGAAACTGGAAATTGAATAAGTCTTCATAAGTTTACACATTTGCGTCATGTAGATGACACAAAGTAGTTTGAGTATGCGCACAGAAACGTGCACAGTGGTACCACACATGCAGTTTCAAATTGCACAGAATCTTTAAGCATTAGTACCCTTTTACCCTAGCTCCAAATAACAACAACGAAAACGTTATACTGATCCGTCTAACAAAAAGTGTAAAACTAACAATTCACGCACATTTCATAGAAATGACGGCAAACGGTCAGCAACAACGAGATGTTTTTATCATGAGTATCAGTTGTCGTTGGGAAACCTATTCATCAAATAACTCATGTTTCTGTAGAAGGAGACAGTTGGTTTGGAAAATGTTAAAGTCACCATCTCTGCTTTACGGTCTTTTTATCTCGCAGCTCAGACAGCAGGGACTGGCAGGACAAGGCCTCTCGTATGCTTTATATTTCTTCAAAACAGGTCCAAAGTCCTTGTCCTGTTTCTTGCCTCAACCAAAAGGTTGACATTAATAATACATTGTAACAAAGCTAGCAAATCCGCGCAATCAAATTCAATGCACGTAAGCGTGCTTCATAAACGTGTTAAGCACGCTGATGGCATAAGCAAACTTAACTTGTTGCGCGAATAGCTATAATCACTGCAGTTTTCGCCTTGCATTTCCACTGGTTATGTCATAAAACAATTGGTTCATGTTTTTAGCTGTGCGTATATCAAGTAATGATGCATTGCACCTTAAGCAACTCAGACGCTTCTCTTGTGTTCCCCAAACTTTCTGCCTGCACCATTACTCAAATATACACATGAACCAATTGTTTTCACTCAAAAGTGACAGGAAACGTCTACTGGTTAATCGTAAAAAAGTAGATGTAAGATTTTCCCTAATATTGGCTGACTAAAACGACTGAAAAAAAAATCATCTGTATAGATACTTACAGGGAGCAGATATTGAAAGTCTAGCCAACGTCGAAGTTGACACACCTCCTGAAAGACTAGCAGTGGTTGTTGACGCAAAAATACTGGCTCGAAGACTAGCAGAGGTCCTAGGAAACACATTGCGTGACAAGATTGAAGAGGTCGGTAGCATGACACTTGCCGAAGTGGATGACGAAGAGACAGTTGGTGAATATGATAAAGAGGCAAAGGTCCACATCGATGACGACATACTGGCAAATATGTTGGAGGAGATCGATATTGACACACTTGATGAAACACATGAAGACACACTGGCTGACACACTTGAATATGAGGATGATGAGAATGACATGCAGCCAATTGTCGAGGTCAATACACTTGCTGAAATGTTAAACGATGCTAACGGGGACTCATTGGCATTAATGCCTGCCGATGTCAACTGTGCGGTACATCCCGAGGCACTGGCAGAGGTACGTAGCGACAAACGAGGTAAAAGACTTGAGGAGATCCATTGTGACAAAGTGATCGGCAACTGTGGAGAGGATGATAGAGACAACCTGGATGATAGGCTAGCAGAAAACGATGGCGAAAAACTGGGTAGGAGACTCGCAGAAATTGATAGTGACAAGCCGTCTGACAGGCTAGTAAAAATCAATGGTGAAGAACTGTATGAGAGGATATCAGAAATTAATGGCGACAGACAAGTTGATATACTAGCAGAACGCAATAGCCACAAACTGTCTGACTCGCGTAAAACACTGGATGGCGAAAAATTGTCCGACAGGGTAAAATTGCTCGGTAGCGACAAAGTAGCTGACGGGCTAGTAGAGATCGATGGTGAAAACCTGTACAACAGGCTCACAAAGATCGATGGGGATAGACTTTCTGAAAGACTAACAGAAACTGGTGATGACAACCTGGTTAAAAGGCTGGCAGAGCGCGATTGCGATGTATTGTTGAACAGGCTAGAAAGCATCGATGATAGTAATAAATTATTTGAAATACTACCAAAGCTCGATGTCGATAAACCGTTTAACAAGCTCGCGGATATAATTGGTGTGAAACCAGTTGAAAGACTAACAGAGGTCGATGGCGACAAACTGCTAGCCAAACTAGTAGAAATCGATGGTGGCAAACTCCTTAAACGACTAGAAGAACTCGCGGACTGGCTAACAGAACTCCAAAACGATGAAGGACTCAGTGGCGACGTAAAGGATGACAGACTGGCGGAAAACAATGGAGAAAAACTGTCTGGCAGACTGACAGAACTGGATAGCGGTAAACCAGGGGACAAACTGGTAGACACCGATGATAATAAACTGTTTGAAAGCCTACCCGAACTCGATGACCACAAAGTGACTGGCTGACCTGAAGACCTCGATGGTGATAAATTGTCTGAGAATGTAATATAGTTTGCTGGTGACCAAATGGTTGAGAGTATGGAGGAGAACGATGGCGACAAACTGATTAATAAGCTATCAAGGATCAAAGATGACAAATTATCTGACAGACTGGCAGAAATCGATGCCAACAAACTGTTTGACAGGCCAGCAGATGTTGATAGCGACAGACTGGTTAACATGCCAGCAGAATACAAGCTGTCTGATAGGCTATCAGTGTTCCATTGCGACAAACGTGTTGACAATCTGAAAGAGGAAGAGGGTGACAAACTGTGTGAAAAATTCACAGAATTTGAATGTAACAAACTGGCTGACGCACTAACAGAGAATGATGTCGATAAATTGGAAGACAAGCTACCAGATATCGAGGGTGTCAAACTAGATGAAACGCTAGCAGAGTTCGATGGCGATGGCGAGTTCGATGAAGTTGAAAGGCTAGGAGAGGTTTGCAGCGATGATATCAATGAGAGGGTAGCAGATGTTGACGAACTGTCTGACAGGCTACCAAAGATCAGTGGCGATAAAACGTCTGACAGGCCAACGGTGCTCCATAGAGACAAACTCTTTGACAAGCTAGCAGAAATCGAAGGCGGCAAACTGGTTGACGGGCAAGCAGAGGATGGCGCAGAAAAACTGGTTGACAAGCTAACAGAGATTGATGACGATAAACTTTCTGACTGGCTCCCTGTTCCCCATAGCGACAACCTGGTTGCTAGGCTTGTAGTGGTCGATACTGAGAAACTATTTTTCAAGTTAGCAGAGGGCGACGGGGAGAAGGTGGTTGATAGGCTAGCTGAGGTCGATAGTGACAAAGTGGATGATAAACTAACAGCGGACCCGGGCGACAAACTGGTTGACAGGGTAGCCGAGAACGAAGTTAACATACTTTCTGACCAAATAGCAGAGCTCGATGGTGACAAACTGGATGACTGACTAGCCGAGATCGACGGTGATGAAATGTTTAAAAGACTTACAGAGGGCGATGGTGCCAAACTTGGTGACAGGCCATCAGAGATCGATCGTAATGAAATACTGGACGTTTGTTTTGCAGAGCTCCATGGCCACAAACTGTCTAACAGGATAGCAGAATGTAATGGAGTAAAACTGTCTGAAAGGCTGACAGAGATCGATCGCGACACGCTACGGTACATACGCGAAGAACTCGAAGGTGGTAAAGTGTCAGATAGAATACTATAGGTGGATGGTGACCAAATGGTTGACAGAATGGCGGAGAACGATGGTGACAAACTGTTTAAAAGGCTATCAACAATGGACGAAGAAAAATTATCCGAAAGTCTAGCAGTCAATGATGTCGACAAACGGTTTAGTAGGCTTCCAGATGTCCATGGCGGTGAACTTCTTGACAAGCTAACAAGTTTGGATGGTAATGAAGTACTTAACAGGATGTCAGAGATCGACGAGGATAAACTGGTCGACATAGTAGCATGAATCGATGTTGATAAACTAGCTGATAGGCTAACGCAGGACGATAGCGATAACCTTGTTGACAGGCTACCAGAGTTCGAAAGCGACAAACTGGTTGATATGGTAGCAGAGGACGATAGCGACAAACTAGTTAACAGGATAGTAGCTCTCGATGGCGATAAAATGTTTGATAGGCTAACAGAGTGTAGCGACAATAAACTACTTGAAGAGCTAGCAGAAATCGATGTTGAACAACTTTCTGACAAGCTTCCAGAGTTCCATAACGACAAACTGTTTGACAGGCTAGCAGATGTCGATGGTGACAAACTATTGAACAGGTTAGCATAGGTAGTTGGCGATATCAAGTTTCCTGAGAGGCTGTTGGAGTTCGATTGTGACAAGTTGGCTGACAGGTTGACAGAACTCCATGGTAATAAACTGATCGGCACAGTAGCTAACCTCGATAGTGATAAACTCTCTGAAAGGGTAGCAGAGATCAGTGGCGACATACTGTTTATTAGGCCTAAATAGATCGAGGTTGTTGAGCTGTCTGACATGCTGAGAGAGATTGATGGCGAAAGTCTGCTTGATAGGTTAACAGAGCTCGATGGTGACAAACTGTTTGATAGGGCAGCAGGGATCGACGGTGACAAACTTTCAAGCAAACCAAGAGAGATCGATGACAAAAATCCCTCTGACAGGCTATAAGAGGTCGTCAGCGACACCGGCAGGCTAGTAGAGGACAATGTGGCAAAACCTTCCGACAGGCTAGCAGAGAGCGAGGACGACAAACTGTGTGACAAGCTCTCAGCGCTCCTTAGTGACAAACTGGAAAGACTAGCGGAGTTCGACTGTGAGGAACTGGTTGTCGAGCTAGCAAAAGAGAATAATGAGAAGCTGGGTGAGAGTCTAGCAGAAACAGACGATGACAAACTGGCTGACAGGGTATCAGAGATCGATTGCGAAAAACCAGGTAACAGGCTGAAAGAGGGCGTTGTTGACGACAAACTTTCAGACAGGCCACCAATGCTCCATAGCGACAAACGCGTTGATAAGCTAGGAGAGAAGGAAGGTGACAAACTAGGAGGTAGATTGGCAGACGTCAATGGCAAAAAACTGATTAACACGCTAACAGGCAATGATGCTGATAAACTGGCTGACGGGCTTGCAGAGATCGATGACGATAACCTCTTGGATAACCTGTCTAATAGGCTATCAGAGATCGACAACGACAGACTGTCTGACAGGCCAGCAGATGTCGATGGTAACAAACTGGTTGACAGGCTAGCAAAGGACGATATTGATTCACTGTCCAACAGCTTTGTAGAGATCGATGAATAAAAACTGTCTGACAAGCTATTATTGCTCCATGCAGACAAACTGATGAGCAAGCTAGAACGAGAAGATGGCGACAAAATGTACGGCAGGCTTGCAGAAGAAAATGACAAAATACTGTTTGAAATACTAACAGAGGATGATGTCCATAAATTGGTTGACAGGAGCGTGGAGATCGATGGCAATAAACTCACAGGCAGTGGCGACAACGTGGTTGAAAGGCTAGCAGAAAAACTCGATAAAAGGCTAGCAGAGGGCAATGTTGACAAACTGTCTGACAGACTAGAAGGCTCTGAAGGTGTAAACATAGTTGAAAGGCTATGAGATGTCGATGGCGTCAAATGGGCTGACAGCGTTGTCAATTTATCGGTGCTCCAATGCGACCAACTCTCTGACAGACTTGCGGAGATTAATGGTGACAAATTGTTTGACAGTCTAAGAGCGGTCGAAAGTGACCAACTGGATAACCATTTAGCAGAAGGTGTTGGTGACAAACTATTAAACAAACTGTCTGACAGGCTAGCAAAGATCGATGGTAACCAGTTGGTTGTCAGGCTACCAGTGCTTCTTAGAAACAAACTGGTTGACACTTCAGCTGACTTCGATTGTACTTCGATTGTCAAGGTAGCAGAGGATAACGACAACGAGCTGGACGATAGGCTAGCTGAGCTGGATGGTAAAAAACTGCCTGACAGACTAGCAGAGCTCAATATCGATAAACTGCCTGAAAGGTCACCACTGCACAGTAGAGAGAACATGTTTGACAGGCTAGCCGAAGTCGACTGCGCTAAACTAGTTGTCGATGGCGAAAAGCTTGTTAATAGACTAACAGAGGTCGACAGTGACAAAGTGAGTAATAGGCTAACATCGGACCGTGGCGACAAACTGGCTGACAAGGGGGCAAAGGACGATGTTGACATACTGTCTGACCGACTTGCAGAGACCGCTGGTGACAAACTGGTTGACAGACTAGAAAAATTCAGTTCCCACGGACTGCTTGACAGGCTTGCAGATTTCGATAGCAAGAAACTGTGTAACAGCTCAGCTGAGATCGATAGTGACAAAATAGTTGACTGGTTATCAGTGCTCCTTGGCGAGAAACTCTCTGAATGGCTTGTAGAGATAGGTGGCCACAAACTTATTGACAAGTTAGCAGAGGACGATATCGACAGGCTGTCTAACCTGCTAGCAGAGATAGGTAGCGACAAACTGTGTGACAGGCGTCCTGTGCTCCAAAGCGACAATCTGGTTAACAGGCTAGTGGGCGTCGATTGTGAGAAGCTGGTTCTCAAGCCGGCACGGGACGATGGTGACAGGCTGGGTGATAGTCGAGCAGATAGCGATGGTGACAAACTGGCTGACAGGCTAGCAGATGTTGCTGGTGACAAATTGGTTGACAGAATATTAGAGGACGTTCCTGAAAAGCTGTTTGACACCCCAACGATGATCCATGACAACAAATCTGTTGTTAGGCTACCAGTGTTCCATACTGACAAACTTGGTGACAACTTTAGAAAAGGCGAAGATGGAAAACTGTCTGGTAGGTTAGCAGAAGTCGGTGACGCCAAACCGGTTGACTTGATAACAGAGAATAATGTTGATAAACTGTTTGACAGGCTTGAAGAAATTGATGGCGATAAACTGCTTGAAAAACCGTGAAAGGAAGATAGCGACAAACTAGGTGGCGTTCGAGAAAAGGTCGATGGTGACAAATTGGACGACATACTACTACCAGACAACGTAGTCGATAAACTGGTTGAAGAGTTGGAAAAGATCCTGGAAAAGATCCTTGCCGACAAGCTGGGTGCCAGATTAACAGAAGCCGATGGAGACATGTCGGTTGACGGGCTAGTAGAGATGGATTGCCAACTGTCGGATAGGATAGTGAAGGCCAATCTTGGCAAACGGGTTGATTGGCTAGGAGAGGTCGATGGCGACAAACTGGTTGATAGACTAGCAGAAGTAGATTGCGACAAACTCACTGACAGGCTAGAATAGATCGACGGTGACAAACTGTCAGACATAGTATAAGAGGTCGAAAGTGACAAACTTGCTGACGGGCTTGCAGATGTCGATGGCGACGAGGTTGTTGACAGGCTTGCAAAGATCGATGGCGACAAACTGTCTGAAAGGCTGTAAGAGATGGATGGTGGAAAACTCAGTGACAGGGTAGCAGAGGTCGAAAGTGCCAAAGTGGTTGAAAGGTTAGCAGAGATCGATGACAATAATCTGTGTGACTGGCTACCATTGCTCCACAGTGACAAACTGGTTGATAGGCCATCAGAAGTCAATTGTGAAAAACTAGTTGTCAAGTTAGAAGAGGACGATTGCAAAAAGCCAGTTGATAGGCTAGTTGAGCTCAATGGTGACAAAGTGGGAGACAGACTGGCAAAATCAAGTAGCCACAAACTAGTTGACAGGCTAGCATAGGTCGATGGCGATAAACTGTCTAACAGCGTAGCTGAGATAGGTGATGTTAAAAGGGTCGACTTGTTACTCCAAAGCAACCTATTCTCTACAGACGTTGATGATGAGATACTGTCTGACAGCCTAATATATGGCGAAAGTGACCAGCTGGTTGACCAGCCAACAGAGGTCGTTAGCGAGAACCTTATTAACAGGCGAGCGGAGGATGATGATGGCAAACTGTCTGACAGACTACCCACAGTCGATAGCGATAAACTGTGTAACACGCTACGTGTGTTCCATAGCGACAATCTGGGTGAGAGGTTGGCGGGGTTTAACCAGCTGGGTGACAGTTTAGCAGACACCGATGGTGACAAACTGGCTGACAGGGTTGCAGAGGGAGATCTTGGCAAGCTGTTTGACGGGCCAGCAGAGCTAGACGTTGACAAACCTTTTGACAGGCTACCAGCGCTCCATAGCGACAAACATGTTGACAATCTAGGAGAAGAAGAAGGAATCAAACTAGGAGTCGATTGCAACAGCCTGTTTGACATTTCAGGGAATATTGTCGATAAACTGGATGACAAGCTTGCAGGGATCGATGTTGATAAAATGGTTGACAAACTAGAAGGGGACGGTAGCGACAAACCTTGCAACGGGCTAGGAGAGGTCGATGGCGACAACCTGGTGGACATCGTAACAGAGAACGATATTGATAAACTGCTTGAAGACTTAGCAGAGATCGTTGAAGACAAGCTGGACATAAGGCTATCAGACGCCGATGGAGACATGTCGGATGACAGGGTAGTAGAGGTTGATGGCGACAAACTGTTTGAAAGGCTAGCAAAGGTTGGTTGTGACAAACTGGTTAAAAGTTTAGCAGGGGATGCCAGCGACAAACTAGCTGAAAGGATACCAGAGGTTGATAGCCATAAACTGGTTAAAAGGCTAGCATAGGTTGACGGCGACGAACTGGCGGAAAGGATAGCAGAGGTTGGTTGCGACAGAGTAGTTGAAACGGTAGCAGAGGTTGACGGCGACAAACTGGTTGAAAGTCTAGCTGAGGATGGTTGCGACAAACTAGTCGAAAGGCTAGCGGCGATTGATGGCGACAGACTGGTTGAAAGGCTAGCAGAGGTAGGTTGCCACAGACTGATTGAAAGGTTAGCAAACGTTGACGGCGACAGGTTGGTTGAAAGTCTAGCAGAGATTGATGACGACAAAGTTGTTGTAAGGCTAGCAGAGGTTGGTTGCGACAAACTGGTTGAAAGGTTAGCAGAGATTGTTGGAGGCAAACTGTTTGTCACGATAGGAGAGGTTGATGACAACAAAATGGTGAATAGGCTATCCGAGTTTGACGGCAATAAACTGGTTGGCAGGCAAGGAGAGATCGATTGGGCCAAGTTGTTTAATGTTCTAGCAGATGACAATGGAGACAAACTGGTTACTGGGGTAACAGAAGTCGAAGGTGAAAAACTGGCTGAAATACTCGCAGAGGTAGATAGTGAGACGTTTTCCGATGTGCATGATGAAGGGACACATGGTGGGCATGAAACAGAGGTGAAGGTTGACATCGATGAGGACAAACTAGTTGATACGCTTGACAAAACCGAAATTGAAACACTCGCCGAAACACTGGCTGACACGCTTGTAAAGACCGATTGTGAGACGCTCGCCGAGACACTTGCCAATATGGACGATAAGACACTTGGTGGACACGAAACGCTGCCAAAGGCCGATGACGACACGCTCGCTGACAGGCTAGCAGTCGATGGGAAGTCACTGACAGATAGATGCGTCGATGGTGACTGTAAGACGCTTGCTGAGTCTCTGGCAGGCATGGATATGGCTAGTATTGATGATAGGTAACTTGCAGTGAGCCTTGGACTGGTGCTCAGAGAGGTCGAGGTACTCTGGCTTAACGAAGATGACACGCCAGCTGATACAGTGTGAGTTATGCTATCTGAAAAACAATTGTATTAAAATGATTGGGTACTACACAAACAGGTCGCTGATTTGAAACCCGCTGTTTTCAACAAGTCACCGTTTCTCCAGTTCAAGATAGCGGGGGTTAACGTTCGTTCGTTTCCGTTTCGCTTGTATATTTTCCTTTGTTTTATATTCATCATAACGTACCAAAACGTGGGGATAAAGAAAATTACACACCGCACTTAAAACATTATGTACCCTCCTTTTTACTATGATAACAATCCCGCATTGCAATAAAATATACTGCGAAGAACCCCTCAATGTCAACCTCACTGTTTTGTCCTTTTTTCTGTAATTTGTATTAATATCTCCGTGAATAGCCTAGGTCACGAATCTTCCGCTGTTTAACGCAAAGGTTTCTACTGCAGCAATCATGACATTGTTGACTGAATGGCAGTTATTAGGAAATAGGTATGTGATCAGAAAAAGACGAACCTGAAGTGATAAAGTCTTGACAAAATATACTACGGTTAAGTTAACTCTATTTATTACAAGATCAGTTTCAAATAAGTTGTAAAGTACCTATTAATTAGTTAGCACACCCTAGTCCGTTCTTACACAGAAAAGTGTTTCAATTTCCTGTTTTATTGTATCTCACTTTTTATCCATTTATATATGTAAATATTTTATTTTTTCTGTTTTTGTACTTTATTACTGTCCCAATTAGTTTTTCAAAAGCTAAATACCCAGAAACCTCTACTACTACTACTACTACTACTACTACTACTACTACTACTACTACTACTACTACTACTACTACTACTACTACTACTACTACTACTGCTACTACTACTACTACTACTACTACTCACTTGAAAAGCTGCCATTTGACAAAACCACAGCAAGCAAAATTGCTTGTTGTAAGATAAAGGAGAGGAAACTCTCAATGCGGTGCCTACAAAGCAATGGAATAGGTGTACATTAAATGGATTTAAGGAATTACTGGAATTATTATCTGAACGATCGAAAAGAAGCTTGACAAAATTATAGCCATTATTCCATTTAACTTTCTTAATGCTTAATGAGCAGTCTGCACGTGGCGGTTTGATTGGCGGGATTACTCGGGATTGAATACATTAAAATAGGAAATACAACTGAATTGATACACGGAAAATGTAAAAAAAATTAAAAAAAAAAACAGCGCTTTTTTCAGATTTTTGAATTTCCCTCTTTTTAATCAAAAAATCATTACTTTTTGAAGTAAATTTTCCATTTTTGGATCATTTACGTGTTAATTTATTGATTTTAATCACTTCTTGATCAATTTTGGTGGTTTTTGAAGGTTTTTGTAAAATTTAAGAAATCCAAGATGGCGGATCCAAGATGGCCGCCGTTTGAGAACAAAACATTATTGTCACGTCATATGACGTCATCAGCTAAGGTTGCGGACCTCAATGGAAACATTTTTGGACGTACTATCTGTCCTTTAAGTTTCCTTGTCATAGCTTTAATATTCTCGGAGTTAAGAGTTGGGGGCGGAATCCCCCCCCCGGCCCCCCGGCCCCCCGGCCCCCCCGGTCCCACAAGACGAAAAAAAGCCCGGTCTGAATAGGGTTAAAGTACTGGGTATTAATAATCACTTATTGACACTCTGCTGGACTGAGTTATTAGATTTAAAGCTTTCACCTCATATACAAAGATATTCCTTTTAACCCCTGCAGGGTTCCAATTGAAACATCTTAAGAATTTAAAAACCTTTTAACCTCCAAGGGCAGGCTCACAAGAACACTTCCTGGATAGTTTTTAGAACTGAAGAGAACACATTTTTTTAGAAACGAACCGTGGGAGTAATATTGAAAAATTTTGTACATTCACCAAAGAAAGGAAAGAAAAAAATGTTATCGCTATAAGGGTGATGAAAATAGATTTTTGGATTACTTTCTGGAAAACCTGGCTGATTTGTTTGGATGTATTTAGGAATGAATGCAAATAATTAAAATGATTGCGAGTTCGGGTTTGAAAGTCCCAGAAGCATTGAACCAATCGTACAAAATGCACAACAATCCGTTAAGATTCCTGCATGCCCTTTTGGCCGTTTTGCGGGGCCTTCGAAGCGGAAATAATGGGAATAAAGGGAAGCTTTAAGATCGGAAAGATATTAATAGTGACTCTTTAGGAAACAAAAAGAATACACAATGATTTCCGCAACTTCACTACGGAACGTGTAACAGAAAAATTTAAGAATTCTTTGAAATATCCACGTGTTGAAGAAAGCTTACAAAGGGCACCATAGCAGAGTACAGCTTGTATGATCACATTTTAGGATGTTATTCACACATTCTTTTAAAAAAAAGAATACCCCCCTGGAAATTTATGCTCTATAGCCTCCATTTGAATGGTCACACTTAAGTTTTAATATAGTCCACTTTACACAGCATAACAGAACACAACATCGTAGCAAAGCAAGGCTCGATGGCTTTTATCATAGACTCAAAACTTGACACCACTTTCAGTTGTGCAGCGTAATTACCGGTTCCAAAAGCTATATAAATAGCTCTCACTATAAATATGCTCACTGATCAGACTTAAAGATACCAATCAAAGTATTTAACAACTTACACTGGGTGTTGATTTTATCGCTGACTGTCTGTCTGGCTGTTCCCAGTGTTTATTGATTTTGATTTACCTAGCTAATATATTCAAAGCATGGTGAATAGTTCATGAAAAGTTCTCTCCTATTTTGATACAGCGCATGATTAAAATGCGGAAAAATATCTGTTCACAACACACGCAAATTATGCAGAGGAATGTATCCAGGCTGTATAGTGGTCTATTGCGCCTTATGATGTTGTGTTTAAAACCCTGTTTAAGACGGCGGAGAAAATTTACGGTGGAGTATATGGTTATCATCAAAACGCGATTGCATGCTTTCTTGCCGAGATACATTCCTTCCCTTTAACATTTATTTTGCCTTGTATAATTGCTTGTTCACAGAGACTTAATGAATTGACATGGTTCCATTCCTTTTTTTCTCCTGTACAAACACTGCATTTCGCTTCATGCCGTGTCTCCCGCTTTTCGAAATGACACATTTCACCCTAAAAAGGTGCGTAAGTATAATGTACCGAAATGTTTAACTTTAAAGGAAAGAATGTATAAATTGTCTCAACCTACTTGCTCAGTTCTTTGCTGATCATCTGTACACCTTTTAACCTTTGAAAACAAGATGCTTAAAGATCGGATGCAATATTTTGCCTCAGTTTTACATAACACGAAGCTGCAAGAGTTTTTCTTTAAAGCACCTATGATCTTGTATCAGTTCGGTTTCAGCAAATGGGCAACACAAATATGCATGCACGTATAAAAGATCCGCTTGTAACGCCTCATTAATTATCAATAAACAGACGTTAATTCAACAGAACAGATGTTCTGCGTGGTATTTTTAATGCAAGTTGCCATATCAGGTGCTGTGATCATGTTCTCTCTTGGTAAAGGAACTGTTCAAATGGCCAATGATGTAACTAAACAAACGAAGAACAAAAAGCACCAGAATCGTCGCGAAGCTACGAACATCAACTATTTAAACGAAATATCGTAGACACCTTACAACTCGCCAGGGGCTATTCATGTTTTTGTGAATTACCGTAAAAGCTCTATTGGCCCCAGGGGACTTAATTTACTTTCATCAAACTTCTATTACACTAAAACAAGACATTTCAATGTACTTTCGGTTGATTTTAATGCTGTAAAACCATTTTATTCTAACAATACAGTGGACCTCAGTCATTTGGGGGGGTGGGAACAGTCATCTGGAACTGTCAAAGGAAACGGAAAATTGTTCGAGAATGCTGGGAAGTTTAATAACCGATTTATTGGTGCTGTTTTGTAGTAGAACAAGGAAGAGAAGAGAATCGAGGTTGCAAAGTTTAAGTTCAATCTCCTTTGTTCAGCGTCATTGTAAATTATAGGAGACAACAGAATAAGTTAAAAGAAAGAAAGAACGAACAGCTAAACCAAGTTTAAAACACATGAAGCATACCTCTGCAGTCTCTAACCCTCAACATGGTACTTTACATGGTCATGTTCTAATGCAGATTTGAAGATAATGTAAATAACGTGTAAATTAATGGTTACTAGAAAAGGGGGCGATTGAACCGCATATCGTTTCCATGTGTCATGTAAATGAGCTGTAAATAGATAGATAGATAGATAGATAGATAGATAGATAGATAGTTTATTTTGTGATTTTCAACATGCAAGTGCTTTTACCAGATACAGTACGGTTGCTGTTGATGCCTGAACATTAAATTTCCATAAAATTTTCTTACAGAATTTAAGAAATTTAGGTGATTTCTTTGTGAAAACAAAATGTCTGTAAAGTTGCATATACGGGGCTCTGATGTAAAACGGCATATACGGGTCAATGTAAAATGTCTGTAAAATCGCATATACGAGGCTCTGTTAAATATCTGTGGTCTTCCATAGCTCAAAAGGAGGTCGTTCTCAGGGTACGTGAGGTATATTCAATCTAGTAAATTAGTTAACGTTCCAGTACTGACGTACGCAAGGATCGAGCTTCGGTTATAAAAGAGAGAATAGAGTTCCGGTTTATCAAAGAACAGTGTTCTGGAGGTTTAGGACTAAGCACTGACTCGAAATGGTTAGCTTTCGTTAATTGTTATCGTAACAGTGTATTTATTTTATTAAATTTTTAATCCTGGCAACTAACGATCGTTGGTGTGCCATTCTGTTCCGGATTTTTCCTTCTTCTTTTCTTTCTTTCTTTCTTCCTTCTTGAATTTTTCTCAATGTCAGTTGAGTACGAAAATGACCTTTGGACCTATGGAATCTAGACCCTACCAGTGTCTGCAAAACGGCATATACGGGGCTCTTTAAAATGTTTGTAATGGGGCATAAACGGGGCTCTGTAAAATGGCTGTAAATTGACGCAAACGGGGCATCATAAAATCTCTGTAAATCATGTAGTCGCAAACAGGGCATCATAATTTATGGGTGTTTCAAATTTGCGTTAATTTATCAATTTAGAAACGTTTTAAACAGAGCTCTGGCGTTAATTATATTCATCTGAAAATACCCCCGTTCAATTTCATTGGCAAACGATTCGCTCAAGGTGCCCCGTATTTGATGTACCAACCGGGCTCGTTGCTTCTTGTCAGCGGCATTTTCTCAACATAGCGGATCAGAAAAAAAGGCAAAAAACGCAGTTGCAACTTGAAAGATTTGTTGTAGATTTAGAGTACTGATATTATTAGAGCTACTGAAGGTGAATCGAAAAGCGGTTCGCATTTTCATTTGCCGGTTCTGGCCCAATCTCGTACCAGGGTGGGTTTGGCCGAGTGACCTTGGGTACAAATTGATCATGCGCAAAACAGTTCCCTTCCTGACGTGCTGTTCGTATTTTTGGCGCCTGTTTCAACGATCTTCGGTTGAATTCATCGTTTGAGGTCTAAAATTTCTGTCGCTTTGGAGAGATGGCTTGTGAACTATTCCTTCTCCTTGCTTCACGGTCTCTGAATAGCTGCAAACAATCTTCTTACAGCGGATTAACAACGATCGGGGGAATGTTTTTCTGCCATTTAACAAGCTGCATCAAGTCAAGTTTGACGCCATATTTGATGGCTCACGATCATGCATGGTTCTTGTTGTAATTGCCAACGTAAGCAGTTTTAGACTGTAAAACGTAAGCTTAGGTTCTTGTATATCCAAATACTCTTGCCTTGTTTGATATTTACTACGTTTCAGCGAATTCCCCTGCACTTTAAGTGTTCTTGATGACATTTTCTTAGGGACTTCAAAAGTAAGCTCAACATTAATTGTGGCTCATTTCTGAGCTCCCACACCTTTTAAAATCAAGACTGGAATAAGCTTTTATTTTCTTTGTTTTAAATTATCATGTTTAAGCATTTTATTTCATAGTGTGAGATCTTTATGCTTGCCCGACGTGTCCAATCGAACCAAACTGAACGTTCAATTCATCAAATTCAATCGAACCCAATCAAACTCAATCATATGATTGGGTTCGGTAATCGAATTCTCACAAAAAAAAATGGAGCAATCGAAGGTTGATTAGGTTCGATTGTGTTCCATAAGGTTCGATTCAGTTCGACAGCAAGGCAATCACAAAACATGATCGGCATGGGATGATGACATTCCATTGAAAATAAAGGTGGCAGAGCCAAATCTGGGGAGATGCAATTTTTTTCTCGGCAGCTTACAATGCCAACTCTTTCCACATGCGCGGCTTGGTTCATTGGATTTTGCACTGGGTTATTGTAAAGATTACATATGCTGATAAGAAATAAATAAATCATATATGAAAATTTAAAATAGCTATGGTGAATTGAAATTTATATAATCTTCTGTTGTTTGATGAACTTAATTCGTAAGCTGTTCTCACATTGTGGACCATACTGTTCAAATAAGATATATTTTGAATGATTTTTTTTTTGTTCGATTGGGTACGAAAATTGAACACAATCGAACTTTCACAATTTCACAATTTGTTTAGTTCGATTGCGTTCGTTTTGCGAACCAATCCTACCTAGTCATTCGATTTAGTTCGATTGCGTTTGATTGCGTTCGATTGGTCACTTCGGATGCTTGGTACAGTTTGCGAGATCTTCAAGCTGCTATACTATTTGTGAGTGACCACATTGACTCTGATTGAATATGGGTTTTATCATGTTTATACATTTGTAATTTCATAATGTGAGATCTTTATGCTTGGTACAGTTTGCTAGTGACAGTTTTTTTTTTGTCAGACCTTCATGCGGCTGTACCATTGTGAGTGACCACATCACCTTATATCCCATCTGTTACTGTCAGACAAAGACAAGTAACATCTATTAGTGTGATCAGTGTATACCCAGGGCTGTCATTAAGGGCCATAAACCGTAACACCTGGTATGGCTGAGTATGCTTGATGGGACCTCAATGTTACGGGTGAACTCGGTTTCTTGTCCTTACAATTTACTTACAAGTTTGTTATGGGTGTGAAGTTCAAGGTAACAGGTGACTCAAAACTTAATGACAGCCCTGTATACCGAATCATTGGTTACTCAAACCTGGTCATGCATTCCTGTCAATAACAAACTAATGAATGGCTTCTGGCACCCGGCCGAAGTGAGAATTTGACAGGTTTACCAATTTGCATAATCTGGATGTAACAGTCAGTTACATTTCTTTATTTTTACATCTCTTTATTTTTATTCTCTTTTCTCTTCGCTGCCCACTTTTTTTCAATGCATAAATGTTGAGAGCACTCAAACACCAGGGGCCCGTTTCTCGAAAGTCCCGGTAACTTTTCGGCCCGAAGCTATATTTTAAAATCAAAATCTTTAGAACTTTGGCGTAGTTTTTAGCCCACATATTAGCCTGACTTCTTTTATCAACTTAGAATTTTATTGCTCAGCTTTCAAAACTAACAAAATTTGAGTCTTTAATGCAAACATCGCGCACATAAAATAGCTTCCCGGGCCCGAAAAGTTACCGGGACTTTCGAGAAATGGGCCCCAGGCCTGGTATTTACGTATTCTTAAGGACGGTGCCTCCTTTTGTTACTGCCCATACATTCTACGCATCTTGGTATATTTAGATTTCTTAAGGAATTTGCCCACTAATACAACAATATTTTTGTGCAGTTTCTGACTATGTGGAAAAAGCAGATCTTAGTAAGGGCTATCAGAATCCAAAAAGAAAATTGGGGGTAACCGCGCATTTTTCAGAGATAATTGAGCTTAAGTTTGTAAAGAAATTGCCATACATTCTTTGTATTTTAACGCTTTTTTAGAATTATGATTGCTTAATTATCTCTGAAAAATGCGTGGTTACCCACATTTTTCTTTCTGGATTCCAATAACCCTTGCTAAGATCGACTTTTTCCCCATAGTCAGAACCTTTGCAAAAGTACATCTGTATTAGGAGTCACCGTCCTTAAAAGGTTGTGCAATTATGCAAATCGGAGTCAGTCAAACTCTCACCCTGACCTGAGGCTGGAAGACATACATTAACTATTATGGAATATCAAATCAAGTTTCACTTATGGTGGACATTATGAATTAGCCTAGCCTGCGTAGCTGGCGGAATTGTATTTGCGCGCGGAATTGTATTTCTCGCGGCAAAGCCGCGAGAAGCAAGCGCCGAAGGCCCGAGAAAATTCCGCCTGCCGGATAACTTGGCTTTTTTGAATGCCGCCCACTTTTAGCACTTCGTTAAGACTAATTATAACCAGCCAATCAGAGTAAGGGTGCAATGCGAAACCCACATGCATCAATTACCTGTTTGCCCGCGAACAAATGAAGGCGGCGGGAAAATAGCAGCATGCAGGCGATATTATCACTTGTTAGTTCCATAGCTTTGCAATTTAACGACTCCATCTCGGCTATTTGGTCGTCTATAATACTTTTCAGTGGCGAAACAAAGCGAAGATCGTGTAGATTAAACTTTTACCGAAACCAGTCGGCAGAACAGCCAATATATCACTGCCGGATAGCAAGTCCTTTGTAGCCGTTTCCTGCTCTTTCTTTACCAAAATTCTGCCTTCTCTTTGAATGTTCAGGTAAGACAGAGCTTTCGATATGCCATCCTCGATGGTCGACATTTTATAGCAACAGCGAAGTTTACACAAATGTTATGGTTTTCGTTTCCCATGGGAGGCGTCTGAGCTCTCAAATAGCATTTGATTGACGTGTTTTTGTTCTCAGCCAATCAAAATTTTCCGTCCGCACAGTGACCAAACCATTCAAAAAACGCTAGTCTTCCGGCAGGCGGGATTTCAAAGCGTCTCCTCGCCATTCTCCGCGCGGCTTCTTCTCCTCTACCAAGCCAAAACTTTGCGCGCGCGAACGATCCCGCCGGCTACGCAGGCTAGAATTAGCCCTGCATGTGTGTCTATGTGGAATAGGAATTACGTAATTTAGGGAAACAGGTCACGTGACTTATAAAACAGCTTAATAACTTTTGATATAAATAGCTTTGTCCACATCACAAGGCAAAGTGGCAATCCAGACAATTTGGCTGACAATGTGACGACGAATATTCCTAAGCTAATGCTTAGCAACCTTGCCCCATTTGAGAAAACGCGTTTTATGACGTCAGCGACAAAGGAATGTCACGTGATCCTAATGATCACTTTTACAAAAAACATATAGTCAGATACAGCTGACGATAGCTCTAAATTTAATCTAAACTTTAAATTTGGATCCTTTTGCGTCTTTAAAAGGATATAAATATTCTCTGCGGGGGGTCTTTCTACGCCTCCAAACCATACCTTAAATTGCCTGAGAACAACAACAGTTTATTTGCATTCACAATTACAAATGGTATTGCACATAGAAAAGAGAAAAAAAAGGAACCAAAAAAGGAGGGAAAAAGTACAAGGTACAAAACTAAAGTAGCGAAATCAGTTAATTTACAATTCCTATATCTATTGATTCATTTCTTAATGAAAACGCTTCGTCAGTAAATGAAGTAACCTTATTTTCACAAATGGCCGCATGGCCGGTTTTGTCATGATCATTTAAAAAATTGAAATCGGGATATTTGCTAATAATATCTTCCACTAAAGATTTTCTACTTCTGTCATATCTATTGCAAGATAAGAGGAAGTGTGTTTCGTTTTCAACTTCATTTGAGTTGCAGTATTTACAAATTCTCAGAATGCTGAATCCGTTATTTGGCCAAAGCCCCGGGAAAGGATGAGAGGGCGGTTTCAACTGATCCACATACATATCCTCCTCACTGTTCTTCACATATTTCTTATGTTACTAGTTAGGAGAATTTGATTAAACATCAACACATTTCAGGTCTGGTGAGCATTTCCTTTATTCTCACGAGCTGTACATTTGATCAACTAGTGATATTGTAAGGAGAAATTGAATGCTTGTCACTCTTGGGGCTTAAAGGTCGGTACAGTTTCGTATCACGCACACTTGCCGTCACATTGTTACCTTAGCTCGGTTACACAACTCTAACCCTAAACCTTAATGTCGTATCCATAATTTCATGATTTAAGACCAGCAAAATTTAATATAAAGGTAACTGCTGGATTTCAAAGAAAGCTCCAAAAATCACAATTTAACAAAATGATGAACAAACAAATTTAAATGATTCTTAAAACTAAACTTCTCCGTCTTGTAGTTCTTATTAATGAGAACAATTTGTGGCGAGGAAACCTTGTTGATTCTAGTGTTTCACATGATTGTTGCCTTGGTAACATAGTCCTCAACGAAGTTTCCAAAGTGCCCTTCGAAATTTCTTTGTGCACAGCGAATAAGCCAAGGGATTGAGAAGTATAGATAACATTGTTAAAAGTCTCTCCAAAAAATGCACTATGTAGCGGTTGCAGGATTTGTCCAAGTTTCGCAACACAATTGCTGGAATCCAACATCCGATATGTATCACCACCAGGATAAACACCGTGCGTGCAACGCTTCTCTCCTTTCTTTTCAATTTTTCAATTTTTCGAGTGCTCTTCGTTAGACGTTGTCCCTCTGGTTGCCTCTCCTCTGATATCGTTATATCTCGATACAAAGTAGCTCTGACTAAGACGTAGATCCTTGTGTAACAGGCGGGTATTAGGATTATAATGGAGATACGAAAAACATCATCAACAATATAGGTTAGATAACTGCAGTATAAGTCAAACCTTATAATAGGCACGAGAGCCGACAGACCAGAGAAAAACCAAATTGGCACTATAATCCGCGGTATGAAATCAGAAGAGGTGAGGTAATCTGCGCTCCAAAACGGGCAGGTAGTGACTATGAGTCGTTCAACTGCAAGACTGAGGACAGTGAGGTGAGAAACACTACACGCGAGATGCCCGGTCGCGATTGCTGCTCGGACAACACTTTCGTCAGGGAACCAGTTAAGAAGACTAAGTAGAGGAAAGGCTGCAATACCGATCAGCAGATCCGATATGGCGAGGTTTAAGATGAGGTAGTTGGCGAGTTTTCCTTTAAGCTGCCTTAATGGATGTTTCCATATTGCTATTATTACCAAGGCGTTTTCGACGGCAGCCAGAACAGAAAGTAGCAAAAATGCTGGACTCGCAGGATAAACTGAAAAAAAATCGTACAAACAATTAGTAAAGAGATTAGTTTAAAGCTGTAATGACTGGTTGCTGTGAGATACGTGTAAGTGTTACCATTGTTGAAAATCGGATGTCCGCTTATTGCACAGGGCATTTGAAATAAGTTTTGGGAGCTGTCTAACATTTTTCACCTAAACAGGGCAAATGCTTTACCCGGGACGTTGAAATATGACTAGAACAATGTGTTTCTTTAGATGCCTGACAATGCGACTTCCAGGAAGAAGAAAATGTCAAGTAGCTTGAAAGCGAAACCGAAAGAGGGCAAGAAAGTAGTAGTATTATTATGATACTTTTATGTATTTAATAACAGTACCCCCTTTGATACCAGTGCTTATTACATTGACGGAGTTTAATATCCTGTATAAATATTATTATTATTAATTAATTAACTAATTAATTAATTATCTAATTTATTTATGTATTTATTTATTTACTGGTTCTGGGATAGTCCATTGGGAAATCCTTCTAATTAAAGAGATAGACATTCCAAAATACGTTCGCTCGTCTTTCCTTTAGTTTTGGCATTTTTTCTGTTTTGCATGTTTGTCAGAAAGTATTCCACAAAGGTGTTAGAGGTTGTCAAACTCTTACGGCCTTCGGCGCGTTTAGTTGCGCGACATCAAACATTACAAATCAGGAAGAATGAAGCTGCGTTGATTCATTCTTCTCTGGAATCGATTGTTATTTTCGGCCATTTTCGTTTCCAGACGAAAAAACAAGGCATCATAATAGCGCCAGGCATAAAAGATGATGCACTCAAAGAGTTCATATTGAACACTCTTAACCTAAATTTTAATTTAGGTCAAAATTGTAAATTTCCTTCAAATCTGTGCGTATCACTTACGGACTGATTTCTCGCGAAAGTATTTCTGTCACGATCAGAATTACTTCACTGGCTCCAACGCAGGGTTTAATCTGTGAGCAAAATCTTCAAAGCTATTTTTCCCAGCTTTATCAATTTTGCGTAGCTTATTGTTTTCTTCAAACGAATTGACTAAGCAGGGAATTTATGGCAGAAACATGAAATTTGGCACACTGGTTCTATAACAGTTCTTGTCTTAACTGTCGGGCATTTTGGAATTTCCCCCTTTTATTTCGCTCTGGGATTGCGTTACGCAAGGTAGCGATGAGTGAATTCAGCCCATTCTCCCCGAGGCTATCAGTGTAACTGCAATCAGGTAACTACAATCTCGGACGGAAAAACATGGAACAGAAACTCCCTCCCCCACCCCTCCCCCCCCCGAAAAAAATCAATGATGAAATCGCGCGAAGGGAAAAAAGCACCATTTTCCATCCTTGATTTGAGGGGAGAGGTGATCCAAGTGTTCCATTTAAAATGTCCAAGATTGTAGCTCGAAGTCCCCGTATTTTGTTGTAAGATTTCCAGGCACGCAAGCGAAATAAAGTTCGTGGGAGTCTCTGGCCAATCAAAATTCGAATTTGTGATCGAAGTGGGATTTGATAGTCTCCCACACAGCCGTTATTAATAATCGGAGGAGCGTTGCGTGACAACTACTTTTATAATTAAATTACGGGTTTTGATTGTCAGTTTCTTTTAGGGAACTTATGCATCAGTCAATTCCAACTGCGCCCATCCCCCCCCCCCCCGGGCTAACCCCCGGGCATTAGCATTTTTTTTCTCTTGAATGGCAAATTCCCGGGGGTGGGGACACTTTAGCTGCCAAATGCCCCGCGGTGGGGACTAAGGAAGAGGGCAAATGCCCCGCCCCCGGGATCGTACGTCTCCAATCAACACTGCAGCAGTTTTCATTTATTGCACAATAATGCCACTTTCAGCATTTTTATGTGTGATTTTTCATTTCTGTAGGCCTGCCTCTCAGGCTTCTATTGTTTGTAATGGAACTATCCGATGTTTAACATAATAATAAAGTTAGTATAAATGCCAAGCGATGATATTTTACAATACTACATGAACTGCATGAATGTGATTGTTACTTTAATGTTTTGTTTTAAACAGTTTGCTAGTACACAAAAATCTTGACATTATAAGTCTGTTGTAACGTCATCTGTTGTGAATATTTTAATAATATGCAAAAGTATAAAACGACGATCCCTATATACATGTTTAGAATTCAATAATCGATCGTAATAGTTTAAGAATCATCGCAACCAAATTTTGCTTGAATCCTTGTTCAAAAAAGCATGCGTTAGTCGATTCACGTTGATCGTTCCCGATCTCGCTATATAAAGTGATAGTTGTGCCTTGATAAGCAGTGAAGAAATGCATAAAATCGAGAAAACCTCCACAAGTTTGTCCAGTCCATAATGGACGATCCAATCTGCGACGAACTGCTGGTCCTTTGAGAAAAAATCCTCCATGTTTGGATTTCGAGTCGGAAACCCTGTGTGTGTCAAAAGCCCGGGGGTGGGCAAATGCCCGACCCCCGGGCCATGCCAGATTTGCTAATGCCCCACCCCCGAGACTGACAAGGCACGCAAATGCCCCGCAGTTGCCCGGGGGGGGGGGGATGGGCGCAGCTGGAATTGACTGATGCATTAGATCTTGTCCTGTGTATGCTTAACTGCATTCAGAGCGTAAACAAACATGAATTGACTTTTTGTACGATTTTTGTTTTAGCTAGCACGAAATTCTAAACACTGTCAATCAACGAAGCTGTCTGAAAATAAATTCATCAAAAGGGAAAAAGGAACACATACCTTAATTTATTAGTGTCTATCTCCTAGTGTCTCAAAAGTGGCTTGCTGATGTTGTGAAGTGAAATTCTTGTTACGTTAGTGTTTTCGTAATTCTAGACTTGAACGATTGCGCTAAATCTGCATGATTACTTCACGTTAGAAAATTAGTAACCTTGACCGTGCTGATCATAAGATCAACACAGGTGGTTACATTTGCAGCTAATGCCAATAGGGACCCTCCCTTGTTTAACCAAAACATCGTGACCACCACCAAGAATTGCTATACCAAGTTTAGTAGTATAACGTAAACAGAAGATTTTTGAGGGCATTTAATTCTGTTAGTCACTCCTACTTCTCCTTTTTATCTTGTACTCAGTTGCGAAGCAAGGCTAAGATTTTACCTCTTGTTGCACTAAGTAAGGAACGTGGATAGGCAAGGAATTCCTTCCGTCAGCCACATTTTTTTCTAGAGAACGTCTTTCAGGTCAGCTAGCTTAGCTATAACCTAGCTCGAGCACAAAACCTCTCGCTTAGCCTTATATCTATTTCAACTGGTACAAAGATCAATAAACAAGTGGTAATCCAGAGATTCCCGATTTGCGCACTAAAGTGTAACACCACTATAGCACACTAAATAAATACACAAGAGATAATTAAAGTACTTAAAATATTTAACACGAATTTTGGCGGAATGTTTACCTCTAATATCCGGAAAACCAGTCTCGATGGTTGAATTAATCATATCCGTTTAAATGGCTGACGAACTGTGGTTTGTTATATGACCAAAAACGGTCCGTTCGATTTCGCTCTCTCAGTGCAATTACATCCCATTCCGCAACATGTTCACGTTTATTTGTTTTCTCTAAGACGGCGTGTAAAGGTTAACTGAGAATTGAACCGAATACCATTGACTGATATCACGTGTAAGTCATTTCCAAATTTTGGGAACACAGGGTTCATGATCAGTGTTCGAGAGTTGTGGAATATTAATGAGGTATTGGGACTTTTACAGTACAAACGTTTTCTGTGCGGAATATAATCTAAATAAACGGAAGTTAGCCTAAACAATAGCTCAATAATCTTAATTTTAATCTTAACATAAGATGTTTTTTTTGCCACTTGTATATACTTGTAAAATATTTTGTTACGTTATCAACAGCAACTGCCTTCTTTAAAATGTTATGTAAAAAGGTGGCATATATCAGACTGTAAAAGTAATATAGATTCTATAAGTTTTCACTCATATTAGCCTCTATTTTGTTGAAAATAAAATTCTCAGCCTTGACCTAGGCATGTTAGTAGCACATGATGTTCCGAAAACTATGGACAATCTTGGAATCTCCGCCTCAACATTCCCATACATAAAAAAATTCTTGTAAGACAAATAAAGTTTACGAAGAACAGTTTTCATTATTATTGATATTATACGACACAAAAAGATGAAATTGAAAGACTTAAAATTTTAAAGATTTTAAAGATTGTGTTTTGTCCATACTACACGTCAGTTCCCGCTAAATGTCACTAGCTGATACACGTTCCTGACTGTGTACAGTACCTGTTTATCTATTACATGTTGCAACGACACATCTCTTCAACACAAGCCCTCGTGTTTGGCACACGTCACTGTCGATTAGCAGATTAGCAGTAGACTTCCGCCAATTACACTGATGTCATTTAAAAGGATATTTATACCTCGAATTCGTTCTGGTAAGACGTAACCTGTACCTGGGACCCGTTTACTCAGAAACTCATTAAAGGTATTGATAAAGTTCAACGAAGGTGTGGGAGCTTGTAAAAGGTTACTACGACCCCGAGACTGAAACGATTAGTGAAAGATTACGACACTTACTATAATGAACAAAATAACAAACAATCAATCCGCCCTAAGCCGCCGTCGCACGTTAAATCCTTCGAGCACTTTCCGTTACACTTTGTTCCTCTTCTTGCCTCTCCTGTGGTGCCGTTATATCTCGTTACAAATTTAAGCTTCGTCTTACTATGAAGTAAATCCTTGTGTATAAAACAGGGGAATACTAAGATTATAATGAGAATATCAACAGCAGCATACGCTAAATAACTGTAGAACGAGTCTAAGCTTATAATGGGCATGCCAGCCGACAGAACGGGGAAAAACTAGGTTGGCATACTAATTTTTACTTCTGAACGAGTAGGGAATTATTATGAGACGTTCAACTTCAAGACTGAGGATAGTGAGACGAGAACCACTATGACCAAGATGCCTGATCGCGATTGCTGCTCGGAAAACTGTTTCGTCAGGGAACCAGTAAAGAAGACAACCCAGAGGCCGGGTCGTAATACCCATCAGCAGAACACATACACCGAGATTTAAAATGCGGAAGTTGGCAGGGTTTCATTTAAGCTTTCGATACTGCGATTATTACCGAGGCGTTTCTGACAGCAGCCAGAACAGAAAGTGGCAAAGAGAAAAGATTCCATGATTGTGATAATGCTGCATTATCACTACAAAAGATCTAGAATAAATAAATTTCAGTGAGTCTTATGGGATGCCCAGGGGGCAAAATCAATATGGCTGCTGTATCGGTAATACCGTATTTTCTCGATTAAACGCCGGACCCCGAATAAACGCTGGGTTCAAATAAACGACGGGTCTCCAGGGCCGAGTTTAAAATAAACGCCCCTGGCGTTTGAGGTCCCGGAGTTCATTCTACATGGGTATATTTAATCAGGATTATGTGTCGTAACTGCATACTAGTTCTCTTTCTACTGTTTTATTTGAATTTATCGCCTTATTCTAAATTGCTTGCATAGTACGTTTGCTGTCGAGCAGTTGCCGATATACTTCCTCCGTGTTACAAAAAATGTAACAATGAGAGGAGTTCAATCACTGTTCCTGTCAGTAATGCTTTTTGGTAAATGACTCACCTGATTCACTGAGAGAATACAAAGTTGGTGACATCCTTTTACGTATTTGTATCGTTTTTGGATCTTAAAACCTCCAGTACTGATGATAAAAATAAATGGTTGAAAATGCACTTAATAAACGCCGGGTTCGAATAAAGGCCGGGTCTACGAAGCCGAGTTTTAAATAAACGCCCCGGCGTTTAATCGAGAAAATACGGTATACAGATTTAGCCAAGCCTAAAAGCGGAGCCCCACTTTTGTTTTTGTTTTGAAATTTTTTGGGGTTTTTTTTTTTGTTTTGTTTTTAGTTTTTTGGGGGTTTTTTTTGTTTTTGTTTTGTTTTTTTGTTTTGTTTTGTTTTTTGTTTTTTTGTTTTTACTTTCATTCAAGTCATTAAATCAAAAAGAAAAAAAAAGAAAGTTCATGTCCTCGCTAAGGGCGTCGTAAGCCAACCATTAGTCCACTACTACTTATTTCTTGTTTTCGTGACAAGTTGCCTATCAACATGAAAATGCTGGTGTTTTTCCTGGCAAAATGTGTTCGGACCGCCGTAAAAACCATGGTTATTGACAGAAAAGACCAAAAAGCACTAGCTCTGCTATATTTGGCGTCAAAACCGCTGCGAAAATCTGCGAGTCGTTGCGAACTCAAGCGGTGTGCCGACCGAGTTCGCAACAGAATCGACAAGGCAAATTTGAACTTTTTGCCTGAACTTTATCGCCTAATCTTTTTCGCCTAAATTGAACTTTTCGCCTTCCACCAAGAACACAACTGAGTATTCTTTTGAATTTTTTTTTCGTTAAGAAATTTGTTTTTGACTTTTGTTGTCTTTACTTGTTTTGCTACAACGCGAGTCACCATGCGATTTCGCGCCAAAAACACGGGATTCAGCACAGGGAGGGATATATCCAGTGCATGCCACTTCATATTGGTGACCCTGTGGTGCGGACGGACGGACGGTCACGTGACTATTACGTCACTACCAAAATTTCTTGGCTTGAAAGGTTGCCAAATTTGCTTAGCAATGGTGCTTCGCTGACACGCTAGCGCAGGCTCCGCTAATAATGTCACAATTTTACCGGGGATTCCTCTAATTTGCCGCTTATAGGTAAAAAGCTACCAGATGGTGTCATTTTGGCGATTATGTATCAGTTAACTTATCACAATATCAGTCGCACTGTGATAGATATTGATTCTTTCGTCTCTGGAATATCTTAATGTTAGGCTATTTTTGTTTGCGGTTGAAAATTGATGACGAGATGATTTACACTTTCACCATATTGACCTCAAAGGCTTTCACTTTTGTCGTTTCGAAGGAATAATTTATTGCCGATTCAAGTGGTTCAAGTGGAAGATTTGCATTAATTTCCGTGCCATTCTTGCGAAATACTAGCAATATTTGCGCACGTACACGAGTTGGACAGATGATTTGCAACATTCCGGGCAACACTTGTAACGAGAGGTTTTTGGCCTGCACTGGTAGTCTTTGTGAATGCTTATGAGGCAGACAAATATTGCTGTCGGCGACTGGGTTAGTGCTAGAACCAAAAACTAGAAACAGGGCTATGCTAGCGACTGCGGGAACGGGGAGAGCTCGGTAGAGCGGACTAGCTTGGCAGCTGGCACTCGCTACAACTTGCCAGAGGTACAAGGTTTAGTTTCTCCGCCCAAAAGCCAGGCAGACAACAGCAAATCGAGACCTCAACTGGAACACAGCAACTTCTTTATAGTAGAGTAAACCTCGTAGATACTTCACAACTAATCACTAGGTCGTCGACAATCATTGGTAATCGTTTGCCGGGTAATCGAAGGTAATCTTTCTGCCAGGTAGTCGAAGGTACTCGATTTACAATGCTTTTCGAGTTGCTTATATATCGTCTTATTCAAACACAGGCGGTAGCTTCATTAATTGTAAAGAATGCAAAGAGAGAACACTAGGACACACGTAAACATGTAACTTGTGAACTTCTGAAAACCGTGAGCGAGTGGTAAGGCAACCTTTTAAACGTGCATAACGTTTTGCAACGAGCTCGTTATACACACCTGGGAAATTTAAAAAGTATTTCTGTATTGTAAATGTGAGTGTTGAAGTGAACCCAACCTGCGTGCTAAACCAAAGGTTCACTAAACAATTGCACAAGGACTACATTACATCGTAACATTTTTAGAATTTTTTTGCCTCAAAACAAAACATCTAAGCCAAGATTTATGGGGATAAAACGTGCTGTGAGGAACAGTTAAGACAAAACCTCCACTGTTTACATCATTCCCCTGTCCTAGCAAAGCCTCCGTCCACACCATTTCAATGTCCTCGTCGTTCCATTGTCCACGCCATTCCTGCGGTTTAGCGGGATTATTTGCGGTCCGCTGCGGGGATCATTTACGGTTTTCGGGATCATTCGAGGATCACTTGCGGTCTCAGGATCATTTGCAGCGCTGTACGAACCATTCAGTATTCTTGAAAATCATTTAACATCATTTAACAAGGTTCCCAGATACGTTTACCGTAACTTGCCGAATTTAACAACGTTGATCGGTGTACGACATGTTGAATGGAAATGCTGAATCCGTTATTTGGCCAAGGCCCCAGGAAAGGATGAGAAGGCGGTTTCAATATCCACATGCATATCCTCCTCACTGTTCTCCACATATTTCTTATGTTACTAGTTAGGAGAATTTGATTAAACATCAACACATTTCACATCTGGTGATCATTTTCTTTATTCTCATGACCTGTATATTTGATCAACTAGTGATATTGTAAGGAGAAATTGAATGCTTGTCACTCTTGGGGCTTAAAGGTTAATACAGTTTCGTATCACGAAAACTTGTCATCTCATTGTTACCTTAGCTCGGTTACACAACTCTAACCCTAACCCTTAATGTCATATCCATGATTTCATGATTTAAGACCAGCAAAATTTAATATAAAGGTAACTGCTGGATTTCAAAGAAAGTTTCAAAAATCAAAATTCAACCACATGATGAACGAATAAAATAAAATGATAATTAAAAGGAAAATTCTTCAACTTGTAGTTTTTATTAATGAAAATAATTTGCCGCAAGGAAACCTTGTTTCATCGTTGCCATGGTGACATAATCTTTGGCAAAGTCTCCAGAGTGCCCTTCAAAATTTCTTTGTGCACAGCGCATAAGCCAAGAGATTAAGAAGTGTATGCAACAACACACAAAGCATCTCCCAAGAATGCACTGTGTAGCGGTTGCAGGGTTTGTTCAAGTTTCCCAACACAATTGCTGGAATCCAACATCCGAGATGTATCACCACCAGGATGAACATGGTGCGTGCAACACTTCTCTCCTTTCTTTTCAATTTTTCAATTTTTGGAGCGCTTTTCGTTGGACATTGTACCTCTGGTTGTCTCTACTCTGATGTTGTTATATCTCGATGCAAACTAGCTCTGACTAAGAAGTAGATCCTTGCGTAACAGGCGAGTATTAAGATTATAATGAAAATACGAAAAACATTTATTTATTAACAATATACGTTAGTTAACTGCAGTATAAGTCTAACCTTATAATGGGCACGAAAGCTGACAGACCAGAGAAAAACCAAATTAGCATTTAAAAAAGGTATGAGATAAGAAGAGGTGAGGTAATCTGAGCTCCAAAACAGCTACGTACTGCAATCAAATGAGTAACCAGCTCAAAGCCCCTGTATCTTGTTGTAAGATTGCCAAGCCACGAGCGAGGTACTGGCCGTGGGAGTTTCTCGGGCCAATCTATATTCCAAGTTAGTGATCGAAAATTGGATTTTCATTTGGGAGCAAAAAAACTTTAGACAACAATCGTTGTGAGTGAATGACCCACTGGGTTGCAGAATGATTGCACAGATTAATGCCTTAATATGGGTTTTGACAGTAGATTCCTTTTAGCGAACTTGGGTCTTATACTTATAAGGTCTTATACATTTTCCCATATTAGCGCACATTTAGGGTGCAAACAAACAAGGAGTGACCTTTTTCTTTAGATTTTGTTTTAACTACAATTACCTGCAAAAATACTTGAGACACCATTACGCGTAGGTGAAAAATTAGGCTTCGTGCGCCCAGTCGCTCCCCCTCCCACCCTTCCCCTTTTCAATGTAGCTGGAATGCACTCTAAGTAAGCCTCCCGCCCTCTCCATAACTGAAAGGGGGAGGGGAGTACTTGGACTGAGGCATTGGCGGCTGTCCTGTGGGTTGAAGCAATATTGACTATGCAAGAGTAAGTTTTGGGCGAGTGTCTCAACAGTTTTGCAGCTACCTGTAGCAAGATAATTTAAATGAAGTGCCGAGTTAACGAAGCCCAAAAATGGCTTCTCCAAACAGAACAAAAGGACTCCACAACCCATAATTTGTTACAGTGGCTATCTTCTAGTGTGAGTGGCGTGATAACCGAGCAAACTAATGAAGTATTAATTGTGGAAAATTTACCTCTAAAATCCGTTGAATTAGTCATATCTTTTAAACTGTCGACGAAAGCCGTTTGCAAGATGAATGGGGGGGGGGGGGGGTGGGTCGGGTTGCGCATCGATCGTTTCGCAGTAAAAAATTAGGAGAAGAAAAAGACTGCTCAGCTTAAGACTGGTTTTCATATGATCGCTACAATCGCTGCCATCGCTGGCAAAAACGTTTAGGAATCGTTGTGATTCTCGGGAAACCACTTTTTAGCGATCGTAACGATCACAACAATCCGTATGGAAACCAGCCTATATGGAAACTGCTCAGCGATCAAGGTGGCAACGACTGCTCAACTTTTTTGGTAGCGATCGTAGCTTTCGTAGCGATCATATGGAAACCAGCCGTTATCGGACCCTTCCCTTGGAGTGTTATCAGTTGTTACGTTTTTCTGTTTCAAGGTGCTGCTGTTACCATACAAGTTATCCAACGAATAACCATTCTTTTCAAATATAAAGGTTTCAAAGCAATCAGAAGTTCTCGTATAAGAACATCTGATCACGAACGAGCATATTACAAATCCTATCATAAAATACTCGAGGTAACGAGGTTTTGTGAAATCTGTGTTTTTTTTCCCGGGATGGATTTACGAGATATATAATGAAATAAAAGTTGTATCGAACGTTTCCCCCCCCCCCCCCCCGTCTGACTGCCCGCTGACGATTACTGTACGCAGCAAACTCTGGTAAAACTACATACAAAGCAAGCCCATCGAAAACAAGCTTTTCTCGTCCTCTTTTGACTGATTATTCAATAAAAAAATAAACTGTCCACGGCAATAAAAAGAACAAAATAGAACAAAGCTATCATTATTTCCGCGTATTACCGTGTTCCGGGATTATTGGACTGTTTTCATCCCAGTTGCAGTTCACGTTAAGAGGTGACCTAATAGTCCGCGCTCATTTACAACACGAACAGCACGGCCTTTCTACTCTATTTTCTTTAAAACTTGAAATCTTCGCCCTCCTTCACGTCAAAGCGGCACTCTTGGTAGCTAACAACCCACAGCGCATCTGAAGCCACTTCTCCGGGATTTCTGCCGTCACGAAAAACAAGTGTTATACTGAAGTAATTCAAGCATCCAAAAGCTTGTTATTGAATTTCACACCAGTTTTATAAAAACTGACAAAAAACAAAAAATCAAGCGTTCGGAAATCGAACGTTCGATTGAGTTCGATTGTCCAGCGTTTTTGTGTGATTTCGATTTGCGTTTAATTGAGTTCGATTGATTAGCAGTAGGCTTTCGCCATACACACCACGTGATTTAAAGGGAGATTTATACTTCGAGTTCGTTCTGGTAAGACCGTAGTTGAAATACTTAGCAATTATTGTTAGCCCTGGGGTTGAAATATATTCTTTCTAATGCTATGGCAGTAACGTATAGTAGATCAGCGTTACTTTCTCTGAGATCCTGTTGGAGAAATTCAACTCTAAATATCAAGCCTTTGTTACCCTCTGAGTGGAACGCCTTGAAGTCTGCTGGTGTGTTAAAGCGAACTCGTGGAAAACGCGGAGGCAATAAATGTCAAGCAGATGGACAGTGACACCGAATCCAGACCGTTTCCATTCACTACCGTGAAAATTCTGGTGC